>OZ035873.1:47364300-48094300 GCA_964034865.1 Eristalis intricaria | reverse complement strand
TATCAATTGAAAGTCGGCCCTATACGCTAGATCCTTTTTCAACACTGCATTTTTTTCATCAAGGATGCTCTTTAGTTGGTCACTGCTTATACTAGCTCAATAACTGGATACAATTATCTTTGGGCATAACGATAAACGATGAAACGATTGGTCTCTTGCAGTGTTCTTTTATTCATAAGTGCAATTATTCTTCACTGGAGTTTGAACTCAGTAATTAAGAGTCTTAACTACTAGGACTTACTCTGATTTTAGTTTAGAGTGGTGAAGTGTTAGCGGAATTCACTTTAGACAAAAATTCCATATTTTTATTGCTATTTTCTGCTTTAATTTAATTTTTTTCTTTAAGAGCACTGTCAACAAGAGAACACTGTGACAGATGTCAAATGTCAATCCTGTATTCATGTCTCCTCATAGGGAATAGTCCCAAGAGTCATTGACCCGTACTAGGCCTTCGCACCACTTGGCTGTACACCTTAGCCACGCGAATTCTGTAGTTATATATTAATATATTTCTAGTTAGTATTATTTGTTCTATATTATCTACCTGATATTTTAATAGATTTGTATAGTGGCCTATTTGGTAATTGGTTTGCATAAATCGAATGCTCTCTTCTAATATTTTGAGTTCATCTTTCACCTTATTATCGTAAGCAGTTATGTATTGCCCTATGGTTTCTTGTTGTTGCGTTATGTGTGTCGTAATATTTTTGCTTTGATTCATGAGGTTGCTATTGATTGATACTTGTTTGTTGTTTTCGTTGATTAACTGTTGAGTATTTGTTGTGAGAGTTGTGTTTTATACTTTGGTTACTTACTGCTGAGGATCTGAGCCGTTGTCCTCGGAGGGGGTTGGTTAAGATTGTTATTCGGACTACTATGAAATTGTGGCTGCTGGTTTGCTTGTGAATGTCTATATAAAGGATACGAATTTTTTGTGGGTAATCTTGTTGGAAATAGTCTATTTGGGTTGCTTATTTACTAGTGTATTACTGCTGTATTGTGGCGGGGGTGAATACGTTTGATTGTATCTCTGAGAAAGAGAGTTCCTGTTATTCGCCAAGTTTATATTTTTAATTTTATAATTTCAAGCATAAGTTTAGCGCTTGAGCCAGGTCCGCTGGTTCATGCATACCTAAAATGTTACGTGTCAAGAGAGTTAAACGTGTCAAGAGCTTTGTCCCTTAAGTTACTTGTTAGTATTGATATCGACTCATTTCCTATATCCAGCACTGTATTTTATTCAAGATATGTGATAGATGCGCGTAGACCTTTTGATAGAATTCTTGTACGGAATTATTGCCTTGAATAAGGGACGTCATTTGGTACTTTAGTACACCAAGATCTCTCTGATCAGCGTAATGTAGAGTTACACATTTGGAAATCGCTTTCCAGTTCAATGGCGTGTTATACGATTCTAATACCGCATCTGCCTGACTTATGATTTTGATGTTCAAGAGACCGCAGTATCTTGAGGTACCTTCGAGCGGTTCATATAACTGCAAAATACACTCCACGATTTTTTCCCACTTTCCTTGTTTTCCGGAAAAATCGCGGAGACATCTAGCAACATCCGGAATTTGATCCAAGTCTTTTAGGTTATCTTGATATTCCGGACTTATGACTTCGTCTCTGGTAATAGAAACATTGGCACTGCAAGTTATTATAGAATTAACAATGTCTTTTTGGTCGTGCTTGAGGTTGAGATTGTTGGGGCTGTCCTACGAGAGGAGGGTTTTCGGGGAGGTTTTCGCCCTGAGGAATATTAAGGACGGCTGGACGTATTAAATTATTGGGGTAAGACATAATAATGCTTCAGTATTATTGCAAATTATTTTACTTATTGTTTATATTTCGAAAAAGGAATCTTACTTTTTTTTTGTTCTTTGCTTAAAATTATTACTTTTATCTGTTCCTTGAATAATTAATACAATTCGTCTTTAAAATGTAGTTAAGTAATTTATAAAGTTTTAAAAGCTTACATACACTAAGAATATGACTTCTACTATTTACTATGTAAATTTTCTTGCAGCTGCTGAGGGGCCTCTTTTCTCTTGAGTAGTTCTGTAATTTCCACTTTTTTGAACTTCACTCACTCAATTGTTTTATTAGAAAAAGGAACTTGAGCGATTATATCAATTTCCTCCGTGTTCACGTTATTTAATCGCGACTTTACTTAACCTCGAGCACCAGTTAAAGTCTCCTTCGCGGTGAATCGGAAACAAAAACCTTAAAATTTTCTTTAAGGGCAATTACACTCCGATTTATTGTGCTCAATCGATCTGAACTTAATATCTTACTTACAACGAAGTTACTCAAAATACTATTGTTGCAATATTGCTGATCCAGCTTATCGAAATTTGCTGGAGTGTCTAGAGCGTATAACCCCTTGGGTGCACAGGAACATCGGACGTTCGTCTTCTTCTTTATTTGACGTTACAGTCAGGGGTGGACCTGGGCCTCAACCAACAACCCTCTCCAACTAGCACGGTCTCTGGCTAGCGGTCGCCAGTGTTGTACGCCAAGTTGGTTGAGGTCCTTCTCCACCTGGGTGCGCCACCTTAAGCGCGGGAGTTACGATACCTTACACCGCCACGGCCACGGGCAGCCAGCAGGTCAACCACGGCCAACCGCCCAACGCACATGTTTGATAGCTCGGTCAACGGCATTCCGCCGAACAGATTTCTTCTTGATTAACTTGCAATATTTGTTAAAGCCCTTTCGCCGAAATATTTCTCAATTCCACTTTGTAATGTTCAGGTGATTTTTTTTTGCAAGCTTGCGTCTGGAGCGTTTCCGTCCGAAGCGTTTCGTTCACTTCAATGCAAGGCAATAAAGGTCAGCAAAATTGACCTGAGGAATAACTCAGAATATATAAAACAAAGTCAGTTCTGTACAACCAGTCGAGTAGATCGGATCATTCCGAATAAATATACATTTTAAAACGTAGTATAATAACAGTGATTTTTTTTTTCATCCCCTCGGCCCCCAGACGTAATTGGCGCAGTCGGTAGTTCTGGTGACGTTTTGTTTTGCGTTTTCTCAACGAAATTGTACTTTTTATACAAAAAAAAACCAATCAAAAGTGTGTCCATACCAGTGAAACTGATAAAGTGCCACAATTCCTATATACATGCATAGGAATCTTATAAAAAGAATATCTTTTAGTTTGTGCATACAACAGTGCAAGGATTTCTGTGACGGAATATCACAAGAAATTCCTTCCTACACTGAGTGAATATCAGTGTATATTAAAGTGTTCAAAGGCAGTGTGCAACCAGCGCGCAGGTTTCCCTGAATGAACATCACGAAATACTGAGCAATACTGACGGAATATCAGTATCTTGTCATGTGCAATAACACTAACGAAACGTGGGTTTGACCCATAATCATCAAGAACCATTTTCCCGGAAGAATGAACATCTTCATAGCTCTTGGGTGCTTGTAAGTCATAATTAATATACTACAAAATAAAAAAAAAAATTAACTACAAACAATATAAGCACAATTGCAAGAATTTTAAGAAAACAATACTCATTCATAATTGTTCCTTGAATTTCATAAGTATACACAAACATGTTTTCTAACTAATAGTAAATGCCAAAAAACATAAAGAAACCCTCCAAATATAATCAGTCCAAGGTACACAACGGACGAAGAGGAACTGGATCGGAAAACAAACTGGGCATCGAAGAAAAGACCCAGTAAGAAACGCAAAGCCGTCTCTTCACCGGAAGCTCAAAAGGAAGAATTGAAAGAATATTGGCAAGGAAAAAAGGGAGTACAAGAGAAAGCAAGCCCTCCGCCAGCAATAAACGTCGTTGGTGTGACGGATTACAATACATTGTTCCGCCTCCTCAAAGGAACGTTGGCGTCAAAATTTAAAGTAAAGTTGCTTCGGAATAACGCCTGGAAAGTCACCGTAAATGACCCCGATAGCTACAGAGAATTGTCACAAAAATTAAATAATGAAAAAATACAGTGGTACACCTTTCAAAACAAGAGCGAAAGGCCACTCCGTGTCATAGCCAGAGGTCTTCACCCTTCATGCAATAAGGATGATATTATAGATGACCTTAAAAATGATTGACGCAGTCAACATCATAAAGAAGATTAAGCAGAAAACGGAACAAAGTGAGGATATCCTGATCAAAACAGGCAGGAACGATGCCTAAATGTGTAAAGTGCGCCGGAAATGATCTCTCTGAAAATTGTGATATTAGTAATGAGGCGACGGCTATGTGGGCAAACTGCAAGGGCAAAGATCCAGCTAATTATAGAGGCTTCGAGGTTGCCACAGATCTACAAAAAAGACGTGACGCTTTACGTCAAAACGTAAAGCCGTCGAGACTGAAACGCAAAAACAATAAAAAAAAGAGAAACCAATGAAAATAATAAAGTAAATGAGGCCACAACTGAAAAGGGGGCAAAAGTAAATCCACCCTGCGTAAAATGGAGGATAAGCCAGAGTCCTCAAAGACTTTGACGTTTGCCCAAGCATTATCGATAAATAAAAAAAACATGATGATTCCGGTTGCGCAAGTGTTCGCCACGATTCTTGCTAAGCTTTGTTAATTTTTGAAAAACTTAGCAAGCTTGAGCATTAACCTGGTAAACAACACAGATCTTCTCGCAATATATGATTTGGAGATATTCTTGCGTAACACTAACGTTGAAGTTTGCTTTATATCTAAAACCCACAGACGAAAGAGTCCATTTTAAAATAAAAGGCTTTTGTGCGTACCACGCTTTTCATCCCTCCGGAAGAGCCAGAAGGGGATCCTCTTTATTTATTAGAGACAATATAGAGAACTTCATGAATACAATAACAGAAATTCAGTGTCAGTTAAAATAAAATACAAGACATCGTATCTGATCATAGCATCTGTATATTTTCCCCCTCGATGCGTGCTCACAAGAAATGACCTTGTAGGTCTTTTCGAGAAATTTGGAACGAGTTTCATCGTTGGTAGTGATTTTAACGCCGAGCACACCTTTTGGGGCTCGCGTACGTCAACGAAGGGAAGACTGTTGTACAAAGTCGGTATGGAGTTCGGGGTCGACTTCCACTCATCAGGAAAACCGAGATATTAGCCAGCCGATACGGCGTACCCGACTTAGTAGCCTTTTTTTTGTTATTAAACAAATTTCGTGAAAGAAGAAGAAAGCTTAAATTAAAGAAAGTGGAAGGTGCGCCGAGATTGACAAATAACAAAACTGACTGGGATAGTTTTAGACATGACTGTGAGGAAAATATTAGTCTAAATGGGTCTTTAAAAACAACTTTAGAGTTAGAACTCGAACTTGAAAAGTTTATTAGTAACATCGAGAAAGCAGCCTGGAAAAATACTCCTCGCAGTAAAATAATACCCAAATATAATGAAACAAATCTTCCGCCAGAAATAAAAGAACTTATCCTCAAAAAAAATAAACGCGCAAGAAATGGCAGCAGTTTCGCGCCGCTCAACATGAAACATACCTAAATAGCCTGTGCAACAAGCTAAAAAAATCTTTGCAAATCTTTAAAAACCACGAGATATCGACTTATCTTGAAGGCGTAACAAATGAAATATTTACAAACTACTCCCTTTGGAAAGAAGTAAAAAATATCAAGAAGCCCCAAATGCAGTCCGCGCCAATCATGAAAAACAATGATGATTGGTGATAAACCAGAGGCGGATCTCTTTGCCGAACATTTAGGGGAAACATTCCAGCCCTTTGATGAACAAATGTTAAAAGTTGATCCAAGTGTTACTTCGAAATCTGACAGCTCTAGTATTGAAAGAGTATCGTTAAACGAACTCTGCCAAGCAATGAAAAATCTAAAAAAACAACAAGGCTCCTGGCTATGATCTAATAACCGGACAAATCCTAAAGAACTTGCCGAAAAAGGTGCTATTTAAGCTTCTCTACTTACTTTACGCTTCCTTTAGGCTATTATATGTTCCAGACTCATGGAAGGTTGCAGAAGTGATAATTGTTCCAAAACCGGGCCAACTGTTGAACAACAAAAAGTCGTACAGACCCATATCGCTTTTACCAATTATATTCAAAATTTTTGAAAAATTCTTATTAAAAAGGCATTCCAAAATGTATCAAAAAGAATCAACTAATACCTGACCATCAGTTCGGGTTTCGAGCGAAACACTCGACAATTGACCAGGTATATAGAATAAAGAATGAAATTGAAGGAGCATTAGAGGAGAAAAAAATCTGCTCCACTGCCCTACTTGACGTTTCCCAGGCCTTCGACAAAATCTAGCATGAAGGCCTTAAATACAAACTAAGCAGGCTATACCGACAAGCTTGTATAAGATACTAGAATCTTATCTCGATAATAGGATATTTGGAGTTAAACATGGAACTGAATACTGGGAAGTTCAGTTGAGTCCTCAACTGAAAAATGCAAACAGTTCTGGACAAAATAAACGAATGGTCAAAACACTGGCGCATTGCTCCCAATGAGACCAAATCAACGCACATAAATTTTACCTACAGAAATATTGAAAATCAACCAATTTTCATTAATTCTGTACAAATACCGTACGCTAATGAAGCAAAATATCTTGGTATGACACTTGATGCGAAACTCAAGTGGAAGACCCGCGTGAAAAAGAAACGGGATGAGCTCGAACACCTGTATAGAGAAATGAACTGGTTACTTGGAAGGCACTCCAAGTTGAGCGTGTACAACATACCGCTATTATACAAGCAAGTACAGAAGCCTATATGGACATACTGCATACAATTGTAGGGTTGCACCAAAGCAAATTGTTGAAATTGCACATGAAAAAAACAGGATTGCTTCGGATTTCAGTTGGCTTTATTTATTATTTAAAAATAACCTTTATACTCCATGACACTAGGAACAGAAGTGAAGTTAGAAGAAATAAAATGACAGCTAGTGTATTGCGCCATCTATTGTACAAAAGGAAGTATAAAGATATTGTGGAAATGAAAGTGTTCAGAATAAGGCATGTACACATTGCACACCCAACACAAATAACAGAGGTCTTTTCAAAATAAAATTATATGGGATATTGTGAAAGCTCCCGCTCTCAGGAATTGTGATATACAAAGGCACCTAGGGATAACTACCGTCGACGGAGAATTAACCAACTAAGCTCGAAAGCTAGGTATCAGACTTCGTGGTCATTGTAACAAAGCCATCCTCCAAACGTTGGACATGAGACGTTTAGTACGCCAATCGCAGCGTACGAGACCGCTCGATTTGGCGCAATAATAATAAACCATCCTAACGATGGTCATGGCAGGTGATTTTACCGAAGGTCTACCTGCAACACGCGAAAATATCATTAAATGTAACTTAAATGTGTACTATGTGGACAGTGTCTTGTTACAACAGTAACAAAAAAAAAGTTAATAACGTAGAGGAAATCCTTGCCCATGTAAGAGGAGTAGATGGTACACCGTACGGAATCGAATTACAAAAAAATTACAAAATTACAATCCACACTTTGCAACAAAATTCTCATCCATGAGACTAACAAAAGTGTAATCACGTCGAAAAAAGAACTTTTCGCTAAGATGTGCCGTAGCACATTCCTAAAGAACCACTAGCTTCAACTATTAGGGCAATGAGGCCAGATTCACTAGCTACAGCTCTAGCATATTGTATTAAGAAACAATGTATATATTACACACAAGCACGTCCGTCAACTTATCCGCGTTTTAGTAGGCAGGTAAATACCTACAATACCCCTTACTATAATAATCTCCCAAACAGAATAACATTAAATCAACCAAGACTCTTTATCTCGAATTCCAGAAACAACGCCAAATTCTAAATTAATAAAGAAATCCCCTCGAATACATTTAGAAGCAACCCATATCCCAATAGGATCTCCAATCCACACCAAACCCCATTTAATAGAAACCAATATACACCCGTAAATATAGCACCATACCAGAACCCATTCCGTCAATTTCCACATCAAACCAATATGCCATCAATCAAGCAACCAACACCGGAACCAATGGACACGAGCAGCGGATACACACATATGACAAACCAAAACGGACCACAGGCAGGAATAAAAATGAGTCCAAGCATGCAATCCCGATTAAGTAGGTTCACAAACACGGGCAAACAGGAATTACACAACGTAGAAACCTCACCATCCCAAATCATCTATCACAAATACCAACCTCAGGTAGACGAAAACAATCAGGTAGATGATTTGGATGAAATGGATCATAACCTCTTAGACGCATTTCAGGCTCTAGATAACCAAGACCCATCAACATTTTCACACAAGTGCCTCGAGCGACCAACAGGATACATAGATGTTAACAAACACGGTTCTGAATTAGCTTATATAAACATTGCATCCTTTTTGGCAGACCCCTAAAATTCCTGATAGATACAGGTGCCCCAGCTTCCTTCATCAACCCTAAATTAATTTACCCCACTGATCGATCTAATTGCCAACCAATCACAATCACTACAGTTCTCAGCAGATATAACCTCGACAAACACGTCGTATTGCCCACTTTCGTATAATTTAACCAGTCAGGTACCTCCACGTTCCTATTGTTCAAATTCCATAATTATTTCGACGGGTTGATCGGAATCGATATTCTAACTCAAGTTGGAGAGAAAACGATTTAGCTAACAAAATTTTAATCACCAGGAACTCTCTCCGTTATACCCTTACATTTTAAGCCAAACTTTACCTCCGGCAAACATATAATCCCGGCAAACTCCAAGGTAATAATTAAACTCCCAGTACAGTCAGGAGATATCTACGTAAGTCCAAGACACCTTAACGACCACATGTACACCTCGGAAGGCATATACTCAGCCAATAGATAGATACAATAGAGATAATAAATAACTCAAGAGAAGACCAAGTACTTTACCTTGACAACCACTAAGGGTTACTGCATACAATTCCTAAGAATTCATCGAAATAAACAATTTCAACAATGTTCAGATGAATGAAGGTGAAAAATCCAGAGGAGGAGCCTGACTAAGACTCTGTAAAATTTATAACGATATATTTTTTAAAGTATGCCAAAAACTAAGTTTCACCAATGAAATTAAACACACAATTCCTACTGTGGACGACATACCCATTCATACGAATCCTACAGATATCCGTTCGTCCATAAACAGGAAATTGAAAGATAAATCGCCGACATGTTGGAACAAGGCATAATCCGCTCGAGTTACTCCCCGTCCTATTTGGATAGTGCCCAAAAAACAGGATGCCAGTGGTAATCAAAAGTGGCGTCTTGTAATCGATTACAGGAAGCTAAACGAAAAAACGACTACAGAGCGATATCCTTTACCAAATATCACGGAAATACTCGATAAGCTCGGAAAGTGCATGTATTTTTCAACCCTAGATTTGGCCAGTGGCTTCAACCAAATCGAGATGCACCCGAAGGACATTCCCAAAACAGCATTTACTGTTGAGGGAGGTCATTATGAGTACATCCGAATGCCGTTCGGCCTTCAATACGCGCCATCCACGTTCCAAAGGGTTGTGGACAACGTTTTAAAAAAACTTATAGGGAAAAAGTTGTCTAGTATACCTAGACGACATAATAATATTCTCACCTTCGCTCCAAGAGCACCAAAACGTATTCGAAAAATTAAGGCCTCCAACTTCAAAGTACATTTGGATGAATCAGAGTTATTCCAAAAAGAGCTTGCCTTCTTAGGACATATTGTGTCAACAGATGGTATAAAACCAACCCCATCAAAAATTAAAGCTATATATAACTTTCCTATTCCCCGGAGAAGAAAAGAGATTAAAGGATTTTTGGGCCTCCTAGGCTACTATCGTAAGTTTATCAAAGATTTTTCGAAAATGACAAAACCCTTCACTGAATGTTTGGAGAAGGATAGAACCATCGTACTGAACGACCGATACATTCAAACCTTCAAATTGTGCAAAACACTACTCATAAATGATCCCATACTCCAATACCCAGACTTTTCGAAGTCAGTTATACTTACTACTGACGATAGCAATTTTGCACTAGGTACAGTCCTCTCACAAGGACGTATCGGAAATGACAAACCGGTATGCTTTGCCAGTAGAACATTGTCAGAAATTGTTGGAAATCAACTACTCCACGATTGAAAAGAAACTTTTGGCCATAGTTCGGACCACGAAACACTTTAGACCTTACCTTTTCGGTCGAAAGCTCCAAATTGTCACCGACCACAGGCCCCTGACTTGGCTAATGAGCCTGAAGGAGCCAAATTCGAAATTAATTCGATGGTGCCTTAAGTTGAAGGAGTTCGAAAACTGGATGTAAATTTAAAAGATACATCATCAATCCAAGGCACTATTGGTTCTACCATTCACTCAGTTGACGAAAATCTTATACCATATCGTTAAGCCGCTTAAGGGTTTTAACATTCAAATAATCCTTTAGAAATCTTCCGAATCTCCATACATGTTATTAGAAACTCCATTCAAAAAACAAGCAACGCCGAACTATTCGTAGAACAGAATTTACTGAGGAAATTATAATTGATATATTCAGACAGACATTTATTCTATCAATAACAAACAGATTTTAACAATAATAGACCCCTTCAAAATTATAAACTTGAAAATAACTGAACTCAAAAGAAAGCTAGACACACTAACACCCTTCAATAGCCAGAGAAGAGGACTGATCGATGGCTTGGGTACTGCAGTTAAATTCATCACCGGAAATATGGACGTAAATGACGCCCACAATATAAACGCTCAAATAGAAAACCCAATCACAAAAAACCTAGAAACATCCATTGTAAGCCAATATCAAATTTATACACATAGATTCCAAAACATGACAGATCACATAAACAAAGAACAAGAAATTATAGAAAAATTCTTAAATAACAAATAACCCATTGCAAATATCCGTAGAAACAAAGAAATCCTATTAGAAATGCAATATATCAGCAACATCAATTATAACATAGATCTTTTAAATAACCATATTACAAACATAGCCGAAGCACTTGTACTCGCGAAGCTTAATGTAATATCCAAATCTATTTTGAACTAAAATGAATTAAAAGAGATAAGAAATATTATATCCAAACAATCTGTCGAAATTAAGTCAGATTATCATTTATACGAACTCCTTAATTTACATGCATACTACAATAACACGAACACCATATTTAACATAAAAATACCAACTGTAAACCCAATAACATCTAAATTTGTTCACATTATACCACTACCCATAAATAACACAAAATAAATAATTACTAAACCATATGTAACTATAAACGAGCAAACAATTCAGTACTTTGACAAGACATGCCCCAAAATAGAGCGCACCTACTTCTACAGAGAACCGATGCTCCAAGAATCAACCGAAGAATCTACTTGCAAGGACCCTTTATGAGCAACAAAGAGCCACTCAGTGACATTGGAATCGTAGAAACCATAACGCAACCTGAACACAATTATATAATCTTTATAAATGTTCCACCAGTAATCATTAATTCTACTTGCAGTAAATCTAAAGTCTACAGACTCTAAGGAACGCTACAATGCACTACAAGAACTGCCAGGTCACCATAACGTAACCTACAAAGACAATCCATCAATTTACTAGGATGACCTGAACATAGCTCCAGCATCCTACCATAAAATTGAAGAGGAATCCTTTACCGAAACCCTGAGCCTACAAAAACTGAGCAAATATCAATTCGACAACCAAAACGCAGTAGCCAACCTAGAGGCCACAACGAAGCAGCACATCATATACACCTATGCAACAATTGCAGTAATCTTCACGACATCAGCGTAAGAAGGATAACAATACAGTCCCTTCCTCAACATCCCGTCGTTCCGGCCCCTTCGCAATCCTTGTGGCCGTCACTCTACTTAAGGGGGGAGGAGTTACGATACCTAACACCGCCACGGGCAACCAGCAGGTCAACCACGGTCATCCGCCCAACGCACATGTTTATACCTCGGTCAACGGCCTTCCGCCGAACACATTTCTTCTTGATTAACTTGCAATATTTGTTAAAGCCCTTTCGCCGAAATATTTCTCAATTCCACTTTGTAATGTTCAGGTGATTTTTTTTTGCAAGCTTGCGTCTGGAGCGTTTCCGTCCGAAGCGTTTCGTTCACTTCAATGCAAGGCAATAAAGGTCAGCAAAATTGACCTGAGGAATAACTCAGAATATATAAAACAAAGTCAGTTCTGTACAACCAGTCGAGTAGATCGGATCATTCCGAATAAATATACATTTTAAAACGTAGTATAATAACAGTGATTTTTTTTTCATCCCCTCGGCCCCCAGACGTAATTGGCGCAGTCGGTAGTTCTGGTGACGTTTTGTTTTGCGTTTTCCCAACGAAATTGTACTTTCTATACAAAAAAAAAACCAATCAAAAGTGTGTCCATACCAGTGAAACTGATAAAGTGCCACAATTCCTATATACATGCATAGGAATCTTATAAAAAGAATATCTTTTAGTTTGTGCATACAACAGTGCAAGGATTTCTGTGACGGAATATCACAAGAAATTCCTTCCTTCCTTCATAATTGTTCCTTGAATTTCATAAGTATACACAAACATGTTTTCTAACTAATAGTAAATGCCAAAAAACATAAAGAAACCCTCCAAATATAATCAGTCCAAGGTACACAACGGACGAAGAGGAACTGGATCGGAAAACAAACTGGGCATCGAAGAAAAGACCCAGTAAGAAACGCAAAGCCGTCTCTTCACCGGAAGCTCAAAAGGAAGAATTGAAAGAATATTGGCAAGGAAAAAAGGGAGTACAAGAGAAAGCAAGCCCTCCGCCAGCAATAAACGTCGTTGGTGTGACGGATTACAATACATTGTTCCGCCTCCTCAAAGGAACGTTGGCGTCAAAATTTAAAGTAAAGTTGCTTCGGAATAACGCCTGGAAAGTCACCGTAAATGACCCCGATAGCTACAGAGAATTGTCACAAAAATTTAATAATGAAAAAATACAGTGGTACACCTTTCAAAACAAGAGCGAAAGGCCACTCCGTGTCACAGCCAGAGGTCTTCACCCTTCATGCCATAAGGATGATATTATAGATGACCTTAAAAATGATTGACGCAGTCAACATCATAAAGAAGATTAAGCAGAAAACGGAACAAAATGAGGATATCCTGATCAAAACAGGCAGGAACGATGCCTTAATGTGTAAAGTGCGCTGGAAATGATCTCTCTGAAAATTGTGATATTAGTAATGAGGCGACGGCTATGTGTGCAAACTGCAAGGGCAAACATCCAGCTAATTATAGAGGCTTCGAGGTTGCCACAGATCTACAAAAAAGACGTGACGCTTTACGTCAAAACGTAAAGCCGTCGAGACTAAAACGCAAAAACAATAAAAGAAAAGAGAAACCAATGAAAATAATAAAGTAAATGAGGCCACAACTGAAAAGGGGGCAAAAGTAAATCCACCCTGCGTAAAATGGAGGATAAGCCAGAGTCCTCAAAGACTCTGACGTATGCCCAAGCATTATCGATAAATAAAAAAAACATGATGATTCCGGTTGCGCAAGTGTTCGCCACGATTCTTGCTAAGCTTTGTTAATTTTTGAAAAACTTAGGAAGCTTGAGCATTAACCTGGTAAACAACACAGATCTTCTCGCAATATATGATTTGGAGATATTCTTGCGTAACACTAACGTTGAAGTTTGCTTTATATCTAAAACCCACAGACGAAAGAGTCCATTTTAAAATAAAAGGCTTTTGTGCGTACCACGCTTTTCATCCCTCCGGAAGAGCCAGAAGGGGATCCTCTTTATTTATTAGAGACAATATAGAGAACTTCATGAATACAATAACAGAAATTCAGTGTCAGTTAAAATAAAATACAAGACATCGTATCTGATCATAGCATCTGTATATTTTCCCCCTCGATGCGTGCTCACAAGAAATGACCTTGTAGGTCTTTTCGAGAAATTTGGAACGAGTTTCATCGTTGGTAGTGATTTTAACGCCGAGCACACTTTTTGGGGCTCGCGTACGTCAACGAAGGGAAGACTGTTGTACAAAGTCGGTATGGAGTTCGGGGTCGACTTCCACTCATCAGGAAAACCGAGATATTAGCCAGCCGATACGGCGTACCCGACTTAGTAGCCTTTTTTTTGTTATTAAACAAATTTCGTAAAAGAAGAAGAAAGCTTAAATTAAAGAAAGTGGAAGGTGCGCCGAGATTGACAAATAACAAAACTGACTGGGATAGTTTTAGACATGACTGTGAGGAAAATATTAGTCTAAATGGGTCTTTAAAAACAACTTTAGAGTTAGAACTCGAACTTGAAAAGTTTATTAGTAACATCGAGAAAGCTGCCTGGAAAAATACTCCTCGCAGTAAAATAATACCCAAATATAATGAAACAAATCTTCCGCCAGAAATAAAAGAACTTATCCTCAAAAAAAATAAACGCGCAAGAAATGGCAGCAGTTTCGCGCCGCTCAACATGAAACATACCTAAATAGCCTGTGCAACAAGCTAAAAAAATCTTTGCAAATCTTTAAAAACCACGAGATATCGACTTATCTTGAAGGCGTAACAAATGAAAAATTTACAAATTACTCCCTTTGGAAAGAAGTAAAAAATATCAAGAAGCCCCAAATGCAGTCCGCGCCAATCATGAAAAACAATGATGATTGGTGATAAACCAGAGGCGGATCTCTTTGCCGAACATTTAGGGGAAACATTCCAGCCCTTTGATGAACAAATGTTAAAAGTTGATCCAAGTGTTACTTCGAAATCTGATAGCTCTAGTATTGAAAGAGTATCGTTAAACGAACTCTGCCAAGCAATGAAAAATCTAAAAAAACAACAAGGCTCCTGGCTATGATCTAATAACCGGACAAATCCTAAAGAACTTGCCGAAAAAGGTGCTATTTAAACTTCTCTACTTACTTTACGCTTCCTTTAGGCTATTATATGTTCCAGACTCATGGAAGGTTGCAGAAGTGATAATTGTTCCAAGACCGGGCCAACTGTTGAACAACAAAAAGTCGTACAGACCCATATCGCTTTTACCAATTATATTCAAAATTTTTGAAAAACTCTTATTAAAAAGGCATTCCAAAATGTATCAAAAAGAATCAACTAATACCTGACCATCAGTTCGGGTTTCGAGCGAAACACTCGACAATTGACCAGGTATATAGAATAAAGAATGAAAGTGAAGGAGCATTAGAGGAGAAAAAGATCTGCTCCACTGCCCTACTTGACGTTTCCCAGGCCTTCGACAAAATCTAGCATGAAGGCCTTAAATACAAACTAAGCAGGCTATACCGACAAGCTTGTATAAGATACTAGAATCTTATCTCGATAGTAGGATATTTGGAGTTAAACATGGAACTGAATACTGGGAAGTTCAGTTGAGTCCTCAACTGAAAAATGCAAACAGTTCTGGACAAAATAAACGAATGGTCAAAACGCTGGCGCATTGCTCCCAATGAGACCAAATCAACGCACATAAATTTTACCTACAGAAATATTGAAAATCAACCAATTTTCATTAATTCTGTACAAATACCGTACGCTAATGAAGCAAAATATCTTGGTATGACACTTGATGCGAAACTCAAGTGGAAGACCCGCGTGAAAAAGAAACGGGATGAGCTCGAACACCTGTATAGAGAAATGAACTGGTTACTTGGAAGGCACTCCAAGTTGAGCGTGTACAACATACCGCTATTATACAAGCAAGTACAGAAGCCTATATGGACATACTGCATACAATTGTAGGGTTGCACCAAAGCAAATTGTTGAAATTACACATGAAAAAAACAGGATTGCTTCGGATTTCAGTTGGCTTTATTTATTATTTAAAAATAACCTTTATACTCCATGACACTAGGAACAGAAGTGAAGTTAGAAGAAATAAAATGACAGCTAGTGTATTGCGCCATCTATTGTACAAAAGGAAGTATAAAGATATTGTGGAAATGAAAGTGTTCAGAATAAGGCATGTACACATTGCACACCCAACACAAATAACAGAGGTCTTTTCAAAATAAAATTATATGGGATATTGTGAAAGCTCCCGCTCTCAGGAATTGTGATATACAAAGGCACCTAGGGATAACTACCGTCGACGGAGAATTAACCAACTAAGCTCGAAAGCTAGGTATCAGACTTCGTGGTCATTGTAACAAAGCCATCCTCCAAACGTTGGACATGAGACGTTTAGTACGCCGATCCCAGCGTACGAGACCGCTCGATTTGGCGCAATAATAATAAACCATCCTAACGATGGTCATGGCAGGAGATTTTACCGAAGGTCTACCTGCAACACGCGAAAATATCCTTAAATGTAACTTAAATGTGTACTATGTGGACAGTGTCTTGTTACAACAGTAACAAAAAAAGAGTTAATAACGTAGAGGAAATCCTTGCCCATGTAAGAGGAGTAGATGGTACACCGTACGGAATCGAATTACAAAAAAATTACAAAATTACAATCCACACTTTGCAACAAAATTCTCATCCATGAGACTAACAAAAGTGTAATCACGTCGAAAAAAGAACTTTTCGCTGAGATGTGCCGTAGCACATTCCTAAAGAACCACTAGGTTCAACTATTAGGGCAATGAGGCCAGTCACCAGCTACAGCTCTAGCATATTGTATTAAGAAACAAAGTATATATTACACACAAGCACGTCCGTCAACTTATCCGCGTTTTAGTAGGCAGGTAAATACCTACAATACCCCTTACTATAATAATCTCCCAAACAGAATAACATTTAATCAACCAAGACTCTTTATCTCGAATCCCAGAAACAACGCCAAATTCTAAATTAATAAAGAAATCCCCTCGAATACATTTAGAAGCAACCCATATCCCAATAGGATCTCCAATCCACACCAAACCCCATTTAATAGAAACCAATATACACCCGTAAATATAGCACCATACCAGAACCCATTGCGTCAATTTCCACATCAAACCAATATGCAATCAATCAAGCAACCAACACCGGAACCAATGGACACGAGCAGCGGATACACACATATGATAAACCAAAACGGACCACAGGCAGGAATAAAAATGAGTCCAAGCATGCAATCCCGATTAAGTAGGTTCACAAACACGGGCAAACAGGAATTACACAACGTAGAAACCTCACCATCCCAAAGCATCTATCACAAATACCAACCTCAGGTAGACGAAAACGATCAGGTAGATGATTTGGATGAAATGGATCATAACCTCTTAGATGCATTTCAGGCTCTAGATAACCAAGACCCATCAACATTTTCACACAAGTGCCTCGAGCGACCAACAGGATACGTAGATGTTAACAAACACGGTTCTGAATTAGCTTATATAAACATTGCATCCCTTTTGGCAGACCCCTAAAATTCCTGATAGATACAGGTGCCCCAGCTTCCTTCATCAACCCTAAATTAATTTACCCCACTGATCGATCTAATTGCCAACCAATCACAATCACTACAGTTCTCAGCAGATATAACCTCGACAAACACGTCGTATTGCCCACTTTCGTATAATTTAACCAGTCAGGTACCTCCACGTTCCTATTGTTCAAATTCCATAATTATTTCGACGGGTTGATCGGAATCGATATTCTAACTCAAGTTGGAGAGAAAACGATTTAGCTAACAAAATTTTAATCACCAGGAACTCTCTCCGTTATACCCTTACATTTTAAGCCAAACTTTACCTCCGGCAAACATATAATCCCGGCAAACTCCAAGGTAATAATTAAACTCCCAGTACAGTCAGGAGATATCTACGTAAGTCCAAGACACCTTAACGACCACATGTACACCTCGGAAGGCATATACTCAGCCAATAGATAGATACAATAGAGATAATAAATAACTCAAGAGAAGACCAAGTACTTTACCTTGACAACCACTAAGGGTTACTGCATACAATTCCTAAGAATTCATCGAAATACACAATTTCAACAATGTTCAGATGAATGAAGGTGAAAAATCCAGAGGAGGAGCCTGACTAAAACTCTGTAAAATTTATAACGATATATTTTTTAAAGTATGCCAAAAACTAAGTTTCACCAATGAAATTAAACACACAATTCCTACTGTGGACGACATACCCATTCATACGAATCCTACAGATATCCGTTCGTCCATAAACAGGAAATCGAAAGACAAATCGCCGACATGTTGGAACAAGGCATAATCCGCTCGAGTTACTCCCCGTCCTATTTGGATAGTGCCCAAAAAACAGGATGCCAGTGGTAATCAAAAGTGGCGTCTTGTAATCGATTACAGGAAGCTAAACGAAAAAACGACTACAGAGCGATATCCTTTACCAAATATCACGGAAATACTCGATAAGCTCGGAAAGTGCATGTATTTTTCAACCCTAGATTTGGCCAGTGGCTTCAACCAAATCGAGATGCACCCGAAGGACATTCCCAAAACAGCATTTACTGTTGAGGGAGGTAATTATGAGTACATCCGAATGCCGTTCGGCCTTCAATACGCGCCATCCACGTTCCAAAGGGTTGTGGACAACGTTTTAAAAAACCTTATAGGGAAAAAGTTGTCTAGTATACCTAGACGACATAATAATATTCTCACCTTCGCTCCAAGAGCACCAAAACGTATTCGAAAAATTAAAGCCTCCAACTTCAAAGTATATTTGGATGAATCAGAGTTATTCCAAAAAGAGCTTGCCTTCTTACGACATATTGTGTCAACAGATGGTATAAAACCAACCCCATCAAAAATTAAAGCTATATATAACTTTCCTATTCCCCGGAGAAGAAAAGAGATTAAAGGATTTTTGGGCCTCCTAGGCTACTATCGTAAGTTTATCAAAGATTTTTCGAAAATGACAAAACCCTTCACTGAATGTTTGGAGAAGGATAGAACCATCGTACTGAACGACCGATACATTCAAACCTTCAAATTGTGCAAAACACTACTCATAAATGATCCCATACTCCAATACCCAGACCCAGACTTTTCGAAGTCAGTTATACTTACTACTGACGATAGCAATTTTGCACTAGGTACAGTCCTCTCACAGGGACGTATCGGAAATGACAAACCGGTATGCTTTGCCAGTAGAACATTGTCAGAAATTGTTGGAAATCAACTACTCCACGATTGAAAAGAAACTTTTGGCCATAGTTCGGACCACGAAACACTTTAGACCTTACCTTTTCGGTCGAAAGCTCCAAATTGTCACCGACCACAGGCCCCTGACTTGGCTAATGAGCCTGAAGGAGCCAAATTCGAAATTAATTCGATGGTGCCTTAAGTTGAAGGAGTTCGAAAACTGGATGTAAATTTAAAAGATACATCATCAATCCAAGGCACTATTGGTTCTACCATTCACTCAGTTGACGAAAATCTTATACCATATCGTTAAGCCGCTTAAGGGTTTTAACATTCAAATAATCCTTTAGAAATCTTCCGAATCTCCATACATGTTATTAGAAACTCCATTCAAAAAACAAGCAACGCCGAACTATTCGTAGAACAGAATTTACTGAGGAAATTATAATTGATATATTCAGACAGACATTTATTCTATCAATAACAAACAGATTTTAACAATAATAGACCCCTTCAAAATTATAAACTTGAAAATAACTGAACTCAAAAGAAAGCTAGACACACTAACACCCTTCAATAGCCAGAGAAGAGGACTGATCGATGGCTTGGGTACTGCAGTTAAATTCATCACCGGAAATATGGACGTAAATGACGCCCACAATATAAACGCTCAAATAGAAAACCCAATCACAAAAAACCTAGAAACATCCATTGTAAGCCAATATCAAATTTATACACATAGATTCCAAAACATGACAGATCACATAAACAAAGAACAAGAAATTATAGAAAAATTCTTAAATAACAAATAACCCATTGCAAATATCCGTAGAAACAAAGAAATCCTATTAGAAATGCAATATATCAGCAACATCAATTATAACATAGATCTTTTAAATAACCATATTACAAACATAGCCGAAGCACTTGTACTCGCGAAGCTTAATGTAATATCCAAATCTATTTTGAACTAAAATGAATTAAAAGAGATAAGAAATATTATATCCAAACAATCTGTCGAAATTAAGTCAGATTATCATTTATACGAACTCCTTAATTTACATGCATACTACAATAACACGAACACCATATTTAACATAAAAATACCAACTGTAAACCCAATAACATCTAAATTTGTTCACATTATACCACTACCCATAAATAACACAAAATAAATAATTACTAAACCATATGTAACTATAAACGAGCAAACAATTCAGTACTTTGACAAGACATGCCCCAAAATAGAGCGCACCTACTTCTACAGAGAACCGATGCTCCAAGAATCAACCGAAGAATCTACTTGCAAGGACCCTTTATGAGCAACAAAGAGCCACTCAGTGACATTGGAATCGTAGAAACCATAACGCAACCTGAACACAATTATATAATCTTTATAAATGTTCCACCAGTAATCATTAATTCTACTTGCAGTAAATCTAAAGTCTACAGACTCTAAGGAACGCTACAATGCACTACAAGAACTGCCAGGTCACCATAACGTAACCTACAAAGACAATCCATCAATTTACTAGGATGACCTGAACATAGCTCCAGCATCCTACCATAAAATTGAAGAGGAATCCTTTACCGAAACCCTGAGCCTACAAAAACTGAGCAAATATCAATTCGACAACCAAAACGCAGTAGCCAACCTAGAGGCCACAACGAAGCAGCACATCATATACACCTATGCAACAATTGCAGTAATCTTCACGACATCAGCGTAAGAAGGATAACAATACAGTCCCTTCCTCAACATCCCGTCGTTCCGGCCCCTTCGCAATCCTTGTGGCCGTCACTCTACTTAAGGGGGGAGGAGTTACGATACCTAACACCGCCACGGGCAACCAGCAGGTCAACCACGGTCATCCGCCCAACGCACATGTTTATACCTCGGTCAACGGCCTTCCGCCGAACACATTTCTTCTTGATTAACTTGCAATATTTGTTAAAGCCCTTTCGCCGAAATATTTCTCAATTCCACTTTGTAATGTTCAGGTGATTTTTTTTTGCAAGCTTGCGTCTGGAGCGTTTCCGTCCGAAGCGTTTCGTTCACTTCAATGCAAGGCAATAAAGGTCAGCAAAATTGACCTGAGGAATAACTCAGAATATATAAAACAAAGTCAGTTCTGTACAACCAGTCGAGTAGATCGGATCATTCCGAATAAATATACATTTTAAAACGTAGTATAATAACAGTGATTTTTTTTTCATCCCCTCGGCCCCCAGACGTAATTGGCGCAGTCGGTAGTTCTGGTGACGTTTTGTTTTGCGTTTTCCCAACGAAATTGTACTTTTTATACAAAAAAAAACAAACAAAAGTGTGTCCATATCAGTGAAACTGATAAAGTGCCACAATTCCTATATACATGCATAGGAATCTTATAAAAAGAATATCTTTTAGTTTGTGCATACAAAAGTGCAAGGATTTCTGTGACGGAATATCACAAGAAATTCCTTCCTACACTGAGTGAATATCAGTGTATATTAAAGTGTTCAAAGGCAGTGTGCAACCAGCGCGAAGGTTTCCCTGAATGAACATCACGAGATACTGAGCAATACTGATGGAATATCAGTATTTTGTCATGTGCAATAACACTAACGAAACGTGGGTTTTGACCCATAATCATCAAGAACCGTTTTCCCGGAAGAATGAACATCTTCATAGCTCTTGGGTGCTTGTAAGTCATAATTAATATACTACAAAATAAAAAAAAATATTAACTACAAACAATATAAGCACAATTGCAAGAATTTTAAGAAAACAATACTCATTCATAATTGTTCCTTGAATTTCATAAGTATACACAAACATGTTTTCTAACTAATAGTAAATGCCAAAAAACATAAAGAAACCCTCCATATTTAGTCCGTATATCTTCTTTAAAAGTAAAAGCCTCAGCGCTATACCAGAGCACTTAGATTCCATAAACCCTAATATTAACAGCATGAGCTTATCCACAAGTAACCCTGGTCCCTCGACATCCTCGAGTCCGAGCAACCAAGTAGACTTTTTCAATTCCTTACGAAATCCAGACGCAATTAATGATCTTCCTCGCTTCGATGGAAACCAACGGCTTCTATACGTATTTATTAATAACGTAGTATGAACAAAACAAACAGGTTAACTACCCCAGGTGGCAGGCCAGTTACACTGGAGAATTCACTCTCGGAGACAGGCTCTGAGGATTCTGGGGAGAGCCAGTTGTTGCATTTAATAAATCCCTTCGCGAAGAACTCAAGGGTAATCCGGTCTCCACCATCGAGACCACGAATCTCCGCAAAAAAAAGTCGGCCGGATGAGGAGACACAAAACCGCATGGACTCAATGAAATATAAAAGTTTGGAGGAGGAAAATAAAGAGCTCCGCACCAAACTAATGAATATCGATCTTCTCTACTAAGAGCTTAAAAGAGAAATATAGACACTAAAGGCAGAAAATAGAGCCCTTAAGAACTCAGAATGGAAAAAAGAGAATGAGGTTACCGCTCCTGTAACCAGTCCAAGGTACACAACGGACGAAGAGGAACTGGATCGGAAAACAAACTGGGCATCGAAGAAAAGACCCAGTAAGAAAGGCAGAGCCGTGTCTTCACCGGAAGCTCAAAAGGAAGAATTGAAAGAATATTGGCTAGGGAGTACAAGAGAAAGCAAGCCCTCCGCCAGCAATAGACGTCGTTGGTATGACGGATTACAATACATTGTTTAAAAATGATTGACGCCGTCAACATCATAAAGAAGATTAAGCACAAAACGGAACAAAGTGAAGATATCCTGATCAAAACATGCAGGAACGATGCCTAAATGTGTAAAGTGCGCCGGAAATTATCTCTCTGAAAATTGTGATATTAGTAATGAGGCGATGGCTATGTGTGCAAACTGCAAGGGCAAACATCCAGCTAATTATAGAGGCTTCCAGGTTGCCACAGAGCTACAAAAAAGACGTAACGCTTTACGTCAAAACGTAAAGCCGTCGAGACTAAAACGAAAAAAAACAATAAAAAAAGAGAAACCAATGAAAATAATAAAGTAAATGAGGCCACAACTGAAAAGGGGGCAAAAGTAAATCTACCCTGCGTAAAATGGAGGATAAGCCAGAGTCATCAAAGACTCTGACGTATGCCCAAGCATTATCGATAAATAAAAAACCATGATGATTCCGGTTGCGCAAGTGTTCGCCACGATTCTTGCTAAGCTTTGTTAATTTTTGACAAACTTCGCAAGCGTGAGCCTAAACCCGGTAAGCAACACAGATCTCCTCGCAATATATGAATGTGGAAGGTACGATCAAAATATTAACATAGAATGCCAATCGAATAAAAAATAAGAGCAATGATTTGGAGATATTCTTGCGTAATACTAACGTTGAAATGTGCTTGTTATCTGAAACCCACAGACGAAAGAGTCCATTTTACAATAAAAGGCTTTTGTGCGTACCACGCTTTTCATCCCTCCGGAAGAGCCAGAAGGGGATCCTCTTTATTTATTAGAGACAATATAGAGAACTTCATGAATACAATAACAGAAATTCAGTGTCAGTTAAAATAAAATACAAGACATCGTATCTGATCATAGCATCTGTATATTTTCCCCCGCGATGCGTGCTCACAAGAAATGACCTTGTAGGTCTTTTCGAGAAATTTGGAACGAGTTTCATCGTTGGTATTGATTTTAACGCCGAACACACCTTTTGGGGCTCGCGTACGTCAACGAAGGGAAGACTGTTGTACAAAGTCGGTATGGAGTTCGGGGTCGACTTCCACTCATCAGGAAAACCGACGTATTAGCCCGCCGATACGGCGTACCCGACTGAGTAGACTTTTTTATTACTAAGTAAACTTCGTGAAAGTAGAAGAAAGCTTTGACCTCTCTTCCGACCACTCACCGGTAATCTTGACCACAAGTAATAAATTAAAGAAAGTGGAAGGTGCGCCGAGATTGACAAATAACAAAAGTGACTGGGATAGTTTTAGACATGACTGTGAGGAAAATATTAGTCTAAATGGGTCTTTAAAAACAACTTTAGAGTTAGAACTTGAACTTGAAAAGTTTATTAGTAACATCCAGAAAGCAGCCTGGAAAAATACTCCTCGTAGTAAAAAAATACCCAAATATAATGAAACAAATCTTCCGCCAGAAATAAAAGAACTTATCCTCAAAAAAAATAAACGCGCAAGAAATGGCAGCAGTTTCGCGCCGCTCAACATAAAACATACCTAAATAGCCTGTGCAACAAAATAAAAAAAATCTTTGCAAGTCTTTAAAAACCACGAGATATCGACTTATCTTGAAGGCCTAACAAATGAAAAATTTACAGACTACTCACTTTGGAAAGAAGTAAAAAATATCAAGAAGCCCCAAATGCAGTCCGCGCCAATCATGAAAAACAATGACGATTGGTGATAAAGCAGAGGCGGATCTCTTTGCCGAACATTTAGAGGAAACATTCCAGCCATTTGATGAACAAATGTTGGAAGTTGATCCAAGTGTTACTTCGATATCTGACAGCTCTAGTATTGAAAGAATATCGTTAAACGAACTCTGCCAGGCAATGAAAAATCTAAAAAAAACAACAAGGCTCCTGGCTATGATCTAATAACCGGACAAATCCTAAAGAACTTGCCGAAAAAGGTGCTATTTAAACTTCTCTACTTACTTTACGCTTCCTTTAGGCTATTATATGTTCCAGACTCATGGAAGGTTGCAGAAGTGATAATTGTTCCAAAACCGGGCCAACTTTTGAACAACAAAAAGTCGTACAGACCTATATCGCTTTTACCAATTATATTCAAAATTTTTGAAAAACTCTTATTAAAAAGGCATTCCAAAATGTATCAAAAAGAATCAACTAATACCTGACCATCAGTTCGGGTTTCGAGCGAAACACTCGACAATTGACCAGGTATACAGAATAAAGAATGAAATTGAAGGAGCATTAGAGGAGAAAAAGATCTGCTCCACTGCCCTACTTGACGTTTCCCAGGCCTTCGACAAAATCTAGCATGAAGGCCTTAAATACAAACTAAGCAGGCTATACCGACAAGCTTGTATAAGATACTAGAATCTTATCTCGATAATAGGATATTTGGAGTTAAACATGGAACTGAATACTGGGAAGTTCAGTTGAGTCCTCAACTGAAAACTGCAAACAGTTCTGGACAAAATAAACGAATGGTCAAAACGCTGGCGCATTGCTCCCAATGAGACCAAATCAACGCACATAAATTTTACCTACAGAAATATTGAAAATCAACCTGTTTTCATTAATTCTGTACAAATACCGTACGCTAATGAAGCAAAATATCTTGGTATGACACTCGATGTGAAACTCAAGTGGAAGGCCTACGTGAAAAAGAAACGGGATGAGCTCGTACACCGGTATAGAGAGATGTACTGGTTACTTGGAAGGCACTCCAAGTTGAGCATGTACAACAAACCGCTATTATACAAGCAAGTACAGAAGCCTACATGGACTTACTGCATACAACTGTGGGGTTGCACCAAAGCAAATTGTTGAAATTGCACGTGAAATTTTAAGTTAAAAAATTATTATTTAAAAATAACCTTTATACTCCATGGCACTAAGAACAGAAGTGAAGTTAGAAGAAATAAAATGACAGCTAGTGTATTGCGCCATCTACTGTACAAAAGCAAGTATAAAGGTATTGTTGAATTGAAAGTGTTCACAATAAGGCATGTACACATTGCACACCCAACACAAATAACAGAGGATTTATTCAGTCTTTTCAAAATAAAATTATACGGGATATTGTGAAAGCTCCCTGGTATCTCAGGAATTGTGATATACAAAGGCACCTAGGGATAACTACCGTCGACGGAGAATTAACCAACTAAGCTCGAAAGCTAGGTATCAGACTTCGTGGTCATTGTAACAAAGCCATCCTGCAAACGTTGGACATGAGACGTTTAGTACGCCGATCCCAGCGTACGAGACCGCTCGATTTGGCGCAATAATAATAAACCATCCTAACGATGGTCATGGCAGGTTATTTTACCGAAGGTCTACCTGCAACACGCGAAATATCCTTAAATGTAACTTAAATGTGTACTATGTGGACAGTGTCATGTTACAACAGTAACAAAAAAAAAGTTAATAACGTAGAGGAAATCCTTTTCCATGTAAATGGAGTAGATGGTACACCGTACGGTCAAATTTTGTTACGAGCTATTCGCAACAAAATTGAAGTTCGGGCCAACGAGGTTCTGAACATGTATGGGACTGCTCTCAATTGGGATGACATAAAGGCCAACCTTATCCTCCATTATTCGGATAAGAGAACAGAGACTTCTCTTATAAGAGATCTCCATTCTTTACAACAAAATAACTATATCGTCGAATTCTTTTACAGCGAAATAATCGAATTACAATCCACACTTTGCAACAATATTCTCATCCATGAGACTAACAAAAGTGTAAACACGTCGAAAAAAGAACTTTTCGCTAAGATGTGCCGTAACACATTCCTAAAGAACCACTAGGTTCAAGTATTAGGGCAATGAGGCCAGATTCACTAGCTACAGCTCTAGCATATTGTATTAAGGAACAAAGTATATATTACACACAAGCACGTCCGTCAACTTATCGGCGTTTTAGTAGACATGTAAATACCTACAATACCCCAACCAAGACCCTTTATCTCGACTCCCAGAAACAACGACAAATTCCAAATTAATAAGGCAATCCCCTCGAGTACATTTAGAAGCAACCCATATCCCAATAGGATCTCCAATCAACACCAAACCCCATTTAATAGAAACCAATATACACCCGTAAATATAGCACCATACCAGAACCCATTCCGTCAATTTCCACATCAAACCAATATGCAATCAATCAAGCAACCAACACCGGAACCAATGGACACGAGCAGCGGATACACACATATGACGAACCAAAACGGACCACAGACAGGAATGAAAAAGACCCCTAATATTCCTGATAGATACAGGTGGCTCAGCTTCCTTCATCAACCCTAAATTAATCTACCCCACTGATCGATCTAATTGCCAACCAATCACAATCACTACAATTCTCAGCAGATATAACCCCGACAAACACGTCGTATTGCCCACTTTCGTATAATTTAACCAGTCAGGTACCTCACGTTCCTATTGTTCAAATTCCATAATTATTTCGACGGGTTGATCGGAATCGATATTCTAACTCAAGTTGGAGAGAAAATCGATTTAGCTAACAAAATATCACCAGGAACTCTCTCCTTTGTACCCTTACATTTTAAGCCAAACTTTACCTCCGGCAAACATACAATCCCGGCAAACTCCAAGGTAATAATTAAGCTCCCAGTACAGTCAGGAGATATCTACGTAAGTCCAAGACAACTTAACGACCACATTTACACCTCGGAAGGCATATACTCAGCCAGGTTTAGTACAATAGAGATAATAAATAACTCAAGAGAAGACCAAGTACTTTACCTTGACAACCACTAAGGGTTACTGCATACAATTCCTCAGAATTCATCGAAATACACAATTTCAACAATGTTCAGATGAATGAAGGTGAAAAAGCGGACATAGCCAAACTACTTCGTATCAAGCACCTGAATCCAGAGGAGAAAAAAGCCTTATTAAAACTCTGTAAAATTTATAACGATATATTTTTTAAAGTAGGCCAAAAACTAAGTTCCACCAATGAAATTAAACACACAATTCCTACTGTGGACGACATACCCATTCATACGAATCCTACAGATATCCGTTCGTCAATAAACAGGAAATCGACAGACAAATCGCCGACATGTTGGAACAAGGAATAATCCGCTCGAGTTACTCCCCGTCCTATTTGGATAGTGCCCAAAAAACAGGATGCCAGTGGTAATCAAAAGTGGCGTCTTGTAATCGATTACAGGAAGCTAAACGAAAAAACGACTACAGAGCGATATCCTTTACCAAATATCACGAAAATACTCGATAAGCTCGGAAAGTGCATGTATTTTTCAACCCTAGATTTGGCCAGTGGCTTCAACCAAATCGAGATGCACCCGAAGGACATTCCCAAAACCGCATTTACTGTTGAGGGCGGTCATTATGAGTATCCATATCATCCGAATGCCGTTCGGCCTTCAATACGCGCCATCCACGTTCCAAAGGGTTGTGGACAACGTTTTAAAAGACCTTATAGGGAAAAAATTGACTAGTATACCTAGACGACATAATAATATTCTCACCTTCGCTCCAAGAGCACCAAAACGTATTCGAAAAATTAAAGCCTCCAACTTCAAAGTACATTTGGATAAATCAGAGTTATTCCAAAAAGAGCTTGCCTTCTTAGGACATATTGTGTCAACAGATGATATAAAACCAACCCCATCAAAAATTCAAGCTATATATAACTTTCCTATTCCCCGGAGAAGAAAAGAGATTAAAGGATTTTTGGGCCTCCTAGGCTACTATCGTAAATTTATCAAAGGTTTTTCGAAAATGACAAAACCCTTCACTAAATGTTTGGAGAAGGATAGAACCATCGTACTGAACGACCGATACATTCAAACCTTCGAAATGTGCAAAACACTACTCATAAATGATCCCATACTCCAATACCCAGACTTTTCGAAGTCAGTTATACTTACTGCTGACGATAGCAATTTTGCACTAGGTGCAGTCCTATCACAGGGACGTATCGGAAATGACAAACCGGTATGCTTTGCCAGTAGAACATTGTCAGAAATTGTTGGAAATCAACTACTCCACGATTGAAAAGAAACTTTTGGCCATAGTTCGGACCACGAAACACTTTAGACCTTACCTTTTCGGTCGAAAGCTCCAAATTGTCACCGACCACAGGCCCCTGACTTGGCTAATGAGCCTGAAGGAGCCAAATTCGAAATTAATTCGATGGTGCCTTAAGTTGAAGGAGTTCGAAAACTGGATGTAAATTTAAAAGATACATCATCAATCCAAGGCACTATTGGTTCTACCATTCACTCAGTTGACGAAAATCTTATACCATATCGTTAAGCCGCTTAAGGGTTTTAACATTCAAATAATCCTTTAGAAATCTTCCGAATCTCCATACATGTTATTAGAAACTCCATTCAAAAAACAAGCAACGCCGAACTATTCGTAGAACAGAATTTACTGAGGAAATTATAATTGATATATTCAGACAGACATTTATTCTATCAATAACAAACAGATTTTAACAAGAATAGACCCCTTCAAAATTATAAACTTTCAAATAACAGAGCTCAAAAGAAAGCTAGACACACTAACACCCTTCAATAGGCAGAGAAGAGGACTGATCGATGGCTTGGGTAATGCAGTTAAATTCATCACCGGAAATATGGACATAAATAACGCCCACAATATAAACGCTCAAATAGAAAACCCAAATCACAAAAAACCTAGAAACATCCATTGTAAACCAATACCAAATTTATACACATAGATTCCAAAACATAACAGATCACATACACAAAGAACAAGAAATTATAGAAAAATTCTTAAATAACAAACAACCCAGTGAAAATATCCGTAGAAACGAAGAAATCCTATTAGAAATGCAATATATCAACAACATCAATTATAACATAGATCTTTTAAATAACCATATTAGCAAACATAGCACTTGTACTCGCGATGCTTAATGTAATATCCAAATCTATTTTGAACTAAAATGAATTAAAAGAGATAAGAACTATTATGTCCAAACAATCTGTCGAAATTAAGTCAGATTATCATTTATACGAACTCCTTAATGTACATGCATACTACAATAACACGAACACCATATTTAACATAAAAATACCAACTGTAAACCCAATAACATCTAAATTTGTTCACATTATACCACTACCCATAAATAACACAAAATAAATAATTACTAAACCATATGTAACTATAAGCGAGCAAACAATTCAGTACTTTGACAAGACATGCCCCAAAATAGAGCGCACCTACTTCTACAGAGAACCGATGCTCCAAGAATCAACCGAAGAATCTACTTGCAAGGACCCTTGATGAGCAACGAAGAGCCCTGATGTCCACTCAGTGACATTGGAATCATAGAAACCATAACGCAACCTGAACACAATTATATAATCTTTATAAATGTTCCACCAGTAATCATTAATTCTACTTGCAGTAAATCTAAAGTCTACAGACTCTAAGGAACGCTACAATGCACTACAAGAACTGCCAGGTCAACATAACGTCACCTACAAAGACAATCCATCAGTTTACTGGGATGACCTGAACATAGCTCCAGCATCCTACCATAAAATTGAAGAGGAATCCTTTACCGAAACCCTGAGCCAGCAAAAACTGAGCAAATATCAATTCGACAACCAAAACGCAGTAGCCAACCTAGAGGCCACAACAAGCAGCACATCATATACACCTATGCAACAATTGCAGTAATCTTCACGACATCAGCGCAAGAAGGATAACAATACAGTATCTTCCTCAATATCCCGTCGTTCCGACCCCTTCGCAATCCTTGTGGCTGTCACTCTACTTAAGGGGGGAGGAGTTACGATACCTAACACCGCCACGGGCAACCAGCAGGTCAACCACGGTCATCCGCCCAACGCACATGTTTATACCTCGGTCAACGGCCTTCCGCCGAACACATTTCTTCTTGATTAACTTGAAATATTTTTTAAAGGCCTTCCGCCGAAATATTTCTCAATTCCAGTTTTTAATGCTCAGGTGACTTTTTCTGCAAGCTTGCGTCTGGAGCGTTTCCGTTCGAAGCTTTTCGATCACTTCAATGCAAGGCAATAAAGGTCTTCTTCTTCTTTATGTGGCGCTACAGTCAGGGGTGGACCTGCGCCTCAACCAACAAGCCTCTCCAGCTAGCACGGTCTCTGGCTAGCTGTCCCCAGTTTCGCACGCCAAGTTGGTTGAGGTCCTTCTCCACCTGGGTGCGCCACTTTAAGCGCGGGCGTCCTCTGGTGCGGTGTCCCATGGGTTCGGAGTCGAAGTCTCTTCGGGTCGCAGCTGAGTTGGCCATACGCTCTACATGGCCTAGCCATCTTAGGAGTTGAATCCGAAGACGCATGACTAGACTCATGTCGCTGTACACCCACAGTTCGTGGTTGAATCTTGTCCTCCAGAAACCGTCAACGCAAACAGGACCAAAGATCGCACGCAGAGTTTTTCTATCGAAGAGAACAAGGACTTAATCATCCGCTTTTGATATTGTCCATGCCTCCGCGCCGTACAGCAGGACTGGGATGATCAAGGTCATGTATAAAGTCAGCTTGGTCCCTCTATGGCTCTATTACTCAATTGCATCTTGAGCCCATAGAAACAGCGGTTGGCAAGAGTTACTCTTCGTTTGATCTCGGTACTGATGTTGTTTGTACCGTTTGCTGCGGAGCCGAGGTAGACGATGACCTTGACTACCTCGAAGTTATAGCTGCCCATTGTGACGCTCTGTCCCAGACGTCGATGTTGTGTGGGCAAATGATGGGTATCGATTTGGACTTCATGGCCGAAGTGCGAAAATTGGATCTACTGTGGATTTCCTGACCTGAAACCACACTGATACGGGCCAATCAGGTTGATGACAAAGGGCTTCAGGCGTTCTAACAATAGATCTTAGAAATTAGTTGGTTTATGCTTACTACTAACCCAGCTTCAGCCTGTAGGCCGCCAGGTCCGCCTCTCCGTCTGGTTTTGGTTTTGGTCAGGTGGGGGGTAATTTTGACTTCATCGTCTATGTTGAATGGCCAATTCTGCTCCCAATACAGAGGCGGGGAGTTGGTTTTCCGCGGCATTATACAGTCTGCAGAAGGAGCCTTTCCATATTCTCAGCAGTGACTGTTTTCCATTAGACATACCATTAGGTTTTCTTCTTCATCTCTACATATCTCTGTACGGACTTTGGTTACTTGACGCATGCTTTTTACCTTTTGCAAGACTACCGTACATTGTTTGTGGAATATGATCTCTCAATATTGTCGACGGCGTGCTTCTTGTGCTCTTTTTTCTTCCTTTGGAAAAGGTGTTGTTCTTCCCGTCTCTTTCTCTCGTAGCACTTACGAGCTACGAGACTGGATGGCGCAGTTGATAGAGTGCCTGGTTATCGGGGTCCCCGATTCGAATCCCAGTGAAAGCAAGGTTAACACGCTTTAATCTGGTTTTCAAATGTGGTCCAGTCACCATTTGCTGTTTGGATTAAATTAACGGCACTATCACTGTAGGTCGATCAGTGTTTGTAGTCTGATGATTGGTATCACAATATAGGTCACAACAATACGGTCTAAGTGTGCTGGTGAATGCATTATCAGCTCGTCTACCTTACCTAACCTAGCACTCACGAGAAGCTCTCGTTATCCTTTGCAGCGTCGCTTTATATGCTTCTTGATTGGCTGCATGTTCCTACCGACATTCTTTGTCAACCCATGTCAACTTCGCAATTTTGTGGTGCTACTATCCGGTCTCAAAATCACATGGCATGGTGGGCTCCATTCAACGTGCTGGTAAACTGCGTGGATGATTTAAAGGGAAGTTTCACGATGTGCGTCGTCAATTTTCAATTGACCAATTCGATTTGGAGCCTATTTCTTCTATTATCCAACATTTTTGCAGAATAGCGACGACATTGAGTGAAACTAATGTGCTCTTGGTGTTGCCTGTATTGGTAACCTTCCTGTCAGCACGTATCCGAAAATCGTGTTCTGCGCCATACCCATGCACCTAACAACTCGTCAACGGTTTTCTACTTGTTGAAATGAGGATTGGCGAGATCTAGATGTTGCAGATAATCCCAGTCCTCGACTGAGAATAGGGCAAAATGTATGTATCAACCATGATACTAATGACTCATAGCGCGAGATTATGGGTAACGATATGAGACCTCTGGATTTACCTTCATATAGAATATCATATACTGATATGCGAGCATTTGCTCGTCCAAGCCTTTGGACACATGATTCAGTGACGAATGAAGCCTCTGACCCTGAATCTATAAAATTTCTCACTGGTTGGTATTTTTCGTCGACATTTCGAACTTTTCCAAGCGCTGTCGGAAGTAATGTTTGGGAAACGGGATGTGCGATGTTAAGCGAATGGTTGGTGAATACCGATGACAATATCCCTGAAGTGGAAGAAACATTAGGTGTACTCTGACAGTTTCTTGACGTGGAGGAAACACTTACGTCGCAATTACAGGGAAAATCTTCCTAAACCAATGTATAATGTCAGGTCTTACATATCGAACATCCAAATTTTGATTGAGAACGTGCGCTTGAATGACCGACCTTCAAACTATTGTAGCATATTCTTGTTGATTTCACGGAGTGTCTCCGAGAATGAATAGATATAGCCAAAAATTGTGGACAATGTGAGAGTGACTGACCCCGAGCGACTTGTTTCTTGGGTTTGCATTCCTCAACTGTTAACAACTTTCATGAGCTTCACATCGTCATTTCTCTAGAAAATCAATCAGCCGATTGAGTGTGGGATAGTCTCCAGACACACTTTCGGTTGCCCACGCCTGGCTAAATTAGACATGAATCCTTCTTTTCCGCATTGACAGAATTTAACCCTCTTATAACATCTTCTTCTCAACAGCTGCGTCCAATCCTTGCTTGCTGAATGACTACACTTAAGTACTGCAAGTAGTGTACGGTTGGCTCTCTCCACTTGTCCGTTGGCCGTGGTGGTGTTCTAACAGCTGTCATAATATGTTGTACCCCGTAAGTTTGGCAGTATTTCTTGAATTTCATTGCCGAAAAAACTCTACCTCTGCCAGTTATCAGGCGCTTCGCAATCCGGAAATATTGGCTGATCTGGTAGAGCACTGCTATCACTCCCTCTGTATTGGCTATAACAACAGCTTTCAAAATAGTATATTTGGTGAAGTTGTGCACTAGTGCTACCAAATATTTAGTTCCCCCACGACCAGTTGTAAATGGCCCAAGATGATCCATATGGATTGTATGGAACGGTACGGGCAACCTCTCCACACAATGCAGTTCACCTTCCGTCGTTCCACCTTTTCTCCTCGTATAGGCACATTCCACAAAACCTTTGACGTAGCCTTTGACAAAGTTACTGATCTTGGAAGACCAGTACGTTCTTCTCAGCCCGTTCAGTCTCATGGCACATTCGTAGCACTCGCCATCGAACCACCATCCGTACCGCACACCTTCTCTGATCGCCGTCACATCTGTTTGTATCTGCTTGTATTCCTTATGCAGCTGCCTCCGGTCAACTCCAATAGCTTTTGATTGTAGCAGGTTGATAATGTCTCGTAGTTTTTTATCTTGCCACTGGATTATTGCAAGCCAATCATCGTCATTGCCTCTTCCATCTCCCGTTCTTCTTCTACTGGCTTTCGGCTCATGGCATCCACGTACCCCGCTTTCCTCCCTGGCTAATGAATCGTCGAAGCACAAACTCTTAGTTTGAGCAACTTTTGGTATCACCCGAGTCTTGTTTATAGTTGCAACGACGGCTGCACAGACGGTAATCACTTTAAATGCTTTGCCCAGCTAGTATATCGGGAACCTTTCCAGGCTTTCCACCACAGCCAAAACCTCTGGCTCACATAAGTGGTACCTTGCTTCTGCCTCAGTCAGCTTTCTGCTAAAATGCCACTGGCCTTAATTTGCTGTCGTCCTTCCCTCGCCGCATCAGTATACCGGCAAGCCCATAGCCCCGGTGTAAGTCTGACCCACTTCACATCATAAAGAGCTAAAATTGGCGGATTAACTAATATAGATTTAAGCTCTTCGAATGCTGCCCGTTGTTCCTCCATCTACACAAAGGTCTTATCTTGGTACATATGTAATAATGTAATAAAATATATTTGGTTCGTTGTTGTTAATTTTTTTGTGTTTTATTTAATTATAATGTACATTTACGCTCCCGAACATAACTTGCATAGTTGGTATACGCAGCATATTTCGTAACATGAGCATCTGAACTTTGATGATGATGATGAGAAAAATAAAATTTAAAAAAATATTGGAAAAACGAGGAATCACAATCTTCACAAAAACTATATCAACGTCACGGTCATCTTCATCAACACAGTCTCATTAACGGACAGCTGTGAAAAAGAACATTGAACATAACATATGTATGTAAAGCATGTTCGTTATTTTGCAATTAATTATATCGTCGTAAATGTTATTTGTAGAATATAGTTATTAAATGAATATACACAATTGCGTCAATACTTGAAAAAAACAATATTTCCTTATTAATGTATATATAACCAAAAATATGAATGTATATATAAAAGATTGCTTCTGTTAACAAAAAATGCAGTTGTAAATTTCAATTTGTTCCAAATATTTCAAATTAAAACACAGTACAATTAATTGAAAATTGAACAATGAAACAAATAAATATCATAAGATAAACAGAAAACATTCAGGGTGCAAAGTACCCATAAAAGAATATGTAATATATAAAACATAAATAAAGATATATGTACTCTAAGAATCAGATTTACAGGCTAAGAATAAGTGTAAGCGTTAACATAAAACGAAAAAAAAGTTATAAATACAGACATGAAAAATAATTATTATGGGACTAATAATATTTAAATATAAGATAATTACATATTCATAAAATATAAAAAGGAGGCGACATACACTTCGGGGGTATATCGGGGTTGTAGAGTTCAATCCAAAAAAGCAATAATCAATGATGATAACGGAAAAAGAAATAATATTGAAAATAATAATAATAAATCAGTCACATGAAAAGTACATAACAGGCGAAAAAATAACAGCCTTCCAAATTATAACAATTTATAAGAGGTGAAAAAGCAGTAACCTATTTCAAGCTAGAATCTCCAAGAGCATATTGGAGTAAATAGAAGCATAAAATATATATAATATATATAAACACGCAAATAAAAGTAAGACACAACATAAGAAAAAATTTTAAGTATTTGTTGTTAAAGTATTATATAATGCCTGAAAAAAAGAAACAGTAGAAAAACTTAAAGATAGAAATAAGAAATATAATATTAATAAGTGAAATCTAGAAATATTAATAAATGAAATCTAGAAACAAAAAATGTTTGACAAAAGTAGAGTAGTGAAATGGTAGTAATTCTTTTAATATTCATAATAAAAAGAAAAATAACAATATGTTGTACATTCTGGAAGCATAGAAATAAATGAACAAGGTGAAGGAGAACGATAGTAGCTTCCTCCTTTATATAAAATACTTTTCATTGTTTTTTGTTTCAATTACCAGAGGAAGTTAAGTTGCATACAATATTGTAAGGTTTATTTTAAAATATTTTATCGATAGAAAATTAAATCATCAATAAAGTAAACAGTTGTTGCGTTTACTTCGATATTTATTTCTGTATTTGCAAAGAAGATTTAGCTAGCAACTACAAAATATAATTTTTCTGTGGTTCCATCCTGGTGTACCCATTTTTCTACATGAAAAGAACTGGCTACTCATGCTCTTTAGTTAGATGTGGAAAATTGGACAACGATGAAATAGTGGCGTGTGAGCGGAGTGGATTTATTCAGATTGATTTAATAGATTTATTATTGAATAGAAAATGACCCTCCGTTTTGCAAGAAGGAGGACTGCGAAGCAGGACCGCAGAAGACAACAACCAATCCTTGTGTTGAGGTTGAAGTTGGTATGCCAAGTAAGCAAATTATTTTTAGTACCCAAGGTGAATAAGAGAAGTCAATGGACAATCTAATTCAGGCTCCAGTAGTAGGGCAAGCAACGATATCTCAAAGAGATGTAGAACTTACGGCTTTGCGCAATTAGTTGGAGGAAACAAGGCAGAAACCGGATAACGAGGCAAGGGATTGCCGGAAAGAATACGTTTATAAAGCATCGCATTATTCATCTGAAATAGTTTTGAATGCGATGAAACAAGCGAATTATCAGTATTTGGTGGAAAACTGTGATTTTGTTCGGCAATCGACTCTTATCCAAGATGAAGAACCTAGATGTCAAAAATAGTATTCTGATTCTGCAGGTCAACGAAGGATATGGCAAACTTACTCACTATTTAACGTTCAAGAATTTCCGATTTTCTCAGGTGAAAATAAAGGAGAATGGCCGTACTTTGATGAAGTGTTCAAATCCACAGCATCAGATGGAAATTTCAATTGGAAAGAAAATATTGCAAGCTCTTACAGGTGAGGCATACCAATTGGTGAGACACCTAAAATATTCAACTGACGATGCCGCTATTATGAACCATCTGCGATCCATTTATGGTCGCGCCGAGGTACTTATTCATGAACTGTTATATCTTCCGTCATTGAAGTCAACATGTGTTCCAAATATTTGATTGTGGGCCATTTAGGTCAATGGTTAGAGAGAAGATACAATGATCTCAAATACGGGTGACAGATCTTAGTTGTGAGCTCTGTCTCAGTTTGTATCAGGCATGGGAAAAAAGGAAGTGTCCATCTCTAAAAACTCGTTGGACGATTTCTGACTCACCAATCAACTCCATCGAACATTGCTCAGTGTGATAAATGTGGGCGCAGTCAACACAACTTTGACCAATGTCGCAAGTTTAAAGTTTTGTCTCCAGATATGCGCATGGAATTTGCAAAAGAAAACTCAATTTGTTTTCTTTGTTTGGATCCCGTCAAACATATCTGGAAAACATGTGCCAAAAACAACCGTGTGACATAAGTGGTTGTGCAGGGCAACATCCCCCAGCTAAAGAATTTAAGGCCGAGCTAAATAGTTCTGCAATTGACTATATTCCTCAAAAACAGATGCATTCTTCTCATATAAACACCAATCAACCCATCATGTTAGGGAGCAATAAAGAGTTTGTGGACACTTCAGCTTTTTTGATGACGGTTCCGCATTGACGGTGATGGAAAATGATTTTTTGTATGACCTGAGTCTCTTCAGTGGACTAAGAGCGTTTCTCGGAGCGAGGATTCCAAAAGAACATCTGTGGTGTCTAGCCGGAAACGTTATTTCCTACAATAGGTTAGGATTTGAATTCGCCATGTTAATCAGTTGAAGCAGCAAAGCTAATTGAGGAGTTCCCTCATCAACGTGGACTGCCTCTGATAGGTCATTTTGAATGCGAAACCTAATATAATGACCGGACTAGACCAAGCAAACTTTCTGTTAGGACAACGACAACGCCATGCTCCTTGGCTGGGTAGTTTTTGGCAGGGGCACGCCATCCACTACTATGTTCACACCACAGAAAATGCGCTCCACAAAAATTTCATCGAACTAAAATTTGGCTTTTCAGGAAAATACAACAAGATACATTTACAGATGTTATTATATCGCTGCAAGTAACTGGCAGATCAAGAATTATTAAGATTTCAAGTTCGATTCCCTGCATGTCATGATGAAGAAAACACTTTACATCAAAGCTCACCATTTCAAAAGACTTTGACTTCCTTTCATCTCAAAATCATGTCCGAAAACTTCATCAATGTAATACATAAAAGTAATGTTATGTCCAAGATGGGCTTACCTCTAGATCCAGGTGTAAATTGCTTCGGTTTTTTAACGTGTACATTCTGGAAGAAGCACTGTGAAAAGACCAACTGTATATACGGCAGGCTCACCATATGACATCGGTAGATATAAGACTCGAACCTACCATTATTCCATCTTCATGAAAATTGGCCAACCTGGTCCAAGCCCAAGTTCATCCAAGTCCTGATAATGTAATTCGTACAGCTGATGTTCGTTATTAGGATGGAACTATCAAATTGAAGAGTGCAGTCGGAAAGCTCTCTGTTTAGAGTCTTCTCCTTAGAAAGCCAACCGGGTCAGAGAATGTCATCGAGTCACTTTACTTTTCTTTTTCTAATATTATTACTATTTTCATATTCAATTCCAAAAATAGTTATCTACTTAACTAACTTTTTATTTTTCTACTATGCTTTTGTTATATTATATGTATACAATTTAAATCATAGTAATCTAATTGTTCTTTTCTTAGCAACTTTGCATTTTTCTATTTAATAATAATTATAATAATTTGTCAATCATAGTAATCAATTTTTCGTATCTTGGCAACAGTTACTATTCTTTTGTCGCGTTTAATTCGATATTTATCTCTGTATTTGAAAATACGGTGGGTCGCCGTGGCGTGATGGGTTATCCGAATTTACCACCTTTCATATATCACGGCTCCATCTCATTCGAGTCAGTCACGTTTACATTGAGTAGCGTTCTTTTCATTTCCTTATCTCCACCTGTTTGTTTTTGCCAAGCCTATTGTTAACTATTATATCTTGTTGTTTTGTCCAGGAAAATTGGATTTGTAGGCCACCGAAGTCGAAGTCGCTACACATGTAATTATGTAGTGAAAAAAACTAAATCGAACCAGTTTTGCCAGAACTATCTTTGCGCAAAAGTTGGATGTCAAGAAACGCCGACCAACAGTTATTTTGTATGGCTGGCTGCCATCTGGTACAAATAGTACTTCACACTAACTACGTAAAGCATCGACTTCGATTTCTATGTAGATTTTTTCTCCAGTTCGACATCTTCCTCCGCCAAATCCGTTTAGCCTCCTAATGTCTTCACAGGGGAAATTGTCGGCAACAGTCACTGTCCAGATGTGCCCGGTAAAAGGTTGCTTTTGTGTTCGCCGTTCGGATTGCGGTAGATTATGGCCTTCGTTGTGATCGTACACTTATGGTCCATCGAGTTTTTCTTTAACAGCTCCTGAATAATCGAAATGTTTTTTTTTCACTCCAACAAAAAAGAAAATATCCATCGGAATATTTTTTATAATTAATTCACTTTATTTTACTTTCCTTCCAAAATACCATTTCGTTGGACCAGCCGAGAACTTCCCGATCGCAGTCTGAAGCACAAGTTGCGCTTTCGGTAGAATAGGGCTAAAGATTTTAAAAAGGCATATAATCGAATTTCTCCAGGTAAGCTCTGGAGTATTCTGCAGGAGTATGGAACTGATGGTCCTCTTTTGGACTTCACCAAGGGTGTGTCTTGTCACCTCTCATATTCATTGCTTACATGTTGAGTCATTATCTTTTTGCAGGTGATTTAGTTATTCTGACATCTCACCAGACGGAGCTCCAGCCCGCAATCTATAGGTTTGTGGCCGTATGTGCTGATGCTGGGATGAAGGTTAACGTGGACAAATCAGATGTTATGGAAATGCCTAGAACGCCTGCTGAACGCACTCTAAATGTTAATAGAGGTTATGGAGAATTATTGGATAAAAAACTGATTCACTAGTGACACAGTTTGGGAGGTCTGTAATCAGGAAAAAACAGCTTAGTGTGTAAGCCAAGTTAGCGGTTTTGATCTCAGTATCTGTCCCAACTCTCACCTATGTCATGAAATTTGGGTATTGACTGAAAGAATAACATCACGAATACAAGCTGCTTAGATAAGATTTCTTCGTGCTGATGTGTGTGTTATTCCTCGCCGGGATAGGGTGAGAAACACGGCTGTGCGCGAGAAACTCAGCTGCTTCTTCGAACGGAAGGATCTATGCTTCAATATTTTGGCCACGTGGTACGAATGTCACCACCATAATGAAATCCATGCACTGCAATTTCAAATATTGAACTATATACATTTGAAAAATCTTGTACCCATTCAGTTAAAGCGGGGTGTATATAGACAAAATAATAAAACTTCATAACCTGTGTATGATAATTCAAAGTTTAGAGTTCCGCTAAGGAATTTAATTAACATGCATTTATTTGTGAAAAACGTGGTAATTCAGTTCTTTGTTGCCTCACTGGCCATAGTGAAGCCTACAGATTTCTAAAACGTAATAGAAAACGCACCCAATAACGATCCAACTCATCGCAATCCGAATAATGCACTTGAAATTGAAATATGCTAAAGTAAAAATTATTTGTATATTGGTGGTTACAACTTTTTCTAGACTAATCACAATGTAGTTACACTAGTGTCAACAAAAAAATATAGGTATGTACGTAGGTAGGGGTTGCTAGTGAATTCACCACCACACTTAGAGCATATTGGTCAATTGTGATAACCACAGTCAGACTATTACCACTGATTGACTGTTAATTTGATCCAAACGGCAAATTTGACTCTTCTTTCTTTGATTCACTGGGATTTGAACCGGAGACCCCACTAACCAAGGGGAGGCACTTAACCAACTGCGCCATCCTGTCATCTTAAAAAAGAATATAAATTAAGGATTGTTCTCGCATTTTCTTTCTAAATTTTAATTAAGTTATATCAATAACAAATTTTAAATAACTTTTCAAATGTAGGATTATTATTGCATTGTATCCTGTAGGGATTAGATACGTAACAATATCTCAACAATATATAGGGGAACCTGGGGGACAATTGATCCCCCGGGAGACTTGATCCCTGGGTATTATTTCCACAACGAGAAATATTTTCTTGGAGTAATAAAGCGACATCACAGCATTTGATATTGAAAATAACTTCAGAAGGCGTTTTGCCACTCGCACGGAAGAACATTAAACTGAAGGGTGTATTTTTTGTTAATAGCCGTAAGGTTATTTTTTTAAAGTTTTTTCTTGGATGTTTTTTTGTCTACAGCGTTGTTAAGTGAAGTGTTTTGTGTGTATTATTTATTTTGGAAAGTGTTTATTTTGGTAAGTATTTGCGCATATCTCTCTATAAAATATAGTTTGTTTTCCATACAAATGTTGTGAATAAGTAAAAAACTACCAGAGAGGAGACTTGATCACATTAAAGTTAGGGAGACTTGATCGCGGGATCCCGGGAAGACGCATTACTTGTTGCATACCTCGAAAAAGCCAGCAAGTTGAACCACGGATTGTTCGCACATTCTTTGAGGAAACTTGCTTACGATGCTTATGCTTTGCTGTGGCAAATAATAAGCCCCCGGAGGAATACAGTAAGTGGCCAAATGAGACAGCAAGCTTCGATTGGTACTATGGATTCATGATAAGAAATTCGACACTTTATTTGCGCGCGCCTGAAGCCACTGGCTTGAGCACGTCGACGAGCTTTAACAGGCACAGCATTACACAGTTTTTTGAAAATTTGAAAACTTTGATGACAAAGTATGACCTTGGTGCAGAGTCAATATGGAATATTGACGAAACTGGATTGACTACAGTTCACAAACCTAAAAAAGTTGTTGCTAGTAAGGGCTTGAAAGAAGTGGGCAAAATAACGTCTGGTGAACGCGGTGAACTGGTTACTGCTTGCTGTGCCATAAACGCAATCGGAAATCATATTCCGCCATTTATGATATTCCCACGGAAAAATTGGCAGGATCGTATATTAAAAGGTGCACCTCTAGGCACAAGTGGAAACACTTTTGCTTCGGGTTGGATGACTGGCGTTAACTTTATTAATTTTTTAAAGCATTTCAAAAACGAAGTGCTCATTAAAATCCCAATCCTTAATAATTATGGACAATCATGACAGCCATATAAGCATTGAATCATTAAATTTTGCAAAGTAAAATGTGATTCATCTTCTCACCATACCTCCGCACACTTCCCATAAGACCCCACCACTAGACAGGGCAGTTTTTGGACCTTTAAAATCATACTAAAACACCGCATGCGACACTTGGGTGGCTAAAAATCCTGGTAAGTTTTTGACTATATATTATATTTCAGATTTCTTCGGGGGATCAATTGTCCCCATGTTCCCCTACATCAATCGATTTCTCGTGAGTAGTTGTACTGGCGGATTAGTAACCTAATTCCCTTAATGGCGCTTTAAACCCATTTTATGTACATATGTATTTATTCTATGATTTATACACGTATTACTACGGAATGTAAAAGAATTAAATGACTTTAATGAATATTCATCGGTTAGTACAATTCCTGGCGAAGGGATAATGTATATAAGTTATTAGTTTGTGATTATAAGCAAAACATAGTTAATTGCGATTTACATATATTACAGACATGCGTAGATCATGGCAAACGACAGCCCACCCGGGAGTGCTCGCACACGCGCATCCATTCCTAGAACGCTCACAAGGCCACAAGCATACTGTTTACTTCCACCCCACTTTGAAGTTGTGATTTGACCTGATTGATTGCATTTAATACGCCAATGAAATGTATTTCGTTAGAGTTGAGTGTAATCTGATTACTTTTGTAATCAGTTTCTAAATCTGATTGATTTATTAACCTGACCTAAATTCATTACTTTTCATAATGAATACAAAATGTAATTCTTAATTTGTATACAAATATATATAAGAAATCTAGATTACAGTAGAGGGTGATCAAGATTACATGAACATATTTTTTCTATTTTTATCTATTTTTAATTTTCTTCCTTTGTTCCAAAAATGTTGAAATATTTTTATTTCCTTATTCTTCCCCCAAGTGTATACCTTATATATTCGTACACACATATATGATAATAGTAGTCTGAAATGAGGGCCTTAGACTTTGTATGTACGCAGAATCATATCACTTGATTCTTAATATTCACTTAATTTAACTTAATTCAATATTAACTGATGGGCTAACAAATGTACTTAATTTGAGAAAGTGGGTATCCATATATACGTACTTCATGGTTAATTAGCGTTCCCATCCGGCTAGTATAATATAATAAGCATAGATATAGACTTGCTTTTCTGGAATAGGTCACAACCCTAACCAGTCATCTGAAAAAATAATATAAAACTATACAAACTTAGGATTGTTCTAGTATTTTGCAAGTGAACTCTTTTCATCGATAATACCAGTTAAGGACTCCGTTCCGGGATTCCAGAAAAAAAAATCGCGAAAGGGGAGGCAACGCCTCCCCCAACTGTTCGACTTACGTTAATTAAAACCAAAATGCGATTTCTCAATGCGAATTTATTTTATTCCTTGTCAATACAAGTCAAAAATCAGACTGCCTCCAGACCTATCTTAATTCCCATAGGAAGCCTCTGCTCCAACCGTCCAGAATGCAGGCTCATCAGTTTTTTGCCGACGCGTGTATCCGGTGCGATGCAATTTAATGTTCGCTGGTCGTGCGAATAGCGTGTGAACAGGTTTGCACCTGAATAAACTGCAATAATCTAGCATTACAGATTATTTGACTATTAACATGGAAACATTTATTGGTAATCCCGTATGTTTTCTGGTGATTAACTAGGATTCTATTGTAATCCATATCAACAAGCAATCCCTCGGTGATTGCTGCTCTCACCGAGAGAATGTTAAATCCATCCTTTCTTACGTTTGGCATGGGAAGGAAGTGTGGAAAGGAGAAGTGAACCATTTGAATATATAGACGGTGATCCATTTTCTGTGGCCTCAATATCATTTGAAGAGGGTAAGGTTTCTATTTCTCCGATAATTCTACTTATTTCTTCCTTATCTAAGAGATTCGTGTTCACAATCCCAGTTTGATCCATTTGACAGGTGCGTATTATCTCGTTAATCTCGTCCCTTACTATAATAACCTGATCCAAAACATCTAGTTCGTACCGTCCGACTAAGGTTGACTTGATCCCATTATTAAATTGATCTATCATCCAGTTCAGATTTCCTGTAGTCTCGTGCAGGGTACTGAACATCCTAGTATCAATTTTATATTGTTGGTTATTGTTTTCTATGATATCTTCTTCATTGGAAATGTTTTTATTCCAATCCGCAGCATCGGCATTTCCGGCAACCGATTTCCAAGCTGATCCAATTCTGAATAATTGATAACATAAGACAGTAGGCAGGAAAGCAGCAGTTCTGATAAGAGGGGTGCAAGCCATAGCTTGCTCCTCTGAGTCTTTATAATGAAACATGAGAACATTCTTTCACATTATAACAAATTTAAGGTTATAATTTCAACTTTCTAAAATATTACAAAACAAGTATAGGTTAACAAACTATTAAGATTCTTTGCTTGCTCTCTTTTAATTATTAATGCAATTCTATTACAAATTATTATGGGAGAGTAGAACGAATAACTTATTTCTCTTATTACAATACCCAAGTGCATTATTTCCTTTGGGTGAATTTTTCAAATACAATTAACCGTTGTGAGTCGAAGAGTGGATTAGCTTTTCTTATCATTACTACCTTGTGAATTCTGCGCCCGGAAGACGTGATCACAGTTACCTTGTTATTCTCGGTATAAGGGTTTGTTCTTCGGACGAATTCCCTTACAGGCGGTATATACTATATACGTCTCCCTTATTATATTTTTTAAAATTAGATTTTTTCTTATTAAATCTGAATAAATTCATTTTTTGCTTTCTTTCAATTTCATCTTCATCTCTCAATTTCATCTCTCATCTCTTGTTTACCCTGATGCGATATCCTAAAATATTTAGATAATTAATAAGCTTAGTTCTATTGAAGAATATATCTGACGGTTTCCTTTTCGTGACAGAATGCATTGTGTTATTGTACCTGTCTACAGCGATGTTCAGTTGCCTGGAAGAAAAAGAAGTAATCATAAAAGTAATTGTAAGTCCATGATCACCACTGATTGAAAAGGAAATTAAAATTAATTAATTATTTGAGTGAGTTGTAAGTCATTGAAATACGTGAACGTGTGTCGGAGAGTCGGTGAGTCAAAAATCTAAATACCTTTTGAAATTAAATATACTTGATATAGATGCCATTAATAAATCCATAACTGACCTAACGGGAGCAGTTACTGTCATGTTAGGTCAGATTAAGGAATTGGATGTTAGATTAAGAAGTTTCGAGACAAAGGCGGTAGAAATACCACTGTCCGAAGAGATTGGTGCGGAACCTGAACTCTGCGGTCATAGAAATGAGGCAGACTTGAGAGAAATTTCTCGTCTGCCGGATTGTGTTAAAGAATTACAAACTTTTGAAGGAAATCCTACCCAGTACATAACGTGGGTACATACCGTTGAAGGTATTTTGCAGGATTTCGAAATAGTAAAAGCTAAGCCAATATATAGGACTATCCTTCAGCACATTCGGCAGAAAATAAGGGGACAATGATTGGCGAGCGATGAAACAATGCCTCTCTACGCAACACAACGCATTTGGCCCTGAACCCCATATAGGGTAGCAGTCTGTATGACAATTGCTGACTAAGTTTATTCAGGTGCAAACCCGTTAACACGTTTATAAAAGATCAAGTTGTGTCGCTCTATTCGCATTCCAGAAGAACACGAAGCTTAACGAATTCGTTGCTGCCGTAAACCATCAACTTAATAAAATCAAAACCGAATCTTTTAGTGAAGAAACGGTTACAGCTCTCGTAGAGACGTTCAGAAATAGAGCCTTAGACGTCTTTATAAAATCAAAACCGAATCTTTTAGTGAAGAAACGGTTACAGCTCTCGTAGAGACGTACAAAAATAGAGCCTTAGACGTGTTTATTCGAGGCCTTAATGGTGATATTGCCAGGGTTCTCATAGTTCAGAGGCCTAGAACTCTACCGGAGGCCTTTTCAGCCTGTCTGGAAATCCAAAACCTCAATTATAGGAGCCATATGATTCATAATGCTGGTCACGGCAATATAAATACAGTAACGGCAACTGTGAATCAAATGTTTAGGAAGGAAATAAGACCAGCACTTCCTCAAAAAAGATTCTTTAGCAATCCTCAACCGCGTTATTCACCACCAACGGAGAAACACCCCCGCCAAGACCAACAACTCCAAAACCCAATGAAAATATGGAGCTGAGGTCCACTTAATCGCGTAACGTAAACTATATGAATCGTCATCACGACATGAATCCTTTTTAGAGAAATGCACACTCTGTTCAATACCCAAAAACATCAGAGGGTGTATCATATCGAGGCTGCCCAAGAAGAACCTAGAATAAGATATGAAGAACTGGCTGGGAACGAGATCTGTGACGAAGTAAATTTTATGAAGGGTGGCCATCCTTCTTCTTCTTCTTCATTTGGCGCTACAGTCCGGGGTGGATCTGGGCCTCAACCAACAAGCCTCTCCAGCTAGCACTGGGCTGTCTCCAGTGTCGCACGCCAAGTTGGTTGAGGTCCTTCTCCACCTGGGTGCGCCACCTTAAACGCGGGCGTCCTCTGTTGCGTTATCCCACGGGTTCGGAGTCGAAGACTCTCCGGGCCGGAGCTGAGTTGTCCATACGCTCAACATGGCCTAGCCATCTTAGGCGTTGGATCCGAAGACGCCTGAGTAGACTCATGTCGCTGTACAGCCCGTACAGTTCGTGGTTGAATCTTCTCCTCCAGAAACCGTCAACGCAAACAGGACCAAAGATCGCACACAGAGCTTTTCTCTCGAAGATACCAAGGACTTTCTCATCCGCTTTTGTGATTGTCCATGCCTCTGCGCCGTACAGCAGGACTGGGATGAATAAGGTCTTGTATAAAGTCAGCTTGGTCCTTCAAGAGATGGCTCTACTACTCAACTGCCTTTTGAGCCCATAGAAACAGCGGTTGGCAAGAGTTACTCTGCGTTTGATCTCGGTACTGATGTTGTTTGTACTGTTTACTGCGGAGCCGAGGTAGACGAAGTCCTTGACTACCTCGAAGTTATAGCTGCCCATTGTGACGCTCTGTCCAAGACGTCGATGTTGTGTGTCCTTTCTTGATGACAGCATATACTTCGTTTTGCCCTCATTTACCACTAGACCCATTTTAGCCGCCTCCGCCTCAATGCCAGCAATTGCCTCATTGACGGCTCGCTGTGTTCTGCCAATCACGTCAATGTCATCCGCGTATGCTAGCAGTTGTACGGACTTCTGGAAGTTCGTGCCTCTAGTGTTGGCGTGTGAGTCTTGCACGATCTTCTCCAAGATGATGTTAAAGAAATCACATGACAGCGCGTCGCCTTGTCTAAATCCTTTTTTGACATTGAAGGTCTCGGTGAGTTCGTTACCGACCTTGATGGAGCAGCGAGAATTCTCCATCGTCATCCTGCACAACCTGACGAGTTTGGCAGGAATGTCAAAACTAGACATGGCGATGTATAGCTCGTCCCTATGCACGCTGTCATATGTGGCCTTGAAATCGACAAAAAGGTGGTGGGTGTCGATTTGCATTTCTTGGGTCATTTCCAGGATCTGCCGTAGTGTGAAAATCTGGTCGATGGTGGACTTCCCTGGCCTGAAGCCACATTGATAAGGACCTATCAGGTTATTTATAAACGGCTTCAGGCGAGTACACAAAACGGCAGAGAAGATCTTGTAGGCGATGTTCAGGAGACTTATCCCTCTATAGTTGGCGCAGTCAAAGGGGTCTCCTTTCTTATGGATCTGGCAAACGATACTGAGATTCCACTCATCGGGCATGCTTTCCTCCGACCATATCTTACAGATGAGCTGGTGCATACGCCCAACCAGATCATCTCCAGCTGCCTTAAAGATTTCAGCGGACAGTCCGTCCGCACCGGCAGCTTTGTTGGACTTCAGTCTTGGTATTGCTATCTTGACCTCGTCTAAGTCGGGGGGGCGGAATTCTCGTCGATCATCGTCCATATTGAGTGGAACATTCTGCCTGACAGCGGTATTGGTGTCATCATCGCCGTTTAACAGTCTGCAGAAGTGGTTCTTCCAAATTCTCAGTATCGACTGCGACTCTACTACTAGTCGTCCATTCTCGTCCCGGCAGGGTTCTGTCCGAACCTTATATCCACTGGATAACTGTTTCACCCTCTGGTAAAACTTTCGGACATCGTTCTTTCTTCTTTCTCCTGAGAAGCTGGGTCTCATCCCTTCGTCTCTGTTCGTAGAGCTCACGAACAGCTCTCGTCCTTCGTTGCAGCGTTGCTTTGTATTCTTCCAGCTTCGCTGCATGTGCCAGCCTACACTCGTTAACAAACCATGGGTTTTTTCTAGGTGGTGCCGTAAAACCCAGCACATCAGTGGCAGCATCTTTGATGGCTTCTTGACAATGCCTCCAATTTTCTTCGATTGTTTTTGCAGGGGGAGACTATCGGCAAAGATCCTAGCAGTCCGTTGCGATTGTAGCTTTCCGACGTCAAACCGTGGTGTCCTTTCTCGACTCCGTTGATCTCTTGATATCCGAGTTCTTACCTTGGCAACAACAAGGAAATGGTCCGAGTCGATGTTGGCTCCTCGGAACGTTCGGACATCAGGAATGCTGGAGGAGTGTCTGACGTCGATCGCAGCATGATCAATCTGGTTGACGGTTGATTGATCAGGGGACCGCCAGGTCCCTTTATGGATGTTGAGGTGTGGGAACCGCGTGCTAGCTACAGAGAGATTACGTCCCGTGACAAAGTCCACCAGCCTGAGTCCGTTATCGGATGTAGTGTCGTGCAGGCTGTGTTTCCCGATGACTTTGGCAAAGATGTCTTCCTTACCCAGATTTGCATTGAAATCTCCTAGAACGATCTTGGTGTCGAAGCTGGGGCACTGATCGTAGGTCCTTTCTAGGAGATCATAGAAGTCATCCTTGCTGTTGTCATCTTTGTCCTCTGTCGGGGCGTGGGCGCAAATCAGGCTGATGTTCCCGAATTTAGCCTTGATGCGGATTGTTATGAGGCGTTCGCTTTTACAGACAAAGCTTAAGACCTTTTGCCTAAGTCTGCCTCGAACAACAAATCCACATCCAAATAAGCGCCTCTCCCTGTTGCAGTCACCGTAGTAGATGTCGCAGTTTCTCATCCTCTTCTTGCCCGACCCATTCCACCGCACTTCCTGGATTGCGGTGATGTCTGCTTTGTAGCAGTCCAGGGCCTCCGCGAGTTCTTCGGCTGCACGTGGTCTGTTAAGGGACCTAACATTCCACGTGTAGAACCAAAAATCGTTGTCCTTGTAACGTTTGCTGGGGTCGTCAACATTAATTCCGTGCGTATCCGAGGCAGAATACCCCAACTGGGAGGCCAGGCCCTATTCTTTAACACTCGGGCGGAGGGTCCGGGTTTATCCGGAGTCGGTAACCTCTCTGAGGCTGTGAGCGCCGCCGTTGTCCCTAAAGCTATAGGGATCTTCCGCCGCTTCTCAATTCCAAGGCCCCGACCTGGCCTTGAAAGAACCTTCTAGACCTGTGCTCCGAAAATGTCGAGGTAGCTCTAGAAGGACTGCGCACCAGGTAACTCCGTCTGACTGGAGTTTCGGATGCCGCCGTTGGCCAGACAGTTACCAGCTCCTCCGCCGCCATCCATAAAGAGAGATAAGCCCTGGTACAGGCACACTCTCCCCCCTCTCTCGTCTGCAGCCGCCGACGACGTCCCACGGGGGTTGGTTACCCCATCTTCGATCGAACGTGCTCGGCTCCCAGATTTCACCACGTGGAGGTGAGAGTAGGAGTTCGCTGATAGACGCTAAGTGCAGACGCTTGTGCCAGCATGAGTCGCCATATCAACGCTTTGAAATCCAAGGGCGCTAATCCAGCGTTCCATATTTAGAGTATGTGACCGGGGATGGGCTCTCGCTAAGCATCCTCGTTGAAACGGGCTAATAAAAATTTCCTCGGAATTTCCTCCAAGGTGTGTGGAATGGATGGGAAACATCGTCCCATCCATTGAAACATCGTCCCATCCATTCCACACACCTTGTTCACCCATTCTATGTTCACTTCGCCGGCGGAAATATTAAGGTAGAAGAAAAAATGAATGGCAAATTTTTCCAGTCGGTCGGTAACAACACATTATTGACATTTTATATCCTGCCTGTACTAATGTCCTTTGACGGGATTATCGGGGATGACTCTCTGATGGAACTCGAAGCAGTTATTGATCGGAGCAAAAATACCCTGAAACTAAAATCTAAATCTAACTCTAAATCTTCTCCTGGATGAAAACCTTTTCAAAGAAACCAAGAAAAAGCTTTGCAGCTGAATAAAAAACTATAAACCTCTTTTCGGCCCCATTGATACGAGTGAAACTGTCAAGGCTATGGTTGAGGCAGAAATCAAAACTAGTACCGATGAGCCGATATACAGCAAATGCTACCCGTACCAAGCAAACATGAGAGAAGTAGTAGAAGACGAGATAAGAAAGCTTTTAGCTGAGCGAATAATACGTCCTTCAAAGAGCCCCTACAACTCCCCAATCTGGGTTGTTCCTAAGAAACCCAAACCATCTGGAGAGAAACAATATCGGATGGTAATATATTATAAAAGATTAAATGCCGTCACAATCCCTGATAAATACCCCATTCCGGACATTAATTCTACACTTGCCAATTTGGTTAGGGCAAGTTACTTCACAACACTAGATTTAACCTCTGGGTTTCATCAAATTCCTATGAAACCCAGTGACGTACCGAAAACGGTATTTTCCACAATTAATGGAAAATACGAATTTCTAAGAATGCCATTTGGCCTAAAAACTGCGCCTGCTACCTTCCAGAGTTCTACCTTGTTACGTCTACATCGATGCTGTAATCGTCTTTGGCAATGATGAAGAAGATCTTAAGGTGAACCTTAAGTTGAACCTGGAGAAAACAAACTTCTTGAGATCAGAAGTTGAATTTCTAGATTACGTCACAACGCGAAATGGTATTAAGGCTGATCCAAAAAAGGTGCCAGCTATAGAGAAGTTACTTCCTCCAGAAAACCTGAAGGAGTTAAAGAGCTTCCTTGGCTTAACATCGTATTATAAAGAATTCATTAGGGACTATGCGAAAGTAGCTAAGCTAGCCCCTAACGAACGTGGTCAAAATGCTCAAATTAAAGCAAGCCAGTAAAAAAATGTCAAAATCAACTTAAACAAAGATGAATTGCAAGCCTTCAAAGATTTTAAGACTTTGCTAATGTCTTCAGAGATTTTGTCTTTCCCTGATTTTGAAAAGCCGTTCAATTTGACAACTGATGCCTCGAATTATCCTATAGGGGCAGTTTTGTCTCAAGGAGACGCGGCTACAAATCAACCAATTGCCTACATCTCTCGCTCGCTAAGCAAAACCGAAGAGAATTATGCGACTAACGAGAAGGAGGTGCTGGCAATTGTAAGGTCCCTCGATAATTTATGATCATATCTCTATGGGTCAAAAAAGATCCGGATCCACACTGACCACCAATCTCTAACTTTTGCTCTCAGTAACAGGAATTTCAACGCTAAGTTAAAACGTTGGAAGGCTCGAATCGAGGAATACAACTAAGAGTTAGTGTACAAGCCAGGAAAGGTAAACGTTGTGGCAGACGCTCTTTCGAGGCTTAAAACCAACGTAATTCATTTAACTGATTCTCTGCGGGCTGAGCCAGCTCAAAGCATGGGAAACTCCAATAATGACTGGCAGACTGATAGTGCGAGTGAAAGCAGAATTCTCCTTACCGAAACGGCAAGTGAGAGACAATCCTCATTGGAGACATCCCACAGTGCTGATCAAGATAACTCCGACTTGATCCCACACGTCGAAGCACCGTTAAACGTGTTTCGGAATCAAATAATTGTTAAAATTGGTAGAGGCCTTGAAATTCTGGAAGAGCCTCATCGTGGTTTTACTCGCCACTACTTCGCCATAAACGATCAGGATAAACGAGCATTCACTGACTTTCTTAAAGCAAAATTGATACCGAATGTCCTCAACGGTATTAAAATACCAGAAACACATCTACATCTACTTCAAGACATATTTCTAGAACATTTCACTAACTACAAAATCCGAATAACGCAAAGAGTGGTGGAAGATGTAACCAACAAGGATAGGAAGTTTGACTTCATTATGGAAGAACACAAAAGAGCTCTTAGAAATGCTCGAGAAAACCGAGAACAACTTCTCGAGAGATACTACTTCCCCAGTATGACCAGTCTGATACACGGCAACTTGTGAAGTTTGTAAGGTAAGCAAATATGACAGGCATCCTCATACTCGAGAATTCCAACCCACCCCTGTTCCATCATATGCATGTGAAATTTTACATGTTGATATCCTGGAACTGCAGGGTGAGAAATTTATCACCTGCCTCGACAAGTTTTCTAAGTTTGGGAAAATTGTCCACATTAAAAACCGATCTGCGGTAAAAACAACATCGAACGAAGGTTCTGCACTATTTCACTATGCCGAGAATATTGGTTACAGCTAATGAACGAAGTTTCCCGCAATAATAAGCAATCAAGAATCGCAATTTTAAAATATGTGCAAATGATTGCCTTCAACGACGACATCCAACACTTAAAATCGCAAAATCATCTACATGCTAAATCTACGCATTGGAGGTATTCTGCATTTTTAGACAGTGAGGTATTACTTCGGATTGGTGGACGCATCAAACATGCCTGCGTATCGATTAACATGAAACATCCAATCATTTTACCTAAATGTTCTTCTGTTTCTGTCCTAATCATTTCAGATGTACATCAACGCTATTTACATACAGAGGTGTCTGAAACGTTCGCACTGGTACGACAACAGTACTGGATAATGGGCAGTAGAAACTTGATTCGGAAAATCATCCACAATTGCAAGCAGTGTTTCATGCAGCGAAAAGTTACCAGTCAGCAAGTAATGGGTGATCTTCCGCTTCAGCGTGTTCAGCCAAGTCGTCCATTTACCAATACTGGATAAGATTATGCCGGAACATTTACCATAAAGCTCTCACGGTGCCGTAAACCAAAATTTTCGAAGGCGTACATTGCACTATTCGTGTGTATGTGTACAAAAGCGGTGCACCTGGAATTGGTGAGCGATCTCACCACTGACGCTTTTCTGGCAGCACAACGTCGTTTCATCTCTCGTCGTATAAAATGTTCAAGGATATACAGCGACAATGGGACTAATTTTCAAGGAGCTCGTCGATCCCTTACCGAGATGCATAAACTCGTCCTGAGCCACGCACATAATGACACTATTCGTACTGCACTTGTCAAGGATGACATAGAATGGCACTTCATTGCCCCCTCTGCATAGCATACGAAGAGTTCTCTACTTTCCTAATCCAAGTTGAAGCCGTATTGAATTCTCGTGCTCTGTGTTATAAGTCCGATTGCGATCTGAACCCCCTAACCGCCGCCCATTTTCTTATAGGTGAGCCATTGACAGCTGTTCCTGAGCCCTGTTATACAACGCTTCCAACTAATCGTCTCTCGCATTGGCAATACATCCAGAGTAAGGTTGCAAGGTTTCTGGAAGCGATGGCATTCTGAGTATCTGACAACACTTCAGAAACGTCCGAAATGGCAGAAACCTACAAAGAACATAAGTCCTGGTGATTTAGTGGTGATTAAAGAACCTAAACTTCCACCTACAAAATGGATATTGGGTCGAATCGAATCTGATAACCCTGGTGCTGATAATCGTGTAAGGGTCGCAACAGTGCGCACTGCTTCGGGAACATTCACGTAACCTATATCGAAACTCGTTGTCTTGCCCGTGTCTTGAAACCTGTTCCAGGGGGGCCGGGATGTTGAGGATTTAACGATATAATGTTTCTCTAATTCTGTTTTCCTTTTCAAGCTATTTAATGTTCAATTATTGTAATGTTAAAATTCTTAAATACAATAATTTTTTTTTAATGTGTTATATTTCCTTAAAAAATTCTGCTACTCACTGTACAAACGCTCACATGCTCAACACTATATTATACTCGTATGTCTCCGCCCTCAACATGAACTTATGCTCGTATGTCTCTGCTCTCAGCATTAACTTATGCTTTTATGTCTCTGCTCTTAACATAGAATTGCAATAGCTTTATCTCTCTCTCTCTCTCTCTCTCTCTCTCTCTCTCTCTCTGTGTTAACATTGAAACATACAATATGAAATCCGTATGTTGGGAGTGGGCATCGGGTTGCAAATTGGACAAGCGCTCGTTCACTTGGATCTTGACCGCAGCCCAGATAAGTGTATTCTTATATTTCAATAAATATTATATTTTGCACATTTGATAAATTTTCTGAGTTCTCTCATGTGGTGTGTTTCATTCACGTTGTCCAATAATTCAAATAATGCCCAATTCTGCTACAGAATTGTTAGCCACTAATTTGGAAAAAACGTGTTGCATCCTTCTTCGTCGAGAGATAATCAAACCAGCACCACGGTCACCCATACCCCATCAGATACCATGCATTTTCTAGGCGTAAGCCCAATCCTAAGGGAAAGAAGGAGAAGTTTCTTTGTAAAAATTCTTGTCAGAACAAGAAATGATATCCCTTCTCAACGAAGTAAACCTTAATAAGCCGTATAGATACTGTAAAAGTGCATGGACCTGTGCATCCAGGGCAAAGTTGTTGACTGCTCTCAACTTGGCGAGATACCAGCAACAAGCCCTGTTAAAGGCACAAATCAAGTTGACATACAGCCACCTCACAGCGCCCTCTGGATAGCCTTTACAGCAACCGCTTAGAGGTGAACTAATGTATGCAGCGGCCCTCTTGTCCAGGGGTTTAAAGCATTACCTGGTCCCCCAGGGTTAGGGGTGTGCCGTTGAGGATTTTGAGGAAGCCCTCTTAAAAGGCATATATCACCGCCATTCAGGAGGTGCGGTGGGATGAGCCAGGCAGAAAGAGGATGAAGAACTGCGATAAATACTTATAATAAATACTAATCAACAATGGATTTCAAAGCGTTGATATGGCGTCTCATGCTGGCACAAGCGTCTGCACTTAGCCTCTATCAGCGAACTCCTACTCTCACCTCCACGTGGTGAAATTTGGGAGCAGAGCACCTTCGATCGAAGATGGGGTAACCAACCCCCGTGGCACGTCGTCGGCGGCTGCAGACGAGAGAGGGGGAGAGTGTGCCTGTACCAGGGCTCATCTCTCTTTATGGATGGCCGCGGAGGAGCTGGAAACTGTCTGGCCAACGGCGGCATCCGAAACTCCAGTCAGACGGAGTTACCTGGTGCGCAGTCCTTCTAGAGATACCTCGACATTTTCGGAGCACAGGTCTAGAAGGTTTCTTTCAAGGCCAGGTCGGGGCCTTGGAATTGAGATGGCGGCGGAAGATCCCTATAGTTTTAGGGACAACGGCGGCGATCACAGCTTCAGCGAGGTTACCGACTCCGGCTAAACCCTGACCCTCCGCCCGAGGGTTAAAGAATAGGGCCTGGCCTCCCAGTTGGGGGTTGTGCGTGGGGTTAACTCCCTCATCACGTAAAAATATTACGGTTCAGAGACAACCAACTGCCTCGGATACGCACGGAATTAATGTTGACGACCCCAGCAAACGTTACAAGGACAACGATTTTCGGTTCTCCACGTGGAATTTAAGGTCCCTTAACAGACCACGTGCAGCCGAAGAACTCGCGGATGCCCTGGACTGCTACAAAGCAGACATCACCGCAATCCAGGAAGTGCGGTGGAATGGGTCGGGCGAGAAGAGGATGAGAAATTGCGACATCTACTACGGTGATTGCAACAGGGAGAGGCGCTTATTTGGATGTGGATTTGTTGTTCGAGGCAGACTTAGGCAAGAAGTCTTAAGCTTTGTCTGTAAAAGCTAACGCCAGATAACAATCCGCATCAAGGCTGAATTCGGGAACATCAGCCTGATTTGCGCCTACGCCCCGACAGAGGACAAAGATGACAACAGCAAGGATGACTTCTATGATCTCCTAGAAAGGACCTACGATCAGTGCCCCAGCTTCGACACCAAGATCGTTCTAGGAGATTTCAATGCAAATCTGGGTAAGGAAGACATCTTTGCCAAAGTCATCGGGAAACACAGCCTGCACGACACTACATCCGATAACGGACTCAGGCTGGTGGACTTTGTCACGGGACGTAATCTCTCTGTAGCTAGCACGCGGTTCCCACACCTCAACATCCATAAAGGGACCTGGCGGTCCCCTGATCAATCAACCGTCAACCAGATTGATCATGCTGCGATCGACGTCAGACACTCCTCCAGCATTCTTGATGTCCGAACGTTCCGAGGAGCCAACATCGACTCGGACCATTTCCTTGTTGTAGCCAAGGTAAGAACTCGGATATCAAGAGATCAACGGAGTCGAGAAAGGACACCACGCTTTGACGTCGAAAAAGCTACAATCGCAACGGACTGCTAGGATCTTTGCCGACCGAGTTTCCCGGAATCTCTCTCTTAGTTCGTCGCCACCTGCACAAACAATCGAAGAAGATTGGAGGCGTTGTCAAGATGCCATCAAAGATGCTGCCACTGATGGGCTGGGTCTTACGGCACCACCTAGAAAAAACCCATGGTTTGTTAACGAGTGTAGGCTGGCACATGCAGCGAAGCTGGAAGAATACAAAGCAACGCTGCAACGAAGGACGAGAGCTGTTCGTGAGCTCTACGAACAGAGACGAAGGGATGAGACCCAGCTTCTCAGGAGAAAGAAGAAAGAGCACGAGAAGCGCGCGATCGAGGAGATGGAGAGGTGCTACGGTAGGAACGATGTCCGAAAGTTTTACCAGAGGGTGAAACAGTTATCCAGTGGATATAAGGTTCGGACAGAACCCTGCCGGGACGAGAATGGACAACTAGTAGTAGAGTCGCAGTCGATACTGAGAATTTGGAAGAACCACTTCTGCAGACTGCTAAACGGCGATGATGACACCAATACCGCTGTCAGGCAGAATGTTCCACTCAATATGGACGATGATCGACGAGAATTCCGTCTCCCCGACTTAGACGAGGTCAAGATAGCAATATCAAGACTGAAGTCTAACAAAGCTGCCGGTGCGGACGGACCGTCCGCTGAAATCTTTAAGGCAGCTGGAGATGATCTGGTTGGGCGTATGCACCAGCTCATCTGTAAGATATGGTCGGAGGAAAGCATGCCCGATGAGTGGAATCTCAGTATCGTTTGCCCGATCCATAAGAAAGGAGACCCCTTTGACTGCGCCAACTATAGAGGGATAAGTCTCCTGAACATCGCCTACAAGATCTTCTCTGCCGTTTTGTGTACTCGCCTGAAGCCGTTTATAAATAACCTGATAGGTCCTTATCAGTGTGGCTTCAGGCCAGGGAAGTCCACCATCGACCAGATTTTCACACTACGGCAGATCCTGGAAAAGACCCAAGAAATGCAAATCGACACCCACCACCTTTTTGTCGATTTCAAGGCCGCATATGACAGCGTGCATAGGGACGAGCTATACATCGCCATGTCTAGTTTTGATATTCCTGCCAAACTCGTCAGGTTGTGCAGGATGACGATGGAGAATTCTCGCTGCTCCATCAAGGTCGGTAACGAACTCACCGAGACCTTCAATGTCAAAAAAGGATTTAGACAAGGCGACGCGCTGTCATGTGATTTCTTTAACATCATCTTGGAGAAGATCGTGCAAGACTCACACGCCAACACTAGAGGCACGAACTTCCAGAAGTCCGTACAACTGCTAGCATACGCGGATGACATTGACGTGATTGGCAGAACACAGCGAGCCGTCAATGAGGCAATTGCTGGCATTGAGGCGGAGGCGGCTAAAATGGGTCTAGTGGTAAATGAGGGCAAAACGAAGTATATGCTGTCATCAAGAAAGGACACACAACATCGACGTCTTGGACAGAGCGTCACAATGGGCAGTTATAACTTCGAGGTAGCCAAGGACTTCGTCTACCTCGGCTCCGCAGTAAACAGTACAAACAATATCGGTACCGAGATCAAACGCAGAGTAACTCTTGCCAACCGCTGTTTCTATGGGCTCAAAAGGCAATTGAGTAGTAGAGCCATCTCTGGAAGGACCAAGCTGACTTTATACAAGACCTTATTCATCCCAGTCCTGCTGTACGGCGCAGAGGCATGGACAATCACAAAAGCGGATGAGAAAGTCCTTGGTATCTTCGAGAGAAAAGCTCTGCGTGCGATCTTTGGTCCTGTTTGCGTTGACGGTTTCTGGAGGAGAAGATTCAACCACGAACTGTTTAGCTGTACAGCGACATGAGTCTACTCAGGCGTCTTCGGATCCAACGCCTAAGATGGCTAGGCCATGTTGAGCGTATGGACAACTCAGCTCCGGCCCGGAGAGTCTTCGACTCCGAACCCGTGGGACAACGCAACAGAGGACGCCCGCGTTTAAGGTGGCGCACCCAGGTGGAGAAGGACCGCAACCAACTTGGCGTGCGACACTGGAGACAGCCCAGTGCTAGCTGGAGAAGCTTGTTGGTTGAGGCCCAGATCCACCCCGGACTGTAGCGCCAAATGAAGAAGAAGAAGGATGGCCACCCTTCATAAAATTTACTTCGTCACAGATCTCGTTCCCAGCCAGTTCTTCATATCTTTTTCTAGGTTCTTCTTGGGCCGCCTCGATATGATACACCCTCTGATGTTTTTGCGTGTATTGAACAGAGTGTGCCTTTCTCTAAAAAGGATTCATCTCGTGATGACGATTCATATAGTTTACGTTACGCGATTAAGTGGACCTCAACTCCATATTTTCATGGGGTTTTGGAGTTGTTGGTCTTGGCGGAGTGGTATTCTCCGTTGGAGGTGAATAACGCGGTTGAGGCATGCTAAAGAATCCTTTTTGATGGAGTGCTGGTCTTATTTCCTTCCTAAACATTTGATTCACAGTTGCCGTTACTGTATTTATATTGCCGTTACCAGCATTATGAATCATATGGCTCCTATAATTGAGGTTTTGGATTTCCAGACAGGCTGAAAAGGCCTCCGGTAGAGTTCTAGGCCTCTGAACTATGAGAACCCTGGCAATATCACCATTAAGGCCTCCAATAAACACGTCTAAGGCTCTATTTTTGTACGTCTCTACGAGAGCTGTAACCATTTCTTCACTAAAAGATTCGGTTTTGATTTTATAAAGACGTCTAAGGCTCTATTTCTGAACGTCTCTACGAGAGCTGTAACCGTTTCTTCACTAAAAGATTCGGTTTTGATTTTATTAAGTTGATGGTTTACGGCAGCAACGAATTCGTTAAGCTTCGTGTTCTTCTGGAATGCGAATAGAGCGACACAACTTGATCTTCTATAAACGTGTTAACGGGTTTGCACCTGAATAAACTTAGTCAGCAATTGTCATACAGACTGCTACCCTATATGGGGGTTCATGGCCAAATGCGTTGTGTTGCGTAGAGAGGCATTGTTTCATCGCTCACCAATCATTGTCCCCTTATTTTCTGCCGAATGTGCTGAAGGATAGTCCTATATATTGGCTTAGCTTTTACTATTTCGAAATCCTTCAAAATACCTTTAACGGTATGTACCCACGTTATGTACTGGGTAGAATTTCCTTCAAAAGTTTGTAATTCTTTAACACAATCCGGCAGACGAGAAATTTCTCTCAAGTCGGGCTCATTTCTAGGACCGCAGAGTTCAGGTTCCGCACGGACAGTGGTATTTCTACCGCCTCTGTCTCTAAACTTCTTAATCTAATATCCAATTCCTTAATCTGACATAACATGACAGTAACTGCTCCCGTTAGGTCAGTTATGGATTTATTAATGGCATCTATATCAAATATATTTAATTTCAAAAGGTATTTAGATTTTGGACTCACCGACTCTCCGACACACGTATTCACGTATTTCAATGACTTACAACACAACTCAAATAATTAATTAATTTTAATTTCCTTTTCAATCAGTGGTGATCAAGGATTTACAATTACTCTTATGATTACTTCTTTTTCTTCCAGGCAACACTTATTAAATTTGAACACCTTGGCGTAATCAAATAATGAACTTTTCAATCTTCTTTATTCTTTTTTATTTATTCAAATACCTATCTGTATTTCTTTGTGCAAGTAACACTCATAAAATTCCACTTCTTCATGCAATTAGGTTCTTCACTTGTAATTTTCGTTACTCTATTATTCCACAAACGATCTGCAATATTTTCACTTTTTCAATTAATATTAATTGAATCTTGAATATTTAACTTGGGTTTGATTTAACTATTATTGCCTTCACAGTTATATTTTAATAACCCCAAATCAATTCAAACAATTTGCTTATTATTTTTAATTATGATTTCCTAACATCAGGTATACTGCGTTTCATTATAGCTTAAGATTATCTCTTGCTTTTGACGATTTACACTTGGCGTTACTATAATAAAAAAGAAACAAGCACACAATTCTTTGCCTTTTGGGAACATCTCTTCTGGAAGGATCGTGTTATCCTTTTTGGATGTGAGCATTAAAAAGGCCCTCAACCTACTGAGGCACGATTGGCTTTACACGAATCCACTTGGTTTCCCTTTTGACTAACATTTGTGTTCTCATGGGTACGATTGAGTAGTCGATTTAAAAGCACAGTGTTCTCATGGGGACAGAGCTTTTCGTTCAATGGAACGCACTAACATTATATCCTGGTTAGAGGGTAATAATGTAAAAAAGGAAAACCAAGGATGACGAATAGCGCGACGCAACTTGATCTTCTATAAACGTGTGAACAGGTTTGCACCTGAATAAACTTAGTCAGCAATTCTCATACAGACTGCTACCCTATATCGTGTTCAGGGCCAAATGCGTTGTGTTAATAATAATAATATGGGTAGACAGTCCGAGACGGACCTGGGCGTAGCTTCTCAGCAACTACTCGTGTTGTGCGTGCTATTGTTCTTTCACGAGTGGAAGGGACCTACAGTTTAATGCCGACTCTGAACGGCGAAGTTGAGAAGCTTTTTCTAGACAGGAAATACTCTTTGAGCATTGTCAGTGAATCGAAAGAGGTGGAGCCTTGAATTATTAAAGGTGGTAAATTCGGGGATCGAACCGGCACCCTCTGCGTAGGAGTCGACGCACTTACCCACTACGCCACGGCGACCACTAAATGCGTTGTGTTAACTTACCTATTATAGTGTGATTTGTTGATAAACAAAATCAATTTACTCGGTGCTATTTCCACTCGGGTGACTAAGTCTTGAACATGAACAAATATGCAAATCAACAGCACAATGAGCATCATGAGTGTTCTTTATTTTTTTTCCCGCAGCCAAAAATAGGTTTTAAGAAAAAAAACGTGCTGTCACAATCGATAGACAACCACATTCAGCCATGACATTGGGATTAGAGTAGCACCCTTGTATTAGTCATAGTATTTTTGAAACATTCCAATGCCAATCTATTTTTGTCCGAGTCACGCATCCTGACAATTTCCAAAATAAACTCGCGTGCGAAAGTAAAAAAAAGAATACAACCTCATCTCCCTTGGAATCATGAAAACCAATAAAAGCTTTGAACATCTAAGCGTCTAATTATATCCCGGACAGGTCACTCTCGAAGAGCTGCTTGTATACATTTGTCTTTTATTAGACGCTATATGATCTAGTTTCTAGCGGAAAGTGTACCCCAAGAATGGGTGGGTGGCCATCTATTACTCTGGCTTGCAGTTGTAGCACTTGCTACGTCATTGCTAGTATAATGTATATATGGTACATATTGTCTAATTTCCTATTATTTTGATTTCGGAGAGACGTATCTCATTGATGTAGTACATACATTGTGATTGATTATTGCACATGACAAATATTGTACGTTAAATATAATTAATCTTAAATACATACCCTTTATTAAATGCATTATGAAATTGGAAAAAAAGGAAAAAAGCAGATCAGAAAGTTCTTCTAGTTCTTTCGATAGGTTTGGAAAAATATAATGGATGACATATTATGTTAGCTACATATTCACTACTATAAAAGAAAATAGACGGATGGAGCTGCTACTTACTTTTTACGAACACGATCAATTTGATTGTAATGCATCTGTGTTTTTCTAAAAATTCGGTTTGGTAAAAATGTTTGGTGCTTGAGATGTCACACAACAGTTGGTCCATAGATTAGTTGTCGTTTCATACCAAAATTTGTTCATTCAGAAAACTTTGATTTTTGAATAAATTTCCGCTAGATTCGCAAAATAGCTCATTGAGAGAGATTGTTGCATACGCAACAATACGCTTTTTGTCCCGTGTCTGTGAATACGTGTGAGCTGTTGAGAACAGCTGATAGACTTTCCCTCCAAGCAAATTAGGTGGATACATTATTTGACGTTTTCTTTATTTTGCAAACAGCTGAAATCAAGAAACCACGATTTGGGAATCAAAACCGAATCTTTTCCATTTAGGCCATTTTGTTGAAAAACGAGCGATTAATTATTGTAAAGGATTGTTTTTGGTGAGGAAAAGTAATAATCGTCGTTGGGAAACTCGATGTTTTAAGGAAAAGGACAAACACATCGCGTATATTATTGGATAAAATATATTGACTCTAACGATAGTCTGAAGATATGTGAAAAGCTTAGTTTTGTTGTTCATTAACAAAGACTTAATTAATTTTTCTTCCTGCAATTTTGTTCGAAAAGTAGACGCAGTGTGAGGTATCAATAAGATACACATGAAAGGACCTTTTAAAGACCAAACCCTTTTAAAGACCAAACCAAATTCTTGTTTAAAAAGTCCATTAGTTCTGAAAAAGTGTAAGTGTGCAACCACCCTTGAGGTGTGCATATGGTGCGTTAACCGAGTTTTTTTTTAATCGGGAGTTCGGTTTCCCCAAGAGGCCTATTTCACCCGCACTAGAAAATATGAAAATATGTTTATATTGTATATATAAATGTGTGATTTAATCAATAAACAACAATATATCAGGTTTTGTTTTCTTTTTGCACTCACCTGAATGGATTTGATTTCTTTGGTTTGCCTTTACTATTTCTATAAGAAATCACGAATGAAAAGTTTAAGGTTAAGAAAAATGTACTATGCATCGTTTTCTGGAATTAGGTACAAATATAAAACACTCTAAAAATTACCATTTTTTTTTCTTAAATGAGTGCAATAAATTTCTATAAATTGAGCAAAAATTCGCTTTTTTATTCACACGCTATTTTTATTTAAAAGTTAAGGTGTCTAAAAATGTGACTCAATTTCTGAACTACGTCCCTATAGTAGTACATGGACGTGGGCAGATTCATGGAATTATCCAAAATTCACGAATCGGCCGCCATATTGTGCTGAATTACCGAGCGTTGTAAAAGTATAAGTGAAATACAAGAGATTACCACTACATCTTCGTTATAGACTGGGGGTAAAAATGGCCGATTTGGATATCTCTATCATCCATTATCTGTGGATATTGTCAAGGAGGGCCAAAAGATTAGTCATGTGATAAGTGGAAAACCACTCTTCTTTTTGCAAAATTTCAAATTACATTTTCAAAAAAAAAAATAGGTTAAAAAAACAGGGGCAACGCTTAAAGTTGCTGCATAATAAATAACTTCTATGTCAGCGATTATATTTCGGGATTGCACTCGCTTGAAGAGGCAATTTCTATTAAAACAGATTTATGCAATATTCTAAGTGGGACAGGATTCGATCTGCGTAAATGGTCATATAGCTCTGCAGAATTTATGGAAGAAAGCGAACCAAGGCGTTGCGAGATATCCACAAATCTAAATGTCGGGGGAGTAGTCCTCAACGGTTTTGCATTGGATACACCGGTATTCCAGACCGCCTTACGTTTTTTCTGATAACAGGTTGTCGATTATAGTAGCGCAACTACCTCTGCGATCCATCGAAAATCCTGCTTATTTTGCAACACGAGGTTTGATGCTGAAACATTCATCACTAAACAGCGCTATTGGTGACTGAAAACCCTGATGAGGACATATGCTCCAGATATTCGAATTATGATCGGCTTCTAGTAATGGTGGTGCGATGTATAACGTGGTTGCCAGCAAAGGATAGCGCAAAAATATTCCCTCGCCATGGCCGAATATTGACCTGAAAATATACGTGTGGCGAAAAACTCACTCATTAAATTATCCCAGTGTCTCTCGTTCCGGGATGAAATAGAAAGTCTTATACGTAATAAACCGGTTAATTTTAAGAGTAAAATTTCACGTGTCAATCCATTCATCGATCAAGTCGGTGGCGGAAGACTCCAGTATGCTGATATTCTATTTCATCATATGCATCCAGTGATACTCCACAGAAACCATTGTTTAGTTAATCTTATTGTACCTGATTGTCATAACAAAAATATGCATGCTGGTATCCGCCAAATGTCATACCTACTTTCTCTGTATTATCAGATAATTAAACAAGTGGTGTATAAATGCGTAACATGCATGTGACAACGCATAGTCAGCAGATGTCAAATCTTCCAGATTGAATTCAAATCTTCAGATTGATTCCAATGGTCGCCGTTCCGGATCAGAACTTATCCGATATCAAGATGTCACATCAGATTGATTCTTCCAATGGTCGCCGTTTCGGATCAGAACTTATCCGATATCAAGATGTCACATCTTAAACGATGGCAATATTTACAGCGTCTCGTCCAAGATTTCTGGAGAAAGTGGAGAAAGAATATCTGACACGTATCATGGCCAAGATGGATTATTTCGTGTGGCCTCCGTTATGACCTCGAAAGGGGAGATAAGACGCCCCATTTGAAAGCTTTAACCGTTGTTTATTGATTGTTGAGGAGGCCGTCATACATGTTCAACGAATAAGTATGTTCGATTTCATACATGCAAAAAGGCAACCTACCGCCGCTTATCGCTGAAAAATCCTTATCACTGTTCTCTAGCATGTTTTTTTTTTTTTGAGTCAGTCCTACGTACTCTTTGTACGGTACGCCGCGGCCTTCGTTGGTACAATGAAATTATTTTATTCGTTTTGCTTGTTATTTATTCTTGCATTAATTCTAAAATTCTACACTGGCCTTGATAGCAGAGTAAGGTTCGTAGACATTAGGACACAACATTTTGTCATAACGCGTTAATCGTTGTGTATTAAATCACAATTAAATCCGTAATCTTCATTCTAAAACGAACTTATTTTCAACCTAGATTTAAAATCGATAAGCCTAAGAAAAACAAACTTATTGTACTGTTCTTAAAGCTATGCTTGCTTATTATTCACTAAAGTATCCATTGTATGAAATTTAAGAAAATTACTGTTAATGTATTATAGTCGCTGAAGTGGTGTGTCCGCATAGTAAATTCCCTTATTGCATTTTGTACTTAATGTATCTAAATAATACATTTGTATTTTTTACAAACAATGGTGCAACGCTGCCGGCAATTTTTAGATGTAAACGTAGCTTAAAATCGCTCTGACTGCTAAATAGCCTTTTACTTCCATGTTCAAAAGCTAGAGGTCTCTTTTGTCACTAAATTCATAAATTACGAACCCACTCAGCCATTTCTTGGGTCCTTCTGGAACCAGACCTTAACGAGGTAAGACATACAGTAAAGAATTTGTTGAGGATTTAAGGATAAATTGTTTCTCTAATTGTGTTTTCCTGTTCAAGCTATTTAATTTTCAATTATTCTAATGTTAAAATTCTTAAATGCAATAATTTTTTCTTATTGTGTAATATTTCCTTAAAAAATTCAGTCATTCACTGTACAAATGCTCACATGCTCTCAACACTATATTATACTCGTATGCCTCTGCTCTCAACATTAACTAACGCTCGTATGTCCCTGCTCTCAACATTAACTTATGCTTTTATGTCTCTGCTTTTAACATAGAATTGCAATAGCTCTAACTCTGTCTCTCTCCCTCTATCTCTCTCTCTCTCTCACTGTGTTAACGTTGAAATATACAATATGAAATCCGTATGTAGAGATTGGGCATCGGGTTGCAAATTGGATAAGCACTCGTTCACTTGGATCTTGACCGCAGCCCAGATAAGTGTATTCTTATATTTCAATAAATATTGTATTTTGCACATTTGAGAAATTTTCTGAGTTCTTTCATTTGGTGTGTTTCATTCACGTTGTCCAATAATTCGTTCGGTCAAATTCAAATAATGCCCATATTCGGCTGAGCAGAGTGGTTGAAGCGTGGAGTGAATTTTCGTTGATGCATTATGAATGTTTGAAGGAAACCGAAGGTGACGAAATTATGAACTACGAAAAGGGTTTCGGGGTGTACGAATCGAAATACTTTGAAGCTCATTCCGGGTTAAACAAAGCAATTCGTGAGAAGAAGAATACTGGAAATGCAAGTTCAGATGATTCGGTTCTTAAGCAAATCGCCAATCAACAAGTAACGCTGTCTCGAAACGTCCAAAACCGCGTCTTCAAAATCTAGCTTACCGCCGATAGTGATACCACCGTTTTCTGGCAATTACAAAGATTGGCTGTCCTTTCGTGATTTATTCATAGGTTCGGTCGACAATATACCCGAGTTGACGGCAACTCAAAAATTTCAAATTTTTGCGTGGCGATGCCGCCAATTTAATCAAACATATCCCAATATCGGACACTGATTACATCGAAGCTTGGGAAAGGCTTGAAAACCGGTACGATCGCGTAAATCTTATTGTGCAGTCATTCGTGCAAACATTCCTGTCGCTTCCCATTATGACTGAGTCGAACGCTCAAACGTTACGCGCAATAGCTGCCAGTGCAGATGAGGTGATCCATGGGCTGAATGCTTAAGATAAGACTAGTCGAGATCCTTGGTTAGTTTTCCTATTATTAACAAAATTAGATGTGGAAACAAGACATGCGTGGGCTGAAGAAGTTGGTTGTCGCGATGATACCACAATCATTGAACTCATCAAGTTTTTGGAGAAACGGTGCGATGCACTGGAATCGCCAAACCTTTAATAAATCAAGTGTAGTGCGAAACAAAACAATATATGCACGTCCAATAAGTGCAAATCTTCTTTTCGCTGTCGCGTCTGTAGATCCCGCCGTCACACTCTTTTTCACCATGATGATTTAAAGATCGGACACTCTCAGTTACCCTCAAATCCAAATGTGAAATCGTCTTCTTCTTACGTAACGGCAAAATCCTCACCATCCCCATCAGAACTGCCATCCTCGTCGAATGTATCCCCACTGATGAACAATCACTCGCATGAACTTGGTTTTCAGAGGCAAACCATTTTGCCTACCATATTAGCCCAAGTTCAAGACAACCGGAGGCATCTCTTCAACTGTCGGGTTCTGATCGATACGTGTTCGCAATCTACATTTATGATTGAATCTTTTGCCCAACGGCTAGGCTATCCTAAAAAGCATGCTCGAAGCCCAGTCATAGGACTGTCATCTAAAAATGCTGGATGTACAAAAGGATATGTGTCGATAATTCTCTGTTCTCGGTTTAACTCACATAAGTTATCGGTCGATGCATTTATCCTAAATAGACATACGTCGAATTTGCCGTCAAAATTGTTTAATGTGTCTGACTGGAACTATATTCAACCCTTAGATCTAGCCGATCCTTCATTCAACGTTTCGCCTTCAGTTGATATTATACTCGGTGCCGATAAAATTTGGTCTATTATTCGTCCAGAGCATATACAGGGTTCTCAAGGCCAACCAATAGCTCAAATTACAACCTTTGGCTGGGTCATTTCAGGAGAAACTTTCGATACAAATCTTCTCGGTAACGAAATATCGTCATTTCATTCAGCCATGGACATCGATGACACTCTCAAACGATTTTGGCAATTAGAAGAAGTCGGTAATCATAAAATTCCAAATCCTGTTAACGTCCTGCGGAGGTTCATTTCCAACAAACATTCTCTCGGTCACCGGATGGACGATATGTCGTGCGGCTTCCATTTAAAACACCAAAACCGATTTTCGCGGATACCCTACAATCGACTGTTTCGCGGTTACATTCGATGGAGCGCAGGTTTCGAAAAAATCCCGAACTTCATAAGATGTACTCAAAATTTATGCAAGAATACCTAGCGCTTTGGCGTATGGAGTTGATTCCTTCGAATGAAATTTATGTGAATACGTCGCAGCAATTCTATTTGCCCACGCGGTTTTCAAACGGGATAGTTTGACAATAAAGCTTTACGTAGTGTTTGACGGCTCGGTTAAAGATTCTAATGGTGTATCGTTGAATAACAGTCTTTTAGTAGGTCCACCAATACAACGGGATCTTTTCGGTGCTTCTCTTCGCTTCCGACAGCATCGTTTCGTGTTCACAGCCGATATAGTGAAAATGATTCGGCAGATATGGATTCAAAAAGATGACACTGAATATCAACGCATCGTCTGGCGAGAGTGTTGTAGTGATCCAGTTCAACATTACCGCTTACGAACTGTTACGTATGGTACCGCATCTGCCCCATTTTTATCGGTCCGCGTTCTGCAACAGATTGCTAAAGACTACGAATCGACATACCCTAACGCTGCTCGTGTCTTACTTAATGATGTATACGTGGATGATGTGATGACCGGGACGAATTCAGTCGAATCGTTATTAAGTTTGCAGTCGGACTTGGTCGCATTGTTGTCGAAAGCTAATCTTCAACTGCGGAAATGGAGTTCCAATTGTTGGGCACTACTCTCAAACCAAAACCCCGATGAATGCGAGTATTCAGGAAAGAATGGTTTGGATTCCCGTTACTGACATGTTCTCATATCGGGTCAATCTTATATACCCATGCCCATTGCTCACAAGAAGAACATTATTGTCTGAAATCGGGCATATTTTTGACCCATTGGGACTTCTCGCACCTTCGGTTATACTTTTCAAAATAATGTTTTGGAGGTTGTGGTCGTCGGAATTGAAATTGAGTTGGGATGATCCCTTACCGCCTGAAATCGCCGAAAGTTGGATAAGCTATCGTCAACAATTGCCATCTTTTGAAAATATTCGTGTTCCGCGGAATGTGTATCGTTCTGACGAGGTCATTGAATTGCACGGGTCTTCGGATGCTTTGACGCTGGCCTACGCTGCCATTGTTTTTGCTAGGTCAAAGAATATTTCTGGTGAAGTAAGCGTTAATATCGTTGCAGCAAAGACTAAAGTTGCCCCTTGAAACCCGTCTCTATTCCTAGATTAGAACTTTGTGGTCCATTGTTGCTGTCTCGGCTGTTAAAGTCAGTAAAATCAAATTTTAACGTAACAGTTTCAGAAACATTGGCGTGGTGTGGTTCGGAGATAGTTCTTCATTGGTTGTCATCTCCCCCGCGTCGGTGGACGACCTTTGTTGCAAACCGTACCGCCGCCATTTTAGAAGCAATACCTAGATACTCTTGGCTTCATATTCGATCCGTTTCGAATACGGCAGACTGTCCTTCTCGAAGTGTTCTTCCATCCTATCTCGTCAATCACACTCTTTGGTGGACTGCACCAACATGGTTGTCTCTTCCGAAAGAGCACTGGCGTACAACCAAATTTTCCTTATCAAAGTCTGAATTTCTAGGACTTGAAGAATAACAGGTTTCAAGGCTTGCACTCGTCGCGTCGTTCGATGGACATGTCTTGCAAACCTTAATTTCAAAAATTTCGTCGTGGTACCGATTACAACGAATAGTCGCGTATAGTCTTCGATTCGTTTTCAATTGCCGTGTCGGTATACGTAATCGATCAACTGATGGACTGACCTTTGCGGATATTAAGCAATCAAGAATCGCAATTTTAAAATATGTGCAAATGATTGCCTTCAACGACGACATCCAACACTTAAAATCGCAAAATCATCTACATGCTAAATCTACGCATTGGAGGTATTCTGCATTTTTGGACAGTGAGGTATTACTTCGGATTGGTGGACGCATCAAACATGCCTGCGTATCGATTAACATGAAACATCCAATCATTTTACCTAAATGATCTTCTGTTTCTGTCCTAATCATTTCAGATGTACATCAACCCTATTTACATACAGGGGTGTCTGAAACGTTCGCACTGGTACGACAACAGTACTGGATAATGGGCAGTAGAAACTTGATTCGGAAAATCATCCACAATTGCAAGCAGTGATTCATGCAGCGGAAAGTTACCAGTCAGCAAGTAATGGGTGATCTTCCGCTTCAGCGTGTTCAGCCAAGTCGTCCATTTACCAATACTGGATAAGATTATGCCGGACCATTTACCATTAAGCTCTCACGGTGCCGTAAACCAAAATTTTCGAAGGCGTACATTGCACTATTCGTGTGTATGTGTACAAAAGGAGTGCACCTGGAATTGGTGAGCGATCTCACCACTGACGCTTTTCTGGCAGCACAACGTCGTTTCATCTCTCGTCGTATAAAATGTTCAAGGATATACAGCGACAATGGGACTAATTTTCAAGGAGCTCGTCGATCCCTTACCGAGATGCATAAACTAGTCCTGAGCCACGCACATAATGACACTATTCGTACTGCACTTGCCAAGGATGACATAGAATGGCACTTCATTCCCCCCTCTGCACCACACTTTGGTGGGTTATGGGAAGCTGGCATTAAGTCGGTGAAAACGCATTTACGACGCGTTTTAGGGAGTTCGGTGTTAGCATACGAAGAGTTCTCTACTTTCTAAATCCAAGTTGAAGCCGTATTGAATTCTCGTGCTCTGTGTTAAAAGTCCGATTGCGATCTGAACCCCCTAACCGCCGCCCATTTTCTTATAGGTGAGCCATTGACAGCTGTTCCTGAGCCCTGTTATACAACGCTTCCAACTAATCGTCTCTCGCATTGGCAATACATCCAGAGTACGGTGCAAGGTTTCTGAAAGCGATGGCACTCTGAGTATCTGACAACACTTCAGAAACGTCCGAAATGGCAGAAACCAACAAAGAACAAAAGTCCTGGTGATTTGGTGGTGATTAAAGAACCTAACCTTCCACCTACAAAATGGATATTGGGTCGAATCGAATCTGTTAACCCTGGTGCTGATAATCGTGTAAGGGTCGCAACGGTGCGCACTGCTTCGGGAACATTCACGTTACCTATATCGAAACTCGTTGTCTTGCCCGTGTCCTGAAACCTGTTCCAGGGGGGCCGGGATGTTGAGGATTTAACGATATAATGTTTCTCTAATTCTGTTTTCCTTTTCAAGCTATTTAATGTTCAATTATTCTAATGTTAAAATTCTTAAATACAATCATTTTTTCTTAATGTGTTATATTTCCTTAAAAAATTCTGCTACTCACTGTACAAACGCTCACATGCTCTCAACACTATATTATACTCGTATGTCTCCGCCCTCAACATGAACTTTTGCTCGTATGTCTCTGCTCTCAGCATTAACTTATGCTTTTATGTGTCTGCTCTTAACATAGAATTGCAATAGCTTTATCTCTCTCTCTCTCTCTCTCTCTCTCTCTCTCTCTCTCTCTCTCTCTCTCTCTCTCTCTCTCTCTCTGTGTTAACATTGAAACATACAATATGAAATCCGTATGTTGGGAGTGGGCATCGGGTTGCAAATTGGACAAGCGCTCGTTCACTTGGATCTTGACCGCAGCCCAGATAAGTGTATTCTTATATTTCAATAAATATTATATTTTGCACATTTGATAAATTTTCTGAGTTCTCTCATGTGGTGTGTTTCATTCAAGTTGTCCAATAATTCAAATAATGCCCAATTCTGCTACAGAATTGTTAGCCACTAATTTGGAAAAAACGTGTTGCATCATTCTTCGTCGAGAGATAATCAAACCAGCACCACGGTCACCCATACCCCATCAGATACCATGCATTTTCTAGGCGTAAGCCCAATCCTAAGGGAAAGAAGGAGAAGTGTCTTTGCAAAATTCTTGTCAGAACAAGAAATGATATCCCTTCTCAACGAAGTAAACCTTAATAAGCCGTATAGATACTGTAAAAGTGCATGGGCCTGTGCATCCAGGGCAAAGTTGTTGACTGCTATCAACTTGGCGAGATACCAGCAACAAGCCCTGTTAAAGGCACAAATCAAGTTGGAGGAGCCGGCAGAAAGAGGATGAAGAACTGCGATAAATACTTATAATAAATACTAATCAACAATGGATTTCAAAGCGTTGATATGGCGTCTCATGCTGGCACAAGCGTCTGCACTTAGCCTCTATCAGCGAACTCCTACTCTCACCTCCACGTGGTGAAATCTGGGAGTCGAGCACCTTCGATCGAAGATGGGGTAACCAACCCCCGTGGGACGTCGTCGGCGGCTGCAGACGAGAGAGGGGGGAGAGTGTGCCTGTACCAGGGCTCATCTCTCTTTATGGATGGCGGCGGAGGAGCTGGAAACTGTCTGGCCAACGGCGGCATCCGAAAATCCAGTCAGACGGAGTTACCTGGTGCGCAGTCCTTCTAGAGATACCTCGACATTTTCGGAGCACAGGTCTAGAAGGTTTCTTTCAAGGCCAGGTCGGGGCCTTGGAATTGAGATGGCGGCGGAAGATCCCTATAGTTTTAAGTTACCGACTCCGGATAAACCCTGACCCTCCGCCCGAGGGTTAAAGAATAGGGCCTGGCCTTCCAGTTGGGGTTAAGGACAACGATTTTCGGTTCTCCACGTGAAATTTTAGGTCCCTTACGTGCAGCCGAAGAACTCGCGGAGGCCCTGGACTGCTACAAAGCAGACATCACCGCAATCCAGGAAGTGCGGTGGAATGGGTCGGGCAAGAAGAGGATGAGAAACTGCGACATCTACTACGGTGACTGCAACAGGGAGAGGCGCTTATTTGGATGTGGATTTGTTGTTCGAGGCAGACTTAGGCAAAAAGTCTTAAGCTTTGTCTGTAAAAGCGAACGCCTCATAACAATCCGCATCAAGGCTAAATTCGGGAACATCAGCCTGATTTGCGCCCACGCCCCGACAGAGGACAAAGATGACAACAGCAAGGATGACTTCTATGATCTCCTAGAAAGGACCTACGATCAGTGCCCCAGCTTCGACACCAAGATCGTTCTAGGAGATTTCAATGCAAATCTGGGTAAGGAAGACATCTTTGCCAAAGTCATCGGGAAACACAGCCTGCACGACACTACATCCGATAACGGACTCAGGCTGGTGGACTTTGTCACGGGACGTAATCTCTCTGTAGCTAGCACGCGGATCCCACACCTCAACATCCATAAAGGGACCTGGCGGTCCCCCGATCAATCAACCGTCAACCAGATTGATCATGTTGCGATCGACGTCAGACACTCCTCCAGCATTCTTGATGTCCGAACGTTCCGAGGAGCCAACATCGACTCGGACCATTTCCTTGTTGTAGCCAAGGTAAGAACTCGGATATCAAGAGATCAACGGAGTCGAGAAAGGACACCACGGTTTGATGTCGGAAAGCTACAATCGCAATGGACTGCTAGGATCTTTGCCGATCAAGTCTCCCGGAATCTCTCTCTAAGTTCGTCGCCACCTGCGCAAACAATCGAAGAAGATTGGAGGCGTTGTCAAGAAGCCATCAAAGATGCTGCCACTGATGTGCTGGGTTTTACAGCACCACCTAGAAAAAACCCATGGTTTGACAACGAGTGTAGGCTGGCACATGCAGCGAAGCTGGAAGCCTACAAAGCAACGCTGCAACGAACGACGAGAGCTGTTCGTGAGCTCTACGAACAGAGACGAAGGGACGAGAACCGGCTTCTCAGGAGAAAGAAGAAAGAGAACGAGAAGCGCGCGATCGAGGAGATGGAGGAGTGCTACGGTAGGAACGATGTCCGAAAGTTTTACCAGAGGGTGAAACAGTTATCCAGTGGATATAAGGTTCGGACAGAACCCTGCCGGGACGAGAATGGACAACTAGTAGTAGAGTCGCAGTCGATACTGAGAATTTGGAAGAACCACTTCTGCAGACTGCTAAACGGCGATGATGACACCAATACCGCTGTCAGGCAGAATGTTCCACTCAATATGAACGATGATCGACGAGAATTCCGTCCCCCCGACTTAGACGAGGTCAAGATAGCAATATCAAGACTGAAGTCTAACAAAGCTGCCGGTGCGGACGGACTGTCCGCTGAAATCTTTAAGGCAGCTGGAGATGATCTGGTTGGGCGTATGCACCAGCTCATCTGTAAGATATGGTCGGGGGAGAGCATGCCCGATGAGTGGAATCTCATTATCGTTTGCCCGCTCCATAAGAAAGGAGACCCCTTTGACTGCGCCAACTATAGAGGGATAAGTCTCCTGAACATCGCCTACAAGATCTTCTCTGCCGTTTTGTGTACTCGCCTGAAGCCGTTTATAAATAACCTGATAGGTCCTTATCAGTGTGGCTTCAGGCCAGGGAAGTCCACCATCGACCAGATTTTCACACTACGGCAGATCCTGGAAATGACCCAAGAAATGCAAATCGACACCCACCACCTTTTAGTCGATTTCAAGGCCACATATGACAGCGTGCATAGGGACGAGCTATACAACGCCATGTCTAGTTTTGACATTCCTGCCAAACTCGTCAGGTTGTGCAGGATGACGATGGAGAATTCTCGCTGCTCCATCAAGGTCGGTAACGAACTCACCGAGACCTTCAATTTCAAAAAAGGATTTAGACAAGGCGACGCGCTGTCATGTGATTTCTTTAACATCATCTTGGAGAAGATCGTGCAAGACTCACACGCCAACACTAGAGGCACGAACTTCCAGAAGTCCGTACAACTGCTAGCATACGCGGATGACATTGACGTGATTGGCAGAACACAGCGAGCCGTCAATGAGGCATTTGCTGGCATTGAGGCGGAGGCGGCTAAAATGGGTCTAGTGGTCAATGAGGGCAAAACGAAGTATATGCTGTCATCAAGAAAGGACACACAACATCGACGTCTTGGACAGAGCGTCACAATGGGCAGCTATAACTTCGAGGTAGTCAAGGACTTCGTCTACCTCGGCTCCGCAGTAAACAGTACAAACAATATCAGTACCGAGATCAAACGCAGAGTAACTCTTGCCAACCGCTGTTTCTATGGGCTCAAAAGGCAATTGAGTAGTAGAGCCCTCTGTCGAAGGACCAAGCTGACTTTATACAAGACCTTATTCATCTAAGTCCTGCTGTACGGCGCAGAGGCATGGACAATCTCAAAAGCGGATGAGAAAGTCCTTGGTATCTTCGAGAGAAAAGCTCTGCGTGCGATCTTTGGTCCTGTTTGCGTTGACGGTTTCTGGAGGAGAAGATTCAACCACGGACTGTACGGGCTGTACAGCGACATGAGACTACTCAGGCGTCTTCGGATCCAACGCCTAAGATGGTTAGGCCATGTTGAGCGTATGGACAACTCAGCTCCGGCCCGGAGAGTCTTCGACTCCGAACCCGTGGGACAACGCAACAGAGGACGCCCGCGTTTAAGGTGGCGCACCCAGGTGGAGAAGGACCTCAACCAACTTGGCGTGCGACACTGGAGACAGCTAGCCAGAGACCGTGCTAGCTGGAGAGGCTTGTTGGTTGAGGCCCAGGTCCACCCCGGACTGTAGCGCCAAATGAAGAAGAAGAAATACTAATCAACGCAAAGCTGGGCAAGGGAGACGTCTTTGCTAGAGTCATCGATAAGCACAGCCTGCACGACAACACGTCCGAGAACAGACTCAGGCTGTTGGATTTTGTAACGGGTCGAAACCTCTTTATAGCCAGTACGCGGTTCCCTCTTCTCAACATCTACAAAGGGACTTGGCGGTCTCCTGATCAATCAACCGTCAACCAGATTGATCACATTGCGATCGACGTCAGACACTCCTCCCGTATTCTCGATGTATGAACATTCCGAGGAGCCAACATCGACTCGCATCATTTCCTTGTTGTAGCCAAGGTAAGGACACGGATATCGATAGGACAACGGAGTAGAGCAAGACCAAAACAGATTGACGTCGGAAAGCTTCAATTGCAATTGACCGCTAGCAACTTTGCCGATCGAGAAAAGAGCATGAGAAGCGCGCGATCGAGAAAATGGGGATGTGTTACGGCAGAAAGGATGTACGAAAGTTCCACCAACAGGTACGACAACTATCCAATGGATACAAAATTCGGACAGAAGCCTGTCGTGACGCAGAGGGACAACTCGTAGTAGATTCGCAGTCGATACTGAGAATTTGGAAAGATCATTTCTGTAGAGTGCAAATTGGCGAAGGTGACTCCAATACCGCTGTCAGGCAGAATGTTCCACTCCACACAATTGACGATGATCGACGAGAATTCTGTTCCCCCGACCTAAACGAATTCAAGATAGCGATATCGAGACTAAAATCGAATAAAGCTGCTGGTGCAGACGGACTGCGGAACTGTTTAAGGCAGCTGGAGATGAGCTGGTAAGGTACATGCGCCAACTCATCTGTTAAATATGATCGGAGGAAAGCATGCCTGACGAGTGGAATCTCAGTATCGTTTGCCCGATCCACAAGAAAGATACCCCTTAACTGCGCCAAATACCGAAGGATAAGTCTCCTCAACATCGGTATGTCTCCCGTTTTATGTGAGTGCCTGAAACTATTCGTCAACAACCTGATAAGTCCTTATCAGTGCGGTTTCAGGCCGGGAAAGTCCACCAAGGACCAAAGCTTCACTTACCGGCAGATCATGGAAAAAACCCAAGAAATGCAGATCGACACCCACCACCTATTCTTCGATTTCGAGGCCGCATATGACAGCGTGCATAGGGACGACCTATACAACGTCATGTCTAGTTTTGGCATTCCTGCCAAACTCGCCGGGTTGTGCAGGATGACTGTGGGGAATTCCCGATGTTTCATCAAGTTCGAAAGCGAACTCACCGAGACCTTCAATGTCAAAAAAACTTTTAGACAAGGCGACGCGCTGTCATGTGACATTTTCAAAATTACTTTTGAGAAGGTCGTGTAGAACTCACTCGCTTACACAAGAGGCACGATCTTCTAAAAGTGCGTACGATTAAAAGCATACGCGAATGACATTGAACTGATTGGTCGAACACAGCGAGCCGTCAATGAAGCTCTTGCTGGTTCTCAAACGTAGGCGGCCAAAATGGGTTTAGCTGTGACCGAGGGCAAAACGAAGTATATGATGTCATCAAGATAGGACGCACAACATCGACGACTTGGCCAAAGCGTCAGAAGCTGCCTATGGTGACCTTTTGGCCAAGTCGTTCTTCGAGGTAAACAGTACGAACAACACCAATACCGAGATTAAGCGCAGAATTATTCTTGCCAATCTCTGTTTCTTTGGGCTCAAGGGGAAATTGAGTAGTAGAGTCCTCTCTCGAAGGACCAAGCCAACATTATATAACACCTTGATCATCCCTGTCCAGCTCTATGGTGCGGAGGCATGGACAATCACAAAAGCGGATGAAGAAGCACTTGGTTTTTTCGAGAGAAAAGTTCTGCGTTCAATCGTTGGTCCTGTCTGCGTTGATGGTTATTTGAGAAGAAGATTGAACCACGAACCACCACGTCAGGCGTCCACGGATTCAACGCCAAAGATGGATGGGCCCTCCAGCCTGAAAAATCTTCGACTCCGAACCAGTGGGACAACGCAATAGAGGACGTCCACGGAACCGATGACGTACCCAGGTGGAGAAGGACCTTAATCGACTTGGTGTGCGTAGTTGGAGAAAGCTGGCTAAAGATCGTGCCGGCTGGTGAGGCTTACTTGTTGAAGCCCAGGTCCACCCCGGACTGTAGCGCCACCAGAGGAAGAAGAAGAAGACGCTACAAAATATTACTGAAATATAGTGAAAGTATATTAGTAGGAAACTTCTAAAAATTTTGGTAAATGTTGTTACGTAAATATAAGTAAATGCAATACTTATTATTAATTCTGATTATATATTTAATATTATTATTACTATATTATTATTATAATTACATAAATAAAAGTCAATTATAATCTAATCTAATCTAAATCTATTGGTAAAGTATTGCTAAATGCTCTTTAATAAAATGTGTCAATATTTGATGTAATTTAAATTACTTGAAAGTACTCGTAGATACTACTGTACTTGTAAGTACCTGACAGTATTTGTTATGTTTTGAAAGTGCGTGCAAGTATTTGAAAGTACTTGTAAGAACATATTTAGGTACTTAAATACATAAGTCTTGATACTTGTCGCGAATAAGGGAAAAAGACAAGTAGCACTGGACTTCATTCTTTTCAAGTATAAAAGTGCATATTACTTGTACTTATAATGTACCGAAGTCTGATAATACTGAAGTACGGTAAAATACCCAGTAGCGAGCCTCCTTAACGAACGTTTTGAGTTCGTTGTTCTCTTAAAATCAATTACTTAGATGAATCAAAACAATTTTACTATTTCTAGAAAGCCTGATGTATACTGCTTGGAATAAATAATAACTTTTCGTAAGTATAGGACTCAAATTTAATAAATTTAAATAAAATAGAAAATGAGTCAGGAGCCAATAACGAGCCTGCGCTGTTCATAATTCGTGCCCTTAGCGTTCCAGTAACGAGCCCCCAATATAAATAATTTACTACGTTCTATATTAAATTTATTTAATTAAAGGTGAAAAAGGAAAAAATATTATTTAATAAATTGATGACAAAAATTAACAAAAGAAGTCAAAAACATAAAAAATGTATTTTTGACCCATTGGGACTTCTCGCACCTTTGGTAATACTTTTCAAAATAATGTGTCGGAGGTTGTGGTCGTCGGAATTTAAATTGAGTTGGGATGATCCGTTACCGCCTGAAATCGCCGAAAGATGGATAAGCTATCGTCAACAATTGCCATCTTTTGAAAATATTCGTGTTCCGCGGAATGTGTATCGTTCTGACGAGGTCATTGAATTGCACGGGTCTTCGGATGCTTTGACGCTGGCCTACGCTGCCATTGTTTTTGCTAGGTCAAAGAATATTTCTGGTGAAGTAAGCGTTAATATCGTTGCAGCAAAGACTAAAGTTGCCCCTTGAAACCCGTCTCTATTCCTAGATTAGAACTTTGTGGTCCATTGTTGCTGTCTCGGCTGTTAAAGTCAGTAAAATCAAATTTTAACGTAACAGTTTCAGAAACATTGGCGTGGTGTGGTTCGGAGATAGTTCTTCATTGGTTGTCATCTCCCCCGCGTCGGTGGACGACCTTTGTTGCAAACCGTACCGCCGCCATTTTAGAAGCAATACCTAGATACTCTTGGCTTCATATTCGATCCGTTTCGAATACGGCAGACTGTGCTTCGCGAGGTGTTCTTCCATCTTATCTCGTCAATCACACTCTTTGGTGGACTGGACCAACCTGGTTGTCTCTTCCGAAAGAGCACTGGCCTACAACCAAATTTTCCTTATCAAAGTCTGAATTTCTAGGACTTGAAGAATAACAGGTTTCAAGGCTTGTACTCGTCGCGTCGTTCGATGGACATGTCTTGCAAACCTTAATTTTAAAATATGTGCAAATGATTGCCTTCAACGACGACATCCAACACTTAAAATCGCAAAATCATCTACATGCTAAATCTACGCATTGGAGGTATTCTGCATTTTTGGACAGTGAGGTATTACTTCGGATTGGTGGACGCATCAAACATGCCTGCGTCTCGATTAACATGAAACATCCAATCATTTTACCTAAATGATCTTCTGTTTCTGTCCTAATCATTTCAGATGTACATCAACCCTATTTACATACAGGGGTGTCTGAAACGTTCGCACTGGTACGACAACAGTACTGGATAATGGGCAGTAGAAACTTGATTCGGAAAATCATCCACAATTGCAAGCAGTGTTTCATGCAGCGGAAAGTTACCAGTCAGCAAGTAATGGGTGATCTTCCGCTTCAGCGTGTTCAGCCAAGTCGTCCATTTACCAATACTGGATAAGATTATGCCGGACCATTTACCATTAAGCTCTCACGGTGCCGTAAACCAAAATTTTCGAAGGCGTACATTGCACTATTCGTGTGTATGTGTACAAAAGCGGTGCACCTGGAATTGGTGAGCGATCTCACCACTGACGCTTTTCTGGCAGCACAACGTCGTTTCATCTCTCGTCGTATAAAATGTTCAAGGATATACAGCGACAATGGGACTAATTTTCAAGGAGCTCGTCGATCCCTTACCGAGATGCATAAACTAGTCCTAAGCCACGCACATAATGACACTATTCGTACTGCACTTGCCAAGGACGACATAGAATGGCACTTCATTCCCCCCTCTGCACCACACTTTGGTGGGTTATGGGAAGCTGGCGTTAAGTCGGTGAAAACGCATTTACGACGCGTTTTAGGGAGTTCGGTGTTAGCATACGAAGAGTTCTCTACTTTCCTAATCCAAGTTGAAGCCGTATTGAATTCTCGTGCTCTGTGTTATAAGTCCGATTGCGATCTGAACCCCCTAACCGCCGCCCATTTTCTTATAGGTGAGCCATTGACAGCTGTTCCTGAGCCCTGTTATACAACGCTTCCAACTAATCGTCTCTCGCATTGGCAATACATCCAGAGTACGGTGCAAGGTTTCTGGAAGCGATGGCACTCTGAGTATCTGACAACACATCAGAAACGTCCGAAATGGCAGAAACCTACAAAGAACATAAGTCCTGGTGATTTAGTGGTGATTAAAGAACCTAACCTTCCACCTACAAAATGGATATTGGGTCGAATCGAATCTGTTAACCCTGGTGCTGATAATCGTGTAAGGGTCGCAACGGTGCGCACTGCTTCGGGAACATTCACGTAACCTATATCGAAACTCGTTGTCTTGCCCGTGTCCTGAAACCTGTTCCAGGGGGGGCCGGGATGTTGAGGATTTAACGATATAATGTTTCTCTAATTCTGTTTTCCTTTTCAAGCTATTTAATGTTCAATTATTCTAATGTTAAAATTCTTAAATACAATAATTTTTTCTTAATGTGTTATATTTCCTTAAAAAATTCTGCTACTCACTGTACAAACGCTCACATGCTCTCAACACTATATTATACTCGTATGTCTCCGCCCTCAACATGAACTTTTGCTCGTATGTCTCTGCTCTCAGCATTAACTTATGCTTTTATGTCTCTGCTCTTAACATAGAATTGCAATAGCTCTATCTCTCTCTCTCTCTCTCTCTCTCTCTCTCTCTCTCTCTCTCTCTCTCTCTCTGTGTTAACATTGAAACATACAATATGAAATCCGTATGTTGGGAGTGGGCATCGGGTTGCAAATTGGACAAGCGCTCGTTCACTTGGATCTTGACCGCAGCCCAGATAAGTGTATTCTTATATTTCAATAAATATTGTATTTTGCACATTTGATAAATTTTCTGAGTTCTCTCATGTGGTGTGTTTCATTCACGTTGTCCAATAATTCAAATAATGCCCAATTCTGCTACAGAATTGTTAGCCACTAATTTGGAAAAAACGTGTTGCATCCTTCTTCGTCGAGAGATAATCAAACCAGCACCACGGTCACCCATACCCCATCAGATACCATGCATTTTCTAGGCGTAAGCCCAATCCTAAGGGAAAGAAGGAGAAGTGTCATTGCAAAATTCTTGTCAGAACAAGAAATGATATCCCTTCTCAACGAAGTAAACCTTAATAAGCCGTATAGATACTGTAAAAGTGCATGGGCCTGTGCATCCAGGGCAAAGTTGTTGACTGCTCTCAACTTGGCGAGATACCAGCAACAAGCCCTGTTAAAGGCACAAATCAAGTTGACATACATCCACCTCACAGCGCCCTCTGGATAGCCTTTACAGCAACCGCTTAGAGGTGAACTAATGTATGCAGCGGCCCTCTTGTCCAGGGGTTTAAAGCATTACCTGGTCCTCCAGGGTTAGGGGTGTGCCGTTAAGGATTTTGCGGAAGCCCTCTTAAAAGGCATATATCACCGCCATTCAGGAGGTGCGGTGGGATGAGCCAGGCAGAAAGAGGATGAAGAACTGCGATAAATACTTATAATAAATACTAATCAACGCAAAGCTGGGCAAGGGAGACATCTTTGCTAGAGTCATCGGGAAGCACAGCCTGCACAACAACACGTCCGAGAACAGACTCAGGCTGTTGGACTTTGTAACGGGTCGAAACCTCTTTATAGCCAGTACGCGGTTCCCTCATCTCAACATCTACAAAGGGACCTGGCGGTCTCCTGATCAATCAACCGTCAACCAGATTGATCACATTGCGATCGACGTCAGACACTCCTCCAGTATTCTCGATGTATGAACATTCCGAGGAGCCAACATCGACTCGCATCATTTCCTTGTTGTAGCCAAGGTAAGGACACGGATATCGATAGGACAACGGAGTAGAGCAAGACCAAAACAGATTGACGTCGGAAAGCTACAATTGCAATTGACCGCTAGCAACTTTGCCGATCGAGAAAAGAGCATGAGAAGCGCGCGATCGAGAAAATGGGGAGGTGTTACGGCAGATTGTCCGATCCACGAGAAAGATACCCCTTAACTGCGCCAAATACCGAAGGATAAGTCTCCTCAACATCGGCATGTCTCCAGTTTTATGTAAGTGCCTGAAACTATTCGTCAACAACCTGATAAGTCCTTATCAGTGCGGTTTCAGGCCGGGAAAGTCCACCAAGGACCAAAGCTTCACTTACCGGCAGAACATGGAAAAAACCCAAGAAATGCAGATCGACACCCACCACCTATTCTTCGATTTCGAGGCCGCATATGACAGCGTGCATAGGGACGACCTATACAATGCCATGTCTAGTTTTGGCATTCCTTGACCTTGATCATCCCTGTCCAGCTCTATGGTGCGGAGGCATGGACAATCACAAAAGCGGATGAAGAAGCACTTGGTTTTTTCGAGAGAAAAGTTCTGCGTTCAATCTATGGTCCTGTCTGCGTTGATGGTTATTTGAGAAGAAGATTGAACCACGAACTGTACGGGCTGTACAGCGGCATGAGGCTAGTCAGGCGTCCACGGATTCAACGCCAAAGATGGATGGGCCCTCCAGCCTGAAAAATCTTCGACTCCGAACCAGTGGGACAACGCAATAGAGGACGTCCACGGAACCGATGGCGTACCCAGGTGGAGAAGGACCTTAATCGACTTGGTGTGCGTAGTTGGAGAAAGCTGGCTAAAGATCGTGCCGGCTGGTGAGGCTTACTGGTTGAAGCCCAGATCCACCCCGGACTGTAGCGCCACCAGAGGAAGAAGAAGAAGACGCTACAAAATATTACTGAAATATAGTGAAAGTATATTAGTAGGAAACTTCTAAAAATGTTGGTAAATGTAGTTACGTAAATATAAGTAAATGCAATACTTATTATTATTTCTGATTATATATTTAATATTATTATTACTATATTATTATTATTATTACATAAATAAAAGTCTATTATAATCTAAACTAATCTAAATCTATTGGTAAGGTATTGCTAAATGCTCTTTAATAAAATGTGTCAATATTTGATGTAATTTAAAGTACTTGAAAGTACTCGTAGATACTACTGTACTTGTAAGTACCTGACAGTATTTGTTATGTTTTGAAAGTGCGTGCAAGTATTTGAAAGTACTTGTAAGAACATATTTAGGTACTTAAATACATAAGTCTTGATACTTGTCGCGAATAAGGGAAAAAGACAAGTAGCACTGGTCTTCATTCTTTTCAAGTATAAAAGTGCATATTACTTGTACTTATAATGTACCGAAGTCTGATAATACTGAAGTACGGTAAAATACCCAGTAGCGAGCCTCCTTAACGAACGTTTTGAGTTCGTTGTTCTCTTAAAATCAATTACTTAGATGAATCAAAACAATTTTACTATTTCTAGAAAGCCTGATGTATACTGCTTGGAATAAATAATAACTTTTCGTAAGTATAGGACTCAAATTTAATAAATTTAAATAAAATAGAAAATGAGTCAGGAGCCAATAACGAGCCTGCGCTGTTCCTAATTCGTGCCCTTAGCGTTCCAGTAACGAGCCCCCAATACAAATAATTTACTACATTCTACAGTAAATTTATTTGAAAGGTGAAAAAGGAACAAATATTATTTAATAAATTGATGACAAAAATTAACAAAAGTAGACAAAAAACGTTAATAACATTATATTTTCATTTTGCGTCCATTCTTTGCTCATTAGTATTTTAATGGGTTTTGAATGAATAACAAACGGAAGGAATGAAAAAGTCATAGCTCCAAAATATAATTTTATTTGAAATGACAAGTTAAATAAGTATTAGATAAAATAAAATCATAAAGTATACAAAAATTGGTGGCTTGTCCAATACAATGCTGTACGAAACAAAAACAAATAGGACAATTAAAATTCGGAAACATTAATGTTTTCATATGTAAACATTAAAAGTTTGTGTCCTGAATCTAAGATCATCAATCTAGTACGGTCGGACAAAAAGAAAACAGTTCACATGATATTATTTCTATATGTAACAACTTTTATAACAAAGCTCGGAATTAATATACTTAAATACACATATTGCACACAAAATTAATAAGAAAAGCAATTAGTAAAAACTCTATCTAAATAAAATGCAGTATTTGAATTTTTGATTGAAAACTGGCCGGGCTCGTAACTGGAACTTGATTATTTTTTGTTAACCCGATAACCAATTGAGGACGAATTACCTGAAAATTAATTATACGATACAAAGAAAAGATATGACAGATTTTTCTGTTATAATACCCTTATTGTCGAAGTTCATAAAGGGGTCTCGAGAGAGATAGATGAAGGGGTATTGGGAAATTGGGGTGGGGGGGTTAGGGTAAGGGTAGTTTACCCCTACCTTACAGCCCTGTCACTAAAAGCATCTACGTCATCTGCGTGTTGGCCAATTTCTTTTTCCAATCAATATTTCCATCAAGCCAAATATCAACTGCAGCTTCCACCTCGTAAGCATAATAACGAAAAATTGGCGAATAAAGGCTCGTATTCACACTAGCACGTCAACACAGCAGCCCACGATCTCCTTCCGGTTTATTTTTTAATAAAAATTAAAACATCACACGAATAACTTACCCTGAGTGTGTGAGGGTAATTTATTACTATTGGAGATTAGACTAAACCAAATGTCGGCCAATGAAACACGATTCTTTTAATATACATATTCATATATATTCGTTTTATTCAATTTTTCTTATTCTGCTGCTGCTGGTCGTTTAAATTTCAACTCCACGAATGAATCAATCACGAAGCGCACAGTCCTTTTACTATGAAAAACATCCTTCATGTAGATGACGATTCTGGTTAATTGCTGCGCATTCTGCTTAACTCTCCAGCGCATTTATTCTAGGAATGACCCGAGACGCTGGCAGCAGTATCACTCGACTGTTGCTGTTTTTCACAGGAACTTAACATGGATTGTACCATGTGCACAAGATCCCTGTGAATCCAATGCAGCTCCTCAAAAGTTGAATGATACAAACAAAGCTTATACAGTTTAAAATACATCTAATTTTTGACAAGGCCGAGCAGTCTGAGAAGTATTACAATATTGTGGTCCAACATTTGTTGCTAGGATTGGGAAAAAACCCAGAAAAACCCAATCAGACCAACAAAACAAAAACTAATAAATAATATAAAAAAATCATTGTGTTCTTTAATTATGATACAACAAATGAACTATAGTAGTTATAAGTAATTATATGAAATTGATTAAAGATATTAAGAAGTATTATAAAATAATTAATTGGTTAAGCCCATTTGAAGTCTCAGCATTTTGAACTTTGCTTCAGGTAATGATTTGGCAAAATATCTGATAATTGAATATCTGTGGAAATATAATTAAGAGAAATTAGTTTATGCTCAATTTGCTATTGTAAAAAATTGATATTTAATGTCAATGTGTTTTGATCTCTTGTGGCATGTGGGATTACTGGCTATACTTATACAACGTTGATTGTCTTCGAAAATTGTGATTGGTTCATTTAGCTTAAATTCAACCCTACTCATTAGAGATTTGATCCACAAAGCTTCCTTCACAGCCTTCAACAATGGATGACGCTGCAAATGAAATTTCTTTATGTTCCAGCATAATAAACATGTTTCAAACATGTTAAGCAAACAGGCTGCTGTACTTTTTCTATCTGATTCGCATGCAGCCCAATCTGAATCAACATAATCAACAAAAAAAATTTCATAATTTTCGTTTTTAACAAAAGTTTCAAAAATATTGTACTTTTGAGGTACCGTAAAACAGTTTCCAAGCGTTGCGATAATTCTTTGTTATTTTTATTTGCATATCTACTTAAAATTCACACTGATGTACTCAAATCAGGTCGTGTACATATCATAAGGTACATTAAACAACCGAGCAAATTACGATACTAAGCATCATATTCTTCTACTGAATCTAAACCTTTATAATTGAGACTACTTGGAAGTGGAGTACTAACTGGCTTGCATTCATCCATGTTAAATTTTTTTAATATGTAACTTATATAAGCAGACCGACTTAGTTGAAATTTGTCACCTATTCTATAAACATTAATTCCAATGAAATATGGGATTTCAGACAAATTTGTCATTCTAAATTTACTCTTCAAATATGATTTGTACACAATGTACATCAAGGTTTTCTGTGGCTTTTACTAAGGCATCGACATATAATATGCCGTATATGTTTATAATAATATTTCCTTTATCAAGGAGATAAATACAGCGGTCAAGGGTTGTATTTGTACAATCGATCTCCCTTAGTACCTTTTCAAATACTTCACACCAGAATCTGCCCGCTTCTTTAAGTCCATAAATAGATTTATGCAATTTGCAAACCTGATCACCTGCGCAGGCTATGCCTTGAGGAACAGCCTTATACATGTCTGTCTTCAATGTGCCATTGAGGAAAGCTCTTTTAACATCCATATGATAAACTTTTAAGCCAAATTGGTTAGCCAAGGACAAAATCAACCGGAAACTGGTGATTCTTGCAACTGGTGCAAAAGTTTCGTCATAATCTATATGGTACTGTTGGGTAAACCACCGCGCAATAAGTCTTGCCTTGTATTTTATAGGATTCCCATATGTATCATTTTTTATTGCAAAAATTCACTTAAAATATTTTTAAAAGTAGAATGAATTTCAATGATCTTTTATGCACATAGACAGTTGAGCCAAGAATCTCTAAATATTTTAAGTTTGGTTTTCTGTCATGCCACATTTCAAAAGGGGTATTTTTGTCTTTTAGCGCTTTACTTGGAGTTCTGTTTATTAGAAATGTTGCTGTCAGCTGTTCTCCCTAGAAATGCTTATTTAACTTAGCTCCACTTACCATTGTACGAGCTTTTTCAGTCACAGTTCTAATCATGCGTTCAGACACGCCGTTTAATTTAGGGGTATGAAGAACAGTCAAACGATATGTTATGCCTTTTTCAACACAGAACTCGCGAATTTCATTTGAAAGATATTCTCTACAATTATGTATATAGAAATTAACTATTCTTAAGTTAAAATTAGAATCGCTTTTTGCAATGAAGTCCTTAAAAACGAAGAACACTTCAGACTTGTAAGTTATAAGATAGGTTGCGGAATAATGTGTATATTGATCAACAAATATCACATAATAAATTCTACCATCAAAAGTTTATGGTGTAACTGGACCGCAAACATCAGATTATCTTATAAACAAAGGTCTTTCAATATAATCTTTGTTTTTAAATCTTTCAAATGGTAATCTAGGTTGTTTTCTATCTACGCAAGCTTCACATATTATATCATTGTTAAAAAATTAACATTCCAAACATACTATTCCTTTTCAATTATAAAAATTTCCCTTTGCTAACATGTCCCAATCTCTCATGCCACAATTGATACTCGCTATCAAAATTATTTCCTGCAAAACAATATAAGCCTCCTGAACCAAACACGATTGTTAATCTGGCGTCCTGCAGCTTCTTGATTGAGAGTAAATTATGGGATATGTTGTCACAAAGAAGGACATCTACAAGAGTAATTTTATGGTCGAGATCACTACATAGTCGAACTATGCCTTTTGCTGTAGCATGTATATACTCTCCGTGTTTAGCAATCGCAATTTGAATGGGTGGATCCAGATTAAAGTAATCAACGAACAGGTTCTTATTGTTGATCATGTGACCAGAATCCAAAATAAATGGTACACCAGCTGCACTTGAAAAAATCCTCTATCTGTTTGGCGAGTTGCCAATTGTGCTTGCTTGGATTGCTCCTTATCTTTTTCATTATTTTGTCTTTTAAAGGCAAAACAATCTTTTTTAAGGTGACCAGCTTTGTTACAAAAATGACACTTCATTTTTGTTTTTGGATTATTGGATGTCTTGAATTTATTTGTAAATTTTAAACCATTATTCCTTTTATAGTTTGTTTTATTTAAATTAGAATTCTTTTTGCTAATATAACTCTTGTTTTTCCCACTGCAATCACAAAATGCCTGCAATGCTTTTGAACTGGTATATTTACTTTCATTTTTTAATTTTATTTCGTGGTCGATCAGACGACTTTTTACAAATGCCATTGTCTCGATTGCTGTAATAACACTGTCATAAGTCGAAGGTGAATTGAATAACAAATGTGCTATTTCATCCATCTCTTCCACCTTAGCACCCGATGTAACTAGATCAGTTATCACCTCATCAAAAACTTGAAAATAGCTTAGAATGGATGATCCACTTTTTAATTTTAGTAAAAATAATTGCTTTCGTGCGGAAAGCTGTGTTCCTAAACTTTTCCGCTCGTAAATGTCATCCAAGTTTTTGAATATTTGTTTTGCAATAGCGTTGCACGTGAATCCAACAATTACAAAAACAAAATTACATACTTTTAGCTGAAGAGGGTCCCCAGCGCGCATATTTCAAAAAATTTTCAAAATAAATCAACATCGTACGAGGTGTCTATGGGCAACCTTTAATAGATTAATGACCTGAAACTCGGGCTTATGTTTCCATCCTAAGGCCGGATGGTTCTTGGGCATTTACTAGCTAAATCAGCTCTACCAATGCTAGCATGTCAATTTTTTCTGTGCAAATACGTCTTGATAAAGTTCGAATTTTTACAAAGTAGCAGAAATTTTGCATAGTACAATCGGTGTTAGAAACGAGAATGTGAATTCTTCAATTTTCTAAATATTCGGTGCAATCGAAGAATTTGTGATATTCAATGATTTCTATTAGTTTTGGAAATGTTAACTTTGGAAACTTAACCCTTTAACCGTTGGCGTCGTTTCGAACGTTTCTCTTCTGTTCTTTATTTTTCGAACAAAACGCATTATACAGACAAAGATCCCTGTTATCTTTGTATATGACGGACATTTCTCAATGAAATCCATCAAATGATTTCGAGAGTGTTCGACCGCTACTAACCCTGGCTTCGTCTCTCTTGTTTCCAGGGCCTTTTGTTCCGACGAGAGCTCGAATCAGGTATTGCTTGGACAGGAATCTCTACTTTCTAGGAGGAATGGACCGTTGATCTAAATGCAATCATTTAGTTCATTCACGATGCAACCTCTAGATACAATGTCCGCTGGAAAATGTTTTGTTGGGACAAGTCTCTATGATACCTTTTGTATACACTCTTGAATTTCTGACACGCGATTTGCCACGAATTTTGTCAGTTTTGAAGTATGAGTTCTAGTCCAATGTAGAGTTATTTCCGAATCCGTCCAAAATATCGTTTGCTTTACCTGGAGTTTCAACATCGCCGATACTCTCATGCACAATTTGGAGAGAGTGTGCGCTGCGCAAGGTTCCAATCGAGGTAGCGATTTGATTCTTAAAGGCGCCACATTCTACAATGCTGTTAAAAGCGTCGACTTGATATCTTACTCGATTATGCTGCGTATGTAAATGCAGCAGCCATACGCTCTCATAGAAGTGTCGGCGAACCCATGAACCTCAATCTACGCGTAATAGTGTGTCTCTACACAACGCGGTATATTTACATTTTGAAGTTGTGTCAAGTACTATCGCATTTGTACTATCGCGATTGCAATAATGAGTTGATCTGTTAAAACAGAAGTATGCATAACTTCTTCTATATTTTTTGATGAGGCTGTTCATACTAGGGAAGTAATATTTTTCGAGTAATTGTTCTTTATTTTCTCTGGGATTTCTAATGGCTCTTCGATGTTCGTCCATAATGAGCTGTCATTTCCTGTCCTCGTTCTTTACGTCTTCCACCACCAAACAAGGATGTTTGTTAGCTTTGTCTCATCTGGGTTTGACACGGCAACGTAGTGGCGGCCATAACTAGGATGCGGTTCTTCATATATCCCGGTACCTTTTCCGATCTTTATTATGATTTGATTGCGGAAAACATTGATTGGCGCCTCTACATGAGGGATCAGGTCGGTGTTATCCTGATCAGCACTGTGGGCCATCGCGGTTGATGAGCCCGATTCGCTGGCGGTGTCGTTCGAGCAACCGCTTCCCCGTTCGCTGGCGGTGTCGTTCGCAGATGCATTATCTTCCATTTTACACTTCGTGCTGGTTCGGCCCGTTCCGAAGCAGACAAGTGATTTAATTATATATTTAGCCGGGACAAGGCGTCTGCGACATGATTTGACTTACCAGGTTTATACACAAGTTCGCAATTGTATTCTTCGATGGGAAACTTCCAACGCTTAAGTTTCCCATTGTAATTCCTGTTACCTAAGGCGAATGTGAGCGGCTGATGGTAGATATAAATGCGAATTCTCCTCGCTTCGTAGAGGTATGACCTCAAGTTGTCTAGGGCCCACACTATGGCCAGCATCTATTTTTCATTGGTCAAGTAATTCTCTTCGGTCTTGTTAAGATAAGTTACTCATCATATCTATCGCCGCTTAAGAAATAAGCGTGGATAAAAACAATGCTTCCAAGCATTATTTTCTGTGTGTTCATTCCTGAATTTATTCATTCATTGCTTAGGTTGCTGTATGTGGGTTACATTTGTATGTGTGGTTGATGTATAACATAATTTTTAAATTTTTTGCATCCATAAGTATGCAATTATTACATTAACGATCAACTATCACCTTCCACGACTACACCCCTGTCTACTTGGCAAATGCCATTAATGTCATCGGTGCTGCCAAGATTTTATGATGAATCATTAAGCGCCGATGATCGCGCCGATGATTTCTTGTACACTTCAAAATTAAGCGTATATACGCATGCAAAAAATACAGCTATTGTTGATTGGGCCGAAGATAGGCTCGAATTTTTTAATTAACGCATTTATTTATTTATTTATTTATTTATTTTTCCGTCTTTCAAGTACAAAGCTTTTTAAGACTACTGATAATAGTAATAACATTTCATATCTTATCTTAATAATAATACCTAGTATAAGCAGAAATTAACATACAATTGTAATGTAATTTAGAGTAAATTGCTACTCAAAAAATTTAAGATTTCATTTGTACATTTATCTCTTCTCATATTAAAGTCTATAACATTTGCAACTAATTTGAATTTTATGCAAGCATTAGTTATAGGAACATTTGGCCCATAGTTTGTACTATGCCTCGAAACATAAAAGAAATCTCTAGGCCTCAGATAACGAGACGGGATGTAAACACAGACAGCTGCTTTAGATCGATAAGCTGACATCTAGCATTATAATCTGTCATATTTGAATTCCACGACATCTTTCGAAGAGCCTAATAAAACCTAATAAATCTTTTTTGTATTCTTTCAATACGAATAGCGTTTTTTATATAAAGGATTCGTTATTAAAAAACAGTATTCTAATATAGAGCGAATTAACGAAACATACACAGACTCAAGAGTGTAAGGGTCTTGAAAATCTTTTGTATTTCGAAACAAGGATCCTAGCATGAAATAATATAGTCTATGTGCATAGAAAAAGTCACTTGAACGTCGAATATAACCCTTAGATCTTTATGCACCGATTTAAAAATTTGTAAATCGTCAGCGTATAAAAGACAGTTAGAATGGGAAACATATGAAGGCAAATCGTTAATAAAAAGAAGAAACAGAAGAGGGCCGAGGTGACTACCTTGAGGTACCCCAGAGAAATTGAAAGTTACCCGTGACAGATCATTTCCTATTTTTACAAACTGTCTGCGATTTGTAAGGTAGCTAGTTATCCATTTCAAGATTTTAGAATGAAAACCAATCATCTCTAGCTTTTTTATGAGCACTTTATGTTGAACACGGTCAAATGCTTTCGAGAAGTCAGTGTATATGGAGTCAACTTGAAGTGAATTTAGGCAAACGTTTGTAAATATAACCAAATTGGTCGAAGTTGATCTTCCACTCACAAAGCCATGTTGAAATTGTGATATTTGGTTTCGAACATCAGCATATATTTTGTTCTTAACAGCAGCCTCGAATAATTTCGGTATTAATTGGAGCTTACCTATTGGTCTGTAGTTGACAATAGAACTCTTAGGTCCAGATTTATGAATTGAGGTGATGAGAGAATCCTTCCAGCAATCCAAAAATTCGCCGCTAGCCAGTGACATATTAACAATGATAGTCAGGGGCTTGGCTAATCCGTCCTTACACATTTTTTAAAAAAGCGGGGAAGATTATCATGTGCAAGGCTTGCACTCGAATCCAGTGACAGCTCAGAAAGAATATCATCATTCGTCAATTCTAATTGCCCTATGTCTGTAATTGTATTTGCTCGAAGTTCTAACCTGCAACCTATGCCTAAGTCAACAAAGGTTGGCTGGAAATGTGATGCAAGCATATCGCATATAACCTTACGGTCATCAGTAGATACATTGTCGTAGGACATATTCGATGGAATTCCAACAGAATTACGTTTAGTATTGATAAACGTCCAGAAAGTTTTTGAGTTCTGTTTGATCCTTGACTCAAGAGAAAATATTCCGCATTCGATACAATACGCCACGCAGAGAATTGTCTTTAACAGATCTCTTACATATCTTGCTTAAAGCATTTTTGAGTCTGCAAAAGCTTCGATTGAACCAGATGGGTTTTTTGGAATTAGCAGGAACAGACCTGGATATGGCATCTTCTAATATGTTTCGAAACTTAGTATAAACTACGTTTAAACTTGGGAAGTCAAAAGTTTTATCCCAGTCGACTGAAAGGAAATAATTATTTAATAAATTGTAATAAGCTTTTATGAAATCCAACTTAGGCTTATCTTCGGAAGGACCAGGATCAAAGGAAATAAGAACAATCTCATTAAATGAAACTAGCAGTGCTTTATGATACATACTATTATTCAGTAAAGGATGATCAACTTCCAAGACAACAGCCTCTAGTTCTTCATCAACAAAAATTAAATCCAAAATTCTTTCCATTGAATTACGAATTGTATTCGCCTTCCTAAAGAACATAGCATTCATTGAGTCGATGACTTCAAATTCGAAATTTTCAGTTACATTATAAGCAAACATACATTTGTCTTCTTCAGATAAAATCCATTTTAAATCAGGTAAATTAAAATCAACAAGGACAATAGTATAGGAATTCTCAGGTAGATGATCGACAATATTTTTAACATTAGTTATATGAGCTTGATAAATTGCATTATTAGAGCCCGGGGTAATGTATGAGACAAAAACATAAATGTTTGACAAAGTAGAATTACTCGCATTAAAATGTTCAATGCACACACTCAATTGATCAATAGCAGCCGATAAATCTGATAATGCAATTTGTCTGCTCTTAAGACATGAACGAACAGCGAGCAGCACACCTCCACCTGTGTCCTTATCAATTTGAACATAAGATCGATCACGTCGATAGACATCAAAGTCCGTGGTGAAAAGTTCAGCAGAAAAAATGCCTTCATGCAACCAGGTCTCAGTTAAGCATAAGAGCAATCAGCAGTAGCGACAAGTAAATCATTAACTTTAGTTCTCATTCCTCCCACGTTATGGTAATAGAGTGAGAAACAAACATCGCATCGGTATTATAGAGTGCAGAAAGAGACGATTTCGCCTTTGCTCATTCCGTTTTTTGAGCGAAACCGAAAGGCTCTCACTGTCATACCCTTCGGCCAGAGTTCAGAATTGAGAAAATTAGGCACCATATGCTATGGTACACCAAGTTTAAAATTGATATATTTGAGAGAGCTCTAATCAACATCGGCTTTGATCAGTTTGTGACACTCCAGATTCAGTGGATCAATTTTGAAGTTCGACGAGATATAATCCACAATTGACTGGCAGGTTGTAGCAGGTTTGAACGAAGATAGATGAAGCCTGGCAGTTCTGCTTTCAATTCAATATTTATATCCGTTGATATTTTCTCTTTTAGAGGAATATGAATGTTAGAAGAGAGGATCAGTAAATTCAGTGTTCTATCGATGACGGCTTCTAATCGTTTGAGGGTATCATCGCCTATTATGCCATCAAAGAAAAAGAGCCCCGGTAAAACATAAAAAGTCAGGAGTGAGTCGTTTCCGACTCCTTTGAAGAATCTACCCCGTATGCATTTGTCAATTGGAATCCTGCGTGTGGCACAGGGTACCATGAAGTTTGAGGTTCGATGCGCAATCGTCAGCTAGTTAGGGTCTTATAAAGTTTTTGTTGGATCCAATGTACACTAGGAAACTGAGCCTTTTACCATTTCTTGTTATTTAATCTATGTATGGAACGCTGGAGAGGCGCCCGTCATGAAGCTGTCAAGCTCCTGTCCTTCTCCTTCGTAATCGTTATTCGGCAGTTCCTTGCAGGTTTGCGTATTATACAAGCGTTGGTAATTGTTCGGCTAGTTATCGGACCGCGCTCGTCTTTTAAACGGATTAGGGCCACGTGAGCGATTCATGTAGTTTACCTGCCTCGACTGCACGGATCTGTCGATGTCCATTTTTTCATGTGGTTTCGGCGCGGAGGGCCTTGGCGGCGGCCCAGCCTCATATGGAGTCGTGAACGAGGTTGTTGTCTTGGCCCATTCGAGATATGTTGCGGAAATTTCCTTGGTGGCAACATGGGCCTCTGATCATTCCTACATATCATTCCTACAATAACGGGAGCTGTTATTGTATTCGGGGCAGTCGAGGAGTGAATGGAATCAAAGGATCAAATTTTGAATTTCGAGGCAAGCTGAATAAGCCTCAGGAAGCTTTTGGATGTCTTTTGAATGATGAGCATCCTCTGCGAATCGCCGTTAAGGCCCCGAATGAATACATCGAGAGCTCGATTTCGGTAGGTTTCCACCAATGCGTTCACCGTTTCCTCGCTAAATGACTCCGTTTTAATCTTATTTATCATCAGCGGCAGTTAGTGGTTTCGAGGTTCGTTGGCAGAGTTGGTTGAGCTGATGCTCTAGAGTCCTCATATCCGTCTTATCTGCGTAATGCAGGGAGAAACACTGTTTAATCGACGGCCGGTCGTTATCAAAAATATTATACGACACCAAGGCCGAATAGGCAGGACCACGAACCTTCTGTCGTATATGTTGAAGAATATCCCGATAAATGGGCTTCGACCTGACGAAATCCTTAAGTATTCCCTCCACAATATGCACCCATGACACATATTGTGTAGGGTTGCCATCAAAGACCTGCAACACTTTAACGCAGTAGGGCAGTCTCAAAATATTTTTTAGCTCCGACACGTTTCGCGGCGGACATATCCCTATGGCATATTCAAGGGCAGCGCTAACGGACGTTTGCCTGCTCTCCAGAGCTCCTAATTGATTTTCAAGTCCTTGGAGTTGGACAAGAATGTCCAACGTCGCGTTCGCGGATGGTTCAAATTCGGGAACCGGCAAGAAAGTGTCGTATATTTCCCTTTTAGTCGCAAACGTTTATTCTTGTAAGGGACCTACTCGCTGTACGAACAATCTTCACTACCGCATCCTTTTGCCTTCCAGGATATCCGCATGTTCTTATGGGAATGCAGAAGGTTAGCATCATGAACTCAGAATGGCCATCGTGTCCTCATGGGTACAATGACGTTCACCCGATAGGGAGTACTGGTTCCTGTCTTTGCTGATCTATAGGCAGAAAGAACATGGTTTTTTGGCCGGTCACTGCTCGGGCACCAGTTAAAGGAGTCCCTGAAGGGGATTCCAAAAGACTTACGAATAAAAAAAATCAAAAAGGGAAATATCGTTTCAAGTTTACTTTATATATCTTTACTGTTCCCGCCGATCGACTGACTGCCCTGCCTGCCTAGTCTTTCCTCATCACCTTCCATCGTTCGCCGGTCGCATGCTGACACAGGTGTTCTGCTGGCGGCTGCAATCCCCCGGTGGATCATCTTTCTTCGCGTGGTCACTTGATCGGTAATACATGCGAGTTGCTCTGGAACGCATTCCCACTCTTTACTCGTGCCTCGGTCAAGGCTTGTGGGTCGTATTACTGCAGGTCGTTGCTGCTCGTGTCGTGCTAACTGTGTATTCGATCAAATGTTTGTAAATTTTAGCACATTGATTAATTAATAGCAATATTTGTTATAATTTCGCAATTTCAATTTTTGTTGAATACCTCTTTCTCGGCGAATTCCCTTTTGCACCCTCGATGAAATCTGTTGTTTTATTTGTTGTTTTTATTTATCTCTAGCGCGATTTCCTTATACCGATTACCGAAAATTATTTTTTTTTGTACAACTTATATAGCTTTGTATAACTGCGTATATGCACTGCACTATATCTGTATAGACATATATTTTCATATTTTGTTTGCACTTGTGATAAATATGTAATATATTTGTATTGTAATTGTTGACTTCATTCTGTTTTGTGTATATTACTTCTGTTTATTCTGTACGTCACTGCACCATGAAAATTCTATAAGCATTTTTATAGATTATGATTCGTACTTACTTTATTAAAAAAAACGACGTGTTGGGTTCGAATTAAAGCGCATGCGGTTCGAATGTAGATTCGTTAACAAGTACTTTTATTCTTCTTTGTTTTCCGTTCATCAGAAAAGGTAACATTTTCATAAAAAGGTATTCTATAAATATGAATAAGAAAGAACTAGGTTGACATTAGCTTTGTCGTGAAGTTTTCTTGTCGATTGGGCCATGGAAAATTTAACAGCATTTCTAACAATTTATTTTTGCATGTTTGTAATTTTAAGCTATGAGATTTTGCGGAATCGCCCCAGACAAGTCCTCCATACGACAGAATGGCTTGAAAGATTGTCTTATACATCAAAAGTTTATTGTCAACACTAAGTTTCGAGTTCCTGCAAAAAAGCGGATGCTCCTATTAATTGTTTTTACTCTATTAACTTTTTTAAATTAGTGGATACAAGTTTTTCAAAGTAGAGCTTCTTATCTAAAATGAAAAATGACAAATACTCAAGTATTTGTAGTCCGCTGCCCAATTGTACAATGAACATAATCTTAACTTAACGTTATTTAGTAGATAGAACAATTTTCCAACGTTTGGTTAACTAAATAGCCTGGGTTTTTTTGGCGTTAAGCTTAATTTTCCATCTATGACAATATTTCTCTTTATAAAGAGCCGGCTGTAGTGAATTATACACATCGATAAATATAGTCCCTGGTGGAAATATGGCATTGTTACCAAGGAAAAATATGTGAGATATGTAGATATTGAAAAGAGTTGGAGCAAGAATAGATCCTTGGGGAACACCATGTTGGATACATTTTATCACCGATGTATGATTTTGTACACTTTTTCTTTTTCGTGGGTTTGTGTGTATCTTCAATAGCAGTGTCGTATTCATAGCAGTGTCGGATTTTTACTGACTAAACAAACCCTTCAGATTGTTTTAGTTGTTTACTACAACTAGGTTCCCCTATTCAGTACTTTTAACTTCATTATTTTTGCGCGTGAGGCAGGTAGATTTTCGATAAAATCACCTGCTGAAACCCTTTATTGCTGCCTGTATTCATAGCGCTAATGGCTGCGAATGGTTTCATTCGTTTCAGACTTCGTATGAGCTTTCTCATGTCCAGCATTTGGAGTATGGCATGGTTACAATGATCATGAAGTCGAATTCTTAACTTCTTCGCCAAGTTTTTTATTTCTTCGTCCACGATTGGATCCATAGATCTCTTTGTATACCATTATTTCGTAAATACCAGGGAGCATTCACGACAACCCTTATAACTTTGTTTTGGACTGTATGAATTCTCTGTTACTTACTTTAGTGCAACCCCAAAGTTGTATACCGTACGTCCACACAGGCTTTAGCACTTGCTTTTATATAACTTGGAATGTCGTCCGAGTAGCCAGTACATTTCTCTACATCGATTCTCAAGTTCGTCAGGTTTTGTCTTTACGTGCGCCTTTCACTTAAGATTAGCATCCAGCGTCATTCCGAAATATTTGGCTTCATTTGTGTACGGTATTTGTACCGAGTTAGTGAAGACGGATATATTATCTATGTTTTTGTAGGTTAAATTATTATTGATTTGATACATTGACAAAAAGATTTGATCACTTAACAACTTTTTATAATTTTAATGATCGCGATTTATAATTTGAAGAGTTTCTGAATTAATGCATCATACCGAAACGAATTCCTTTTTAGTTCCGAGCAAAACAAACCCAGTAGACTCATCATTTCGATTTCAGCTTTTCGCAGTTCGTGTTATGTAATTATGTAAAACCGAATTGAAAATTAATAAAACTTTTTTCTCGAATATCTTGCTTAGTCTATAGCTATAGCGGTTTTCTTTGGGTTATGCAATAGGTACAAGTAGAGCTGTTTTCCACTGCACAAGTAAGTAACGCAATCTAAGAGCGTAACTGAAAATAAAAGTTAAAATAAAGCTATTGAAATAAAAGTTAAAAAATAATTGATTGCTTCAAGTGGGACTCCCAAAAACAACCTATTGTTGACTTTATGTAGTACAGCAGATTTTTTTCCGGTTAAGAAGATTTAGAATCATTTTGTTCACCGAAACATAATGACAACTTTGCGATTTTTCTCTTCAAATTCAGGATTTGCCTTCATTTACTCAAATTGTATGGTTTATACTTTCAAATTAAAACCCATGAATTTACCAACTCCTTCTTTTCTCAAATTACGGAAATAGCAGAAGTTAAGGGATATAATCGGGGAATTTGCTCTCTTTGTAGGTGCCTGTATACAAGAGGGGATGATTGCGTGTGTCATTCATTGTGTAGAGCTTATTATGACCATTGAGTAGAGTCAGAATCCGCGTATACCGCAGGTATATATTCGCGATAATACGCGGATTCTGACGCATCGGAAAACCCATGCAGTTATAACGATGGGTGTGAAATGCTGATATACCGAGGTATTCGAATATCTGTTAACGAGGAAAGCTTACGACAAATTTTAAGCCAGTTGGTCGTCTCAATAATGCTTCCGACGCCACAGTCTTGAAATACAATCTTGAGTTGCACTATAGAAAGAGCGAGGAATCCGAGCGGATCGAGAGTTTGGGCAACATCTCGAAGAATCTGACGTTTTGTGATTGTTTCATCTTGAGACAGGTTTATAATAATAATAATAATATGGGTGGCGCTACAGTCCGAAGCGAACCAGGGCCTAGCTTCTCAGCAACCACTTGTGTTGTGCGTGCTATTGTTCTTTCAAGAGTGGAAGGGACCTACAGTTTAATGCCGACTCCGAACGGCGAAGTTGAGAAGCTTTGAGCATTGTCAGTGACTCGAAAGAGGCGGGGCCGTAAATTATCAAAGGTGGTAAATTCGGGTATCGAACCTGGCACCCTCTGCGTAGGAGTCGACGCACTAACCCACTACGCCACGGCGACCCACAGAGACAGGTTTAAAAGATATGAAAACTATCCAGCCTAGAGTTTCAGTTCAATCTCAGTACCTACACCCAAGGATATGATCCGGTATCAATGAAAGTATCTTCACTTTTTACTTGCTCGGTGTACGATAGAAATCCACTCTTTGTCAAAAGTTGAATTAGACGCTGCTTTTTAGATAACGCATCAGCTATAGAATTTCCACCTTATATTACGTCGTTAACAGAAGAAACAATTTAAAAGGATATCGGAGGCAACGGGGAATTCTTTTCTTATGGTCTATGGCTAATTTTTCAAGCACCCGTATAGATAGATATGGAGCACATGATGTGCCATAGGTCCCGGTGCGCAAACAAAAATGGTCAATCGGATCTTTGATCGAACTTCGCCCAACGATTCGTTGGTAGTCGCAGTCTTCATATGCTACCCATTTGGCGAAACATTTTAATTATATCCGCGGTAAGGACATATGTATAACGTCGAAATCTAAGACATACTGGAAATAGATTTCGCTGAATAGGTGGATCTGCCATGAGCGCAGCATCAAGAGAGTTTTTCTTAGAATCTTCAAATGAGCCGTAGAAAACAAATCGCAGCTTTGTAGTTAGAATGTCGAGTTTGTTTACAGGATTATTTATTTCCGAAATGACGCAAGTTCAAGTACTCGTTTATAAAGGTTGTGTATCTACGATGCAGTGAAGCGTCCATTTGAAACTTCCTCCCCATTGAATTTAAGCGAGAAAGGGCTCTATTCAATGTGTTTGTGTTAGTTAGGAGGTGCTTTAAAGGAAAGATTGACAGTATACTTCCCGTCTTTATACCATCGATGGGTCTGAGAATAATGTTTCTTGGTAGTCTTATCCGCGTCTGCTAAGATTCTGCTAAAACGTGCCAAAGCGCTTGCGAGATCGGGTCAATGTCAAGAGCTGTATATACACATACGCTTGCTACCCAGCTTAATACCCAGCCCAGAATAGTTTTCTGAGCAATTATTTTCCCCTGATCACTACTTAAAACTTCTCCTTGAAGAATATCCCACACCTTATCGGCACTAAGTAAAATGACAACTGTACTCTGTTTGTTAAACGATGGGTCGGCTAACTCTAGCGTTGAAATGTAGTTTAGAAGAATATCAAATTCAAGGAATGCCAACGCTGTTGTCACGTTGGATAATAAATACACATCTACTCAAACATTAGTTTCGCTATAACAAGAACTTATTACCAACGCAACGAGTCCTCTTGTTTTTCCTACAGATGTTGCATTATTACCCCTAAAATGCATGCCACCGTTTCTTTGCGGGCAATATTATTTATTACGGCTAATGAGGGACGCCACAGAACCAGAGTCTATAATCATACGAAAAGGTTGATAGACTCCATGGTTGTCAGTGATCTTGCCGACATTTTTGGGAAGAAGTGTCTGGGGAAACGGTTGAACAACAAACAGTGAATGATTTGTAATAGTTTGATTGGGATTTGCAGTTATTGTGTGTGCATTCGAAGACGTATGTGGTCAAGAATTGCTCTCATGCACAAGACTGTGATGTCAAGAGGGGAATATTTTACATCGACAATATGCAGAATTGAGGAGGGCATGAGCCTGTGCATCCAGGGCAAAGTTGTTGACAGCTCTCAACTTGGCGAGATGCCAGCAACGATCGATGTCAAAAAAACAAAACGAGCGGATCAAGGCTACATTCGGCAACATCAGCCTGATCTGCGCCCACGCCCCACCGGAGGAAAAAGATGACGACAGCAAGCGACGACGTTCTAGGAAATTTAAACGCAAAGCTGGGCAAGGAAGACATCTTTGCTAGAGTTGTCGGGAAGCACAGCCTGCACGACAGCACGTCCGAGAACAGACTCAGGCTGTTGTACTTCGTAACGGGTCGAAACTTCTTTATAGCCAGTACGCGGTTCCCTCATCTCAACATCCAAAAAGGGACCTGGCGGTCTCCTGATCAATCAACCGTCAACCAAATTGATCACATTGCGATCGACGTCAGACACTCCTCCAGTATTCTGGATGTCCGAACATTCCGAGGAGCCAACATCGACTCGAATCATTTCCTTGTTGTAGCCAAGGTAAGGACACGGATATCGATACGACAACCGAGTAGATCAAGACCAAAACTGTTTGACGTCGAAAAGCTACAATCGCAATTGACCGCTTACAACTTTGCCGATCGAGTCTCCCTAAAGCTCTCAGAGAGTCCAAGCCTGCCAGCCATCAGAAAAGCTACATCTGATGTGTTGGGTTTTAAAACGCTGCCCAAAAACAACCCCTGGTTTCACAACGAGTGCAGGCATGCACATTCAGCGAAGCAAGCAGCATACAAGGCGACAGAAGGACGAGAGCGGTTCGTTAGCCCTACGAACTTAAAATAAGGGAAGAGCACTGGCTTCTCAAAAAGAAAAAACAAGAGCATGAGAAGCGCGCGATCGAGGAAATGGAGAGATGTTACGACAGAAATGATGCCCGAAAGTTCTACCAACCGATAGGTGTTTTGCTATCCAATAGATACAAAATTTGGACTGAAGCCTGTCGTGATGCAGAGGGACAACTCGTAGTAGATTCGCAGTCGATATTGAGAATCTAGAAAGATCAATTCTGTACACTGATCAACGGCGAGGAAGACTCCAAAATCGCTGTCAGGCAGAATGTTCCACTCCACACAATTGACGATTATCCACGAGAATTCCGTCCCCACGATATAGACGAAGTCAAAGCAGCGATATCGAGACTAAAGTCGAATAAAGCTGCTGGTGCAGACGGACTGTCTGCGGAACTGTTTAAGGCAGCTGGAAACGAGCTGGTAAGGTACATGCACCAACGCATCTATAAAACATGATCGGAGGAAAGCATGCTCAACGAGTGGAATATCTGTACCGTTTGCCCGACCCACAAGAAAGAGACCTCTCCAACTGCGCCAACTACCGAGGGATAAGTCTTCTCAACATGGCCTATAATATCCTCTCTGCCGTTTGGTGTGAGCGCCTGAAACCATTCGCCAGCAACCTGATAGGTCCTAATCAGTGCGGTTTCAGGCCGGGGAAGACCATTATCGACCAAATCTTCACATTACAGCATATCCTGGAAAAAAACCCAAGAAATGAAAACAACCCTATTCGTCGATTTCAAGGCTGCATATGACATCGTGCTTAGGGACGAGCTATACAACGCCATGTCTGGTTTCGACACTCCTACCAAACTCATCAGGTTGTGCAGGATGACGATGAAGAATTCTCGCTGTTCCATCAAGGTCAGTAACGAACTCACCGAGAACTTCAATGTCAAAAAACCTTTTAGATAAGCCGACGCGCTGTCATGCGACTTTTTGAACATTATTCTTGAGAAGATCGTGCAGAACTCACATTCTAACACAAGAGGCATGATCTTCCAAAAGTCCGTATAACCGGACGTTAGTATACGCAGATGACATTGAAATCACGTCGAACAAAGCGAGCCGTCAATGCAGCGTTTGCTGGTATTGAAGCGGAGGCGGCCAAAATGAGTTTAGCGGTCAACGAGGGCAAAACGAAGTATATGTTGTCATCCAGAAAGAACGCACAACATCTAGGACTTGGCTTAAGCGTCACCATATGCAGCTTTAACTTCGAGGTAGTGAAGGACTTCGTCTACCTCGTCTCGTAAGTGACGAACAACACCAGAACCGAGATTAAATGCAGAATTTCTCTTGCCAATCGTTGTTTCTTTGGGCTCAAGAGGCAATTGAGTAGTAGAGTTCGCTTTCGAAGGACCAAGCTAACATTATATAATACCTTGATCATCCCTGTCTATCTCTATGGTGAGGAGGCATGGACAATCTCAAAGACGGATGAGGAAGCGCTTGAAAAGCTCTGCGTTCAATCTTTGGTCATGTCTGCGTTGATGGTTATTGGAGAAGAAGTCGGGGGCCCAGATCCACCCAAAATGTAGCGCCACCAGAAGAAGAAGAAAAAGAAGAATGTGCAGAATTGTACCCGTTTCGCAAACAGTTGAAACAAAATTTCTACGACTTGATAAATTCCCGTTTAGCTTCTACATCCATTGCCACACATTTTGGGCTTTATGATAAATTATGTGATGCATTGCATTTCGAACATGAACTTGTGGAAGAAACGTTCACGCTCCTTACAGGAGCAGGTTTACTGCGATTAATTTCTCGAAAATTGCTGCCTGAAGATTCAAAACAGCGGCTTTCTAAAAATTGCAAAAATTTATCGATAGTTCGACATTTCCAAGCTACTAGCTGACCAAGGAAAGTTTCTGTATCCACTTTGTTAACCAAAGTAGCGATCATTCGTGGACCACATTTGAAGAATTTTAGCGAATTAAAACCTGTGACCTCGTTTGCTCCGTTCGATATTTTCCTAAGGGTCTTCACCTTTTGGGTTTGCATTGATGGAAAATATATAATGGAATCAAGAAGATTAATTAAATATCGTGGCTTGTTATATCTACTTCCCAGCCTGTCTCAAGCTTGCTGATGGATATGAGTGAGTAGATTTAGATCCTCGTCGCGGAGATAAAAACGTAAAAACTGGACATTTTTTGTTGACGACAAGTTGTCTCTTAGTTGAACTGAACTTTCAAACAAGTCGTGAAGTGCTGGCCAATCAGGACAATTACGACAAGTTGTCTCTTAGTTGAACTGAACTTTCAAACAAGTCGTGAAGTGCTGGCCAATCAGGACAATTACCGGAAAAAGGCTCGATATGGATTTGCGGAAGAAAGTTCGTGGTTACGTTAGAAAAACCCGTTTTAATTACCGATGAATTGTTTGACGGTTTTGGTTATTTCGTCCTTGGTGATTTTTTTTTCAAACCGCAGCATTAGAGTAAGGCTTCCTGTTATATTTTCATTTATTTAACCGTTTAATTTCAGACGTAAGCGAACTCTGCAGGGTACCACAGCACAAGCGAACATTATATAGGGTGTTTATTTAATATATATATTTAATCGGCTTAATCGATTGATCAAATTAAATTATTATAAGTAGTTGTTAGTTTGTAATTCCACTTACAAATTTATTTACATACTTCGTTTGCAACTCCATTATTCAGAAAGTAACGTTAATTGAAATTTCAAAGAGAGCTTACAATGTTCTGAGTATAAGTTCAAAAAAAAAGAGAGACAAGTATGTTACATGATTTTAAGGTAATTAAGGCGACATGATATAATGCAGAACAGAGAATAAACATTGAAAATATTCATTATCAACCTTTAAAAGGCTACCCTATCCTTTAAGGAATGTGAGAAAAATGCGATTTTCAAGCGAAAGAGTTCATTTTTAATTTTATATTTTTTCAAGTTGAGGGAGATCATTTTTTTTCGAACTGAGATATTTTTTATTAAGCAATCTTCACATATATGTTGTCTAGTTTTTGTGAAAAGTACTTCAGATGTAGAATTTGCATCACTTATGTGCACTAATACTTTGCGGTTTTTGCTGAAAGTAATAGTAAAAGAGGTCGGCCCTCTCATAAGTGGAGTCATTCCGGCCATATTTGTAACGAAGCCATTTTCTTATTTCAGAATTGTACATTTTCCAAATGACTTTTAGGAATTGCATGCTCCACTAGAAATTGTTCTTCAAATGAGCCGTAGAAAACAAATCGCAGCTTTGTAGTTAGAATGTCGAGTTTGTTTACAGGATTATTTATTTCCGAAATGACGCAAGTTCAAGTACTCGTTTATAAAGGTTGTGTATCTACGATGCAGTGAAGCGTCCATTTGAAACTTCCTCCCCATTGAATTTAAGCGAGAAAGGGCTCTATTCAATGTGTTTGTGTTAGTTAGGAGGTGCTTTAAAGGAAAGATTGACAGTATACTTCCCGTCTTTATACCATCGATGGGTCTGAGAATAATGTTTCTTGGTAGTCTTATCCGCGTCTGCTAAGATTCTGCTAAAACGTGCCAAAGCGCTTGCGAGATCGGGTCAATGTCAAGAGCTGTATATACACATACGCTTGCTACCCAGCTTAATACCCAGCCCAGAATAGTTTTCTGAGCAATTATTTTCCCCTGATCACTACTTAAAACTTCTCCTTGAAGAATATCCCACACCTTATCGGCACTAAGTAAAATGACAACTGTACTCTGTTTGTTAAACGATGGGTCGGCTAACTCTAGCGTTGAAATGTAGTTTAGAAGAATATCAAATTCAAGGAATGCCAACGCTGTTGTCACGTTGGATAATAAATACACATCTACTCAAACATTAGTTTCGCTATAACAAGAACTTATTACCAACGCAACGAGTCCTCTTGTTTTTCCTACAGATGTTGCATTATTACCCCTAAAATGCATGCCACCGTTTCTTTGCGGGCAATATTATTTATTACGGCTAATGAGGGACGCCACAGAACCAGAGTCTATAATCATACGAAAAGGTTGATAGACTCCATGGTTGTCAGTGATCTTGCCGACATTTTTGGGAAGAAGTGTCTGGGGAAACGGTTGAACAACAAACAGTGAATGATTTGTAATAGTTTGATTGGGATTTGCAGTTATTGTGTGTGCATTCGAAGACGTATGTGGTCAAGAATTGCTCTCATGCACAAGACTGTGATGTCAAGAGGGGAATATTTTACATCGACAATATGCAGAATTGAGGAGGGCATGAGCCTGTGCATCCAGGGCAAAGTTGTTGACAGCTCTCAACTTGGCGAGATGCCAGCAACGATCGATGTCAAAAAAACAAAACGAGCGGATCAAGGCTACATTCGGCAACATCAGCCTGATCTGCGCCCACGCCCCACCGGAGGAAAAAGATGACGACAGCAAGCGACGACGTTCTAGGAAATTTAAACGCAAAGCTGGGCAAGGAAGACATCTTTGCTAGAGTTGTCGGGAAGCACAGCCTGCACGACAGCACGTCCGAGAACAGACTCAGGCTGTTGTACTTCGTAACGGGTCGAAACTTCTTTATAGCCAGTACGCGGTTCCCTCATCTCAACATCCAAAAAGGGACCTGGCGGTCTCCTGATCAATCAACCGTCAACCAAATTGATCACATTGCGATCGACGTCAGACACTCCTCCAGTATTCTGGATGTCCGAACATTCCGAGGAGCCAACATCGACTCGAATCATTTCCTTGTTGTAGCCAAGGTAAGGACACGGATATCGATACGACAACCGAGTAGATCAAGACCAAAACTGTTTGACGTCGAAAAGCTACAATCGCAATTGACCGCTTACAACTTTGCCGATCGAGTCTCCCTAAAGCTCTCAGAGAGTCCAAGCCTGCCAGCCATCAGAAAAGCTACATCTGATGTGTTGGGTTTTAAAACGCTGCCCAAAAACAACCCCTGGTTTCACAACGAGTGCAGGCATGCACATTCAGCGAAGCAAGCAGCATACAAGGCGACAGAAGGACGAGAGCGGTTCGTTAGCCCTACGAACTTAAAATAAGGGAAGAGCACTGGCTTCTCAAAAAGAAAAAACAAGAGCATGAGAAGCGCGCGATCGAGGAAATGGAGAGATGTTACGACAGAAATGATGCCCGAAAGTTCTACCAACCGATAGGTGTTTTGCTATCCAATAGATACAAAATTTGGACTGAAGCCTGTCGTGATGCAGAGGGACAACTCGTAGTAGATTCGCAGTCGATATTGAGAATCTAGAAAGATCAATTCTGTACACTGATCAACGGCGAGGAAGACTCCAAAATCGCTGTCAGGCAGAATGTTCCACTCCACACAATTGACGATTATCCACGAGAATTCCGTCCCCACGATATAGACGAAGTCAAAGCAGCGATATCGAGACTAAAGTCGAATAAAGCTGCTGGTGCAGACGGACTGTCTGCGGAACTGTTTAAGGCAGCTGGAAACGAGCTGGTAAGGTACATGCACCAACGCATCTATAAAACATGATCGGAGGAAAGCATGCTCAACGAGTGGAATATCTGTACCGTTTGCCCGACCCACAAGAAAGAGACCTCTCCAACTGCGCCAACTACCGAGGGATAAGTCTTCTCAACATGGCCTATAATATCCTCTCTGCCGTTTGGTGTGAGCGCCTGAAACCATTCGCCAGCAACCTGATAGGTCCTAATCAGTGCGGTTTCAGGCCGGGGAAGACCATTATCGACCAAATCTTCACATTACAGCATATCCTGGAAAAAAACCCAAGAAATGAAAACAACCCTATTCGTCGATTTCAAGGCTGCATATGACATCGTGCTTAGGGACGAGCTATACAACGCCATGTCTGGTTTCGACACTCCTACCAAACTCATCAGGTTGTGCAGGATGACGATGAAGAATTCTCGCTGTTCCATCAAGGTCAGTAACGAACTCACCGAGAACTTCAATGTCAAAAAACCTTTTAGATAAGCCGACGCGCTGTCATGCGACTTTTTGAACATTATTCTTGAGAAGATCGTGCAGAACTCACATTCTAACACAAGAGGCATGATCTTCCAAAAGTCCGTATAACCGGACGTTAGTATACGCAGATGACATTGAAATCACGTCGAACAAAGCGAGCCGTCAATGCAGCGTTTGCTGGTATTGAAGCGGAGGCGGCCAAAATGAGTTTAGCGGTCAACGAGGGCAAAACGAAGTATATGTTGTCATCCAGAAAGAACGCACAACATCTAGGACTTGGCTTAAGCGTCACCATATGCAGCTTTAACTTCGAGGTAGTGAAGGACTTCGTCTACCTCGTCTCGTAAGTGACGAACAACACCAGAACCGAGATTAAATGCAGAATTTCTCTTGCCAATCGTTGTTTCTTTGGGCTCAAGAGGCAATTGAGTAGTAGAGTTCGCTTTCGAAGGACCAAGCTAACATTATATAATACCTTGATCATCCCTGTCTATCTCTATGGTGAGGAGGCATGGACAATCTCAAAGACGGATGAGGAAGCGCTTGAAAAGCTCTGCGTTCAATCTTTGGTCATGTCTGCGTTGATGGTTATTGGAGAAGAAGTCGGGGGCCCAGATCCACCCAAAATGTAGCGCCACCAGAAGAAGAAGAAAAAGAAGAATGTGCAGAATTGTACCCGTTTCGCAAACAGTTGAAACAAAATTTCTACGACTTGATAAATTCCCGTTTAGCTTCTACATCCATTGCCACACATTTTGGGCTTTATGATAAATTATGTGATGCATTGCATTTCGAACATGAACTTGTGGAAGAAACGTTCACGCTCCTTACAGGAGCAGGTTTACTGCGATTAATTTCTCGAAAATTGCTGCCTGAAGATTCAAAACAGCGGCTTTCTAAAAATTGCAAAAATTTATCGATAGTTCGACATTTCCAAGCTACTAGCTGACCAAGGAAAGTTTCTGTATCCACTTTGTTAACCAAAGTAGCGATCATTCGTGGACCACATTTGAAGAATTTTAGCGAATTAAAACCTGTGACCTCGTTTGCTCCGTTCGATATTTTCCTAAGGGTCTTCACCTTTTGGGTTTGCATTGATGGAAAATATATAATGGAATCAAGAAGATTAATTAAATATCGTGGCTTGTTATATCTACTTCCCAGCCTGTCTCAAGCTTGCTGATGGATATGAGTGAGTAGATTTAGATCCTCGTCGCGGAGATAAAAACGTAAAAACTGGACATTTTTTGTTGACGACAAGTTGTCTCTTAGTTGAACTGAACTTTCAAACAAGTCGTGAAGTGCTGGCCAATCAGGACAATTACGACAAGTTGTCTCTTAGTTGAACTGAACTTTCAAACAAGTCGTGAAGTGCTGGCCAATCAGGACAATTACCGGAAAAAGGCTCGATATGGATTTGCGGAAGAAAGTTCGTGGTTACGTTAGAAAAACCCGTTTTAATTACCGATGAATTGTTTGACGGTTTTGGTTATTTCGTCCTTGGTGATTTTTTTTTCAAACCGCAGCATTAGAGTAAGGCTTCCTGTTATATTTTCATTTATTTAACCGTTTAATTTCAGACGTAAGCGAACTCTGCAGGGTACCACAGCACAAGCGAACATTATATAGGGTGTTTATTTAATATATATATTTAATCGGCTTAATCGATTGATCAAATTAAATTATTATAAGTAGTTGTTAGTTTGTAATTCCACTTACAAATTTATTTACATACTTCGTTTGCAACTCCATTATTCAGAAAGTAACGTTAATTGAAATTTCAAAGAGAGCTTACAATGTTCTGAGTATAAGTTCAAAAAAAAAGAGAGACAAGTATGTTACATGATTTTAAGGTAATTAAGGCGACATGATATAATGCAGAACAGAGAATAAACATTGAAAATATTCATTATCAACCTTTAAAAGGCTACCCTATCCTTTAAGGAATGTGAGAAAAATGCGATTTTCAAGCGAAAGAGTTCATTTTTAATTTTATATTTTTTCAAGTTGAGGGAGATCATTTTTTTTCGAACTGAGATATTTTTTATTAAGCAATCTTCACATATATGTTGTCTAGTTTTTGTGAAAAGTACTTCAGATGTAGAATTTGCATCACTTATGTGCACTAATACTTTGCGGTTTTTGCTGAAAGTAATAGTAAAAGAGGTCGGCCCTCTCATAAGTGGAGTCATTCCGGCCATATTTGTAACGAAGCCATTTTCTTATTTCAGAATTGTACATTTTCCAAATGACTTTTAGGAATTGCATGCTCCACTAGAAATTGTTTTTTTTATAAAAGTCTCGCACAATACATCCACTTGGTTAGGGCTTTGCACAAATTTCAAATTCAATGTGATTAGCATATCAATAATTTTACTGCATTTAAGTTGGCTGCAGAATATCTATAAATCATGGGGGCTTTATTTGTGGGGTCAACGTTCTTTAGTATAATAGAAACTGGGAGATTTTTATGTCTGTGTATGTCTGGGTTGTGTGCAAAAGGTAGGAATATTTGTGATTGTGAAGAACGGATATTTGGAAAGTGGTGTTGCAACGAATGTATGATTTAGTGAGTAGATGATTGAAGTGCTAGAAAGAGAGAGAGAGAGAGAGAGAGAGAGAGAGATCATTAGTGGAGACTGTCCTCTGTCGTGTAGGACTTTACCCAGCAGACAATAGCTTATGACGACTATTAAGTTATTTTTGTGCTCGGTCAGAACAATAATTTTTTAAGTCTCTTAAAGTCGGCTTTTTCTTAACGCTACTCAACTTCGAATCATCTAATAAGGAAATATCAATTCCAATTACTTCAAGCAACTTGAGATTACTACAAGGACGGACACTGTTTTGAATACCGTTTTGGATAACAATGGCAACTCCGCCACCTATTGTATGAGTTCTGTCCAAGCGATAGCACAACACATTTGGATGCGAAAACGATTTTGACTCATTGAAAGATGTCTCAGTTACAAGGGCAATGTAAACTTTCACATTCATTAAAAAATTGAAATTAAATTGTTGAGTGACTTAACATATTTCTTTAATTTCTCTAGAACTTTATTTAAGAGAGAATTTATATTTTCAGTGCTAAAAACGGATTTCACTAATAGGTAGCTACGCTGGAGAAAGAGATGAGTGACAGACATAGTTCAGTCAATAATTCTGTTTTCAGTTGCAAAACTAGACTTGAAAATATTGAAATTCACTTCTATCGCATTGATGCCATCGAAATTATGTATCGTTAAAAAATAAGCCCTGAAAAATGACAACACGCAACTGAAGTTACACATCGGTCCTCTCTCCCGAAAAAACATTGCTGCTGATATAGTTCTTCATGGCGTGCTACATAGAAGTAACGAAGACTTAAATGGCATTTTTGCAAAGTACTGCAATGATATACTACTGGAGGTGATCAAGCCAAACTACGTGTTTTGCACAAAGGCAGTGCGTAATACATCAGATACAGTTGCAACAATTGTTAAGCTTCTCCATGAACACTGCAAAATTAAATTTCTAAGGTCAACACCTGCTTATTATAAACAAAACTCGAGATTGGTTTCTCTAAGTGATCTGGGTTTTGACAGTGCTAAGTTTGTGCGTGTGTATGAGAGCCTAACTTCCGAAGTGCGAATGCTCTCCGAAGAACAAAACTCTTGCACTCTGTGTTTACAAGAAATGGGAGAGTCTTTGTGAAACAATCACCCACACAGAAACCGATCCCCATCATTCACGCACTCTCTTTGGATAAGCTATGTAATAATATAGCCGTTGCCATCACACCCGTTGATGCTGAGGATGCTGTCGCCATTTGATGATTCATATTGTATTTTACCATATCATTCACTCACATATTCACTTTGTTTCTCTCTCTTTCTTATCATTATTGTTAAGTGTTATAAATGTATTACATATAAGTCATACTGATGTAGTACTTTTGCTAATACTTTTTATTTTTGTTTTACATTTCATGAATATCATTTTAGCTAAATTTCTAAGTGGCTTTGATGAATTATTAAGAATGATTCTGACTGACTTAATTTTATGTACTTTTCTCTATTTTCTCTTTTTCTATAATTCTTTATTTAATTCCTTTGTAACTTTGATTTTGTGTTCTTAATATGGTACTGTTTCAGTTTTCGGTTTTCAGTTTTTAAGCACAAAATATAACATATTAAAAAATACTTATATATGTATCCAAACCAGCAGGATAGTATAAGAATGTTTTAAACGCAATGTGTAGTATAAAAAAAAGGTTTTAACATTTGTCATGTTAATCCAAGAAGCCCTCCATCGAAGTTCACAGTATTGTTTTAGATGCTTAGCTGCTCAAAAGTAGATGTCTTGATGGTTTCGGATTCGTGGCTTCCACCTAGTAAATCATCGCAGAGCTTTAATTTACTAGGTTTTAATTTATTTAGAAATGATCGAATAGAGAGAATTGGTGGAGGTATTTGTATGTATATCAGAGATAATATAAAAGCTAAATGCATTTATTCGACCCATAAGTCCGTAATCCAGTTTATTTGTGTTGAAGTCAGCAATAATACTGAGAAGTATCTCTTAGTGGTTATATATTCCCCGCCCAGGTGTTTTCAGGAACGCGAGTCGCGCGAGTCGAACTCGAAGACACTTTAATGGATTTAGGTCCAAAATTCAAAATCTCGTCTATTTAAATAATTCTGTAATAAAATAGGACTTTAGCTAGTAAATAATTGTTATCACACATGCTTCCAATGCTCTACTAACCCTTCAATAATTGACATGTTTCTAACAAAATGTGTATCTAACATTTTATGTATTGACCAACTGACCCCTACTAGCGAATTTATTCACGATATACTGTTTTGTTGTGTTAATTTTAATCTTGACGATGTGAATTCTGACAGTACTTATAGTTACAGATCTTTTAAAAACATGAATTATAATGAAGTGATAGCTGCATTCCATAATCTTAATTGGTCTGCTGTCTATTCATCCGCTGACGTTAACAATAAAGTAGAGATATTTAATAGTTTGTTACAATACTTGTTACATTCGTTTGTCCCTGTTAAAACTAAAAGTACAAAAACTTCACACTGTCCCTGTTACTCTGAACAAATTAAAAATCGAATTCAAGAACGGGAGTTATTGTTCACAGGTTACAAAGGAAACCCAACTCAGTTCAATAAAAGACTATATTGTGAGGCATAAAACAAGGTTAACTTACTTATTCGAAGCTAAAAGCTTTCATATTACTCTACCAAGTTAGATCCCAGTATGACATCCAAGGAACTGTGGAGAATTCTAAAGGAACTTGGTGTAACAACGAATAAAAAATCCAACAATTGCTCTGGGTTTTCTAATTTAATTAGTAATTTCCTTAAACTACCTGATGTATGTATAACACTTGATGTTTCTGGGGCCTTTACTTTCGAGTGTGTTACTGATTTAAAAGTTATTAAAGCAATTTTGTCAGTAGAATCAAACGCTTCTGGTCCAGATGGTTGTAACCCCAGATTCATAACACTTCTTCTCCCTCATTTGGTATCGTATATTACCCACATATTTATCTTTTGTATGTATAGTTGTCGGTATCCAAGTCAATGGAATATGGCTGATATCACTCCGATACCAAAGAATAATTGCCCTAAAAGTCCCTCTGACGTTAGACCGATCAGTATGCTTTGTTTTTTAGCGAAAGCATTTGAAAAGATACTCGCTAAGCAAATAGAGCTATATCTCACTGCAAATAATTTTTTATCGAATTGGCAGACGGGGTTTCATTCAAAATACAGTTGTGAATCTGCGGTCATGAAGGTAACAAGCGATCTTAGATCATCATTTGATGATATAGGGGACTTAGAATTGCTTGACTTCTCAAAGGCTTTCGATAGTATTGATCATTCGATGAAGTTAAAAACAATTTTTCCTCGTCCACACTGAAATTATTGCAAGCTTACCTTCATGACCGCATTCAAATTATAATTACCGACATCGGAAAGTCCTCCCCATTTCTGACAAACATAGGGGTGCCCCAGGTCTCTGTTTTGGGACCACTTTTATTCTCAGTATTTATCAGCGATCTTCCACAAGTGATTCGGAACTGCAAAATCCATATGTATGCTGACGACGTTTTAATCTACAATCAGATTGAGTGATGATTTTATACTAAAAATCTATGAAGATCTTAATAGTGTTGTGGTCAACGCAGAATAAACTCAAACTTAATCCCGCTAATTCCACTACTGTTATCTGCTCAAGAAACACTTTTAGTGCGTGAGCATAATGTAAATGTCTTGGGTACCAAATTAATTAATCATTAACCTGTTGCTATGCTGTAACTGATACTATCAAAAAAAAAATTATACTAGCTGGAGATACCTCCGACATATAGGTCTTGAAAACTGCATTTTTTCAAAAGTTTAAATATGCCATTCTTCACATATAATTGATCCGTCTATTCTCGTCTTGACTATGAATGTAAAAGAAGATAAAATGTCGCCTGTAATGACTGTATCCGTTTTATTTATACTGTTCCTAGGTATTGTAGCCTGTCACATGTAAATGCTGGTGTATTAGGTTTAAATTTGAATGTATTTCTAGACTTTCGTAATATTTTGAAAATTTACAAAATTATTCACCGGATGTGCCCAGATTACCTTCATAACATGTTTAAATTTGCTCGTTCAGCTCGTGGCATCGGTTTAACTTTGCCACGATTCACACATCGCATTTGCGAACAGTCCTTCCTCGTATATGCCTTCCGCGTGAATTGCAGACAATAAGCACAATCGACGAATTCCAAAGAAAACTTCTTATCCATCTCTCTGAAAACAGTACCAGAAATCTAAATCAACATCTTCAAGTCAAATAATTCATAATTTCTTTCTTTTCTTTCTTCCTAATTCAAGTTCTTTCCTTATCTTACTGTGTAATATTAATTATATTTTTTTTCTCTTTCTTTTTAGTTTTGTAATTTAATTTCAATTTGATTACTTAATTATTGCTGCATCCTGTCAAACCTTATTACCCAAATAAATGAAATGGAATGAAGATGAGTGCACTGGTATATGATGTTTTGGAGTTGCTAGTGATGGGAAGCGGGAAAGAGAAAAACGATCCAGCGGAATTGCTGAGTAGCAGAGTGTAAGTGTATGACTATTAACATTTTAAAGAGAGTCTTTGTCTTATCCAGGTATTGTTGGCGACTAGGGCAGTTTGGATCGGATGATTTCTGAGGTCCATTGCAATTGATTGTAGCCGATGATCTCATTCAAGTTTTGTAGTCAGATGTAATGTGGTTGGGAGAGCAGACAGCACAGTGACTCTTGATGTCACAATGCATGGAACTGTGTCGACAAAGTTGGCAATTGTGACTTGCGTTGCCTTACCCCCATTACTATTTTTTTTGTAGTCCCAGTTGATGAAAGTATTCCATAAACTAGGAATATTTCATTTAAAAATTGACACTTTCAATGTGCACAATGTATAAATAGTGTTTATAATGTGACACATTGGAACTAAGGAATATAGTTTCAGTTACACGTGAATTTAATTAATTTTTAATGGCACCTTGGACAGTAAGCTCATCTGACAAAAGCTCGCAGAAGAGGTAACGAGGAAAGCGAGTAGTGCTTTGTGCGATTTGGAGTGCGATTTGTGTAAGCCAGCGGGAAAAGTCTGGAGTTCCAACTTATGTATCCTAAGATGGATATATACAGCTATTGTATAATCAACAATTACACACGGTGCAATAGCATGGTCCAAGAGAACCAACCTGATCAGCGCTATGGAGAAAATCAACAAAGTTCAAAGCTTGGCGCGCCTCTGTATGTATGCTATGAGATGTGGATGATGAGGTGAGTGAACCGGGTACTGGCTACAGAGAGGGTTTGGCCCGTTACAAAGTCCACCAGCCTGACTCAGTTATCGGACGTGGTGTGGTGCAGGATCTTTGTGTTGTAGCTGGGGCATTGATCATATGTGCTTTCTAGGAGAACGCTAAAGTCATCATTGCTTGTGTCATCCTCATCCTCCGTTGGAGAAAAAGCGCAGATCAGGCTAATGGCAACAATTTTCGGTTTGATGCGGATTGTTAAGAGGCAGTCGCTTATCAATTTAAAGCTTAAGCTAAGTCTGCCTCGAACAACAAAAAAAAAGCTTTAAAGCAATTTGCAAAACAAGTGTGTTGTCATACATACATCATACTCATCCATTAGCTTCTTTTGGTTTTTTAAACACTTATTTTATAGACACGGAATTAATCATTCAGACATAGTTTTTCTTAGACTTAAGACTTCAACAATCTCAATTACCTCAACATGATAGTCGTCGGGAAGCACAGCCTACACGACACCACGTCCAATAACGGGCCGAACCCTCTCTGTAGCCAGCACCCGGTTCTCTCACCTCAACATCCACAAAGGGGCCTGGCGATCTCCTGATCAATCAACCGTCAACCAGACTGATCACATTGCGATCGACTTCAGAAATTCCTCCAGTATTCTCGATGTCCTAACATTGCGAGGAGCCAACTTCGATTCGGATCATTTCCTCGTTGTAACCAAGTACGGATATCGATGGGACAACGGAGTAGAGCAAGACCAAAACAGTTTGACGTCGGAAAGCTGCAATCGAAATTGACCGCTAGGAACTCTGCCCAACGAGTCTCCCTGAAGCTCTCAGAGAGTTTAACGCTGCCAGGCGAAACAATCAAACCGTTATCAAAACAGCATGCGAAAGAGCATGATTGTGAATTATTTGCTCCTGAATTTCTGTTATTTTCATCATTAAATTTGAGTTTTTCGAAACTGGATGTAGTACCTTCTCTAATAGCAACAGTTTTCGTATGAAATACAAAAAATCGTTTTATTAGTTGTACATATTATTACTAAAGTTTATTTCCCAAACTAACTGAACAATTTGAAAAATGTATAATGTAATTGTCCGATAACATTAAATTTCTCTCGTCGCAAGTATTATTGAACTGTTTAGTTTTTTATATTGCTTAATATTATAACAATTTATTTGTATTATATTATTTTTGCTTAATGTTAATACAAATATATTTGCATCATTCTCAAACTTGATTGTTTTATTGTTGGTTCTTACAATATATTCAATATCTTCATTAATATGTTTGTTGTTTGAATTTGTTATTGGCACAAATAGTTTTTTATCAATGCTTAAAATTCCAGTAGGGATTTTTATTGTAATCACAATTATATCATTTACGTATTTAGATATGCCGGTTCTTATGTTACTTAATGTGTGTATATATAATTTGTATTCGTTCAATTCATCGTTGCTTAATATATTTGGGCGGACAGTTCCTAGCATAGCTGAAACAATGTTCTCCTGTATTTGATCGATTTGTTCTCCTAACATGTTAATTCGAATTTGATGTTGTAAAAAGTATTCCCGTTCGACGGCTTCTTATTTCACTTAGCTCTTTTTTGAATTTATTTCTGGCTGCTTCCAAAATATTTTTATTAGAGTGAAAGAGTTGTTAAAGTTTTCGTTGATTTTACCCTGCTGATTTATTGTCTTTATTATATTATGCTTATTTTCTTCTCTTTCCTTTAACTGATCTGCGATTGCGCAACATTTTCATCTAAGCCATTTTAAACGAGCCATTTTAAACCATATCCTACCTATTAATAAGACTTCTTTTACTTCTATGAGGAAGAAGTGTTGAAGTTGTACTTCTAATTTAAGAAATCTCACGTATGAGACACAATATATTTATTTTATGTCATATATACGATGTTAAAAATTTCGTGAGGATTAATAATATGTAAAAGAATATTAAACTTATTTGATTTCTGCAAATCCCAATTTTGAATCAATCCTTTCCATCACAAGAGTTATTTCGTTAAACGGAAGTATGGTTAGAACCAGCATCCAAATCAGGACTACCTGGAAATTTCAATGCCCGTTTAGTTGAAGATTTCAATGCTGATTTGTTAAGAAATGACTCACGCGCTTTCAGATTGTTCACCTAGTTTTGACCTTGATATCACCTCCGATGTGATTAATATAATTAGGATTCGAAATAATTTGCACAGTAAATGGAAGTGCAAATCAACAAATAGCAATTGGGAAGCATTTAAACAAGCCCGAAATCATGCAACCCTAGTTATACGTGCATCCAAAAAGAACTACTTCGCATCGAAGCTTAGTGCCTCTTTACCCGCTAAAAGACTTTGGAGAAACATAAAAACATCAAGGAGAAGCAATCAAGACATAGAGCAAATCAAATTTGCTCTTAAGCTATGATAAAATTACTTGACGAAATAAGGCAGGATTATGACAAGGGCTATGCAAGTCTTCCCTTTCTGCTTGCCTTTTCGAAAGCTTTCGATAAGGTAGATCACATCCTAAAATGAAAGCTAAGAAACTTGTTCGGCTTCAGTAATGGGCTGTCCAACTTATTGGCATCTATTTATATATATTTTAGCTGGATCTTCTTGATATTGAAGATCTTTCCCGAATATATGCCTGATCTATTGGTAGTGGACTGCTTCTAAACCCACTAAAATCTCAAGTATTAAAACAAAATTGAACTTGAATGTCCTTCCAGATATAAGTATAAGCAATAATAAAATGACTGCTGTTGAGCATTGCACTAGGCTTGGTATTGTTATTGATCGTGCTCTAACAGGCTACAGTCATACTCAAATGTTCATTGGTCGGATTTCCGGATGTTTATGCAAATTATCACTATCAGCTTATTTTACTACCGTGGAAACTAGACGCAAGCTGGTACTAGCATTAATAGTGCCTATTATTAGGTACGCTGATGTTGCCTACATCGCCCTTGTCTCACTGTCCCAGCATAAGCTACAATAGCATTCAACGATTCGATGCGCTACGTAAACTGCCTTCGAAGATATGATCGTACTTCTGTTCACTCAAAAAAGCTTTTCAAATTCACTACCACCGCGAATCAAACTCATTTCTAACCGTGCTATTTTTAAACGTGCAGTCTATTCACATTTCTCTTCTTTAACAACCCATCCTTAACCCCTGCCTTCAATCTCTACCTCTCAATCAATTTAAGCAATTTATGTTTGTATCATAGTTTTAAGTTTTAAATGTTAATGTTCTTATTACTAAAAAAGATATTAATCTTATTAAATAAACTATATGAAATGAAATGCAAATGAATGTTATTTTTATGAACTCCTTTTAATGGGTATTTACGAAATATCGACTGTTCTTTGTGTCTATCGTTTACATAGATTTTGATTAATTCTACTTTCCTAGTTTCTTTATAGACTTCCCTATTTTGGTTAGCGTTATTAATATAATCAAATTTTTTCTTTACATTTCTTGTTTTTATTAATTTGGTATCTACTTTACGGTTTTCAACGTCTATTGTACTTTAATTGTGGAATGAAATGAGTGGTTATAGTATTCAACAGCCTTTTAAATTTGTTCTCTAATGAGAATTTTATGGTTTATATTAAGTGAATTGATCTTTTCCGGTAGTGTGTTGTTTAATCGTTCTGTTTGTAGATCAAATTCTCGTCCAAACAAATAAGTTCTAATAGTCTTGGGCTAATATTTTGACCAATATTTTTAGCTTATAATCAAAAATTAGTGATCTGCTTGTAGATCAATTTCTCGACCAAACAAATTATGTCTAAGATACTTAATGCCCCAAATAATAGCCAGAAATTCTTTTTCGAGCGCGGAGTAATTTTTCTAATGATCGTTAAGTGTTCTGGGCCATCTTGGAATAAAAGAGCGCATAGACCAAAGTTACTAGCGTCTGTTATTAGTTCAAGTCGTCTGTCGAAATTAGGGTATTTCTGAATAGGATAATCTGTTGTAAAAAAACCTTTATCGAAACAGCAACGTAACTTGGATCACAGACGTTTATTTTGGTTTCCTTTTCAAAAATTTTACTACAGGAAACGTGATTTCGCGATGTCTATATATAAAAATCAATGTTTGTTTGCTTGGGCTTCATAGACTCTTAAATGGTAAAAGATAGAGCGCTGATGTCCTTGGCAACTTTGTTCAGAATTCTGTGAAATAGGTTTTGGTTTGTAGTATCTTAATTGCGATATTGGGGCTTTTAATCCATTTATATGATTTTTAAACTAAAAAAACGTTTTCCAAGAACACTCACAAGGCCACAAACACACGCGCAATACTGCTTACTTCCACCCACTTTGAAGTTGTGATGTTCCATGTTCTTTTCCGTATATTAAACGCGACTACCTCTATGTATGTATATATAAATATATAGATTGTGTCGGAATTTGGTAGCACACTTTCTTGAGAGAAAGAATGTTATAAGACATTTTTGTATACGACTTCACGTTGTGAGTTGTGCATGAAAATACATATGTATTTATGAAATAAAGCAACAAGTTCTGGATGTAGGTCTGTCATCATGTTTGTTAGTAAATATGTATGCAGTTTTGTTATTTATACCACTAATTATTGCAATTTATCTTCTTCATTGATTGCATTTCATACGCAAATAAAATGTATTTCATTTGAGTTGAGAGTAATCTGAGTACTTTTGTGATCAGATTGTTCGCGGATTTTTTTTTTAATATGCGTAGAAACGCGCGCCGGGTACAGATAGTCCTTTATAAATGTTCGATAAAATGCAGGTTTGCCGAGAAACTATCTTATCTGTTTCTGTGTTTTGGGTAAGTTTATATAATGGATAGCCGTAATTTTTTCAGAATTTGGTTTGACTTCTTGGCAATTAGGAATATGTCCCAAGTTTTCTGTTTCTTTCTGAAGAAAATTGCATTTATCAATTCGAATTTTAAGTCCAGCTTTTTTCAATGTTTCTAAAATGCTCTTTAAATTGGCTAAATGTTCCTCCAAAGACGTAGTGAATACAAGAGTATCATCCATATATACAGCGCATGCCTTACTTATAAACTCTCGCAGAATAGAATTCATTAGACGTTGGAAGGTCGAAGGACATTTTAAGGTCCGAATGGGATTTGAACGTATTTGAAGTGACCGAAAGGAGTGGAAAGGCTGTTTCCTCTTTTCTATACTCGGGTTTTTTTTTTTAAATTTGGTAAAAACCTTTAATTAAGTAGAGAGTCGAGAAATATTGCGTCTTTCCCAATTTGTATAATATTCTTTCAATATAAGGAATTGGATAAAATTGTTGCTTACAGTCACTTCGTTCAGCTTTCTGTAGTCTATTAGGATTCTCCACTTTGGTTGCCCGGATGTACTTTTTTCGGAACAATCCAGATCGGACTATTGTAAGGAGAGTTGCTTTCTGTTATTAATCCCTGTTCTAGCATTTCATTAATTTGTCAGTTTATTTCAGTTGTGCTTTAGTGTACCTACAGTTTTTTAATATACAGGGTTATTTGTGTTAATAATGATTTGGTGGGTTATCTGATGGGTAAAGGTTAATTGATCTCGTCTTTATAGAATATATCTTTATAGTCCTTGAGGAGTTTTACTACTCTATCTATTTCTTCTGAATTTGTGGTCTTACTTCAGGTTTATAAGAACGTGACCTCTAATTTGTTCAAGAGTATGAATATTATCATTCTATGTGAAACCTATAATACTATCATCAGTCGATTTTTTTTAAGTAATTCCCTTTCGTCGCCTAAAGGTCCAACCTACATTTCTGATGAATGTAAAACAATTTTGTTACTCTCCGAAAATGGGAGAGACGTGAAATATTGAGTGAGTGATGAGAGAAGACAGAGCAAAAAACAGATTTTGCCCTCTCATTCCCAATCATAATTTATTGTGTGGATATTTCCTTTCTCGTTCTCTGATTGCGTTTATCACGGGGTCGAGGGAAAAAGTGTTTAACCACAGAGTACAAAATTGGAATATTCTTACTTATATGAAGCTGAAGTGTGTTTGGTGCGGTGTATAGATGTTTCTTATAGGAATGACTTAACAGCTGCTTCTACCAATTATTATAAGATCATAAGCACAGCCTTGGGTGGTAACGATTCGATTTGAATATCCTTTTCCACGTCACCTGAAGAGGTAGAATATTAGAAGCATTTTTTCCCCGTATGCCTTGTCCTCTTTGTTTAATAATTATTAATAACAAGTAATAGAAAACATAGGTAAAATAAATACACATAACATACATTGTGAAAATAAGGAATTCCACTGAAATCTTTAATGGTTTTTTAATTGAAAATTTGACTAAGCCAATTAAAATAAATTTACAGATGAATTGTCTGTGCTCATCATCGTCACCTTTCAATTTTTTTATCAATGTCATATACATATAATGTTTGTGCTAACAATTCGCTTCGTATAGCAAAGATTCGGCCCCAGAATCTTCATAAATCGCATTTTCTCACAATTTCGGAATACTGCTTGTTCCCGTTTGCTCCCAGTGATGTGTAAGCCTTTCTGTCTTTACTCTCTTCCTCTCAACAGACAGCAACAACTTCAGGTCCACATTCCCACCATTTTGGTATTGCGTAACGGATACAATTGTTGGCACCACCAAGGAAATTTTGAATTCAAGCGCTCTAAAGTTTCGCATTGATACAACCACGACATATACCAAATTAAAACTTGACAAATTGAATTATATTTTTATTTATTATTAAGAAGCACATACAAATGGGATGCTAAGAAAAGCTTATCAAAGACTACAATTATTGGCATCCGACCACAACTGTGGGCACCTGAAATATATACAACTATTGGCACCCTTGAATTTAAAGAAAAACATATTTTCTGTCCTACAACAAATCTGTTACGCTGTTTTCGGCAGTTTTTCAATCTTAAAAAAAGAACGATTTAATTCTTTTATTACTGACAGTCCCAAAAGTATATTTATATGCAGTGCCAGTAGTTGAAGTTCCATAGAACAAATAATTGACATCCGGGTGCCAGTAATACAACACGCACTTCTATTGGAACCAACTATTGGCACACATTTTTTTTAAATTATCAATTATTTTAATATATATATTATATATATTCTCAGATCATAAAACCTAAATTGTTAATTGAACAAATATTTATTATTAACTTTATAGGGTTTACCAAATCGTTGGTCCTTAGCAACAACAAGATTGAGCTAATTTTTCACTTAAGTAAACGTGTTAACATTTTTAATACCACACAGTTGTGAGGAATAAATTAATTTAGTTTGCTTGGATAAATAGTGTTTGAAAAAATCGCTTAAGAATGAAATGCAGCACACATGATACCACCGTGAACACCACCCAACACAGCTCCGGTATGACACACACACATGCATGTACATATAAGGTCTCCACATCATCCTCATCTTCTGACTCACATGATCCACTAAAGGGGTCACTGGGGTAAGCAGGAGATCTCCAGGGAACTCGATCCTCCGCTATCGCCTCTAACTCATCAGGGGTTATGGCCAAACGTAACCAGGCGAGTATGGACTTGGTCCAACCACCTCATCCTGGTTCTACCAAGTTGTCGCCTACCTAATGAAATCGCATTCAAGGCCCGCCTCGGCAGTAATGATGCTGGCATAGCTCTTTCCGTTCGAAGAAGCAGCTGTTCAACGTGGAGTTCCTCGCGTCATTACCTAAATTTCGTGACCATAACTTCGCTTTCACACTAAACTCGGCCTTCCTGATTACAGATCTTCCAAGTTGTGTTAAATCTGACCCAACTTGAGGTAATCTGGCAGAAAATTGGAAAATATTTCGCCAAAACTATTCCATATTCGAAATTGCGGCTGGAGTTACAGAGAAGACAGTTTTTTGAAAGATCTCAAATTGCTTGCAAGAAACTGCGAGTTTTCATTGTTGGAGGATTCCCTGATCCGTAACCGAACTTAGCTAGGAATAAAAGAGAAGAGATTGCAAGAGAAGTTATTTAGTGTAACAGATTTGAACTTGGAGAAAGCCGTAGAAATATGCCGTGCACCAGAAGCAGCTTACAAACAGACAGGAGAATACAGTGTCCCGTTTCTAGTTCCAGAGTAGACGGCATCAGTACAAGTCCAGCGAATAGTCAACGAAAACAGGTAACACATATTTTGACAGAAAACCCACAAAAACAATCAAAGTGCCACCAAAATAATACAAATTACAACAGAAATTTTGGCAATCAAAATAGAAACGACAACAATTATAAGTAATATGAATATTAGTTCAAGACATGCATATGATAACAATAGATTTTCCAAAGTAAACAAATTTAACTACTGTAATTTAGGTCATGCTAAAAACAATTGCCCAGCCATGGGGAAAAAATGTAATAACTGCGGTAGGTTAGATCATTATGCAATTTGTTGTAATATACGTAATGTGAGGTGTATTCGTAACTAATCTGAATCCCAGAGTAACGGAAACTTGTTTTTTGTTGACAGCTTCCAGTCAAGTGACAGTAAAAGTACTTGGACTGAAATTTAAAATAGATACTGGGGTTCAGATAAATATAATTCCATTAAAATATTACAACAAAATAACAAATATACACAGTATACGGCGAACTTCGATAGTTCTAAAACCATATGGTAGTCCCAATATAGGCCCAGTTGGTGAAACTACATTAGTTTGTAGATTTAGGAATACAATAATAAGTCAGAATTTTATTATAGTACATGGAAAAAATGAAGGTTTAGTTCTAATTATGGGTTTGAAATGCTGTGTGCTCTTAGGATTAGTGAAAATGGAGAGTTTTTATAATTTGGATTGTATTAAATGTACATTTAGTTCAATGGAAGAACTCGTAGCAATGAATTGAGAATTGTTTGAGGGATGTGGACAATTTCCACAAAAATATAAAATAGAGCGGTACCGAAACCGAGTCCACCGAGGCGTATACCGTTGGAAGTCAAAGAAAAACTTTTAAAAACTCTTATATATTTGGAAAGCAGGAAAATTATATCTAAAGTTCAAGATCCCAGAGATTGGATACAACATTAATTTATTGTGGAAATACCTGCTGGCCAACTTATGATTTGTTTGGATCCAGCTGAACTAAACAAAGTTATCAAAAAGAAAAATTTTTGATTCCGACCAGTGAAGAGGTATCTTCGAAACTTTCAGGTTTACTGTACTTGACCTGAAGGAAGGATTTTGGCAGGTTCCCTTACACGAAGAGTCGAAAAAGGTTTGTTGTTTCTGGACACCCTTTGGTTGCTACCAATTTAATGTGTTGTAATTATTTACATTGATGATTTTTTGATATATGGGCGGACAGTTAAGAAGCATGAGAGGTAGGTAAAGGAATGAGGAAAACAATTAGGAATGAAGTTTAATAAAAATAAGATTCAGTTGCGGCAACATTTTGCAAAATATTTAGGTTATATTCTTAGCGAAGAAGGTATGAAACCTGGGCTCTCATCGCGTAACTTTTCAGACTGTCCTTTTGATTCTCTTCCCTGATATCGTCGAAGATTTGCTTCACGTAAGACACCCACTATCGTCACGCCTATCGTTACAGTTTGAGTGCTCTGAAAATATTAACTCTCACGTAAGAATGAAATATGTCCTATGTGCTCTCATTCCTCTCAAATTTCACTAACACATTCTCATTTCATTTTGCGAACAAAACTAATACAAATGCGACCTATCACTCTAAAAATGTCTCAAAAGTGTAGAACAAGATATGTATACACAATTTGTTCCCATTTAGTAGTAGACGATACTGAAATAGGTATCGCCAATAATCAGTCTTTGAGACGATAGTTAATGACAGTTTTCAGTCTACGTGCAGCAGACAAAACGATATCTCTCAGACGCTATCGTTTTTTTATGCTTACATGAAGCGAAACTATCGTCGATGCGCTATCGCGAGACGATTGTCGCCTTACGCGATTAGAGCCCTGATGATAATCGTAGTGCAGCCATAAAAAACTTAAAGAATCCAACTTCGAAAAAAGAACTGCAAAGTTTTTTAGGTTTCGTAAATTACTTACAAAGTTTTATTCCGGAACTATCAGATTTGACAGCTCCACTGAGGAAATTACTGCGAAGAGATATAGAGATCATATGGCTCCCGACTCACACAAATTATGCTGACTCGTTAAGAAATAAATTAGGAGAAATTCCGTTTCTTAAACCCTTTGATCCAGCAAAGAAGCTAACAATCCAAGACGATGCATCTCAGTATGGTTGCTATCTTTTGCAAGACAACATACTGATTTGTTATGCTTCTAGGAGCTTGAGCGATACTGAAATGGGGTACGCACCAATAGAAAAAGAATTCCTTGCTATTTCACATGCGTGTAAAAAATTGCATAACTAACGTAAGTTCTAGTTAATAGCAATCATAAGCCTTTAGAGGCAATTATGAAAAAAGATGTTGGAAAAATAATGTCTTCAAAAGTGCAACGTACGCGGTTATCTTAATTTAATTATAATATTGAGGTGCTGTATATACCAGGCAAGTACATTCACATTGCAGATTGCAGATAATATGCCTTTCAATTCATTTACTTGTAGACTATTTGCTAGTAAATAGAATTTTCAAATAATCATTAGTAGCTGGACTGGCAGAGCGCGGAGTGCAAATTGTAAAAAATCTATTGAAAAGGTCGGATAAGGAGAAGAATTTTACTTGGCTCTACTAGAGTATAATAATACTCCAGTGAATCATTTAGATGTTGAACCTGCTCTAATTTGAATGGCTAGAAGATTACGCATTAAGATCAAAACGAAAAATATTATAATATACGAGCAAGACGACGCGAAACAAATTTTACTATTAACGAAAAAGTTTCTCGTAAAATTGGAAATAATTGGGAAATTGGCTACATAAAGAAAAAACTGTGTGAACCTCGGACTTACATTGTTTCTGTTCCATCAAAAAATAAAGTTTTTAGAAGCAACTCGAAATTTTTTAAAAATGTGGGAGTAATGAGTTATTGAATAATAATTCCTATTGCAATCATTTCAATTATTTCTGGGAAGATCTAAATGAAAGCAGCTCTGATAAAAATATAGTCCCAAGTACTTTTGAGAACTCAGTTTTGGATGCCAATAATAAGTAACATAAGCACTCGAAGTGCATCTCACATTCCATCACATACAATTTCTGGAGCTGTATAACAAATTTTACCATAGTTTTTTTTAGTCTAGATATTAGTTGGTTAAAATTACAATGTATTGTACATATTAGTATAGTCAAAGCATACTGAATTTTTATTAAACCTACATTGAAAAGCAAAACTATGTGAAATATATTCTCAAAGAAAAAAAAAACCTTTTAGTTTAGAGAATAATTATATCTTGTGCAATAAATGAATTATATATAAAAATATTAAACTTGTAGGGGAAATGTAGCATATAAAGCTTTTATATGGACGCTACTGTTTGTAATGCGTGACACTTACAAATGTCATTGTAAGAGCTGTCACTTTGCATTTGTTCAATAAAGCCTCACTTATACTTAAGACGTGGAACTGTGCAGCATTTTTATTTTTTTACGGTGACATTGGATGTTAAGTGACAAGTCACACCCTTGGCGAAGTCCAACGTCCACGGTAAATGGTGTGTATTTAGCATCGTTAACCCTAACATAGCTGCTACAGTTTGTGTATAGAGGTTGAATGGCCTTCAACAGAGGACCCTCAAGCCCATACTCCTGCAGAATACTCCGGAGATTTCCTTGAGGAACTCGGTCATATAACCTTTTCCAAATCTACAAAACAGCTGTAGATGGGCTTGGCATACTCCAAAGCCTTCTCAAGTACCATTCTTAGAGTGAAAAGATGGTCGGTTGTACTTCTGCCGTGACGAAAGCCGGACTGCTCATCCCCCATCCTAGGCTCGACACTAGCTCTAGAATGCGCTTCCAAAACAGAAGCGTAGAATTTCCCGCGGAGACTTAAGAGGGATATACCCCTGTAGTTTGTGCAGTCTCTTTTGTCCCCCTTCTTAAAAAGGGGAACAATCATCCCAGTTTGCCAATCGCCAGGTGTCTTACCGTGTTCCCAGGCCACCTTAATAACATGGGAGAGCTATAAAACCCCCTCTTTACCCATTACCTTAAGCATTCTTGGAGGTATTTCATCCACACCGGCGGGTTTGCCAACTTTTAGCGAATCTATCGCCAAAATGACTGCCACCATCGTTGGAATATTCTCTGCCCACTTTCAAATTCGGGTCTTTCAACCTCAGTGCCCTGTTCGGGCTTGAGAAGCTCCGTAACGTGCTCGCTCCATATGCCCCATCTGTTGAATTGCCTTCCTCTATGTCGGCGAATGGTTTGCAGAAATACCTTTTTCGCATTTCTATGGTCGCTTTCCAACTTCTCGCCGAACTCTTTCCAAGACTGGTCTTTAGCTACATTTTGTTTAGAGCAGTTTGTCTTATGATTGCATCGTAGTTTCTACCTTTTAAGTGTACAACTTTCCGTATGAAACAACCAGCCGTTTTAAATTCTTTTTGTATGGGTACATTCTACCTGTGATATACTTCTCTCAATAATATATCAAATAATGTTTCAGAAGAAACACATTTATAATATACCAAATCTCTGTAAAATGCGTGACAACTAAATATATTGTTAAAAAGCAATTTTTCACGAAATAAACTACTACTACTACTATGCAAGAATGTCACAGCTACACCGAATGTGGGCGAAGAAAAAACTCTGAAACTAATGTGGTTCGTTGGCGGAGTGGGCTGGTGCGTTGCTCGCAGTCGTTCACAGATCTCCACCCAATGCAGACGTGTTTCGACTTAGTGCGAAAATAAATAGTTTGAATTGTGTTAATTGCAGCAAAAAAATACCAAGACCCGATAGCTTCGCGGTAGAGTGATCGCCGGTGCACCGCACTCATCATGGTGGCGCTCTTTTAATTAAAACAACTATGAATCATAAGTTCATGTATAGCAATGAAGCGCGTAGGTTTCGTTTGCTAGAGACGTGTATCGCACGCATTCCGCTCTCGGGTGGTAAGCAATTGCACGCGATCACTCTCCATGCACCGGATAATAATAGTCTCGAACATAATTTCATTCCAGAGCTCGAAACTCTCTTCAAATGTCTCCGAATGAGATCGGAAGATACTTATTACATAATTGCAGGAGATTTCAACTCCAGCATCAAGATTGGGGATGCAATAGGAATTGCGCTCGGGGGATCGCCTTGAACAAATGGGTGATTGAGCATGAGTTGAGGGCTGATCTGCTTGCAACCGAAATACCATTATATCCCAAAATCGGGAATTATCTGGCTCTACTATTGATTGACAGACGACTGACAATACAGGATGTAGGAGGTTGATAGGTATCTCAAACAAATGGACGACGCCATAGTGCGTACAGAACGATACCGAAGGTAGTGCCGATCGATGACTGTGATATCTATCGGAATGCCACCATTGACGCGCTTCACGTGCAGAAAAGTAGACTACTGTCTTGCACAGATGGTTTAAGTCCGGAAGTAAGTGAACCATAAGTAAACCACAATTGTCCGACATACAATGGAATAAAAACAAAAATCAATCAGCACGGGTGCCTGCCTGATTGACTTGGAAAAGGGGTTGAACACCGTTTGGATGGAGTGCCTCTTCGTCAAGCAGGTCAGACTTGGCATAAGTAAACCATTGCTAAGCATGGTCTACGACATGATAACAGGTACAAAATTCGTTGTGAAAAATGGTGACGTAACTTCCACTACGGTCTTTAACATTAAAAACGGACTGCAACAGGGGGCCAACGGTTCCCCGATCCTGTTTTCTATATTCACTGCAGATCTTATAGACTCCATGCTGCATTTAATTGCGTACGCTGACGACCTAGTTGCTTAAAGACCAGGTCCGAAGGTCGAGGTAATAAACATCTTGTTGGAGTTTGACTTCGAGAAAATTCAACGATTTTGCGACGGCTTAGTTGCTTATCAACTTCCAGAAGCGCGAAACTAGTCTTTTCCGGACCCCGTTGGACAGGGCACCGCAGGATACGCGCCAAAACTGGCATAATTTCGGCATAGTTGACCCGCATGGTCGGCCGTTATCTGTAAAAAGTGTAGTTAGAATTCTTGGCATTTGGCTGGATCAATATCTATATCTTGACAAACATATAGATATTGCTTTGACGAAAGCCAGAAAAGCATTTGCTGGGGCAAGGAGGTTGTTTTTCAGCAGCCAACTTGATACCAGAGGGAATGTAATCTGCTACATGGCCCTTGTCCGGCCAATTATGGTGTACGGTCCATTGTGGTTCAACGTGAGTACTTCCCAGATGGAAAAGATGAGGCTTTTCGGGAGGCAGTGTCTTAGGAACTGTCTCCGTCTGTATCGCACAACTTAGTCTGAGTACAAGAAGTACTACTCTAACGAGGTCCTGTACAACGAGACAAACGTGAACAAGGTAGATAATTTTATTATTAAGCTGATCAGAAGGCCTACTGCACGAGCTATGACCTTCTAACAGTTTGATCTTTGAGGCTTACTACCCCAATACTATGTCCCATCAAAGGGTGCGTCTTAACGGCTTTATTCCTCCCAAAACATTCCTCCCAACAACTGTGGACAGGCAACTTCAGTACGAACCGGATGTCGTTCGCACACACGAGGAAAACCAGCCACCGCTAGCTTTTCCACAGGATCAGAAAGTTGACCATAGTGGCCACCTTACATAGTCTCTAAGGTAGCTTTTAAGAAAAAAAATTATAATTATAAAACAAAGACAAAATCAAAAAAAAATAAAAATAAAAAACAAAAAATTCATAAAAAAAATATAAAACACAAAAATCAAAAAAAATTATAAACAAAAAATCCAAAAAAAGTATATATGAAACCAAAAAAAATAAAAGAGTGTATCCCGGCGTATTGATTTCTTATGTTAGGCATATATATAACATATATGCCCTGGTGCCGTGTGTCCGTACTGTTACGAACATAGTTAAGATAGTCTTAAGTTTTATGTAAGGGTAAGTTAGTATAAGGTAGTTTAAGTAGTTAAGTTTAGCCAAGTTTTTTAAAAGTTTTCTTGGCAAATAAAAGATTGTCATAGAGACTAAGACAAACGTAGATTAAGCCGAAAGGCACATTTATAAAGTAGATTAGATTAACTTAGAGTACCCGCATAAAGTCAGTAGGTTAGTATTAACATTTGTAATTCTTAAGTTGGTTAAGCTAGTTTTTAGCTGAAACATCAGTATTACACAAAAGAACAAAGCATATATCAATATTCTGATATATATATAGATATAACAACTTGTCAAATTGTATTATATGCCAACCAGTGAAATGCCATCTGATGTACTCACAAAAGGGCTCCCGAAGCTTAAGCATTGGAATGTTTATCATGTGGAATATCATGTTTATCTCTTGGAATGAATTTTGATAAACAACTACTTAAGAAAACTTTGAGAAGTGGTGTTGAACAAAAAACGAAAAAGAAGTGGTGTTGAACAAGAACCCAAAATTCTGCTATGCATATCGAGGGACACAATTTGGGGATCTAATATAGAATATAGAAACGTAATCTCGATCAGTATATAAACCCTGAGCAACGGCTACAGATGGATATTTATAATCGTGGATGCAGCAAGTCGCTGGCCTCCTCCCCAAGAAGTTACTGCGGAGAATTGTGCCATAATTTTATTGAATGAAATTTTCTTGCGTTAAGATGTACCCAGAAGAGTCATCAGCGACAATGAACCACAGTTCATTTCATCGAATATGATGTAAGCACCTAGGAATCGAGCAAGTACTAATTCGAGTTTATCATCCTCATCCCAATATGGTAGAACGAAAAAATCGAGATCTTAAGACGCAGCTAGCCATTCTGGTAGATAAACAGCATTACTTATGATCACTACACCTACCTGCAATCCGTTTTCCGATGAACACAGTGATCTGTAACACCACTAAGCAGACAGTAGCATTTTTAACGTTTGAACGAGATCTTCGATCCCCTATACACATTGCACATGACTTAAGTGAAATTGTTACTGACCAAAATCATCCCTGAGATAACCCCTGTCTTACGTCAACTAACGCAAGCATTGAAGAAATCTAACCAACTACCAAAAAGTGAAACGACTCAAATACGCGAATAATGGGCACCGAAAGGGCTGTGCTGCTTACCACTCACGCGCTAACAAGGCAAGTAAGAATCTAACCTCAAAATTGGTCTCTCGAATAGATGGCCTATACGTAATCATCAGACGAATTGGTGAAATATGTTATCAAGTCGCCTTGAAGAAGAATCTCAGTCGCTAACCCAAATTCTACAGATGTCCCACTAGGAACTTACCATAAGTCCTCTTTGATACCATTTAAGTCGACCAGTGATCTAGGCTAAGTTAGGTTGAGCCCCGAATACGGACAGCAGACACACTTAGGCCAAGCAAAGGCCGATTGTGTTACCACGCGGATATTAGGCTACCTATTCCGCAAACCAATTTGTGCTTTTGATAAAGCAAAGAAGAGGGCTGATTCTGATGCTGCTCAGATCAGCCAAATTAATAAAGAAATGATCCTCCAGGAGTCTGAATCTACGGGATGAGAGAGCACTGCAGCTTCATATTAAATGTTCGATGGTTTCTTCCTCGTCCTCGTCCATGCAGCTTCTATAGAAATCATTATAAGGAAGGCCTAGTCTAGAGGCGTGAGTTCCGATTGCACAATACCCTGTTAAGACTCCAATAAGAGATCTGAGGTTTGGCCTGCTTAATCTGATCAAGCTATCGCTTGGGGTCGATCGTGGGCCATAGTTGTTTCGTAATGCGGCATCCTGCAATTCTCTGGAGTATCCGGCACAAACATAATTTGGATGTTAGAGTACTTGGCTATGTCGTTAAGAGATAGGCGGCAATTAATGGAAGTTTTGGAATTAAAAGTGACTGAATCCAGAGAATTAATCGCTGCCTGGCTAACGGAACAGATGACTATATCTGTGCGCTATATTACATTGTTTTTTACCCAGGACAGGGCTTCCTTAATCGCTATAGTTTGAGCCTGAAAGACGCTTCACTGATTAGGTAGTCGAAGAGATAGCTAGATACTTAGATCCTTGGAATAGACACCAGTGAAGATTCGCAGTCGACCTTCCAGCGCCTGGTGTTCAGACTCCCAGGAGGCCTTCTTGACACGATCCTGGATATTTTGCTTCCAGCTTAACTTCGTGTCTAGTATAAGGCCTAAGAATTTTGCACTGTCGCTTAGCACCAAGGGATTGACACCTAGGTCGCATTCCCTAGTCCATTTCACTAGCTTGGATATGGCACATTGCATAATGTCTCTGATCGTAGATATATATATCCCATATACTGCTATGGCAATATCATCTGCATAGGCAATGACCTTACACCCAGTCCCATCTAGTTTCAGAAGTAGTTCGTTGACCACTATGCTTTACATCTGTTCACAGATTTGCAGATTGTGGTATCCCAAGCTTCCATCTTATCACTTTGTTGAGAAGCCTGTGGATAAAAGTCACTATAGACTTTTCGATCCCAAGTCTGTTGAGTGCTAAGGTTATTGCGTGGGGTTATTTGTTATTGAAGGCTCCCTCGATGTCGACAAAAGTAATGAGGGTAATTTCCTTGTAATCGAGGAATTTTTCTATAGTTAGAACAAGTGTGTGCAGGGCTGTTGCCACAGATTTGCCCTTGTTGTAGGCATGCTGAGAGATCGAAAGTTTGTCTGTGACCATGGATCGGATGAATACGTCGATAAATTTTTCCAATGTCTTCAGAAGAAAGGAAGATATAGGCTTATAGGCCTTAGATACTTTGGGTTGACATGTGAGCATTTCCCAGTCTTGGGTAAGATGACAGTGGGCGTTCTCCAAATTGTGGGTAAGTGGCCATGATCTAAACATCCTTGAAAGATGTTGACCAGCCAGGTCGAGATTATGTGTATTCCTCCCCCATCACTACAGCCTGGGAAGTGTGTATCAATAAGCAGACCCAGGCTCTCTAGAATGAGCTAGTCCAAGTTCCATCAGCCCTTTGCATCAGGGAGGGCATTTTGGGTGATGATGCTTTCCCCTAATGGGGGCTTAGGCTTTCCCCTAATGGGGGCTTAGGCTTTCCCCTAACTTTCCTTATGGGACAAGATCTGACTAGAACCTGATTCAGGATATCAGTGAGTCTCTCCACAGATGAGTCAAGCTCTGAAGGATTCAGCGGTTGGGACTTGTCAGAAGCCGCTTATAGGTGACTGATAGTCCCCCTATACATGTCCCAGTGAGTTTTCCTGATGTTACGGAAGGGAGTTACACCAGGGATGGAGCTTGTAAAGCTGAACGTGATATACGTGATATAATGAGTGGTCCTTAGACGCCCTCCATTCCATTATACCATCCGCTATGTGATCAAAGACAAGGGTCGAGAACCTCCTTTTGTTAATAAATGTGGGTTCGTTTCCTATATTACAGATTGCCAACTTGCTACTTAAAATGAATTCTAAAAGGTACTCACCCCTTTCCTTAGTGTCCGTGCTCCCCCAGATGGTATGGTGTGCGTTCGCATCACACCCTATGATGAGTGCGGTCCTAATACTCTCCGTAATCCATGATTACTTTCCTCAGTAACTCCGACGGTATGGCACGGTCACCTGCCATGTATGCCGAAGTCAGCCATGTTCGCTGCATGCCTGCCTCCAGACATACGCTTACAGTATCATGATCGCTTGGATTACCTGTGTTTCTTACGAATAATAGATTGTAATCCAAGTCCGCAGATCAGATCATTTCTGACCCAAGGCTCCTGGACCAGGGCAACATCCTCCCCTTTTGGCTGAGGCGGGGAATAAGGGCAGCCGAGGCCGCAATGGAGTGGTGAAGGTTAATTTGATTCACCCGAAGCATGGCTTTCGGGCTCCCCATCCGCTATCTCCAGAGAGTATACCTTCTTGACCACCGTGGCGTTCTCCTCATCCGATAACTCCAGAGAGGACTCCTCGCTGTTGGGCGGCGTTGAATCGAGATCGAGATCGGAAAGACCGATACTATGGGCATCCCGGTCGCGATTCTCTACGGGCGAGGACCTCGTGCCACGGGCTCCCTTTGCCGGTTGGTCCGAGGCAGTACACCTTATTTATGATAATTGTGGCGGCTCTGCCATTCCCCTTCGGCTCCTCCAGTTTGGCAATCTTCCAATTTTGCGTCGGAAGATTCGGATTGCAGGCTTGGATGAAGTTGAGGATAGATGCGGCATCGAAGGGTATGGTAGGTAGCTAGGCACGAGTCCTGGGGCTACTAGCTATTGCATCACTATGCACAACGTCAATCTGTGCACCCTCCCACACCTCTCCCAGAATTAGCCAAGGTCTTCCTATACACGTCAGCTGACCTTTGATCCTGGAACGACATTAGTCAAATATGCTTTTGATGCCATCCGTCATCAAAGGCGACAGGTGCCACGCCGCCACTTTCTGCAATTAGGCTCATGTATTTTAGATTGATGCCTCGCTCTATCTTCCTCCAATTGGCGGAGTAGATGCTGCAGTCATCGTCAATTCGGTCTGTGACGGCGTAAGTGATATTCCCTTTAAGGATCTCACTATAAGGCCGCTCATTGGTGCCCTTGACACTGCCAGCCTGCTTTCCTCTTCGAGAGGTTGGACGACGATTCCACCGATCTGGCCCGTTTGGACGTAGAGTTCTAAGCGGCTGTTCCCTCGCCCAGGTCCTGAACTAATTTTATAGCCCAGGCTATGGACCTTTTCCTTGACTCGGAGAGTTTTTCCTGAGGAATGCCTTTCAGACAGTCTAGAACAGTAGAGGCGGCGAGCAGATCCTTATGCTTTTTTTTTTGCGAAAGCCAAAAGACTTTCGAGAGCTCTGCTGCTCCGGGCATTGGATGGGCTCCATGCGACCCTTGGAAGCACTAGGTGCGGAACTGGCCGCTTTCCTAGACCTCGGCACTTCAGGAGCTTTGTCTAGACCCATACGGGCACTGGGTTCTTGGTTCCCAGTCGGTGAGGGAGCACTGGTCTCTTTTGTTTCTTGGGGAGGTGTTTGGGTTGGAAGACCTTTGATAATAATCCCACTAGTAGCGGGGAAAGGAGGGATCGAGCTACGCAGAGTTCGCAATACGTAGCTAAGGATGACTGACCCGAAGGTTCGCCAGGTAACTCGAGCTCGTGGTTTTAAAGTGATCATGGGCACTGTACGTGTGCAACCTTGATCCAGCCCACCGGAAAGGAAAAGAAGAGAGGATAGGGTAGCAGGGAGGGAAGATGGTGGCCGTATCTTAGCTTCCTGTCTCCTCATATTGAATAGTCCCAATAGTGATTGATCTGTACTAGGCCTTCGCACCACGACAAGGTGTACAGCCACGCGAAAGACCAGTGATCTAACAGCAGAAAAACCTATTAACGCACTAAGAAAAGGAGGGTCGTCCTCCTAACCTCACTACTGCCAACTCGTCGAGACGACTTCGCTGTCAGAGGGGAAGACTGTAGCTGTGCTAGTTTTTTTCATATTTCATCTACCAAGTAAGGAATTTTTTTGCATATTTCGAGCCAGTGGGAAAAAGGAATGATTCCTCTTACAGGAATGAGTTCGGTAGAAATGTGAATCAGCAGGACCATCGAATTCCAACGCCAATAATCAAAACCTAACCTATAGGCATAAGTAATTTCAATCGGAGATATTATTTTAAACATATATCAGATCAGGCTAGGCAGAATGAAATAGGAGTCAAGACCCAAGTGCAATGGATCAATGTTTCATAGAACCATGCACATAATCCCAGTCGTAACGTAGAACCGGTAAAGTTTTCAAATTAAGCCTCGAAGTTTAAATTTCTTGTAATCTTACAATCAGCGGGAAAACGTACAAAACCTTTGTAGGTACACGCCCAACCATTAGTCTTATAAATTCTTCGAATAAAGATTGCTTTTGTTTCGAGATATTGAAAACAAGAAATGTGTCCTTTAATACTATAAATAATGTCACAAAAAAAATGTTTAAATAATAGTTACAGACGCTCCTAAAAAATTTCGAATGAGTCAACAGTGGAAAATAAAATCGTACCAAATGAGTTTGAATAATAAAGCATATAATCTGCTTATCGGTATGGATGTTATTAACGAAAGTGTTGTGGAGATTAATATTAACCTGATTTACATAAATTTATAAATAACGTTAGTATAAAATTGTACTCAGAAGAAGAAGAAAAACCATTTAAGTCAATATGAGAGGGAAGAAATTATATAGATCTTGAGTCAAATTAAGCACTTAGTATGTAGAGACGTGGATCAGTTAACTAACACCGATACAATAATGCAGGAAATCAGGACCACGACAGACCAACAGATGCTTCTGTCTGTCGTCTGTACAGACTACCTCCAAAATATAAGCAGGAAGTCAAAATTAAAATAGACAGACAAATCGTTACATTAGATCCAAATGGTCCAATGGATACGAGTTTACACGGATGCCCTTTGGTCTGAGAAATGAACTGAAAATTGCACTTTTGAAGGAATAATTAATGAGATGATAAGAGATCATCTGAATAAGATCTGTGTTGTACATCTTGATGATCTACTTATATTTTCAACGAGTCTAGAAGAACTCGCATTTAAAATAATTGTTAATGTCTTAGCTAAATACAATCGAAAAGTGTAGTTTGATAAATGCTTTTTCTTAAAGCACGATATGGAGTTTTTGGGTCACATTTTAACCAGTGAGGGTATGAAACCAAACCCAAGCATAATTAAGTACTTTAAGTCTTCCCCCTCCCCATAACAGAAAGACAAATCAGTGGCTTTCTTGGATTAACCGGATATATCAAGCATCTGAGACATTGAAGAAATCCTTGGATTTCCAAATTTTAAGAGACAGTCTATATTATTTTTCCTCATACATCTAATTATACTACTGAGGCAGTTCTCAACCAAGAAGGCCAACCTGTTTGCTATGCTTCAGCGTCGCTAAATGACCACAAATAAAGTCGCAGACTTCTTAAGCGGAAAAGAAAACGTAGACAATTTGGAAGACGGCATACATATGAAGCAAACGTTCACCCTGCTCTATAGCAACAATTTGACCAATTAAGGAAGAAATAGTCAGTAAAAAATGGAAAACACAAATGAAATAAATGTAGTAATGGCAGAAAAATAGTCCAAGATGATATGACTAAAAATCAGTCACATTGGAAAGAACAACAAAGTACAAAAGATTTTCATAGAACTTTGTAGAGATAATAAAAAGTTTTAATTTGTTAAGTCTACCACGAGAGCACAGGAAATAGATACAGTAGAAGAACTACTTAACAAATATTGCAATACCATATTAAACAGAAGCTACCACTCTTGCATTTCAGAAAAAATAGTATACACTAAAAAAATAAAAGTTTCTGTCCTAAATTAATTTTCGAAATTGCCAAAGAATCGGAAACTGTCATACTTACCAAGAGGGTAGAGAGTATGATAGAAAAACCCTAAAACTTTCATTCAAAATTACAGAAACACCATCCCGACACATTGAAACTTTATATTTTTCATTTCAAAAAGTTGTTTTATTTAAGCCTGTCGTACGACAGGAGCAATATCTTAAGCATTTACACACTTATTATTCAATTATATTTCACTAATAGAAAAAACCTGTCGTACGACATGAGTAATGTCATAAGCATTTCTGTAATCCATTATTATTCAATTACAATTTTCATTATATTCATTGGAAAAAGTATACTTTGGAAAACAGAATAAGAATTCTTTATTCAAATTAATCAAAAGGAGTATTGTCCAAGAAAAGCTAGCTCCAGATTTGAACAAAGAACGTTGAAAAAGCATGACCAAGGCACCAATCCACTAAGCCAACGAACCCGATATCTATAATGCCCGTTTTAACAGCATGATCTTTAGTTTCGATCCATCACGATCCATTTTGACTGATATCAGCAACCAAATATTTGGTCTGATAATGCTGCTGAAGAGAACAGAAGGCAAACAAATTACAACGAATAAAACCAGCAGCTATGCTTGCACTGTGAAAACGGGCATCAAGGATTTTTTTCGGTCACATTCAAAAGCACATACTTACATGTCTACATAGCGCTTTATTATTAATAGATAGATGATCGAGACTTAACACCAATGTACGGCCCCATCGTTAGTGACTCCAGCGACACCAAACTGTGAAAGATGGAAGATTAAATTGAGCTGGATACAGACAACTTCACTTGCCATTAAGATTTTATCGGGTGTGGTCAGATTTTTAATTTGTTAACATCGATTGACGTACGGAATGGTTTTTCTGAATTAAAAAATAAAATTATATTTATCAGAAATCTTCGAATTCTCCATAACATTGATGATCGTATCGTTTGAAGATTTCGGGAAATTATATTTTTGTAAATATGCCTGGGATTAGAAGCCCTAGCTTCTATTCATGATCCTCAATCACCCAATCATAAATCTGATTGTAGGCTATTCACCCTGAAATCTTAACTTGAGTTCAGTTGTACTTTGTTTGTTTAATGCGATCGAACAGTTCTTATAGGATTATAGTTGGATTAGCAGTGCTTTGAAATTTTAAACATGGACACAAGGATTTGAACTACCCGATGTAAGCCTTAGGCATTGAAGGACATACAAAATAAAGAATAAAACGACAATAATACCAAATTTTAAATTAAACAATATACATTAGCTGGGCCCGCTATTGTTGAGCCAACACCCTAACCTTCATTTTGTAAGCCTAGCTGTAATCAATTGTAAAAATAATTTTTCTTTTCAATAAAAATTTTTAAAGTTGTTTGTTCTTAAATTCTTTTGTTTCAGTCCTCTGGAACCTTTGCAGCGCCCTCGTGGTATAATCGCGAAAGGGAGATTGATAACAAACAAAGAAACTCACATAAAAAATCACTTCAGACAATCCACCCTTGAGTCAGTGGCCATTCCTCTTTGTTAGCTAGTATAGCGGCGCTAAACCAAGAATTTCGATGAATAAATTCTGTGTATATTAATAATTTCACTCACCCCTGTAGCTTCTTTTTTACCATATCCATTTAAACACATCCAACTTCAATCTAATTGTATTTATATATATATATATGTACACTTGTCATTCTAAATCTCTTCAATAAACTCTCTCTTTGAGAAAACCGCAGATGGATAAAGACGTGTGCTTTTCCTATCATTAGCTCAACAAGTTATGGGCCCATCTCAAAATAAGTTTTTTACGAAATCTGAATTAATCTTGGTAATTTCGCAAAGAAATATTACATGCAAATTGGATATTGACACATGGCTCAGAAGAAACAGGAAAACACAGAAAATTATTGCCTCCACCATCGGACAGCAATCGCTTCTTCATATTCTTGCTTCAGAAATCTAAAGCAAGTGTGCACATTCTGCAGTAGGAATTGTATTGCTTTAGTAAAAGTGCTGAGTACGACATTCCTATACATATTTCAAAGTTAGAAGCACTCTTGCAACAACTTAGAAAAGCGGGAGAAATCGTTTCTCCAAGCAAGGTAATGACGAAGATTTTGATGACCCTACCCAAGAAATTAAATCATTTTTTGACCACACATCTAGGTTATTATTGGAAGAAACCCGACTTGAATCGTCTAATGAAAATGCTCCACAATCGTCATCTGTTAAAAGCACGCAAGAGAATTGCATTGTGCACTATCAGAAAAACTGTCAGAAAACCTTTTTTGTTTTTCAATTAATTTTTACTAGGAAGATTAGGAACATATTTAGATTGATCTTATAGTGAGTACAACAAAGTGCAAAAGATTTTCATAGAACTTTTCAGAGACAATAAAAAGATTTAAATAAAATTTCCTTTCCTAAATAATTTTCGAAATTTCCAAAGTGATCGGGAACTGTCATACTTTCCAAGAGGGTAGAGAGTATGAAAGAAAACACCTAAAAGTTTAATTCAAAATTACAGAAACAAAATCCCAACACATTGAAACTTTAACTTTTTCATTTCAAAAAGTTGTTTTATTTGACTGTCGTACGGAACAATGTCATAAGTATAATTAGTATTCAATTATATTTCACTAATAGAAAAAACTGTCGCACGACATGAGTAATGGCATAAGCATTTATGTAATCAATTCCTATTCAATTACAATTTTCATTATATTCATTGGAAAGAGAATACTTCGAAAAGAGAATATGAATTCTGTATTCAAATTAATAAAAAGGGATATTGTCCAAGAATAGCTAGCTCCAGATTTGACCAACACACTTATCCACTAAGCCAACGGACCCGATATCTGTCATGCCCGTTTCACAGCGTGATCTTTAGTGTCGATCCATAGATAAACTCAAAATCAATAAGACGATAAATTCCACTTCAGTAGGGTTTAACTTCAACCACCGATTGCCATGGCTTAAGTGTCAATCCAGGGAGTACAAAATTGCCATTTGTGAATTAAAATAATGTTTACACAAAAATACATATAGAAGACCCATATGAGCAACCAAATAGTTGCTCTGACAATTCTGCTTAAGAGAACAGAAGGTACACGCTTTATTATTAATAGATAGATGATCGAGATTTGTTTTATGTTAGGTTAAGTTAGAATAAGGTAGCTTAAGAAGTTAGGTTTAGCCAGGTTTTTCACAAGTTTTCCTTACAAATAAATAATTATTAAAAGATTGTCATAAAGACTAAAAAAAGTAGATTAAGCCGAAAGGCACATTAAGAAAGTTGATCAGATTAGCTTAGAGTACCCGTATAGGGTCAGTAGGTTAGTATTAAGAACATTTATAAGTTCTTAAGTTAGTTAAGCTAGTCTTAAGTACTTTTGTCTAGCATGAAAGTTAAAATGGTTTAAATAATCAAAATTCACTTAACAAAAAAAAAAAAATGTGCACACCCCAGGTGTGGGAGACCCTGGTTCAAATACCGGTGGTAACAGTGACAGAGACAAATAATTAAATTATTTTTCTTTATTAAGCTAAGAAGATAAGAGTGTGAAGTGAGTAGGATGAGGCAGGCAGAGGGCGATTTGGGGGCAGAGGTGGACCGGCGCATGGCACATCAGGCCACAGCGCTGGCAAACCAGAAGATGAGGCTGGCTTCTCGACCGATGCCAGCTCATCACGCCACTCAAGAAGGCGAGAACGAGAGAGGGAAGAGGAGGAGGCCCCTTCACCACGCACCCAACCTGGTCCAGAGGTCGAAGACAAAGAAGACCGATGTCCGCAGTGGCAGCTGCAACAACAGAGACCACGGTGTCCAACAGCAGTAGAGCCACCTTCAGCAATAGCGGCTGCACTAGCCGACTCAGTTATATACTAGTCGGCAGAATTAGAGGGGAGGTATCCTATCTATCCTATGTATCCTATATAGCCTGGGAAACAGGTACCAGGACTTCTCCGCCAACGAAGAGGATGAAGAACTGGAACTCTCACGAATGGAGAGCCGCCAGCTCCAGCTCATCGAACAGAAACACTCAATTGAGCAACAGGAGGCGGAGCTGGCCGCAATGATCCAGATAATGAAGGAGAAGCTGGCGGGGCGGAAAGGGGCTCAGGCGGCTGCACGGCTGCGACAACAAGCCGTACAGTCGCAAAAACACCTGGAAATCCAATGCCAGCAACAACAACAATAAGAACCAGCAGAGAAACCATAGGCGCAGCTAAAAGGCACCCAGCAGCCGCCAAAAAAACGCAGGGTCAACAGGAGCAGCAGAAGCAGCAAACGCAGCAGAAGCAGCAGCAGCAGACACAGCCAACTAGAGTGAGATGCCCACCAATAAACATCTTCGGTGCGGAGACCAAGGATCTTCAAAATCTATGTGAGTGGGCTGTTATACACTTAGACAAATTAGATCTCCAATACGAGATAAGGTGTAGGTTGCCCCTCAGGCACACCGTGTACTGCCACTATATGGCAGGGCACGAATTAATTAGGCAGGCGTTGGAGAAGGCGGGGAATGAGTACTACACGTACACCCCGAATGGAGAAAAACTCTAGACTCTGTTTCTTAAGAGTGCAGATGTGTCTACGGATCCGGAGGAAATTCTCGCTGTGCTGCGCCAGGCGCAGAGCGACGATATCCGCATAGTAGGAGTCAATCCGCTTGTCACTCCGGTGGCACGAAGGGAGAATATGCTTTTGCCTATGTTCCTTGTTCAGATAACGCCCACTAGCAACGGAGAGCTCCTCAAGAGAATTAAACACTTGGAGCGTGTTGCCATTTAATGGGACACATTAAGAAAGGGTAAGCACACGACGCAGTGTGCTAGATGCCAAAGGTTCAGACATGCCGCGGCGAACTACAAGATGGAGATCCGCTACGTGCAATGCGCTGAGAACCACAGAAGTGGAGAATGTCTTCTAGGAAAGGACCAAGTCGAAGACAGGTGCACTCTCAAATGTGCTATATGTAGGACTAACGGGCACCCCGCTAGTTATAGGGGTCGCCCGAAAGTGCAAGAACTCAAAAACCAGTTCGAACGCCACAATAAGTGTTTTTATCGTTCCAGCCACCGCTATTACGCCAGTCATCTCCTATGCCCAAATGGCATCAGGTAGAGGACCGGCACAACAGACAGGGCCAAAGGCGACCACGGCCAAGTGACCCGGCAGCTGGAGGAAAATAATGATCTGAGCTCCATCCTGCTGGCTATCCTGGCACAGATGGCTCAGATGCTCAGAGCAGACTGCTCGCTTGGAATAGCAGTTCCTTCAACAGGCAGTCAGAATAGATCTCATCTATTCGAGACTGTCTGGCGAACAAGCCACAACGGCCTCAATATAATGGCTGCACGCGCTGCTGACAAGCTTAAGATCCTCGCGATACATGTCAATTCACTAATAGGGACCAATAGGAAACTTTCCTTCGCCCAACTGTTAAGAGACCCCAATCCTGATGTGATAATGGTTAGCGAAACTAAGCTCAACCAAAAGCACACCCTCAGGCATAATAAGTACAATATTATTCGTAGAGACTATTATTCGGCAACCCAACATGGTGGCGGAGTCGCTCATTTAGTTAAGAAAACTATTAATCTTAAATTCATGTATAGCAATGAAGCGCGTAGGTTTCGTTTGCTAGAGACGTGTATCGCACGCATTCCGCTCTCGGGTAGGTAAGCAATTGCACGTGATCACTCTCTATGAACCGGATAATAATAATCTCTAACATGATTTCATTCCAGAGCTCGAAACTCTCTTCAGATGTCTCCGATTGAGCTCGGAAGATAGTTATTATATCATTGCATGAGATTTCAACTCCAGGCATCAAGATTGGGGATGCAATAGGAATTGCGCACGGGGGATCGCCTTGAACAACTGGTTGATTGGGCATGAAGATTTGAGGGCTGGTCTGCTTGGAACCCAAATGCCAGCATTTCGCAGAAGCGGGAATTATCTGGATCTACTAATGATTGACAGACGACTGCCATTACAGAATGTAGATACAGGCACACGGAATTGTTTAACCGGGATTGAGTACGATAGTGAGCATCTTGCTTTTTCAGCAGTTATTCAACTCCCGAACGACGTGGTTGATCTGGGGGAATATGTCCAGCGAAATCCTTATAATTACAATAAGGCTCGCTGGCCACGGTTCTCCAGGGCTTTATCCAGGGAACTCCGGTCGAGTGCGATCAATCCGCCAACGAACAGAAACCTAAACAAAATGTGCCTCAAACAAATTTACGACGCCATAGTGCGTACAATGGACAGAACGATACTGAAGGTAGTGCCGACCGATGACTGCGATATCTATCGGAATGCCACAATCGACGCACTTCACGTGCATTAAAGTAGACTGTTGTCAAGACTTAAACTCTTGCACAGACGGTTTACAGATCCAAGAAGTCCAGATATCCCTCAGAGATCAAAAACCACAAACAACTAATAAAAATCAATTACAATTTAGATATAAGCTTGCACTGGGGCAATAAGATCCGAGCTGTACGATCCAGCAACCCGGGTATGTTCCCGCAAGTAAATAAAATATTCAGAAGTAAAGATCAAAATGACAATCAGATCGTTCGACTTCCCAGAACAACTGACAACGAACAACTACTGACCTCAATCAACATTGATCCAGATGAGGCTGTGCTAGACAACGACTTTTTCGTGGTCGAAGATCCACAGAAGAAGGTAAAAATAATTGGTGCTGTTTTCCAGAGAGTGTATACGGTCAACGAGGTTCGTAGGCCGTACCACGACCTGGAGAACGGAGCCTGGTTAAACCACCTCTATCTCCGTAACGAGACTAGTCAATGGCGTTCGAAGAATCACGGTTTTACCAGAATCAATGACGAAAATATGGCAAACAATGCTTTTGCCAATGATGGAAACCAGATAGTGATTTCCCAAGAAGATCTCCAGGGGATCCTTAAGTCTATGAAGAACAAGAAATCAACTGAGATGGATGGTATCCCGACCATCGTGCTTAGTAGGAACGTTGGAAGACAGCTGTGGTGAAACCAATCCCTAAACGGGACAAAGACAAAAGCATCCCGTCAAACCTCCGATCGATGAGTCTTCTTCCTTGCATCAGCAAGGTCTTCGAAAAGATTGTTATTCGAGAACTGAAAACTTGGGTCGAGGACAACAATATTATACCGGACAACCAGTTTGGATTTAGGGCGAGGCATGACACCACACATGACGCGTCAAAGCTGGTATCTGACATTCAATGGAATAAAAATAAAAAACAATGTACGGGTGCCTGTCTGATCGACTAAGAGAATGCGTTCGACACCGTTTGACTAGAGGGCCTTTTGCTATACATGATATTTGACGTGATAACAGGTAGATCAGGTCCGAAGGTAGAAGTCATTAGTACCTTGTCTCAACGTGACTTTGACAATACTTTGACATATTGCGATGACTGGAAGCTGCGTATCAACTTCCAGAAGTGTGAAACTGTCCTTTTCCGCACCCCGCTGGCCATGGCCTCAAGGGGTACTCGCGTAAACAAGAAGAAGAAGGGAATAGTTGACCCACAGGGTCAGCCGTTAGCCGTGAAATCTGTAGTCAGATATCTTGGTATTTGGTTAGATCATTTTCTGTATTTTAACAAACATATAGAGAAGACTTTGACCAATTCTAGAAAAGCCATTGCTGTGACAAGTAAGCTGTTTTACAGCAGCCAACTTTATGCCAGGGTGAAGGTAATCTGCTACATGGCCCTCATACGGCCAGTCATGGTCTATGGCTGTCTCTTGTGGTTCAACGGGAGTCCTTCCCCGATGGAAAAGATGAGGGTGTTTGAGAGACGGTGTCTTACGACTTTTCTCCGGTTGTATCGAACACCCGAGTCTGAACGAGTACAAGAACGTACTATCCTAACGAGGTCCTGTACAACAGGGCAAACGTGAAAAGGATAGACAATTTTATAATTAAATCAATAAGAAGTCACATTGCAAGAAGTATAACTTCTGCCAACAGTCTGATCTTCGGGGTTTACTATCCCAATTATATGTACCATGAGAGGAGGCGCCACAACGGCTTTGTTCCACCTGAAGCGTTCCTCTATTTTGATTCGATCGGCCTCTCCAGGGACACGGAAGGATGTCCTGTAATCTACCACGCGATGCGTCGAACAGTTAACAGGCGACTCCTCTACGAATCGATGTCTTCCGAGAACACGAAGATCTCAGTAGAGCGATCCCTGCTCGAGACAGGATAGAGAGTGGTACGGAGCGGCACTTCTTTTGGTAGTTACACCAAAACCAGTCTCCCAGGTAGATTAGAGGAAAAAAAAGTACACAAGGGCGGTGTGGATTTATGATATTCATATACATAACATACACGCGCTTGTGTACACGTCCGTAATATTACGGAGATACATTAAGTTAGATTAAGTTTTCTTAGGTTTTAATAGGTAATAGGGTTTAGGTTTAGACTTATGTTAGGTAATAATAAGAATTATAGAGCGCCAAGTTAGTTTTCGTGGCCAGTAAGTCTGAAATAATAAAGCCTGTCCTAAGGACTAAAAAAAAAACAGAAGCAATAGTTTAGACGAGAAACGCAATCAATAAATTAGATTAGAATATCTTAGAGTACCCGCGAAGGGTCAGTAAGATAGAATTAAGGACATAAATTGTTAGATAGTATGATAGATTTTTATGTAATTTTTGTTTAGTATAAGTTGTCCTGGATGGAAATTCAATCAAAATGAAATACAACAAAAAAACACCCTGTCAACGATGGAAGATTAAATTGAGCTGGCTACAGACAACTTCACTTGACATTAAGATTATATCGGATTTTTAGTTTGTTAATCTCGATTGTTTTACGGAATGGTTCTACTGAATTAAAGAATAAAATTGTATCTATCAGAAATCTTCGAATTCTCCATAACATAGATGATCGTATATTTTGATTTTATGGTTCCGAAAAAGTGAAATTGACTACAATCCAACGGATTCGAAGAAAATCCCATGTGCCATCGCAAGATCGCAAAGATCTCGGGTAAATTATATTTTTGTAAATATGCTTGGGATATTCTTCCTTAGAAGCCCTAGCTACTATTCATGACCCTATATCACCCAATCATAAATCTGATTGTAGGCTATTCACCGTGAAATCTTAGCTTCAGTTCAGTTGAACTTCGTTTGTGTAATGCGATCGAACAGTTCTTATAGGATTATAGATGGATTAGCAGTGCTTTGAAATTTTAAACATAGACAAACTGATTTGAACAACCCGATGTAAGCCCTAGACGTTCTAGGACATAAAAAATAAACAATAAAACGACAATAATACCAAATGTTAAATTAAACAATATACATTAGGTGGGCCCCCTATTGTTGAGCCAACACCCTAACCTTTAGTTTGTAAGCCTATTTGTAATCCCAACTGTAAAAATAATTTTTCTTTTCAATTATTTTTCCTTAAATTGCTTTTGTTTCAGTCCTCTGGAACCTTTGTATCACCCTCGTGGCATTATCGCGAAAGGGAGATAGATAACAAACAAAGAAACTCACATAGAAAATCACTTCATACAATCCATCCTTGAGTTATTGGTGATTCCTCTTTGTTAGCTAGTATAGCGGCGCTAAACCAAGAATTTGAATGAATAAATTCTGTGTGTTAAGATGTATAAATAATTTCACTCACCCCTGTAGCTTCTTTTTTACCATATCCATTAATATCACATCCAACTTCATTGTAACTACATTTATATATCAATATAAGTTAAGTAAAACGATTCGCTTCGTTTTCGATCCAGTCTATCACTGATTTTATTTTTCATCATTCAACTTAAACTGGCCTATGTTAACAATTCTTATAATATGATTAGTAAGGGAAATATTCTGTGCAGTGAATGAATAGCCAAAAAGTGCTGGTTGCGTATTGTGTGACGGAAGTGCAGTGTGAATGTGCTTGGAATAACTGTACTGGAGTGCAGTGTGTGTGTAAGCTGTCAAGGGAGTGTGCAGGGAAAGTGCATTGTGGAAGTTCAAGTTGGGGTTACGTCGAGTTGCTGCCTTTAACTTATACACTTGTCATTCTGAATCTCTTCAATAAACTCTCTTTTTACCAAACCTCTGACGGATAAAGACGTGTATTTTGCATATAATTAGCTCAACAAGTTATGGGCCGTGATCAAAATAAGTTTTTTTAAGAAATCTGGGTTAATCTTGGTATTTTCGCAAAGAAATTTCGGTTTTGTTGAGGAAATTTCATTGTAGAGATTATTGAATTTCGTTGGTAAGCTATTTGTGCACGAGACCATCGATCTTCCGCATTTTTTTTTTTTTTGATATGGATAACGACCTTCCAAGGATCGATAAGCTGAGTAATTGGAAGTTTCATGTAAAAATACTTCTCAATGCCAGCAATCTGTTTGGAGTAGTCAGCGGGGATGTCTTGCCAATTCAAGCGGAATCAAAATTTAAAAAAATTGGATGTTGACACATGGCTCAGAAGAGACAGAAAAGCACAGACAGTTATTGCCTCCACCATCGGACAGCAACCAATTCTTCATATTCTTGTTTCAGAAATCTAAAGCAAGTGTGCACATGCTGCAGCAGATTATTTATTGCTTTACCAGAAGTGCTGAGGACGACATTGCTGTACATATTTCAAAGTTAGAAGCACTGGCGCAACAAGAGAAACGGAAGAAATTGTTTCTCCAAGTATGGCAATGACGAAGATTCTGATGACCCTACCCAAGAAATTAGAGAAAAAATTAGAGAAAAAAACGCTAGAAAGTGTCACATCTAGGTTAATAATGGAAGAAACCCGACTTGGATCGTTTTATGAACATGGTCCACAATCATCATTTGTTCAAATCACGCATGATGTGCTATCAAAAAAACTGTTGAAAATAGATAATGATAAAGAAAAATACCAAAACTAAGAAGGACAAGTGCTTTTTATGTAAAGAGAATTGGCATTCGAAGCGAAAATGTGCCATGGGAAAACGACCGTTTGCGACACGGTTGCACGGGACGATTGGATTTTAGATTCAAGTGCCAGTCGCCATATGACGTTTTATCTCGATTGGATTAAAAATTACAGGTTTAGTGCATCCTAGGATATGAGTAAGGGTCAAGAGTTTCAAGGATTCATTGGTTGAATTCGTCCAAGTTCTGTACTATGGTTTAATGAACAAAGGGCAGGAATTGTCTTTAGCCGGGCTTTTTCTCAGACTAGCTGAGTCTTTTTGATGCTGAGAATAGAATGACAGTACTCTGTCCAGGCGTCTGTAGGGCTTCCTGAGTTTTGAATACGACTAGTCATTCTTCTCATATCGGATATTTGAAAGCGACATAAAAGACCTTCTCTACTATGCCTATCCAAGAGTCGATGTCCTAGTTTTCCTTGTGAATATCCAAGGGAGATGCTGTGTGCTGAATACCGGAACGGCCTAGAGGATGCCCTGGTTATTGAAATGGCCCGAAAGTGAGGGGATGAACTCAAAATCCAAGGCATTAATATGATTATGATATGATTTTATTTTCAACCCAAGCATGGCTAAAGAAGCACAACCCCCCGTTTGGTGCTCGGCCTGATGGTACCAGCAGGCGAGTGTCTGGCGTCTGGCAGCCGGTCGGGCTTAGCCGGAAGGAACTTCGAGCAACCCGTCGATGTCCTCAAAAGCCGTTACGGTGGTGGGAGGATCAAACGGCAACGGAAAACGGCGTGGATAGGAACATGGAACGCCTCATCGCTCACAGGAAAGAATCTCGAGTTAGTTGGGGAAGCTGCACGTATATTTTCGATATCATGGGTATCTCTTCGACGAAGAAAAGTTGATCTTCAGCTGTGGAATTTTCGGACGGTTGGAAAATTTTCCTGTCGGTAATTGCATCTCAAATGTCTGCACAAGAGGGAGTGGGATACTCACAAGTCCCTGGCAGACGTAGACATGGAATTGGAGTGTATTCCGGTAGGAGGGAGAGACGGTATCTTAAACCTCAGGCTTGAAATCGCAACTTTGGCTCTGATGCAGTTATTTTGAACCTAATCTGGAGTCAGAGTACGTGGCTTTCCTGGATGAAGTTGATGCCGCACTTGATGAGGTAGCGGAGATGGATTCCTAAAGCCTAATGGAAGCCTTCAATACTCATTTTGGTGTTGATGTAACGACACAAGGGAATGCGATTGGGAGGAACGGTGATCCACCAGGCCGCGAACGGAGAGACTACCAAGAACGCTGTTCGACTTTTGCTGTGTAAATAGCATGCCCATAATGAACACATTATTTCCAAACAAAGACTTCCATAAAAACACTTGGTATCGTCAGACTTTCAACAGAAATCGTTGATACATCTATTTGTGGTAACAGCGTGTGGGAAAAAAACTAGCAATTGATCTTCACCTGGTGATGTGAACGCTGTACTCCACTGATAAAGTACATCTTCCGCCAACGCGGAAACCAAGAGTGGTTACACGTATACGGTGTGAGAAACTACAGAACAGTGAGTTGCGGTTAAACTTAGCACTGCAGATATCTATTAGGTTTGAGCGAATTCCAATTGTCCCATCGCATGTAGAGAAAGAATGGAGACTTTTTTCAACAGCTGTCATTGGCTCTGCACGGGAAGTTTGTGGAAAAGAAGGTAGGGGAAAAGCATTGCATGGTTTAAAACACTCAGAGTTCAAGAAGCCATCAGAGAGAAGAAGAAGACCTACAGAGACTGGAGTCTCTTGAAAGACTCTACCTCTCGTGACCGATACACCGAGGCGTGATGAACTTGCCAATTGGATGTGCTAATAGCAAAAGAGCGGTCTTGCAAGGAGTTCGGCGAGAAGTTGGAAACCGGCCACAGATCTTCGAAAAAGGTGTTCTGGCAAACCCTTCGCCAACTCAGAGGAAGGAAATTCAACATCATCCAAAGACGGTGTATTCCTTTTCAATTAGGAGGACATCTGGCGCAGATGAAGCGAGCACTTTACGGAGCTGCTCAATCCTTAACAGGGCACAGAGGATTACAGACCCGAAGTTTTAAGTGGAAGTCATGGAGGAAGTCATTTTGCCAATAGATTCGCTTAAAGGTGGAAAATGTTTACTTACGAGCCGAGGTAGACGAATTCCTTCACTACCTCGAGATTATAGCTGCCTATAGTGAAGTTCTGGCTAGGTCGTCGATATTGTGCGTCCTTTCTTGATGACAGTATATACTTCGTTTTACCCTCGTTCACCGTTAAACCCATTTTGGCCGCCTCCGCTTTAATACCAGCAAACGCTTCATTGACGGCTCGCTGTGTTCCACCAATCACATCAATGTTATCCGCGTATGCGCGTATGTTATTTTGGGGAACCTCTTGTGTTAGCGTGTGAATTCTGCACGATCTTCTCAGGAATAATGTTGAAAAAGTCAAATGACAGCGCGTCGCCTTTTCCAAGACCTTTTTTGACATTAAAGGTCTCGGTGATTTCGCTTCCGACCTTGATAGAGCAGCGAGTTCGTCATCCCGCACAACCTGACGAGCTTGGCAGGAATGACAAAACTAGACATGGCGCAGTATAGCTCGTCTCTATGTACGCTGTCATATGCGGCCTTAAAATCGACGAATAGGTGGTGGGTGTCGATCTACATCTCTTGGGTTTTTCCAGGATCTGCCGTAATGTGAAGATTTGGCTCTATGGTGGACTTCCCCGGCCTGAAACCGCAGTGATAAGGATCTATCAGGTTGTTGACGAATGGTTTAAGGCGCTCACACAAAACGGCAGAGAGGATCTTAAAGGCTATGTTGATGAGACCTATCCCTCTGTATTTGGCGTTGTTGAAGGGGCTCATTTTTTGTGGATCGGGCAAACCATACTGAGATTCCACTCGTAGGGCATTGTTTCCTCTGACCATATCTCACGGATGAGTTGTCAACAGTCTACAAAAGATTCCCAGATTCTCAGAATCGAGATATGTACCTAGGACTTTTTCCCTAAGGCTGCTTTAGCAAGAAATCCACATCCAAATAACGGCTGCCTTCGCTCTCTAGCAATCGCCGATGCAGTTTTGTGTTCCGGGACTCGAATTTTTTTTACGTTGTGAGGAAGTTAACCCCACGCACAATCTCCAACTGGGAGAACAGTTCCATTTCTTTAGCCCCCATCTTCTGTCGATGGTACTAGGCAACAACACATAATGACACCGATATCGGCACAAAAGTCTAAACGGAATCACTATCAACAAAGAAAAAATCCAATGGCAAATGTGTCGATTTTGGAACTGAAGGCAATGCTAGAAGGAACTATGGCATCGCTTCTAGATGAAAAATTAAAAGATTTAGCAACTAAGTCGGACTTGACCCACATATCCGAAAAAATGCAGGAATTCAGAAATGATAATGTCGTGTTGAGGAGCAAGATACAGTCCATGGAAGAAAACATCGTACTACTTGAACACAAAGTTGAATTCTTGGAAAGCCAACAAGAAAAATATCATAGTGCACATGCCAGCACAAACTGGATTGGAGTCTGAAACCAGGGCTAAGCAATTGTGTCTGGAGCTTCTGCAAACGACGGATACATCGGTGGTGGCAGATACGCGTGCGGTACGGTCCAAGAACAACGTCTGGAATGTCATCTGTAGCATGCGGAACAGGGAGGAGGTCGGTCGTGTTTTGAAAGCGGCAATGAAGTTACGTAGCACTGGTGTTTCTACGCATAAAGACTACACAGCAACATCAAGAGCAAGAAGAAAACATCTACTCAATTTAAAGACTGAAATAGCGCAAGGAAGCAATACTCTAAAAACTAAAAATTGAAATTCGCGGACAAACACTAAAAGCGGGCAACGATGTTTTGATAAGTTTAACAACATTCAAAGCGACAGCGAGCATGGAAAGAGGATAAATGACAGTTCGAAAACAAAAGTGACAGGATGTGAAGATGAAAGCATTGCAGGCTTAAACACAAGTGAAAGGTCCAACAGCGTTTCTCAAACTAACAAAAATAGCTTTTTTTATTGCAATGCCATCTGTTATCTTAAAAGTAGTGTACAAAAGAAAAGTAGAAGTAGTAATAGTACGAAAAGTAAGGATTTTAAAGAACTTAGAATATATATGTATTGTAGCGGGGCTAAGTAATAAGTCTCTTTATTCAGAATTTTATAACTTTATTAATGATTTTGATTTTATATTTCTATTTGAAACATTTGTGAGGGAGAATAACTATAAGCTTAACGAAAATAAATTTATGAAATATGAATTTAAATGGATATCGATTTCGATTTGGCGCAGTAGTAATAAACCATCCTAATGATGGCCATTGCAAGTGATTTTACCGAAGGTCTACCTGATACACCCAAAAATATCCTTAAATGTAAGCTACTAGATGAGGAATCTTAGTAGTTGTAATGAAAAACCAAAAGAGGAGGGTGTTTTTAGTCAGTAAAAATCTGACACTACTATGTGAACACGGATCACATAGTGTCTTGTTGAAGATTTTCAACAACCCAAGTAACAAGCAAAATGAAAAAGAAAGATTGCGATATATATTACTGTCACAAAAGGTTGCACATATGGACAAGGATTCGTTGTGGGGAAACGGTTAAAGTTGATGGTTCTCGACTTTGAACTGATAAGTTATCGCCTGGCTGTGATCCGCATCCAAAGCAGATTTTAGGACATCAGTCTCATAAGTGCACACGCAACTACCAACGAGGCTGAAGACTCTGTCAAAGAGGGCTATATGACGGTGCCTGTCCGGCCTGCTCATTGACGCAAGGCATGCGTAAAATATCCCGGATGTGAGAACATTCAGGGGGCAAAGTTCGACTCTGACCATTTCCTCATAACAGCAAGATTCAGAGTCTGTCCAATGTCAGAAAGCTGCACCAGCCAATAAAGAGAAGTTTTAACATTGGACGCCTGAGCACACCCGAGATTGTCAGAGCCTACGAAGATCAACTGAGTGAGAGACTCTCCGGTATGCCCAGTTCATACACCAACGCCAACGAAGGGCTATTGTCCTTACCCAAAGAGACTGTTTTACAATAGCCAACTCGATGCGAGGGTGAAGGTGATCTGTTTCATGGCCCTCATCTGGCATCTATGGATGTCCCATGTGGTTCAACGTGAGTGCAAGATTAATTGAAAAGATTCGGTTGTTTGAAAGAGCTTGTTTTAGGGCTGGCCTTCGCCTTTGTAGAACTCCAGAGTCCTAGTACATAAAATTCTATTCCAATAAGATCTTATACAACAGGGCAAGCCTGATAAGAGTGGATAATTTCCTGGTGAAGCTGATCCGAGGTCATACTGTCAGAGCGATGAACTCAGTCAATAACCTGATATCGGGGGCTTTCTACCCCAATCCATTATACCACGAAAGGGTATGTCATAACGGCTTTCTCCCCCCAGAAGCATTTTTCCATCTAGATAAGCACAGTCTGATGCAAGAGGTAAATGCGTTGCCGCTCATCTTCCACATCGCCAGATCAACTGTGGAGGGACGACTCAACCACGACCGCTCCGTCGCACAACGAGCTGAGGAGGGTCTACTCTGGTTCAGTACGGCGGTATCCAGGCGGGACATTCGGGAACCAAAAGTTCTGGTGGCTGGGAAGCGAGGAAACTCCCTCGTCGAATCCTGTAGAGCCCTATGTGAAAGTCTAGTTCAGACCTCCGCATGGGGAGCAGTCAGTTCCATGTCTTGCAGTGTATTGAATGTAAATATTTATGTTTAGAGTATATATAGGTATATAGCAATGGTTGTCTGAGGAAAAATTGTTGGTTGAAGTGGAATGAGTTATTCAAGATAGTTCCTGTTCGTCTGCCGTCTATATTGGTAACGAAGTCTGAGCTCTTGTTGAAGCGGCTTTTACTGCTCTTTCTTTTTAATGAATGTTTCCTGCACTAGCATGGCTGTGGGTGTACTTTACTTTAGGAGGATGTATAAATTTAGACGCTTGTCCTCTGATAGAGAGTTGATATTTGCTGTAGTGACTTTTAAATTCATGGGGAATACGGGACGAGAGAAAGCATGAAAGCCACGCGAGCGTTTCTTCTCTGAATCTTCTCTAGTTTGCTGAATTCAGTCCAGAAGGTTTAAGCTTTGGTAAGTAAGATATCAAACGGGAGGCCGAAACGTTTCAGTGATTCGTTCAGAATGTTGGTAACTTCATTACCTGTTGAGTAGCTGTGAGGCTGAGGAGGTGCGAGTTGGGGGGTTCTTATGACCTGCATATGAGAAAAAGTTTTCTTGTACCCTGTTCAGGCAATCAACACACTGAACATCTGAGGGTTCTCATGATGTCGTTAGTTTGCATATGCCCGGTTCGTTGCTATTTAGACATTTCACGCTTCTGGGCGCTGCTATGCAGTACGCTGAAAGGTGCCCAAAACGCTGGTAGCGGAAACATTGCTTTACCCCCGAGTTCCTGACGGACTCCCAGGTTACTCCTTCTCTGAAGATATAATCAATTTCTATTATTTTAAGAAAACTCTCTTTGTCCTCCAAAATACAGAGGAACAAATTCAAGAGGAAATTATTTTCCCTTGACCACCGGGTTTCAAACCTCTTGACTGATACCTTCAGCGAGGGGCACTTCTTCAGCAATACATCCTGAACCTCTTTTGGGTTTTCCTGCTGGTCATGCCCTTTAACACTATTCTGTGTTTTCTTAATTGCCTTGGGGTGAAAGAGACAGACTCTATACCTTTGACTTACCATAGCCGGTGTTAAAGAACTTAATGTCCTCGTGGTTAGAATCATCCCCGCTGCTTGACTCCTGGATTGTTTTTGCCATTATTCCTTTTGCCGTTATTCCTTTGCTGTCCTTGTTGTTGACGCAAGATGTGCCATCTGGTTTGCTAGTTAAAGTTTCATCTTCATCATCGGTAGACAAAATGGCGAATTTTTTTTTATCGTGTCTAGGGCTGATTTTTTGCCACTGACATCGAACTTGAATTGGGCTTTTTGGGCGTCGCTACTTTGCGGAATGATCCGTTGTCATTCCCTAACAGCTTGATGAGGTGTTGATCGTTTTTTCCTGTTTTCGTGCCGGTCGTTACGCTGCTATTTCGGATTGTCCCTAAGTGCATGGCGTTCTTCATGTTTTGTAAGGAACCGATATCTGTACCCTTTCTTTGCATCTCGTTCTCTGCTCTATACAGCTCTTGTGCAAGTTACAAGTACACTACCCATGCTCCCCAACAACACACAAACCATTCGAGGTCACAAGCACAGCACACCCATGCCAACAGTACTCAACAAAACACAAAAGCCAATCGGTCATCGATTCTACACCAATATGTGCAACGCAAGCAGTTAACCAAATGTAATTGCACAGGTGACCTGATTATTTGAAGAGTATGCGTCTGGTATATTTCCGTCGCTTCAAATTCTCAAAACATCACTGCAAGCGTAGGTATAGTTTATAAGCAAGAACATTGGAAAAATCAATTTGTATTTAGCTTGGCAGTAATAAAGAAGTGTTCAATTTAATATACCACGAGGTTCTAATTCATAATTGCCGCAGTCGAGTAGTTCCGGTTTCGGTAGTTTTTGAAAAAAAGTTAACAGCGGTTTACTGAAAACTTACTTCAAAGAACGCTTAGTGATTACTAAAAACGCAACTATCGTGGAATTATAATTTCGAAAAACCGGTCGAACTTTCGAATAACTGAAAGTGAGCCTGTGGAATATATCGAATGCAAATCGAACTAAAACACAAGAAACTAAGAATTTTGAATAGTGGAGCTAGTGGCAGCTCATCGAAGGAATATAGTTGAAGAAACCACAACATTGCAACCAGTGGCAGTTCATTGGAGAAACCACAATATGAACTTAATTCCTTTATTTTTGGGGCTAATGTAAGTGATTTATGAAATCAAATGAATTTATGATTTTAAATGAATATAATAATTAGTATAGACAAACCAAGAATAACTAGTAAAAAACTAAGCAAAATATAAAAAATTGTAATAAGAACTAGAGTACGTATACAAAATAAACAATTGTTAATTTTTCGATTGTAATTACAAAAGATATTTGTTATAAAAATTATTCAACAACTCTGTATTTTACTTAAATTAATGCCTAAGAGCTCAAGAAAACCTTAATTCCCATACCCCAAAATTGGAAGCTTTTTTAGAAGCTTGAGTTCTATTCCTGAAATAGTTTCAAGAGAAGAATCTTTCTCATTTAACTATAATTACCCCTTTTGTACAAACACAAACATGTAACAAGAAAACACCCAGACAGCTGCACAAATAGCTGAGGTTGCAACGCCAATTCCTCAACCAAATTTGAGAGACATTTTCGAGGCACTTCGTATTCTTGATTCCGTCAAGGATCGTTGGGTGTTTCAACACTCGAAACACCCAACAGAACGTAAATATTCAACCCTTCGAATATGCTTACTAACCAGTTACCGTGAAACGTAAATATTCAACCCTTCGAATATGCTTACTAACCAGTTACCGCGAAACGTAAATATTCAAACCTTCGAATATGCTTACTAACCAGTTACCGCGAAAAACTCCTACAGCAGTACTCCCTCCGGAACCAATGGAGACGAATACAATACAATACAAATTTAAGTCGTCCTTTTGTATCTCCCCCTAATACTATGAGCTCACGGATTACACATAGGATGATTAGACCATTCGTATCTACAAAGCAGACCCAGTCCTCCCAACTTAACTCACGGAATCCAAACTGCAATTTTTACACACCGAATGAATATAATAATAATCGCAATAAAAATCCAGCACCGAAGACCCAGATTGTACCAACTTCGACGAGCAGGGCATGGCTCTTCTTGATACGCTTCAGGAACTCGACACAGAGGATTTTCAAGCATCCTCCTCCCAGAAACACCAGGGTACATAGACATCAACAAACACGGAACATCCTTGACCTACATCAACATTTCTTTTCCTTTCGGCAGACCTCTCAAATTTCTCATAGATACCGGAGCGTCTTCTTCCATCATGAATCCAGAATTCACCCATGCTCTTAATCACGAAAAATGTGAGCCAATTACAATCTCAACAATTCTCAGTAAATACTACATTAAATACACCATTAACCAAAAAGTAACACTGCCTACATTCGTTGAGTTTAATTAGCCGGAGAATTCATTTCCTTATTCTCTAAATTCCATGCATACTGTGACGGCTAACTTGGCTTATATATCTTATCACAGCTAGGAGCAAATGTAGATCTTCAGAATAAAAAATTCATCAACAAACATGCAACCATTCCCATAAGAGTCAAATCAAACTTTAGATGCGACAAACAGATCATCCCAACTCATCCCTAACTCAAGAATACTAATCAAAATCTGGTAGACATAGAAGACGTTGATATATTTATCAAAGGGACTGTAAGTAGACCAAACTAAGTCGTTTCTGAAGGAATTTAAAAGTCCCAAAAATGGTTTAGGCGTGTCAATGTCTGGAACAATTCAACATAAGAAGTAATATTTTTTTTTTTTTTTGAACAACCACTGAAATGGGAATTATGAACGAATACTGAGCTTAACTACGTCGAAATCAACAACTTTAACATTAACTGTGATAATGCCGCACACAACAATAGTGTAATAAATCAATTATGCACATCCCATCTAAATCAAGAAGAAAAAAAAAACATATTTCCAAGTTATGTAGAGAATTTGACGATATATTTTTCAAAGAAGCTGAACACCTAACCTTCACCAACCTCGTTAAGCATAGAATACTCACAACCGATAATTTGTCAATTTATAAAAAGACATAGATACCCGTACTTCCACAAAGAGGAAGTGAGAAAGCAAATAAATGATGTGCTTGACCAAGGTATTAATCAGCTCAGCTACTCTCCAAAAGAAAAAAAGACTATAAAAAAGACACTCCTGACTTTAGGAAGCTTAATGAGATGACTGTTTCTGATCGATACCGCATACCAAACATCAGCGAAATTCTCTACACGTTGGGGAAATGTATGTATTTCTCCAAGCTTGATTTGGCGAAGTGGTTTCCATCAAATCAAGATGGACCACAGAGATAGATAGAAAAACCTGCTTTCACCGTGAAAGGTGTACATTACGAGTATGTTTGGATGCCATTTGGCCTCAAAAATGCTCTGTAAACCTTTCAATGAGTAATGGACAACATACTCAAAGATCTTATTGGAACGATATGTGTCGTCTATCTTGACGATATCATTATATTCTCAACATCGCTCCAGGAGCATATGGAAAACCTAAAAAAAGTTTTTAACAGACTCACTGAGGGCAGCTTGAACGTTCAAATCGAAAAATCACACTTCCTTCAAAAGGAAATAGCTTTCCTAGGGCATATTGTCCGTACACAAAAGGAAATACGTGCTTTCTTAGGACTATTAGGGTATTACCGCAAATTCATCAGTTCATCATTCGCGAAACTCGTAAAAACACTCACAGAGTGTCTTAAGAAAGACCGCAAGATCATAATAAATGATTCTTATATACATAAATTCGAAAATTGTAAAAAAACTCTTAGTAAACGACCCTATCCTACAATATTCAGACTTTTCAAGGCCATTTATACTCACCACCGATGCTTGCAACTATGCTATAGGAGGAGTCTTTTCCCAAGCTTCAATTGGTAGCGACAAGCCAATATGTTTTGTTAGTGGAACTCTCAAGAACCTAATAGACCCAAATCTGCAAACTAATTCGTTGGAGGCTGAAGTAAGAATTTGCTTTTGACATATTGTAAAAGATAGGACAGTTTAACACAAATGCTGACGCTCTCGGTAGAATGAAAATAGCAAACCCAAGTTATAGAAAAGTTAACATCAGCGATTCTATATCGATCAAAGGAACAAGCGGAACACACAAGCGGATGATGTACCAATATCTGAATAACCACTCAACGAGTTCAATTTTCAGTATATCTTCCAAAAATCAAATAGAGGCGTACCAATAACATTTGAAACTATTTTCAAAAATAAACAACGTCGAATATTGAGAGAAGCATCCTTCACGGAATATAAAATTATCAACATTTTTAAACAATTTCTTTCTCCTAATAAGCTTAACGCTATTCATGCAAACGACGAAACATTTCGCACGATACAATCGGTGTACTGCAAATACTTCACCCAAAACAAAAAGTTTCATTTGATTAGATGCGTAGAAATTCTAGAAGATATAAGGCAAATTGACCAACAAGAAAAATTGTTAAGCGATTATCACGTCAAACATAACCACCGAGTCATCGAAGAAACTGTTCTTTACCTTAAAAGAGAATTATATTTTCCGCGTATGAAATGCAAGATAACTCAGACAATAAACACGAAAAGTGTCAAACATTAAAATCCGATAGGCGCCCACCTAAAATTTAATATACGAAACCAGAAACTCCGACGAAACCATTCGATATTAAAAACGTAGAAATTTACACCATCAGAAACCAACACATATTAACAATAATTGATAAATTCTCCAAATTTGCTGCAGGTTATTCATTGCGTGGGTCGCCGTGGCGTGCTGGGTAAGTGCATCGACTTCTACGCAGAGGGTGCCAGGTCCGATACCCGAATTTACCACCTTTGATAACTCACGGCTCCACCTCATTCGAGTCACTGACAATGCTCAAAGAGTATTCCTGTCTAGTTTGCTGAATTCAGTCCAGAAGGTTTAAGCTTTGGTAAGTAAGATATCAAACGGGAGTCCGAAACGTTTCAGTGATTCGTTCAGAATGTTGGTAACTTCATTACCTGTTGAGTAGCTGTGAGGCTGGGGAGGTGCGAGTTGGGGGGTTCTTATGACCTGCATATGAGAAAAAGTTTTCTTGTACCCTGTTCAGGCAATCAACACACTGAACATCTGAGGGTTCTCATGATGTCGTTAGTTTGCATATGCCCGGTTCGTGGCTATTTAGACATTTCACGCTTCTGGGCGCTGCTATGCAGTACGCTGAAAGGTGCCCAAAACGCTGGCAGCGGAAACATTGGTTTACCCCCGAGTTGCTGACGGACTCCCAGGTTACTCCTTCTCTGAAGACATAATCAATTTCTATTATTTTAAGAAAACTCTCTTTGTCCTCCAAAATACAGAGGAACAAATTCAAGAGGAAATTATTTTCCCTTGACCACCGGGTTTCAAACCTCTTGACTGATACCTTCAGCGAGGGGCACTTCTTCAGCAATACATCCTGAACCTCTTTTGGGTTTTCCTGCTGGTCATGCCCTTTAACACTATTCTGTGTTTTCTTAATTGCCTTGGGGTGAAAGAGACATACTCTATACCTTTAACTTACCATAGCCGGTGTTAAAGAACTTAATGTCCTCGTGGATTGTTTTTGCCATTATTCCTTTGCTGTCCTTGTTGTTGACGCAAGATGTGCCATCTGGTTTGCTAGTTATAGTTTCATCTTCATCATCGGTAGACAAAATGGCGAATTTTTTTTTATCGTGTCTAGGGCTGATTTTTTGCCACTGACATCGAACTTGAATTGGGCTTTTTGGGCGTCGCTACTTTGCGGAATGATCCGTTGTCATTCTCTAACAGCTTGATAAGGTGTTGATCGTTTTTTCCTGTTTCCGTGCCGGTCGTTACGCTGCTATTTCGGATTGTCCCTAAGTGCATGGCGTTCTTCATGTTTTGTAAGGAACCGATATCTGTACCCTTTCTTTGCATCTCGTTCTCGACTCTATACAGCTCTTGTGCAAGTTACAAGTACACTACACCCATGCTCCCCAACAACACACAAGCCATTCGAAGTCACAAGCACAGCACACCCATGCCAACAGTACTCAACAAAACACAAAAACCACCCGGTCATCGATTCTACACCAATATGTGCAACGCAAGCAGTTAACCAAATGTAATTGCACAGGTGACCTGATTATTTGAAGAGTATGCGTCTGGTATATTTCCGTCGCTTCAAATTCTCAGAATCATCTCTGCAAGCGTAGGTTTAGTTTATAAGCAAGAACATTGGAAAAATCAATTTGTATTTAGTTTGGCAGTAATAAAGAAATGTTCTATTTAATATACCACGAGGTTCTAATTCATAATTGCCGCAGTCGAGTAGTTCCGGTTTCGGTAGTTTTTGAAAAAAAAGTTAACAGCGGTTTACTGAAAACTTACTTCAAAGAACACTTAGTGATTACTAAAAACGCAACTATCGTGGAATTATAATTTCGAAAAACCGGTCGAACTTTCGAATAACTGAAAGTGAACCTGTGGAATATATCGAATGCAAATCGAACTAAAACCCAAGAAACTAAGAATTTTGAATAGTGGAACTAGTGGCAGCTCATCGAAGGAATATAGTTGAAGAAACCACAACATTGCAACCAGTGGCAGTTCATTGGAGAAACCACAATATGAACTTAATTCCTTTATTTTTGGGGCTAATGTAAGTGATTTATGAAATCAAATGAATTTATGATTTTAAATGAATATTATAATTAGTATAGACAAACCAAGAATAACTAATAAAAAACTAAACAAAATATAAAAAATTGTAATAAGAACTAGAGTACGTATACCATACAAAATAAACAATTGTTATTATTTCGATTGTAATTACAAAAGATATTTGTTATAAAAATAATGCAACAACTTTGTATTTTACTTAAATTAATGCCTAAGAGCTCAAGAAAACCTTAATTCCCATACCCCTAAATTGGAAGCTTTTTTAGAAGCTTGAGTTCTATTCCTGAAAGAGTTTCAAGAGAAGAATCTTTGTCATTTAACTATAATTACCCCTTTTGTACAAACACAAACATGTAACAAGAAAACACCCAGACAGCTGCACAAAAAGCTGAGGTTGCAACGCCAATTCCTCAACCAAATTTGAGAGACATTTTCGAGGCACTTCGTATTCCTGATGCCGTCAAGGATTTGTCTAGATTTGATGGCAATCCGAGTTCATTAGTATTGTGGAGGAGATACTACTGTACTACTGTTTATTAGAGGGCTCGAAGGAAGCCCCTATGCCCAAATAATTCTCAGATCTATCCGTTACAAAATATAATGCCCGGCCACTGAGGTCCTAAACATGTATGGGACAGCCTTAAATTGGTAAGAGATAAGGCAAAATTTAATTCTCCATTATTCGGATAAAAGGAACGAAACTTCATTGATAAGAAACCGTCACACATTGAGGCAGGGCAAAAAAGACGTAGACCAATTCTACAGCGATATTGTCGAAATCCATGCGACAGTAGATAATAACGTCCGCATTGATGAAAGTGACCTCAAAAATACTAATCAAAATCTGGTAGACATAGAAAACGGTGATATATTTATCAAAAGGACTGTAATTAGACCAAACTAAGTCGTCTCTGAAGGAATTTACAAGTCCCAAAACTGGTTTAGCCTTGTCAACAACCACTGAAATGCGAATTATGAACGAATACTGAGCTTAACTACGTCGAAATCAACAACTTTAACATTAACTGTGATAATGCCGCACACAACAATAAATCAATGCACAATGCACATCCCATCTAAATCAAGAAGAAAAAAAAAACATATTTCCAAGTTATGTAGAGAATTTGACGATATATTTTTCAAAGAAGGTGAACACCTAATCTTTACCAACCTCGTTAAGCATAGAATACTCACAACCGATAATTTGTCAATTTATAAATAGATACCCGTACTTCCACAAAGAGGAAGTAAGAAAGCAAATAAATGATGTGCTTGACCAAGGTATCAATCAGCTCAGCTACTCTCCAAAAGAAAAAAGACTACAAAAAAGACACTCCTGACTTTAGGAAGTTTAATGAGATGACTGTTTCTGATCGATACCGCATACCAAACATCAGCGAAATTTTCTACACGTTGGGGAAATGTATGCATTTCTCCAAGCTTGATTTGGCGAAGTGGTTTCCATCAAATCAAGATGGACCACAGAGATAGATAGAAAAAACTGCTTTCACCGTGAAAGGTGTCTCGTCTATCTTGACGATATCATTATATTCTCAACATCGCTCCAGGAGCATATGGAAAACCTAAAAAAAGTTTTTAACAGACTCAGTGAGGGTAGCTTGAACGTTCAAATCGAAAAATCATACTTCCTTCAAAAGGAAATAGCTTTCCTAGGGCATATTGTCCGTACACAAAAGGAAATACGTGGTTTCTTAGGACTATTAGGGTATTACCGCAAATTCATCAGTTCATCATTCGCGAAACTCGTAAAAACACTCACAGAGTGTCTTAAGAAAGACCGCAAGATCATAATAAATGCTAGCATCGGTGGTGAGTATAAATGGCCTTGAAAAGTCTGAATATTGTAGGATAGGGTCGTTTACTAAGAGTTTTTTTGCAATTTTCGAACGTATGTATATACGTTCGAATATGTATGTATATACGAACGTATGTATATACGTTCGAAAATTGCAAAAAAACTCTTAGTAAACGACCCTATCCTACAATATTCAGACTTTTCAAGGCCATTTATACTCACCACCGATGCTAGCAACTATGCTATAGGAGGAGTCTTTTCCCAAGCTTCAATTGGTAGCGACAAGCCAATATGTTTTGTTAGTGGAACTCTCATGAACCTAATAGACCCAAATCTGCAAACTAATTCGTTGGAGGCTGAAGTTAGAATTTGCTTTTGACATATTGTAAAAGATAGGACAGTTTAACACAAATGCTGACGCTCTCGGTAGAATGAAAATAGCAAACCCAAGTTATAGAAATGTTAACATCAGCGATTCTATATCGATCAAAGGAACAAGATGAACACACAAGCGGATGATGTACCAATATCTGAATAACCACTCAACGAGTTCAATTTTCAGTATATCTTCCAAAAATCAAATAGAGGCGTACCAATAACATTTGAAACTATTTTCAAAAATAAACAACGTCGAATATTGAGAGAAGCATCCTTCACGGAATATAAAATTATCAACATTTTTAAACAATTTCTTTCTCCTAATAAGCTTAACGCTATTCATGCAAACGACGAAACATTTCGCACGATACAATCGGTTTACTGCAAATACTTCACCCAAAACAAAAAGTTTCATTTGATTAGATGCGTAGAAATTCTAGAAGATATAAGGCAAATTGACCAACAAGAAAAATTGTTAAGCGATTATCACGTCAAACATAACCACCGAGTCATCGAAGAAACTGTTCTTTACCTTAAAAGAGAATTATATTTTCCGCGTATGAAATGCAAGATAACTCAGACAATAAACACGAAAAGTGTCAAACATTAAAATCCGATAGGCGCCCACCTAAAATTTAATATACGAAACCAGAAACTCCGACGAAACCATTCGATATTAAACACGTAGAAATTTACACCATCAGAAACCAACACATATTAACAATAATTGATAAATTCTCCAAATTTGCTGCAGGTTATTCATTGCGTGGGTCGCCGTGGCGTGCTGGGTAAGTGCATCGACTTCTACGCAGAGGGTGCCAGGTTCGATACCCGAATTTACCACCTTTGATAACTCACGGCTCCACCTCATTCGAGTCACTGACAATGCTCAAAGAGTATTCCTGTCAAGTTTGCTGAATTCAGTCCAGAAGGTTTAAGCTTTGGTAAGTAAGATATCAAACGGGAGTCCGAAACGTTTCAGTGATTCGTTCAGAATGTTGGTAACTTCATTACCTGTTGAGTAGCTGTGAGGCTGGGGAGGTGCGAGTTGGGGGGTTCTTATGACCTGCATATGAGAAAAAGTTTTCTTGTACCCTGTTCAGGCAATCAACACACTGAACATCTGAGGGTTCTCATGATGTCGTTAGTTTGCATATGCCCGGTTCGTGGCTATTTAGACATTTCACGCTTCTGGGCGCTGCTATGCAGTACGCTGAAAGGTGCCCAAAATGCTGGCAGCGGAAACATTGCTTTACCCCCGAGTTGCTGACGGACTCCCAGGTTACTCCTTCTCTGAAGACATAATCAATTTCTATTATTTTAAGAAAACTCTCTTTGTCCTCCAAAATACAGAGGAACAAATTCAAGAGGAAATTATTTTCCCTTGACCACCGGGTTTCAAACCTCTTGACTGATACCTTCAGCGAGGGGCACTTCTTCAGCAATACATCCTGAACCTCTTTTGGGTTTTCCTGCTGGTCATGCCCTTTAACACTATTCTGTGTTTTCTTAATTGCCTTGGGGTGAAAGAGACAGACTCTATACCTTTAACTTACCATAGCCGGTGTTAAGGAACTTAATGTCCTCGTGGTTAGAATCATCCTCGCTGCTTGACTCCTGGATTGTTTTTGCCATTATTCCTTTGCTGTCCTTGTTGTTGACGCAAGATGTGCCATCTGGTTTGCTAGTTATAGTTTCATCTTCATCATCGGTAGACAAAATGGCGATTTTTTTTTATCGTGTCTAGGGCTGATTTTTTGCCACTGACATCGAACTTGCATTGGGCTTTTTGCGCGTCGCTACTTTGCGGAATGATCCGTTGTCATTCTCTAACAGCTTGATAAGGTGTTGATCGTTTTTTCCTGTTTCCGTGCCGGTCGTTACGCTGCTATTTCGGACTGTCCCTAAGTGCATGGCGTTCTTCATGTTTTGTAAGGAACCGATATCTGTACCCTTTCTTTGCATCTCGTTCTCTACTCTATACAGCTCTTGTGCAAGTTACAAGTACACTACATGCTCCCCAACAACACACAAGCCATTCGAGGTCACAAGCACAGCACACCCATGCCAACAGTACTCAACAAAACACAAAAGCCACCCGGTCATCGATTCTACACCAATATGTGCAACGCAAGCAGTTAACCAAATGTAATTGCACATATTATATTTCCGTCGCTTCAAATTCTCAGAATCATCTCTGCAAGCGTAGGCTTAGTTTATAAGCAAGAACATTGGAAAAATCAATTTGTATTTAGCTTGGCAGTAATAAAGAAATGTTCTATTTAATATACCACGAGGTTCTAATTCATAATTGCCGCAGTCGAGTAGTTCCGGTTTCGGTAGTTTTTGAAAAAAAAGTTAACAGCGGTTTACTGAAAACTTACTTCAAAGAACGCTTAGTGATTACTAAAAACGCAACTATCGTGGAATTATAATTTCGAAAAACCGGTCGAACTTTCGAATAACTGAAAGTGAACCTGTGGAATATATCGAATGCAAATCGAACTAAAACCCAAGAAACTAAGAATTTTGAATAGTGGAACTAGTGGCAGCTCATCGAAGGAATATAGTTGAAGAAACCACAACATTGCAACCAGTGGCAGTTCATTGGAGAAACCACAATATGAACTTAATTCCTTTATTTTTGGGGCTAATGTAAGTGATTTATGAAATCAAATGAATTTATGATTTTAAATGAATATAATAATTAGTATAGACAAACCAAGAATAACTAGTAAAAAACTAAGCAAAATATAAAAAATTGTAATAAGAACTAGAGTACGTATACAAAATAAACAGTTGTTATTATTTCGATTGTAATTACAAAAGATATTTGTTATAAAAATTATTCAACAACTTTGTATTTTACTTAAATTAATGCCTAAGAGCTCAAGAAAACCTTAATTCCCATACCCCAAAATTGGAAGCTTTCTTAGAAGCTTGAGTTCTATTCCCGAAATAGTTTCAAGAGAAGAATCTTTCTCATTTAACTATAATTACCCCTTTTGTGCAAACACAAACATGTAACAAGAAAACACCCAGACAGCTGCACAAATAGCTGAGGTGGCGGCGCCAATTCCTCAACCAAATTTGAGAGACATTTTCGAGGCACTTCGTATTCTTGATTCCGTCAAGGATTTGCTTAGATTTGATGGCAATCCGAGTTCATTAGTATTGTGGAGGAGATACTACTGTACTACTGTTTATTAGAGGGCTCGAAGGAAGCCCCTATGCCCAAATAATTCTCAGATCTATCCGTTACAAAATATAATGCCCGGCCACTGAGGTCCTAAACATGTATGGGACAGCTTTAAATTGGTAAGTGATAAGGCAAAATTTAATTCTCCATTATTCGGATAAAAGGAACGAAACTTCATTGATAAGAAACCGTCACACATTGAGGCAGGGCAAAAAAGACGTAGACCAATTCTACAGCGATATTGTCGAAATCCATGCGACAATAGATAATAACGTCCGCATTGATGAAAGTGACCTCAAAAATACTAATCAAAATCTGGTAGACATAGAAAACGGTGATATATTTATCAAAAGGACTGTAATTAGACCAAACTAAGTCGTCTCTGAAGGAATTTACAAGTCCCAAAACTGGTTTAGCCTTGTCAACAACCACTGAAATGCGAATTATGAACGAATACTGAGCTTAACTACGTCGAAATCAACAACTTTAACATTAACTGTGATAATGCCGCACACAACAATAGTGTAATAAATCAATGCACAATGCACATCCCATCTAAATCAAGAAGAAAAAAAAACATATTTCCAAGTTATGTAGAGAATTTGACGATATATTTTTCAAAGAAGGTGAACACCTAATCTTCACCAACCTCGTTAAGCATAGAATACTCACAACCGATAATTTGTCAATTTATAAATAGATACCCGTACTTCCACAAAGAGGAAGTAAGAAAGCAAATAAATGATGTGCTTGACCAAGGTATCAATCAGCTCAGCTACTCTCAAAAAGAAAAAAGACTACAAAAAAGACACTCCTGACTTTAGGAAGTTTAATGAGATGACTGTTTCTGATCGATACCGCATACCAAACATCAGCGAAATTTTCTACACGTTGGGGAAATGTGTGTATTTCTCCAAGCTTGATTTGGCGAAGTGGTTTCCATTAAATCAAGATGGACCACAGAGATAGATAGAAAAAACTGCTTTCACCGTGAAAGGTGGACATTACGAGTATGTTTGGATGCCATTTGGTCTCAAAAACGCTCCGTAAACCTTTCAATGAGTAATGGACAACGTACTCAAAGATCTTATTGGAACGATATGTCTCGTCTATCTTGACGATATCATTATATTCTCAACATCGCTCCAGGAGCATATGGAAAACCTAAAAAAAGTTTTTAACAGACTCAGTGAGGGTAGCTTGAACGTTCAAATCGAAAAATCACACTTCCTTCAAAAGGAAATAGCTTTCCTAGGGCATATTGTCACAACGGACGGATTCAAACCCAACCCAGAAAAAATTCACACTATAAAAAACTTCCCACTCCCCCGTACACAAAAGGAAATACGTGGTTTCTTAGGACTATTAGGATATTACCGCAAATTAATCAGTTCATCATTCGCGAAACTCGTAAAAACCCTCACAGAGTGTATTAGGAAAGACCGCAAGATCATAATAAATGATTCTTATACATACGTTCGAAAATGCAAAAAAACTCTTAGTAAACGACCCTATCCTACAAAATTCAGACTTTTCAAGACCATTCATACTCACCACCAATGCTAGCAACTATGCTATAGGAGCAGTCTTTTCCCAAGGTTCAATTGGCAGCGACAAGCCAATATGTTTTGTTAGTGGAACTGTCATGAACCTAATAGACCCAAATCTGCAAACTAATTCGTTGGAGGCTGAAGTTAGAATTTGCTTATGACATATTGTATAAGATAGGACAGTTTAACACAAATGCTGACGCTCTCGGTAGAATGAAAATAGCAAACCCAATTTATAGAAAAGTTAACATCAGCGATTCTATATCGATCAAATTAACAAGCGGAACACACAAGCGGATGATGTCGTACCAATATCTAAATAACCACTCAACGAGTTCAAGTATATCTTCCAAAAATCAAATAGAGGCGTACCAATGACATTTGAAACTATTTTCAAAAATAAACAACGTCGAATATTGAGAGAAGCATCCTTCACGGAATATAAAATTATCAACATTTTTAAACAATTTCTTTCTCCTAATAAGCTTAACGCTATTCATGCAAACGACGAAACATTTCGCACGATACAATCGGTTTACTGCAAATACTTCACCCAAAACAAAAAGTTTCATTTGATTAGATGCTTAGAAATTCTAGAAGATATAAGGCAAATTGACCAACAAGAAAAATTGTTAAGCGATTATCACGTCAAACATAACCACCGAGTCATCGAAGAAACTGTTCTTTATCTTAAAAGAGAATTATATTTTCCGCGTATGAAATGCAAGATAACTCAGACAATAAACACGAAAAGTGTCAAACATTAAAATCCGATAGGCGCCCACCTAAAATTTAATATACGAAACCAGAAACTCCGACGAAACCATTCGATATTAAACACGTAGAAATTTACACCATCAGAAACCAACACATATTAACAATAATTGATAAATTCTCCAAATTTGCTGCAGGTTATTCATTGCGTGGGTCGCCGTGGCGTGCTGGGTAAGTGCATCGACTTCTACGCAGAGGGTGCCAGGTTCGATACCCGAATTTACCACCTTTGATAACTCACGGCTTCACCTCATTCGAGTCACTGACAATGTTCAAAGAGTATTCCTGTCTAGTTTGCTGAATTCAGTCCAGAAGGTTTAAGCTTTGGTAAGTAAGATATCAAACGGGAGTCCGAAGCGTTTCAGTGATTCGTTCAGAATGTTGGTAACTTCATGACCTGTTGAGTAGCTGTGAGGCTAGGGAGGTGCGAGTTGGGGGGTTCTTATGACCTGCATATGAGAAAAAGTTTTCTTGTACCCTGTTCAGGCAATGAACACACTGAACATCTGAGGGTTCTCATGATGTCGTTAGTTTGCATATAGTGACATATAATACCCCGTACAGTCTCACTGTTCCAAATACTGGGAGTATTTGCTGAGACATCAACAACAAGATCTCTCATGACGCTCAGGAAGCAGACAAGCATGTGCTCCGTAAGCACATTCCTGCACGTACCTCCGTTTTTCCACTGGACGTTCGTCGCGATGACACCAACCGACGGCAGTCAGTCTTAAACCACCAGCCTAGTTCTATTGTCGTATTCTCTGTTAAGTTATTATTTGTTCTAGAGGAAAATAAAACAAAAGTACCTACATTATTTGTGTGATCTATTTATTTGAAGTATACAGTATCGAAAGCGTGAACGGTTCCACTTCACTCTCGACGAGGAAAAAAAAGGAAAAAAAAAACGATAAAAGCAACGGACGAAAAAAAAAACCAAAAAAGCAACGAACGAGCAAAAGCAACAAAAAGTAAAAGGCTAGGGAGCAGAAATAGAAAAACATCGTGGGAAAATAACTGGTACGAGTTAAATAATTCAATAAGTAGTAAAAGAAAATAATAGTGAAGTGAAAATTTATGTTAAATTAAGCTACGTTTACAAGCCTTACAATTGGCTTATGCATTAAAAAAAAAAAATTTGCTTAAGTGTTAGTTAAGTTAATTAAATTTGTGACAGAGTTAATTAGATTGTTTTTATTGTCCAAAATGAATGCCACAACAATTGAGGCTTTAATTTCATGCTTAATTGTATAAAAAATATAGTACCCTTTGAAGGAGATAAAAATCATTTGCCGGCAGGTAGACAATATTATACCCCAAGTGGGAAGTTTTGATGAAAATTGCAAAATAATACTTTTCGACTATATCAAAAACAAATGTGTAGGGCAGACTAGAGTAGCTATACACAACCATGGGATAGTAACCGACTGGGCTCAGCTCAAAGGAATTCTAAAAAAACATTACGGAGAAAAAGAAAGTAGCGCAGATTTAGTGGATAGGCTTAAGATGTGTAGAATCTCTTCAACTATAGAGCACTACTACAACGAAATAAATAAACTTACAAACAGGTTACACAATAGGATATTAACGCATCAAGACCAAACCTTTAGTAGTGAAGAAATAAATAGAATTGCTTTACAGATTTTTAGGGAAAATTTGCCAGAGCCCACTAAAACCATGATCTTCAGTAGAAACCCAGGCAAGCTAGAAGATGCTTTTAACATTATTTTAAGGGCGCGACACCAGAATTATACTTTATATGGTCCAACTACAAAAAGTTATATTGAGCAAGATAATAATCAAAATTACTACAGATTTAATAGGAATGGTGATCGTTGGAATTCAAATTTTAGCAGTAGGAGAAATCAAAATGAAAATCATAATCAAAATTTAACTCGATATCAAGGGAATCAGAGTAATCAATTTTTAAGTAGGAACCAAACAAACCCGACTATTCAATATTCAAGAAATCAAGAAAATCGAGGTAATCAATTTACAATCAGGGGTCAAGCAGATCAAAATAATCAGTATTCAAATAGAAACCAATACCATAGCCAATTCCAGCCCGAGATCCGAAATCGGCATCAAAACCAATATCAAAGATCAGGTAACACTTACAGGAGTAGGAACAGTCAGAACAATACTGCTTCCGTTAATCGCAGCAACAGGAATTCTACGAATAACCAAATTGGTAGCCCAAATAGCATGGATCCCATGGAAATAGGAAATTTTTCGGAAGGAGCCTTAAACAGCTTCCCTATATAAAAATCAAAAATCATGTAAGATCTTTATACTTTATTGTTGATACTGGAGCGGAAATCAGTATCGTCAGTCCAAACATATGTCACCCTAAATGGAAAACCAAAGTAAAGATACCAGTAAGAGCAATGGGAAGTCAATTCTTTATCGAAACATTATGCAAGTTTCCAATCTTTAAGGAATTTAACGTTAACGAAGAAGTTTTCGGTGAGTTCTTAGAACACGATTTGCAAAACAATTTTGATGGCATCATAGGTAATAATGTTTTAAGGGGACTTAACGCAGTCATTGATTACCCTAACAAGCAGCTAGTAACAACTGAAGCGGTTCTTAGAATATATTTTAATAAAGAAGATGAGGAGTATGAAAATCAGGCTTATAAAGACAATGTAATAGAAATTTTTCAAACCAATATTAGCGGAAACAATGTGGTCGACTTTATTAAAACGGAACACCTCAGTAGTCATGAGAAAGGATTACTGCATAAGGTTATAAGGCAAAACAAAAGTGCTTTCTACCAACAAGGTGATGATTTAACATTCACTAATGAAGTTAAACATCGTATTATAACAAAACATGAATTTCCGGTGTATTCGAAACTATATAGATACCCTCAAATTCATAGAGACGAAGTTAATAGACAGATCGAGGAAATGCTTAATCAGGGTATAATAAAAGAATCAAACAGTCCATACAATAGCCCAATTTGGGTTGTTCCTAAAAAGATAGACGCATCGGGAAAGCAAAACTGGCGAATCGTTATCGACTATCGTAAGCTCAACGAGATTACGATGGAAGATCGATTTCCTATTCCAAATATCGAAGAGATATTTGATAAATTAGGAAGATGCCAGTACTTTAGTACATTGGACCTCGCTAAGGGCTTTCACCAAATTGAAATGCACCCTGGCGACAGGCATAAAACTGCGTTTTCCACTGCTAATGGACATTACGAATTTATTCGTATGCCCTTTGGCTTACGCAACCCTCCCGCCACTTTTCAACGACTCATTAACAATATATTGAAGGAATATATTGGAAAAATATGTCTTGTCTATCTGGATGACATCCTAATTTTTTCAACCAGTGTCGAAGAACACATTGAATCACTAAATTTAATTCTTAAACGCCTTGCTCAATTCAACCTTAAAATACAGTTAGAAAAATGTAGCTTTCTTAAAAAAGAAACCGATTTTTTAGGACACGTTATTACCTCAGAAGGTATTAAAACTAACCCACAGAAAGTAGAAGCCATAGATAAAATCGATATTCCGAAAAATCAGAAAGAGATTAAATCCTTTTTAGGCATCACAGGTTATTACAGACGATTTATCAAAGACTATTCCAAAATTGCTCATCACCTTACGAAGTATCTCAAAAAGAATGCAAAGGTTAATACAAAAGATAGAGATTATATAGAAGCTCTCAACAAGCTTAAGGAATTGATAAAGAATGACCCGATATTAGTCCACCCAGATTTTAGTAAAAAATTTACATTAATAACCGACGCGAGTAACTATGCGTTAGGAGCAGTCCTGATGCAAAATAATAGGGCAATTAGCTATGCAAGTCGTTCTCTTAATGGTCACGAACAGCGATGTAGTACCATTGAGAAAGAACTTTTGGCCATAGTCTGGGCCACAAAGCATTTTAGGCCGTATTTATTCGGAAGAAGATTTACGATTAAAACACATCACAGGCCTTTAGTATGGCTAAATTCCTTAAAGGAACCAAATAGCAAGCTCCAACGCTGGAAGATTAAATTAACAGAATTTGATTTTAATGTGGAATATATCAAAGGCAAGGAAAATGTAGTAGCCGACGGACTAAGTAGAATAAATTATCAGGCAACTAATAGTGACAACGAATTATTGATAAACCTAAATGAGCTTTTTGATTCCAACACCGTACACAGTGCAGATACTGACAGTGCAGATTTTATTCCTATTACAGAAAAAGCATTAAATCTATTTAAGAATCAGATTATATTAGAAGTAGCTGACAAGCAATCCATTACTATCAAAATATTATTTAAAAAAGTTAGAAATATTGTAAAAATAGGTCCGGAGAGTAACTTAGTGAACATTATGGAAAATATTTTGCTGGAAAAAGGTTTAATGGCTCTATATTGTCCAGACATGCAATTATTTTTAAAATTCCAGGAAAACTATAAACAGTTTTTTGCAAAAAAAAAAAATTTGAAACTCTTAAAAACTAACACACTTTTAAAAGATGTTGCTGACAAGGGAAAATTGCTGTCAATCATAGAGAAAGAGCACCTTAATAATAACCATAGGGGAATAAATGAAGTATTCTCAGAATTAAAAGATAAGTACTATTATCCGAATCTTCAAAAGGAAGTAAATAAATTAATAAACAATTGTGAGATCTGCAATATGGCCAAGTTTGATAGGCATCCTATTAAATACAGGTTTAATATTACCGAAACCCCTAAGAAACATAACGAAGTAGTTCATGTAGATATATGGTTTCCACAGAGGAATGTTATGTTTCTGACAAGCATAGACAAACTTACAAAATAGGCAACCGCGCATCCGCTAAAAGACAGATCATGGATATCAATTTTAGAAGCACTTAAGTTCAGATTTCAATACTTAGGAAAGCCAAATTTAATAATAACCGATAACGAATTAGGTACTAGTATAATTAAACAATTTTTTGTAGAAAACAATATATGTTTACATTTAACAACTCCCTATTTGAAAACAGGTAATTCAGATGTAGAGAGACTGCATTCCACGTTAAATGAACATATGAGACTGTTCCAAGCGGATAAAAACAATAAGGATGAACAAAAAGATAAAGTTTTTAAAGCTATAATAATTTATAATAACTCAATACATTCTACAACAAAAATAAAACCCATCGACTTTATTAATAACTGTATTTCAGACGACGTTATTCAGCAAAATTCCAACCGTTTACATTTGAACAAGGTGAACAGAAATAATCTTATAAACAAAAATAGAATAGGTATAGAAGATTTTAGGAACGACTATGTCAATAAAAACCGAAGGGGAAAGTCAGATCCCAGGTACAAAAAAATTCAAAATTATAGCGTTCAGCAAAATCATATAGTAGATAAAGACAATCCTAAAAACAGGTATTATAAAAACCAAGTTAGGCGACGAAATAAATACCAGAATAATATTGAAAATTAAGACAACTATAAAAGTATCAACATATCTAGATATAATTTTTATTTTTACAGAATAAATATGGAATTTATCTCTACAATAATTCTTCTGACGACTGTTAAACTAAGCCAGGCTGATTTCAGACTAGAGGAAATAAACACCCAGGCAGGATACACGATGATAAAACAAGAGTCGATACATCTAATAGAAGGATACGATAAGGTTCTTCATGTAGTAGATTTAGGAAGCTACCACAAGGTAATAAGCCAAGTAGAAGTAGCAATCGAGGATAATTTTAAAAACTTTGGGGACTTAACATTAAAAATGCTACTGACTAACGCCCTTAATAATGCACGTTCCAAACTCAATACAGTCATACCACATCCAAGACAAAAAAGAGGTTTGATTAACATAGTAGGAAAAGGACTACATTTTTTATTTGGCGTGATGGATGATGACGAGCGATTAGAGTTGCAAGATCATTTGAGAATTATAGAGGGAAACAATCACAATTCGATTTCTGAACTGAACAAACAAATCGGGATAAATACCGATCTACAAAATAATTTAAATGTTTTAGCTAATAGAATTAATAAACATCAAAGTATTATGGATAATTTTACTAATCATACAAACAAAGAACAAATGAATTTAGCAAAAAATTTGCAATCAATTCAAATTAACACAGATATCTTACTACTAAATAACGAAATAGAAAAACTCGAAGATAATATTGTATTTTCTAAATTAGGAATTTTGGGGAAAAATATTTTAACAGAAGAAGAAAATGTTAGATTTGATATTAATATTCAAAAGTTGGAAAATATTAAAAGCAGTCTAATTGAATCAAATAATAAACTAATTTTTGTACTTAGAATTCCAATCTTTTCAAACAATGAATACGAGAAAATAATGCTGTTATCAATACCTAACCTTAAAGGAAACGAAATTCTTGTACCAAAAAGCTATTACATATCAGTAAATGATACCTTATATGACGACAACAATGAACTTTATAAAAAAAATCTTAAGAAAAGTGTTAATTGTATCCAAAATTTATTTAAAAACTCATATGAAACTTTTAAATTTACAATAAATAAAGATCCAGAAATCATAGAATTAAGCGATGGTTTAATACTTACAAAGAATTTATATAAGACAAATTTAACGAACACGTGTAATAATTTGAACTACCAGTTGTCAAGGAATAACTTAATTCATTTTAGCGATTGTAGAGTTAAAATAAACGAAACTATATATGTAAATGAACAAATAACCATCAACCAAAATGTAATAATACCAAATTATGATAAACTAGAAATTGTAAACAATGAAATGAAGCTCGAAGATATGAACCTAAAACAGATCCAGAATCGTAAAATAATAGAGGAGCTTAAATACGAAAACAATGTTAAACATGGAGGTCGTACATCTTCATCATAATCATCTTAATAACTTCAGCTGTGGTTGTAATTCTGAAACTTAAACCAAATAGGACAACTATAACAATTAAGAATAAAGCTGAAGATACTCAGGAGAGCATCAATCTTGGGGAGGGGCGAGTGACATATAATACCCCGTACAGTCTCACTGTTCCAAATACTGGGAGTATTTGCTGAGACATCAACAACAAGATCTCTCATGACGCTCAGGAAGCAGATAAGCATGTGCTCCGTAAGCACATTCCTGCACGTACCTCCGTTTTTCCACTGGACGTTCGTTCGCGATGACACCAACCGATGGCAGTCAGTCTTAAACCACCAGCCTAGTTCTATTGTCGTATTCTCTGTTAAGTTATTATTTGTTCTAGAGGAAAATAAAACAAAAGTACCTACATTATTTGTGTGATCTATTTATTTGAAGTATACAGTATCGAAAGCGTGAACGGTTCCACTTCACTATATGCCCGGTTCGTGGCTATTTAGACATTTCACGCTTCTGGGCGCTGCTATGCAGTACGCTGAAAGGTGCCCAAAACGCTGGCAGCGGAAACATTGGCTTACCCCCGAGTTCCTGACGCACTCCCAGGTTACTCCTTCTCTGAAGACATAATCAATTTCTATTATTTTAAGAAAACTCTCTTTGTCCTCCAAAATACAGAGGAACAAATTCAAGAGGAAATTATTTTCCCTTGACCACCGGGTTTCAAACCTCTTGACTGATACCTTCAGCGAGGGGCACTTCTTCAGCAATACATCCTGAACCTCTTTTGGGTTTTCCTGCTGGTCATGCCCTTTAACACTATTCTTTGTTTTCTTAATTGCCTTGGGTGAAAGAGACAGACTCTATGCCCCGTTTCTTGAAGGCCTCCATCACCTTTAACTTACCATAGCCGGTGTTAAAGAACTTATGTCCTCGTGGTTAGAATCATCCTCGCTGCTTGACTCCTGGATTGTTTTTGCCGAAATTCCTTTGGCCGGTGTTGATGCTGTCCTTGTTGTTGACGCAAGATGTGCCATCTGGTTTGCTAGTTATAGTTTCATCTTCATCATCGGTAGACAAAATGGCGAATTTTTTTTTATCGTGTCTAGGGCTGATTTTTTGCCACTGACATCGAACTTGAATTGGGCTTTTTGCGCGTCGCTACTTTGCGGAATGATCCGTTGTCATTCTCTAACAGCTTGATGAGGTGTTGGTCGTTTTTTCCTGTTTCCGTGCCGGTCGTTACGCTGCTATTTCGGATTGTCCCTAAGTGCATGGCGTTCTTCATGTTTTGTAAGGAACCGATATCTGTACCCTTTCTTTGCATCTCGTTCTCTACTCTATACAGCTCTTGTGCAAGTTACAAGTACACTACACCCATGCTCCCCAACAACACACAAGCCATTCGAGGTCACAAGCACAGCACACCCATGCCAACAGTACTCAACAAAACACAAGAGCCATCCGGTCATCGATTCTACACCATTATGTGCAACGCAAGCAGTTAACCAAATGTAATTGCACAGGTGACCTGATTATTTGAAGAGTATGCGTCTGGTATATTTCCGTCGCTTCAAATTCTCAGAATCATCACTGCAAGCGTAGGTTTAGTTTATAAGCAAGAACATTGGAAAAATCAATTTGTATTTAGCTTGGCAGTAATAAAGAAATGTTCTTTTTAATATAACACGAGGTTCTAATTCATAAATGCCGCAGTCGAGTAGTTCCGGTTTCGATAGTTTTTGGAAAAAAAGTTAACAGCGGTTTACTGAAAACTTACTTCAAAGAACGCTTAGTGATTACTAAAAACGCAACTATCGTGGAATTATAATTTCCAAAAACCGGTCGAACTTTCGAATAACTGAAAGTGAACCTGTGGAATATATCGAATGCAAATCGAACTAAAACCCAAGAAACTAAGAATTTTGAATAGTGGAACTAGTGGCAGCTCATCGAAGGAATATAGTTGAAGAAACCACAACATTGCAACCAGTGGCAGTTCATTGGAGATTCAATATGAACTTAATTCCTTTATTTTTGGGGCTAATGTAAGTGATTTATGAAATCAAATGAATTTATGATCTTAAATGAATATTATAATTAGTATAGACAAACCAAGAATAACTAGTAAAAAACTAAACAAAATATATAAAATTGTAATAAGAACTAGAGTACGTATACCATACAAAATAAACAATTGTTATTATTTCGATTGTAATTATAAAAGATATTTGTTATAAAAATAATTCAACAACTCTGTAATTTACTTAAATTAATGCCTAAGAGCTCAAGAGAACCTTAATTCTCATATCCCAAAATTGGAAGCTTTTTTAGAAGCTTGAGTTCTATTCCTGAAAGAGTTTCAAGAGAAGAATCTTTCTCATTTAACTATAATTACCCCTTTTGTACAAACACAAACATGTAACAAGAAAACACCCAGACAGCTGCACAAAAAGCTGAGGTTGCAGCGCCAATTCCTCAACTAAATTTGAGAGACATTTTCGAGGCACTTCGTATTCCTGATGCCGTCAAGGATTTGCCTAGATTTGATGGCAATCAGAGTTCATTAGTAATGTGGAGGAGATACTTCTGTTTATTAGAGGGCTCGAAGGAAGCCCGTATGCCCAAATAATTCTCAGATCTATCCGTTACAAAATATAATGCCCGGCCACTGAGGTCCTAAACATGTATGGGAAAGCCTTAAATTGGTAAGAGGTAAGGCAAAATTTAATTCTCCATTATTCGGATAAAAGGAACGAAACTTCATTGATAAGAAACCGTCACACATTGAGGCAGGGCAAAAAAGACGTAGACCAATTCTACAGCGATATTGTCGAAATCCATGCGACAATAGATAATAACGTCCGCATTGATGAAAGTGACCTCAAAAGTACTAATCAAAATCTGGTAGACATAGAAAACGGTGATATATTTATCAAAAGGACTGTAATTAGACCAAACTAAGTCGTCTCTGAAGGAATTTACAAGTCCCAAAACTGGTTTAGCCTTGTCAACAACCACTGAAATGCGAATTATGAACGAATACTGAGCTTAACTACGTCGAAATCAACAACTTTAACATTAACTGTAATAATGCCGCACACAACAATAGTGTAATAAATCAATGCACAATGCACATCCCATCTAAATCAAGAAGAAAAAAAAAACATATTTCCAAGTTATGTAGAGAATTTGACGACATATTTTTCAAAGAAGGTGAACACCTAACCTTCACCAACCTCGTTAAGCATAGAATACTCACAACCGATAATTTGTCAATTTATAAAAAGACATAGATACCCGTACTTCTACTTTATCGTGTCTAGGGCTGATTTTTTGCCACTGGCATCGAACTTGAATTGGGCTTTTTGCGCGTCGCTACTTTGCGGAATGATCCGTTGTCGTTCTCTAACAGCTTGATGAGGTGTTGGTCGTTTTTTCCTGTTTCCGTGCCGGTCGTTACGCTGCTATTTCGGATTGTCCCTAAGTGCATGGCGTTCTTCATGTTTTGTAAGGAACCGATATCTGTACCCTTTCTTTGCATCTCGTTCTCTACTCTATACAGCTCTTGTGCAAGTTACGAGTACACTACACCCATGCTCCCCAACAACACACAAGCCATTCGAGGTCACAAGCACAGCACACCCATGCCAACAGTACTCAACAAAACACAAAAGCCATCCGGTCATCGATTCTACACCATTATGTGCAACGCAAGCAGTTAACCAAATGTAATTGCACAGGTGACCTGATTATTTGAAGAGTATGCGTCTGGTATATTTCCGTCGCTTCAAATTCTCAGAATCATCACTGCAAGCGTAGGTTTAGTTTATAAGCAAGAACATTGGAAAAATCAATTTGTATTTAGCTTGGCAGTAATAAAGAAATGTTCTATTTAATATACCACGAGGTTCTAATTCATAATTGCCGCAGTCGAGTAGTTCCGGTTTCGATAGTTTTTGAAAAAAAAGTTATCAGCGGTTTACTGAAAACTTACTTCAAAGAACGCTTAGTGATTACTAAAAACGCAACTATCGTGGAATTATAATTTCGAAAAACCGGTCGAACTTTCGAATAACTGAAAGTGAACCTGTGGAATATATCGAATGCAAATCGAACTAAAACCCAAGAAACTAAGAATTTTGAATAGTGGAACTAGTGGCAGCTCATCGAAGGAATATAGTTGAAGAAACCACAACATTGCAACCAGTGGCAGTTCATTGGAGATTCAATATGAACTTAATTCCTTTATTTTTGGGGCTAATGTAAGTGATTTATGAAATCAAATGAATTTATGATTTTAAATGAATATTATAATTAGTATAGACAAACCAAGAATAACTAGTAAAAAACTAAACAAAATATATAAAATTGTAATAAGAACTAGAGTACGTATACCATACAAAATAAACAATTGTTATTATTTCGATTGTAATTATAAAAGATATTTGTTATAAAAATAATTCAACAACTCTGTATTTTACTTAAATTAATGCCTAAGAGCTCAAGAGAACCTTAATTCTCATATCCCAAGATTGGAAGCTTTTTTAGAAGCTTGAGTTCTATTCCTGAAAGAGTTTCAAGAGAAGAATCTTTCTCATTTAACTATAATTACCCCTTTTGTACAAACACAAACATGTAACAAGAAAACACCCAGACAGCTGCACAAAAAGCTGAGGTTGCAGCGCCAATTCCTCAACTAAATTTGAGAGACATTTTCGAGGCACTTCGTATTCCTGATGCCGTCAAGGATTTGCCTAGATTTGATGGCAATCAGAGTTCATTAGTAATGTGGAGGAGATACTTCTGTTTATTAGAGGGCTCGAAGGAAGCCCGTATGCCCAAATAATTCTCAGATCTATCCGTTACAAAATATAATGCCCGGCCACTGAGGTCCTAAACATGTATGGGAAAGCCTTAAATTGGTAAGAGGTAAGGCAAAATTTAATTCTCCATTATTCGGATAAAAGGAACGAAACTTCATTGATAAGAAACCGTCACACATTGAGGCAGGGCAAAAAAGACGTAGACCAATTCTACAGCGATATTGTCGAAATCCATGCGACAATAGATAATAACGTCCGCATTGATGAAAGTGAGCTCAAAAATACTAATCAAAATCTGGTAGACATAGAAAACGGTGATATATTTATCAAGAGGACTGTAATTAGACCAAACTAAGTCGTCTCTGAAGGAATTTATAAGTCCCAAAACTGGTTTAGCCTTGTCAACAACCACTGAAATGCGAATTATATACTGAGCTTAACTACGTCGAAATCAACAACTTTAACATTAACTGTAATAATGCCGCACACAACAATAGTGTAATAAATCAATGCACAATGCACATCCCATCTAAATCAAGAAGAAAAAAAAAACATATTTCCAAGTTATGTAGAGAATTTGACGATATATTTTTCAAAGAAGGTGAACACCTAACCTTCACCAACCTCGTTAAGCATAGAATACTCACAACCGATAATTTGTCAATTTATAAAAAGACATAGATACCCGTACTTCCACAAAGAGGAAGTAAGAAAGCAAATAAATGATGTGCTTGACCAAGGTATCAATCAGCTCAGCTACTCTCCAAAAGAAAAAAGACTACAAAAAAGACACTCCTGACTTTAGGAAGTTTAATGAGATGACTGTTTCTGATCGATACCGCATACCAAACATCAGCGAAATTCTCTACACGTTGGGGAAATGTATGTATTTATCCAAGGTTGATTTGGCGAAGAGGTTTCCATCAAATCAAGATGGACCACAGAGATAGTTAGAAAAAACTGCTTTCACCGTGAAAGGTGGACATTACGAGTATGATTGGATGCCATTTGGCCTCAAAAACGCTCCATAAACCTTTCAATGAGTAATGGACAACATACTCAAAGATCTTATTGGAACGATATGTCTCGTCTATCTTGACGATATCATTATATTCTCAACATCGCTGCGGGAGCATATGGAAAACCTAAAAAAAGTTTTTAACAGACTCAGTGAGGGTAGCTTGAACGTTCAAATCGAAAAATCACACTTCCTTCAAAAGGAAATAGCTTTCCTAGGGCATATTGTCACAACGGACGGATTCAAACCCAACCCAGAAAAAAATCACACAATAAAAAACTTCCCACTCCCCCGTACACAAAAGGAAATACGTGGTTTCTTAGGACTATTAGGGTATTACCGCAAATTCATCAGTTCATCATTCGCGAAACTGGTAAAAACCCTCACAGTGTCTTAAGAAAGACCGCAAGATCATAATAAATGATTCTTATATACAGACGTTCGAAAATTGAAAAAAAAACTCTTAGTAAACGACCCTATCCTACAATATTCAGACTATTCAAGGCCATTCATACTCACCACCGATGCTAGCAACTATGCTATAGGAGCAGTCTTTTCCCGAGGTTCAATTGGCAGCGCCAAGCCAATATGTTTTGTTAGTAGAACTCTCACAGCTTCCGAAATAAGCTATAACACAATGCAGACTTTTCAAGGCCATTCATACTCACCACCGATGCTAGCAACTATGTTATAGGAGCAGTCTTTTCCCGAGGTTCAATTGGCAGCGACAAGCCATAAATAATAAATAATAAATAATAAATAATAAATAATAAATAATAAATAATAAATAATAAATAATAAATAATAAATAATAAATAATAAATAATAAATAATAAATAATAAATAATAAATAATAAATAATAAATAATAAATAATAAATAATAAATAATAAATAATAAATAATAAATAATAAATAATAAATAATAAATAATAAATAATAAATAATAAATAATAAATAATAAATAATAAATAATAAATAATAAATAATAAATAATAAATAATAAATAATAAATAATAAATAATAAATAATAAATAATAAATAATAAATGATAAATAATAAATAATAAATAATAAATAATAAATAATAAATAATAAATAATAAATAATAAATAATAAATAATAAATAATAAATAATAAATAATAAATAATAAATAATAAATAATAAATAATAAATAATAAATAATAAATAATAAATAATAAATAATAAATAATAAATAATAAATAATAAATAATAAATAATAAATAATAAATAATAAATAATAAATAATAAATAATAAATAATAAATAATAAATAATAAATAATAAATAATAAATAATAAATAATAAATAATAAATAATAAATAATAAATAATAAATAATAAATAATAAATAATAAATAATAAATAATAAATAATAAATAATAAATAATAAATAATAAATAATAAATAATAAATAATAAATAATAAATAATAAATAATAAATAATAAATAATAAATAATAAATAATAAATAATAAATAATAAATAATAAATAATAAATAATAAATAATAAATAATAAATAATAAATAATAAATAATAAATAATAAATAATAAATAATAAATAATAAATAATAAATAATAAATAATAAATAATAAATAATAAATAATAAATAATAAATAATAAATAATAAATAATAAATAATAAATAATAAATAATAAATAATAAATAATAAATAATAAATAATAAATAATAAATAATAAATAATAAATAATAAATAATAAATAATAAATAATAAATAATAAATAATAAATAATAATAATAAATAATAAATAATAAATAATAAATAATAAATAATAAATAATAAATAATAAATAATAAATAATAAATAATAAATAATAAATAATAAATAATAAATAATAAATAATAAATAATAAATAATAAATAATAAAATAAATAAAAATAATAAATAATAAATAATAAATAATAAATAATAAATAATAAATAATAAATAATAAATAATAATAATAAATAATAAATAATAATAATAAATAATAAATAATAAATAATAAATAATAAATAATAAATAATAAATAATAAATAAAAATAATAAATAATAAATAATAAAAATAAATAATAAATAATAATAATAAATAAATAAATAATAAATAATAATAATAAATAATAAATAATAAATAATAAATAATAAATAATAAATAATAAATAATAAATAATAAATAATAAATAATAAATAATAAATAATAAATAATAAATAATAAATAATAATAATAAATAATAAAATAATAAATAATAAATAATAAATAATAAATAATAAATAATAAATAATAAATAATAAATAATAAATAATAAATAATAAATAATAAATAATAAATAATAAATAATAAATAATAAATAATAAATAATAAGTAATAACTAATAAATAATAAATAATAAATAATAAATAATAAATAATAAGTAATAAATAATAAGTAATAAGTAATAAATAATAAATAATAAGTAATAAGTAATAAATAATAAATAATAATAATAAATAATAAATAATAAATAATAAATAATAAATAATAATAATAAATAATAAATAATAAATAATAAATAATAAATAATAAATAATAAATAATAAATAATAAATAATAAATAATAATAATAAATAATAAATAATAAATAATAAATAATAAATAATAAATAATAAATAATAAATAATAAATAATAAATAATAAATAATAAATAATAAATAATAAATAATAAATAATAAATAATAAAATAATAAATAATAAATAATAAATAAATAAATAATAAATAATAAATAATAAATAATAAATAATAAATAATAAATAATAAATAATAAATAATAAATAATAAATAATAAATAATAAATAATAAATAATAAATAATAAATAATAAATAATAAATAATAAATAATAAATAATAAATAATAAATAATAAATAATAAATAATAAATAATAAATAATAAATAATAAATAATAAATAATAAATAATAAATAATAAATAATAAATAATAAATAATAAATAATAAATAATAAATAATAAATAATAAATAATAAATAATAAATAATAAATAATAAATAATAAATAATAAATAATAAATAATAAATAATAAATAATAAATAATAAATAATAAATAATAAATAATAAATAATAAATAATAAATAATAAATAATAAATAATAAATAATAAATAATAAATAATAAATAATAAATAATAAATAATAAATAATAAATAATAAATAATAAATAATAAATAATAATAATAAATAATAAATAATAAATAATAAATAATAAATAATAAATAATAAATAATAAATAATAAATAATAAATAATAAATAATAAATAATAAATAATAAATAATAAATAATAAATAATAAATAATAAATAATAAATAATAAATAATAAATAATAAATAATAAATAATAAATAATAAATAATAAATAATAAATAATAATAATAAATAATAAATAATAAATAATAAATAATAAATAAATAAATAATAAATAATAAATAATAAATAATAAATAATAAATAATAAATAATAAATAATAAATAATAAATAATAAATAATAAATAATAAATAATAAATAATAATAATAAATAATAAATAATAAATAATAAATAATAAATAATAAATAATAAATAATAAATAATAAATAATAAATAATAAATAATAAATAATAAATAATAAATAATAAATAATAAATAATAAATAATAAATAATAAATAATAAATAATAAATAATAAATAATAAATAATAAATAATAAATAATAAATAATAAATAATAAATAATAAATAATAAATAATAAATAATAAATAATAAATAATAAATAATAAATAATAAATAATAAATAATAAATAATAAATAATAAATAATAAATAATAAATAATAAATAATAAATAATAAATAATAAATAATAAATAATAAATAATAAATAATAAATAATAAATAATAAATAATAAATAATAAATAATAAATAATAAATAATAAATAATAAATAATAAATAATAAATAATAAATAATAAATAATAAATAATAAATAATAAATAATAAATAATAAATAATAAATAATAAATAATAAATAATAAATAATAAATAATAAATAATAAATAATAAATAATAAATAATAAATAATAAATAATAAATAATAAATAATAAATAATAAATAATAAATAATAAATAATAAATAATAAATAATAAATAATAAATAATAAATAATAAATAATAAATAATAAATAATAAATAATAAATAATAAATAATAAATAATAAATAATAAATAATAAATAATAAATAATAAATAATAAATAATAAATAATAAATAATAAATAATAAATAATAAATAATAAATAATAAATAATAAATAATAAATAATAAATAATAAATAATAAATAATAAATAATAAATAATAAATAATAAATAATAAATAATAAATAATAAATAATAAATAATAAATAATAAATAATAAATAATAAATAATAAATAATAAATAATAAATAATAAAAAATTTGCTGCAGGTTATTCATTGCGTGGGTCGCCGTGGCGTGCTGGGTAAGTGCATCGACTTCTACGCAGAGGGTGCCAGGTTCGATACCCGAATTTACCACCTTTGATAACTCACGGCTCCACCTCATTCGAGTCACTGACAATGCCCAAAGAGTATTCCTGTCTAGAAAAAGCTTCTCAAGTTCGCCGTTCGGAGTCGGCATTAAATTGTAGGTCCCTTCTACTCATGAAAGAACAATAGCACTCACAACACGAGTGGTTGCTGAGAAGCCAGGCCCAGGTCCGCCTCGGACTGTAGCGCCACCAATATTATTATTATTGTTATATTATATATTGCCTCAGTACTTAAGTCATTTAAGAATTTTATGAGCCTTCACGTTATCCCCTTAAAAGTAGTTTGCGATCAGTGAACTGAGTTTAATTCAAATATATTTAAAGATTTCTGCAAATAATATCAGATTAACCTACATATAACTCCTTCCAACAATGCAGTAGCAATTCACCTGTCGGTAACAGAATAATATCAGAAACATTAAAAGAATAAAGAGTAGAAATGGACCATAATAATTCAATAATGATATACACTCACCAACCCGATTGACCCCATTTGAGATATTTTACAGGAGAACCTAAAAATTTAATTTGAATTTAGCCTTTATGGCCGAACATGAATATCTTAATAAGCTAATTAGATTTCAAGAGGATCCTTTTTCGTCAATCAAGAACAAATTAGAACAGTCAACCAGTAACCCAATAGATAAGCTTAATAAAGAGCGAGGATACACTAAACACCGCGTTAAAAATAATAGGAAAGTTGCAGTTCTGACTACCGATCATAGGAAAATGCATAAAACTAGAATTAAAAAAGGAGAAAATATGAGCTAAACAATATACAATCCAATAAACAACCATTATACAGACCACAAATCTTCTTTCATCCCTTCTTTCTCTTCCACATCTACCTGAGTCTGTATACAGTCAATTTTATTTTTTATGTTATTTATATATCTTGCATAATATAACAGTTAAAACACTGTATGGTTTAATTTGCTCTAGCTTGCACAGAGATATGGTTATATATATAGTAGTAGTAGTGAAATAATAAAAGAAATAATAAAAAAAATAAATAATAAATAATAAAAAAAATAAATAATAAATAATAAATAATAAATAATAAAAAAAATAAAAAATAAATAATAAATAATAAATAATAAATAATAAATAATAAATAATAAATAATAAATAATAAATAATAAATAATAAATAATAAATAATAAATAATAAATAATAAATAATAAATAATAAATAATAAATAATAAATAATAAATAATAAATAATAAATAATAAATAATAAATAATAAATAATAAATAATAAATAATAAATAATAAATAATAAATAATAAATAATAAATAATAAATAATAAATAATAAATAATAAATAATAAATAATAAATAATAAATAATAAATAATAAATAATAAATAATAAATAATAAATAATAAATAATAAATAATAAATAATAAATAATAAATAATAAATAATAAATAATAAATAATAAATAATAAATAATAAATAATAAATAATAAATAATAAATAATAAATAATAAATAATAAATAATAAATAATAAATAATAAATAATAAATAATAAATAATAAATAATAAATAATAAATAATAAATAATAAATAATAAATAATAAATAATAAATAATAAATAATAAATAATAAATAATAAATAATAAATAATAAATAATAAATAATAAATAATAAATAATAAATAATAAATAATAAATAATAAATAATAAATAATAAATAATAAATAATAAATAATAAATAATAAATAATAAATAATAAATAATAAATAATAAATAATAAATAATAAATAATAAATAATAAATAATAAATAATAAATAATAAATAATAAATAATAATAATAAATAATAAATAATAAATAATAAATAATAAATAATAAATAATAAATAATAAATAATAAATAATAAATAATAAATAATAAATAATAAATAATAAATAATAAATAATAAATAATAAATAATAAATAATAAATAATAAATAATAAATAATAAATAATAAATAATAAATAATAAATAATAAATAATAAATAATAAATAATAAATAATAAATAATAAATAATAAATAATAAATAATAAATAATAAATAATAAATAATAAATAATAAATAATAAATAATAAATAATAAATAATAAATAATAAATAATAAATAATAAATAATAAATAATAAATAATAAATAATAAATAATAAATAATAAATAATAAATAATAAATAATAAATAATAAATAATAAATAATAAATAATAAATAATAAATAATAAATAATAAATAATAAATAATAAATAATAAATAATAAATAATAAATAATAAATAATAAATAATAAATAATAAATAATAAATAATAAATAATAAATAATAAATAATAAATAATAAATAATAAATAATAAATAATAAATAATAAATAATAAATAATAAATAATAAATAATAAATAATAAATAATAAATAATAAATAATAAATAATAAATAATAAATAATAAATAATAAATAATAAATAATAAATAATAAATAATAAATAATAAATAATAAATAATAAATAATAAATAATAAATAATAAATAATAAATAATAAATAATAAATAATAAATAATAAATAATAAATAATAAATAATAAATAATAAATAATAAATAATAAATAATAAATAATAAATAATAAATAATAAATAATAAATAATAAATAATAAATAATAAATAATAAATAATCAATAATTAATAATTAATAATTAATAATTAATAATTAATAATTAATAATTAATAATAAATAATAAATAATAAATAATAAATAATAAATAATAAATAATAAATAATAAATAATAAATAATAAATAATAAATAATAAATAATAAATAATAAATAATAAATAATAAATAATAAATAATAAATAATAAATAATAAATAATAAATAATAAATAATAAATAATAAATAATAAATAATAAATAATAAATAATAAATAATAAATAATAAATAATAAATAATAAATAATAAATAATAAATAATAAATAATAAATAATAAATAATAAATAATAAATAATAAATAATAAATAATAAATAATAAATAATAAATAATAAATAATAAATAATAAATAATAAATAATAAATAATAAATAATAAATAATAAATAATAAATAATAAATAATAAATAATAAATAATAAATAATAAATAATAAATAATAAATAATAAATAATAAATAATAAATAATAAATAATAAATAATAAATAATAAATAATAAATAATAAATAATAAATAATAAATAATAAATAATAAATAATAAATAATAAATAATAAATAATAAATAATAAATAATAAATAATAAATAATAAATAATAAATAATAAATAATAAATAATAAATAATAAATAATAAATAATAAATAATAAATAATAAATAATAAATAATAAATAATAAATAATAAATAATAAATAATAAATAATAAATAATAAATAATAAATAATAAATAATAAATAATAAATAATAAATAATAAATAATAAATAATAAATAATAAATAATAAATAATAAATAATAAATAATAAATAATAAATAATAAATAATAAATAATAAATAATAAATAATAAATAATAAATAATAAATAATAAATAATAAATAATAAATAATAAATAATAAATAATAAATAATAAATAATAAATAATAAATAATAAATAATAAATAATAAATAATAAATAATAAATAATAAATAATAAATAATAAATAATAAATAATAAATAATAAATAATAAATAATAAATAATAAATAATAAATAATAAATAATAAATAATAAATAATAAATAATAAATAATAAATAATAAATAATAAATAATAAATAATAAATAATAAATAATAAATAATAAATAATAAATAATAAATAATAAATAATAAATAATAAATAATAAATAATAAATAATAAATAATAAATAATAAATAATAAATAATAAATAATAAATAATAAATAATAAATAATAAATAATAAATAATAAATAATAAATAATAAATAATAAATAATAAATAATAAATAATAAATAATAAATAATAAATAATAAATAATAAATAATAAATAATAAATAATAAATAATAAATAATAAATAATAAATAATAAATAATAAATAATAAATAATAAATAATAAATAATAAATAATAAATAATAAATAATAAATAATAAATAATAAATAATAAATAATAAATAATAAATAATAAATAATAAATAATAAATAATAAATAATAAATAATAAATAATAAATAATAAATAATAAATAATAAATAATAAATAATAAATAATAAATAATAAATAATAAATAATAAATAATAAATAATAAATAATAAATAATAAATAATAAATAATAAATAATAAATAATAAATAATAAATAATAAATAATAAATAATTTTTTCAACAACTTTTTCAACATTTGCCAACAAATGTAACTCTTCAGGAGAGAAATGCCATGGGAGATCAAATATCATTTTCAGCAGTTTATTTTGACAAATTTGCAGTTTGCGTATATGGTTGATTGCACATTTTCCCCAAACGGGACATCCGTAGAACAATATTGCCTGGAAATTACCTTGAAAATTATCAATTTATTATCAATACTAAGCTTTGATTTGCGATTTATAAACGGATAGAGAATTTTAATGTTAGCATTTAACTTACGTATCGTTTCCTGGATATGTAAGCCAAATGTTAATGTTTTAACCAGGTGTACACCAAGATACTTGGCACTGTCTTTCCACTCAGTCTGAGTTCCGTTAATTTGAAGTTTGTTGCTTGCTAAGAAACAGGCTTTTCATTTTCTAGTAAAAAAGACAGTCTGAGTCTTTGAAGCATTTATTTTAATCTTATTGTTACTGAGAAACGTTAGTACAGCATCCAAAGCAGATTGCAGATTGGTTACAATATTTGAACCAAAGGCATCTGATGAGAGAATGCAGGTATCATCAGCAAACATAGCGGATTGACAATTATTAAGTTCTGGGAAGTCAGAAATATAAATAGTGTATAAGATAGGGCCAAGATCAGATCCTTGAGGAACACCTGCAACGATTGAGTACTCGCTTGAAACTTCGTTATTAACGGATACCTTAAAAGAGCGCTCAGATAAAAATGAATCTATGATCTTGACAAGGTAAATAGGAAAATTAAAAGACATAAGCTTTTGCAGCAAACCTTTATGCCAAAGTGTGTCAAACGCTTTCTCAACATCAAGTAATACCATACCTGTACTCCTACCTTCAATTATGATTCTTTTGATGTAATTCGAGATACGGTGAACCTGTTGGGTTGTTATGGTGTGCCCTAAATCCGAATTGCTCAGGAGGCAAAATATTGTGTGAATTCATGAACGTCACTTATTTATTTTTAATTACTTTCTCGAAGCATTTGCTCAAGGAGCTAAGTAAACTTATCGGTCTATAACTCTCAGGCAAGATAGAATTTTTACCCGGTTTCAAGATTGGGATAACTTTCGCACATTTCCAATCTACGGGGAAATAACTGAGCTTGAAACAGCTATTAAACAGACCTTGCAGAAATTGAACACATTTTTTAGGGAGATGTTTCAGATATAAATTCTTCAACTCATCAAAACCAGATGATTTATTTGTTTTTAAACAAGAAATTATACTATTCACTTCGGCAAAAGACACAAAGTTGGAACTACCATCAAAAGAAGTTGTGCTTAGCAGTTGCATGGAGTGCTCAACTGCAGAAGAAATATTGTTATTAGTGATTATATTATGAGTCATGCCATGGTTATCAAAAAACTCATTGGCTCAGGCGTTTGCTTTATCGAGATTTGATATCATTACAGAGTTTCCTACTTTAAATGCAGGTATGTGAACAGTTTTCCTTTTGATGACCTTAACCGTATTCCAGAAGGGCTTGCTACCTTTCGCTAAATCTTGTAGCTTATAATTCCAGGATTGGTTTCTGAAATCTTCGTCTACCTCGGCTCCGCAGTAAACAGTACAAACAACATCAGTACCGAGATCAAACGCAGAGTAACTCTTGCCAACCGCTGGTATTTCGAGAGGAAAGCTCTGCGTGCGATCTTCGGTCCTGTTTGCGTTGATGGTTTTTGGAGGAAAAGTTTCAACCACGAACTGTACGGGCTGTACAGCGACATGAGTCTAGTCAGGCGTCTTCGGATCCAACGCCTAAGATCGCTAGGCCATGTAGAGCGTATGGACAACTCAGCTCTGGCCCGGAGAGTCTTCGACTCCGAACCCGTGGGAAAACGCAACAGAAGACGCCCGCGTTTAAGGTGGCGCACCCAGGTGGAGAAGGACCTCAACCAACTTGGCGTGCGACACTGGAGACAGCTAGCCAGAGACCGTGCTGGCTGGAGAGGCTTGTTGGTTGAGGCCCAGGTCCACCCCGGACTGTAGCGCCAAATGAAGAAGAAGAAGGTTTCTGAAATCTGAAATCACCAACTTAATGCTTGCATTGAGTTTTTTTATTTGAGAGAGATAAAAATGATTTTTAGTAGCAATTCAGTCAGATCTTAAGATATTCCTGATCTTTATTAGCTGTTTTATATGAAACGGCAGCGCGTTATCGCTGTCACAACGTTTAACTTTTTTGGGAACAGATTGCTTAATACTCTCCAGTACTGCACTATCTCTGCACATCTTCAAAGTCACCGATTTTTTGCCGCATAAGACGCTTGAATTTGTTCCAGTTGGCGTTTTTGAAGTTAAAAATTAAATTACAAGCTTGGACAGGAATTGATAGGACTTTGCACAACACTGGCAAATGATCTGAACTAAGATCATTTATAACCATAGGTTGCGTGAAAAGTTCCGGAGTGTTTGTCAAAAAAAGATCCAAAGTTGATGGATTTGATCGAGAACTTGTTGGTATGTATGTTGGATGCGGTGGAAAAAGTATATGAAATTGGTGACTTGTATTAAGATCAGCAAGTTCGTTACCCCAAGCATTAGCTCTTAGGCAACCCCAGCTCCTATGGCTGCAATTTAGGTCACCTCCTATCAAAAATATGTCATTTAGACTTACTAATCGACGAAGATCATTTTTTAGCTCAGACCGCTTTTGAACTGATGTTTTTCTAGCACCCGGGAAATATACTGAAAATATTTTCATAGACCTCCCATTAACAAAAGGTATTTCTAGACCAATATTTTCTACCAGTCTTGTGCAAATTACTGGTATAAGTTTGTGTTGAATAGTTCTTTTAATGACAATGGCAACACCGCCTCCCCTTTTATCATTTCTGTCTAAACGATAACACTTATAATCCTTATTAGATAAGCTTACATCTGAATTCAGCCAAGTTTCTGTGACTAAACTAATATCTACATTAAATTTACTCAGAAAAGCAAAAAATTCTAACTCTTTAGCTCGAATGCTTCTAACGTTCCAACAGATTATGTTCAGGCTACAATTCCTTATTTACCTTGATATAGATACTTAACAGCTAATTGTGCAATGGTATTGAACTGCTCTGCTTTTGTGTTACATCTACCAAGCAGCGTAATCATCTTAGCTGTGAGCGCATTGATCTCTTCCATGGTAAAAAGTACATTGACTCCAGTAGGTCCACCACTGCTGATGTTGTTGTTTGTCCAAGCATTTGGAAGTTTATTACAGCTGACTGCTGAATTTTTCACAGCACTACTCTTACGTTGAGTATTGAGAGCAGGAAATTCATCGATGTTCGTTGTAAATGCTGAATGCTGCTGAATCCCTGAATCTTTGCTGGGTGAGTATTGTTTCTCGCTGCAAGCCTCTCTCGCATTTCAAGAAAGCTTTTCCGGCTAATACACTGATCGGTGGATTTGTGCGTGCCCTTGCAGTTTGCACATTTAATGTTGTTGGAATCACGCGTTTTGGTGTCATGGTTCTCAGAGCAAATTGCACAGTGCGTTTTGATGTGACAATTTTTTTTCACCATTGCCATACATCTGGCAATTATAGCATTGTGTTAATTTATTCTTCTGCCTCCGAGCAAAGTCCCATTTAATTTGTGTTTTGAAAATAGATCGAACATTTTTTTTAAGCTCGTTGAGTCGAATCGAACCCATCTCGAGAAAAACAATATAGAACACATCAGTAAAATTCTCATACTTCTTTTTAATGATCTTAATGTTTTGACACTTTAGTCCGTGCTCAACTAGTTCTCTTTTCAACACATCAATAGGAACTTCGTCCCGACCATACAGAATGACCTTGAATGACCGTGCTGATGGAAAATCGTGGGAGAAGAATTGCCAGTTCTTTGTTGTTAACACTGAACACACACTATTAAAACCATTTATGTCAACGCACATGATTTTAATTCCAATAGTCATTTTTTTAATGCAGTAATTTTGAATGTTAACTTCGCGAAGCAACTTATGCACATTATCACTTGTTTTTTGGAGAACACAAATTGAGGGAATTTTTGATTTTTTGTTCGAAATTGGTGGGGTAACAATCTCATCACACTCAATTTCACTGTCAGCGTCCATTAGACATTGTAATGGCTTAAACAAAATAAGAGTTATTAACTTCAGAACTCAATTTCGATGTCTTTTTTGACTTTGAAGACATGTTGTCTTCAATATTAAGGGATCGAGCTCTTTTTGAAATTTTGTTGCATTGAACACTGCACAGGATGAAACCCGTCACACAGGTAAGAGACCTAAACAGCGACTGAAACGAAGAATTGTGCGAAGGTCATATCAAAATACACGGAAAAGCTACGAAGGGCGAAATGGGCTAAATTCGTTGGCCATTTCGAAAGAGGCCAATTTAGGCGACTCTAAGAAAATAGCCATCAACCGGTTTCTAGACCTAGAACGAAGGTTATCCCGGAATATGAAGAATTAGGACACATGAATCGAATCGATAGCGACAGCTTAACATCACCAAGCTACGTCATCCCCCATCACTGCGTATTTAAATCTGATAGTAGTACTACCACATTAAGAGTCGTGTTCGATGCTTCTTCAAAAACATCTTCAGGAGTATCACTATACGATATCATGTACACGGGATCTGCGGTTCAGAGTGAATTGTTCGCTTTACTGCTTCGATTTCGACTTCCGAAATTTGTCTTCTGTACTGATATTCAGAAAATTTACCGGCAGATTATTATACATCCAGAAAAAAATTAATCCGAGCCACTAAGATTTAATCAAGTAAACACAGTGACATATTTAACAAGATCGGCGCCGTATCTAGCAACAAAGTGTTTGGAGGAATAAGCCAAGGATGCGAATGAGAAATACATACAATAGGTGCCCAAGTCATACACCGAGACTTTTATGTAGACAACTGCCTGACTGGAAGTAACATGCTGTCAACTGCAATCGAGATACAGGGTCAACTCACATCAATATTAGAAGAGGCTGGATGCAAGCTTCGGAAGTGGTGTGCGAATCTTCCTTGGCTAATACAAGGTATCGCAAAGGAAGGCCAGGAGGTTGATCTAGATTTCTCCAACGAAAATGAGGCATCCATCAAGGCGCTGGTGTTAACTTGAAGGCCAAAAACCGACAAATTGTGTATACAAACTAAATTAAGCCCTTCAAGTCGACTTACAAAGCATGCTGTGACTTCAGATCTAGCTAAGCTATTCGATCCATTAAGAATAATGGGTCCAGTAATAGTTACAGCCAAAATATTCGGAGAAGCTACATATTTGGAGAAGCTAAACAATTTCGAACTATTTCGGCAAATGTTGTGCCGAAAAAGTAATGAAGTGCCAGCAGTTGTACAAGTACATACATTTACAGATGCATCAGAGAAGGCATTTGGTGCAGCGCCTTACCTACACTTAATCATGAAGGATGGAAGAATAATAAATCGACTTTTGAGCTCCAAATCCTGCGTTGCTCCATTGAAGAAACGAACTCTACCACGATTAGAGTTATGTGCAGCACTGCTAGGCGCCCAACTGACGGGCAGAGTTAAAACAGATCTCTGCCTTAAGGATACACCCACATTTTTATGGACGGATTCGGAAATGGTTCTGGTCGGGATCTACTCCCCACTCCAGCAGATTTACTGCCAAAGTGGTTGCAACCAGCAAGACTACCCTCTTGTACACTGTGGTTTTACGGTCCGCTTTATTTACATGGTCAAGAAGAAATGTGGGCTCAAAAATATTAAAAGGAACTTCTCATTCCAGAAGACAGAGAGCGGAAGCGAAAGGCACCAACAGTAGCAATAGTAATCCAGGATTCCAATCAAGACTTCGTCTACAAACTTAACGGTAATTCAGTCAACAAGCTTCAATGCGTCATTGGGTACATGCTACATTTTAGCAACTATTCCAGGAAGAGAAACAGCCAGAAGTATGATGACCTAGAGTTAACCCCACAGGAATTAGAGAGTTCCCAAGTTGTTATAATACGAGCTATTCAATCATTCGACTTCAAAGAAGAAATTAGCGACTTGGGGAATTTCAAGGAACTGAAACAAAGAAGTCATTTCTCAAGACTTTCTCCCTTCTTAGATGTCAAGGGAATCATTCGAGTTGGACGACGGTTACAATCAGGAAATCTTCCATGTGACGCCAAACATCCCATGCTTATATCGTACAATAACCCCTTAGCAAAATTAATGACGCAAGAAATTCACGAACAAAATATGCATTGTGGTGGACAGACACTTCCGGCCCATACGAGACAACGATTCTGGCCAGTGAAGGGGAAGATAATGGCTAGATCAATCAATTGTGCAGCATTATGTAAGATGCACCAGGGCGAATCCTCAATTACTACAAGAAATAATGGATAACCTACCTGCAACAAGAATAACACCAGCAAGACCGTTCATTAACGCAGGAGTGGATTGTTGTGGACCATTCTGGAGCTATTACAAAATTCGTGGTAAAAGACCTTATAAGGCCATATTTTACTGCTTAGCAGCAAAGGCTGTACATATAGAATTGGTAACAGACTTAACTAGACTAACTGAATGATTCTTGGGCGCAAGTAGATTTATTGGTGGCAGGGGCTACTGTAAAAATGCTACTGCCAATGTTACCAATTTTGTGGGAATCAACAACCAGCTTCTGGAATTTGAAAATGCCATTTTCTCTGAAAGGGTTGAATCAAAAATAATCAAAGAATGTTGTAACAAGTCCATAACAAATTTTATTCCCCCACGAGCCCCACACCTTGGAGGTCTATGGCAAGCAGCAGTAAAATCAGCAAAAACATCTGCTGCTGAGAAGCGTATCAACATCTTCTCTGACATATGAAGAACTGGAGACAGTAATAGTGGGAATATAACCAATTTTGAATTCAAGGCCATTAACACCAATGTCAACCGATCCTAACGACCTGACAGCGCTAACCCCGGGTCACTTCCTAATCGAGGAACTACTAACCGCACAACTAGATGCGAACGCCACTTCAATGAAGCATTCACTGTTGACAAGATGGAATTTAGTGGCACATCTTAAGCACGAATTTTGGAGAAGGTGGTCGCTTGAATATCTTAACGAGCTTCAATATCGATACAAATGGAAGGAATCTTCCAGGAACATCCAGGTGGGGGATATGATTATAATAGGAGAGGACAACATGCCAGCACTACAGTGGCTACTGGGCAGAATCATAAGTACCTATCAGGATGATGACGGAGTTGTACCGGTAGTGGACGTCAAAACATCATCTGGAGTATTAAAACGTCCAATACGAAAATTAGCACAACTGTCTTTTGAAAACGAACAGAGCAAGGACCCAACCAGTGGGATGGAACCCAAACGGCCATCTCAACCAGAATATCCCACATCTACAATACCAAACAAACGTTTCAAAACATCGAATCACCTAGGACTATCAGTATTAGCACTACTCTTCTTTGTGTCTTTGATACAGTATACGCAGAACAAATGGGAGATCCGATAAGCAAAGTGCGTGTAGATGAAAATCATTTACTGGAAATGTTAAGGAATCAGACATCAATCATCGACTCAACAATCTATTATGTCAAACAAGATCAAACGAGCATCAAAGGTAGATTTGATCAAGTCAACAAACAACTTAATGAACTTACTTCAATGTTACATGACAATGGCGAAGAAATGTACCACATCAAGCAAGTTCCAGATTTTCACATCTTTATCGTCACAACTTATTGTCATGATCCTTAACAATCAACGAATGCAATCACTCTCGTTGACGTATTTACGAATACCCATCAGCTGCACCCGTTGCTGTTTTCAACTCAGCAATTGAAGAAGGAATTACTAAACCTCAATGGTCATTTGCCTCCAGTTCAAGAGATACCTGCAGCTGAAGAAGATCTGCTGCAACTGTATGGAGTAATGACAGTAAAAGGAGGAATCGCAAACAACCTAGCAATATTTTTGATCAAATTTCCATTAGTAAGTCAGCACCGCTACAGATTGTTCAAGATGGCACCTTTACCAAGCATTATAAATAACACAATGTTATCCATTATTCCCTGTGCACCAATATTGGCTGTCAATGCACATCCCGACCAATATATTCCCCTACAGTCTTCAATTATGGAAACCTGTCTCAACCTTTCGTAACAGTCAATACATACATATGTCCCAATTGGCAACAAAGATACAGCAGAGGTTCAGACATGTGTTCCTGTGAAATTTAGTTATTTAACAACGAAACAACACCTACATGCCTACTTAAGAAATCAGAAACCTACTCCACATGGATTCCAATGAAGAATGAAAATCAATGGCTATATTCTATAATCGGGACATCTCGCTTCACAGCAATATGCGGACAGCAGAACTTCCAGGTTGTCATAGAAGGTTCCGGATTACTAACGTTGCAGCCAGACTGTAAATTGAGGCATAATTTCATCACAATCTATGGTCACCACGTACTCTCCACAGAATTACAAAGGTCATACACAATCTTTGGGACTACATCAGCGATATCACCACCAATGCAATTCAAGACAATACTTCAGGAACTTTACACCACGCATTATGATATTAAGCTTAAGAATTTTACTCAACTACAAAAAACCATTGCTGAGCGAAAAATTATTGAATTACCACACAAACTTCAGAGTCATAGCAACCATAGTATTTCAGTGGGTTACCTTGCACTTACAGTATTGATAATATTACTCATGTACCTGATATGGAAACTGGTCACTGCGAAATCCAAAACGATCACCACGTCATCGCAAGAAAATCGCCGAACGAAATCGTCAACAAACATCACGAGGGTCAGAATTCATTGTCAATGTAACTTAGATCATTGAATAGCCATTCAACGCGGGGGAGAATGTTGACGCCATACGACACAACTGGGCCACAACCAAAATCATCGACCGATACTCCGCGTGTCTACGTATGCATAAACCGGGTCAATTACGCTCGCTTCCGTATGTCAGCAATTATATCTACACAGCAATTGCGAGGGTATATTTAAGGTATTTTAGGTATTTCATGATCATCATGTCTTTAGAATTAAGTTATTGTGTAATGTTAGACTAAACAAATTTATTGTATAAAAGAAATGAAATTGAATCTATAAATGAAGTATTAATTCCGATACTAACCCAGCGTTTAATTTTCAGCGATCAGACTTCCACAAAGTGAACAAGTTCAAGTGCTTGTTTCACCACTTTCATAATATACACCAAAATTATGTGCTTGGTATTATTATAGACAACCAAGTCTATAGACAAAAGACAAACATTTTACTGAACTTACACACGACCTTTACAACTTAAATTGGCGTGATATATATTTACACCCAATGTTGACGAAAAGGTTGATTCTGAAAAGGTCAATTTCTTATTTGATAAATTTGTGCCTATTGTAACTAAACGTATTAAATCTCGTACGTGTCCGTGGATTTCAAATCGTTGGTATGGCGTCTCATGCAGGCACAAGTGTCTGTACTTAGCCTCTATCAGCGAACTCCTACTCTCACCTCCACGTGGTGAAATCTGGGAGCCGAGCACCTTAGATCGAAGATGGGGCTTCCAAACCCCTGGGGGACGTCGTTGGCGGCTGAAGACGAGAGAGGGGAGAGAATGTGCCTGTAACAGGGCTCATCTCGCTTTATGGATGGCAGCGGAGTAGCTAGAAAACTGCCTGGCCAACGGTGGCATCCGAAAGTGAAATTGAGATGGCGGCGGAAGTTCCCTATAGTTTATGGACAACGGCGGCGCTCACAGCCGCAGCGAAGTTACCGACACCGGATAAACCCGGGCCCTCCGCCCGAGGGTTAAAGAATAGGGCCTGGCCTCCCAGTTGGGAGTGGTGCGTGATGTTAACTCCCTCACCACGTAAAAAGAGAAAACCAAATGCATCGGATACGGACGGAATTAATGTTGACTACCCCAGCAAACGATACAAGAACAACGATTTTCGGTTCTGCACGTGGAATTTTAGGTCCCTTAACAGACCACGTGCAGCCGAAGAACTCGCGGAAGCCCTGGACTGCTACAAAGCAGACATTACCGCAATCCAGGAAGCGCGGTGGAATGGGTCTGGCAGAAAGAGGATGATAAACTGCGACATCTACTATGGTGATTGCAACAGGGAGATGCGTCCAAATAAGGATGTGGATTTGTTGTTCGAGGCAGACTTGGGCAAAAAGTCTTAAGCTTTGTCTGTAAAAGCGAACACCTCATAACAATCCGCTTCAAGGCTAAATTCGGGAACATCAGCCTGATTTATGTCTATGATCTCCTAGAATGGACTTACGATCAGAGAATCTCGGATATCAAGAGATCAACTGAGTCGAGAAGGAACACCAGGGTTTGACGTCGGAAAGCTACAATCGCAACGGACTGCTGGAATCTTTGCCGGTCGAGTCTCCCTGAATCCCTCTCTAAGTTCGTCGCCACCTGCGCAAGCAATTGAAGAAGATTGGAGGCGTTGTCAAGAAGCCATCAAAGATGCTGCCACTGATGTGCTGGGTATTACGACAACACCTAGAAAAAAAAAAGAAGTTTGACAACGAGCGTTGCAACGCTGCAACGTGAGCTCTACGAACAGAGACGAAGTGACGAGACCGGCTTCTCAGGAGAAAGAATAAAGAGCACGAGAAGAGCGCAATCGAGGAGATGGAGAGATGCTATGGCAGGAAAGATGTCCGAAAGTTTTACCAGAGGGTGAAACAGTTATCCAGTGGATATACGGTTCGGACCGAAACCTGCACGGACGAGAATGGACAACAGGTAGTAGAGTCGCAGTTGATACTGAGAATTTGGAAGAATCATTTCTACAGACTGCTAAACGACGATGATGACACCAATACCGCTGTCAGGCAGAATGTCCCACTCAATATGGATGATGATGGACGAGAAATCTGTCCTCCCGACCTAGACGAGGTCAAGATGGCAATATCAAGACTGAAGTCTAACAAAGTTGGCGGTGCGGATGGACGACCCGCTGAAATCTTTATGGCAGATGGAGATGATCTGGTTGGAATCTCAGTATCGTTTGCCCGATCCACAAGAAATGAGACCCATTTTACTGCGCCAAATATAGAGGGATAAGTCTCCTGAACATCGCTTACAAGAACTTCTCTGCCGTTTTGTGTACTCGCCTGAAGCCGTTTATAAATAACCTGATAGGTCCTTATCAGTGTGGCTTCAGGCCAGGGAAGTCCACCATCGACACCATCGACACCATCGACACCAGACCCAAGAAATGCAAATCGACACCCACTACCTTTTTGTCGATTTCAAGGCCGCATATGACAGCGTGCATAGGGACGAGCTATACAACGCCATGTCTAGTTTTGACATTCCCGCCAAACTCGTCAGGTTGTGCAGGATGACGATGGAGAAATCTCGCTGCACCATCAATGTCGGTAACGAACTCACCGAGACCTTCAATGTCAAAAAAGGATTTAGACAAGGCGACGCGCTGTCATGTGATTTCTTTAACATCATCCTGGAGAAGATCGTGCAAAACTCACACGCCAACACTAGAGGCACGATCTTCCAAAAGTCCGTACAACTGCTTGCATACGCGGATGACATTGACGTGATTGGCAGAACACAGCGAGCCGTCAATGAGGAGTTTGCTGGCATTGAGGTGGAGGCGGCTAAATTGGGTCTAGCGGTGAATGAGGGCAAAACGAAGTATATGCTGTCATCAAGAAAGGACACACAACATCGACGTCTTGGACAGAGCGTCACAATGGGCAGCTATAACTTCGAGGTAGTCAAGGACTTCGTCTACCTCGGCTCCGCAGTACACAGTACAAACAACATCAGTACCGAGATTAAACGCAGAGTAACTCTTGCCAACCGCTGTTTCTATGGGATGTTTCTAGAGCCATCTCTCGAAGGACCAATCTGACTTTATACAAGACCTTGATCATCCCAGTCCTGCTGTACGGCGCGGAGGCATGGACAATCTCAAAAGCGGATGAGGAAGTCCTTGGTATCTTCGAGAAAAAAGCTCTGCGTGCGATCTTTGGTCCCGTTTGCGTTGACGGTTTCTGGAGGAGAAGATTCAACCACGAACTGTACGGGCTGTACAGCGACATGAGTCTAGTCAGGCGTCTTCGGATCCAACGCCTAAGATGGCTAGGCCATGTAGAGCGTATGGACAACTCAGCTCCGGCCCGTAGAGTCTTCGACTCCAAACCCGTGGGACAAGGCAACAGAGGACGCCCGCGTTTAAGGTGGCGCACCCATGTGGAGAAGGACCTCAAACAACTTGGCGTGGGACATTGGGAGCCAGAGACCGTGCTAGCTGGAAGGGCTTGTTGGTTGAGGCCCAGGTCCACCCCGGACTGTAGCGCCAAATTAAGAAGAAGAAGATACTCCAACATGCAATATTTCCCGATCCAGTGCAATGGGAAATTTTTGAGGCAATGCAAGCTTATTGTTTGGGATGAGTGCTTCGGCGAAATAACAACATCTTTGGCGGCTTGATGATATTGTTGGCAGGCGATTTCAGGCAGACGTTGCCAGTAATTCCCCGTGGAACGCCAGCAGATGAATTGAATGCTTGCCTGAAGGCATCACCTTTGTGGAATAACGTAAAAATATTATCGCTAACCACTAATATGAGAGTTAAACTTCAAAATTATCAAAGTGCTGCACAATTTTCCAAACAATTGTTAGCTGTTGGAAATGGAAAAGTCCCATTTGATGGAACAACTGGACTAATTACTCTTACCAACGACTTTTCCCGATTGGTAGACTCTCAATTAGCTCTTATTGAAAATGTTTTCCCAAACATTATTGAGAATTATCAGAATTTCATTTTCCATAACAAATTCCGATGATGTAGTAAACTATCCAGCGGAGTTGTTGAACTCTCTGGAGTTACCAGGATTTCCACCACATAACAGCAACTCAAAGTTGGTTCAGTTATTATGATATTGCGTAATTTGAATCCACCGCGACTTTGCAACGGTACTCGACTTGCGGTGAAAAGACTTATGCCGAATTTGATTGAGGCAACCACTATTAACGGAAAGGACGCAGGTGAAAATGTATGTATTCCTCGAATACCAATGATTCCGACTGATCTTCCGTTCGACTTCAAACGATTGCAATTTCCGGTTCGCCTAACGTTTGCAATGACAATTACAAGTCGCAATGCCAATCGCTAAGTGTTTGCGGGATAAATTTAGAAAATCATTGTTTTTCACATGGGCAGCTATACGTTGCGTGTTCACGAGTTGGGCAACCATCCGCTTTGTTTTTGTTAACGTCAGACCAAAAAACCAAAAATGTGGCTTATCAAAGAGCACTTCAATGAAAGGGATAATTTACGGACACGTAAACGCTTCAATTCAGTATTTACTTTGGATTCACTTTCATTTTTTACTTACAGAAGTTCAACTACATTCAGTTCAATTAAAATAATTTTTCTTCATCTTTTAATTCTCAAAGGAAATGCTACAAAAAGCTAAGCCATTTGGTGGCGAAACGGAGTTCGCCGGGTTTGCCAGAAAATAATATAAGATTGGGATATATTGTTAGTAATTTAGTTTCTAATTCCTTGAGTTTCAGGGAAGTAACGTTAGTAGTGGTGTTTATTCTGACTCTTTTTCCTAAAAGGTTCAGTGATCTGACCATGCCTTGCATACTGATGTTGTGGAAGTTCGAGATAGTTCTTGCAGGTCCTAGTTGGAGTGTTAATATGCTCCTGTTTTTAGGTATGTTGTGGATTTCGATTAGTTTGGATTATATGGATTGGAAACTGGAAAGGGATAAAGGTTAGAAGGATGCTGAATGCAGTATTCTAGTATTTACAAAATAAAACAATAGGATCGCCTCCGTTATCATATGCCGTGATAACACTATCATGTTTAAGCTCATATTCCGTGAACGTATTGAGAATGTGGGCTTGTATATAATTTCAAAACTAATGTTAACGCTCATATGACGTGAACGATACATAGTTTTCGAAATATATAATTTTATTCCTATTTATATATACTTTAATTTTTTTTGTGGATAGCCTCTGTAATAATATGCCTTGATTACGCTATCATTTTTACGTTCATATGCTGTGAACGTATTAACTAAAATTACATGATTAAGTATTTATACATTAATTCAGATTAATTTGTTTGGGTTGTATTATATATTCGCTTAGTGTTAGTTTGTTTCTTTTCCTTAATTTACATTTATGAAGTTTTCTGTTGGCTTTTGTTATTATAACGAATTTATCGTAACTTTTGGCCATATGCTTTGAGAACGGAAGCGAAAGTTTATTTCGCCTCACTTCCTTCCTGAAAACTACCTCATCTTCCTCAAGCTTCATCACGTATAACAACACTTTCCTCGTGTTCTGTCGTGAGTTTTTGCCACCATCGACGCTCTTCACGTGCAGAAAAGTAGACTGCTGTCAAGACTTAAACTCTTGCACAGACGGTTTACAGATCCAAGAAGTCTGGAAGTCAGATCCCTGAAGTCAGAGATCAAAAACCTTCAACAACTAATAAAAATCAATTACAATTTAGCTATAAGCTTGCACTGGGGCAATAAAATCCGGGCTGTACGATCCAGCAACCCGGGTATGTTCCCGCAAGTAAATAAAATATTCAGAAGGAAAGATCAAAATGACATTCAGATCGTTAGACTTCCCAGAACAACTGACAACGAACAACTACTGACCTCAATCAATGTTGATCCAGATGAGGCCGTGCTAGACAACGACTTTTTCATGGTCGAAGATCCCTAGGAGAAGGTTAAAACAATTGGTGCTGTTTTCCAGAGAGTGTATACGGTCAACGAGGTTCGTAGTCCGAACCACGATCTGGAGAACAGAGCCCGATTAAACCACTTCTATCTCCGTAACGAGATAAGTCAATGGCGTTCGGAGAATCACGGTTTTTCCAGATTCAATGACGAAAATATGGCAAACAATGCCGTAGCCAATGATGGAAACCAGATAGTGATTTCCCAAGAAGATCTCCAGGGGATCCTTAAATATATGAAGAACAAGAAATCAGCTGGGATGGATGGTATCCCGAACATCGTGCTTAGTCATCTCCCTCCGGCGGCAGTCGAAATTTACACTACACTGTTCAACAACGCGCTCAGTAATGCATATTACCCGGAACGTTGGAAGATAGCCGTGGTGCAACCAATCCCTAAACGGGACAAAGACAAAAGCATCCCGTCAAACCTCCGATCGATAAATCTTCTTCCTTGTATCAGCAAGGTCTTCGAAAAGATTGTTATTCGAGCCCTCAAAACGTGGGTCGAGGACAACAATATTATACCGGACAACCAGTTTGGATTTAGGGCGGGGCATGACACCACACATGCCGCGTCGAAGCTGGTATCCGACATTCAATGGAATAAAAATAAAAAACAATGTACGGGTGCCTTTCTGATCGACTTAGAGAAGGCGTTCGACACCGTTTGGCTAGAGGGCCTTTTCCTTAAGCTTGTCAGGCTTGGCTTACATAAAACATTGCTATACATGATATATGACATGATAACAGGTAGAAAGTTCGTCGTAAAAAGTGGCGGCGTAACTTCTACCACAGTTTTTAATATCAATAACGGTCTACAGCAGGGGGCTGTTGGTTCCCCGATATTGTTTGCTATTTTCACTGCAGATCTTCTAAGGTCTATGCCGCACCTAATCGCGTACGCCGATGACTTAGTGGCGTACAGATCAGGCCCGAAGGTAGAAGTCATTAATACCTTGTTGCAACGTGACTTTGACAATACTTTGACATATTGCGATGACTGGAAGCTGCGTATCAACTTCCAGAAGTGTGAGACTGTCCTTTTCCGTACCCCGCTGGCCATGGCCTCAAGGGATACGCGCGTAAACTGGAAGAAGTTCAGCATAGTTGACCCCCAGGGTCAGACGTTAGCCGTGAAAACTGTAGTTAGATATCTTGGCATTTGGTTGGATCATTTTCTGTATTTTAACAAACATATAGAGAAGGCTCTGACCAATGCTAGAAAAGCCTTTGCTGTGGCAAGTAAGCTGTTTTACAGCAGCCAACTTGATACCAGGGTGAAGGTCATCTGCTACATGGCCCTCATAAGGCCAGTCATGGTGTATGGGTGTCCCCTGTGGTTCAACGTGAGTCCTTCCCAGATGGAAAAGATGAGGGTGTTCGAGAGACGGTGTCTTAGGACTTGTCTCCGGTTGTATCGAACACCCGAGTCTGAGTACAAGAAGTACTATCCTAACGAGGTCCTGTACAACAGGGCAGACGTGAAGAGGATAGACAATTTTATCATTAAATTAATAAGAAGTCACATTGCAAGAAGCATGAATTCTACCAACAGTCTGATCTTCGGGGCTTACTATCCCAATTAAATGTACCATGAGAGGGTGCGCCACAACGGCTTTGTCCCACCTGAAGCATTCCTCTATTTCGATTCGATCGGCTTGATCCAGGACACTGAAGGATGTCCTGTAATCTACCACGCGATGCGCCGAACAGTTGACAGGCGACTCCTCTACGAATCGGATGTCGTCCGCGAACACGAAGATCTTCTCCGGTTCAGTAGAGCGATCCCTGCTCGGGACAGGAGAGAGAGTGATAAGGAGCGGCACTTCTTTGGGTGGTTACACCAGAACCAATCCCCGCCTTCACCGTCCCTGCCTATAGGATATTAATCGTTTAGTTGGTATAACGGCCCACTTACCTAGTTGTAAGGCAACAAAAAAAAAAAAAAAAAAAAAAAAAAAAAAAAAAAAAAAAAAAATAAAAACAAAAAAAAAGAGGTGCACAAGGTCGTGTGGATTATATATGTTACGCATATTTATAACATACACGCCCTTGAGTACACGTCCGTAGTATTACGGACATAGATTAAGTTAGATTAAGTGTTTTTTAATAGGTATTAGGGTTTTTTAGATTTAGATTTAGGTTAGGTAATAATAATAACAATGTATAGAGCGCCAAGTTTTTCTTAGTTTTCTTGGCCAGTAAGCCCTAAACAATAAAGTCTGTCCTAAGGACAAAAAAAAACAATACTTTAGATGCCGAAAGGCAAATAGTAAATTAGATTAGAATATTTTAGAGTACCCGCGAAGGGTCAGTAAGATAGAATTAAGTACATGAATTGTTAGATATTAAGATAGATTTTTATGTCATTTTTGTCTAGTATAAGTTGTCCTCAGAAATAAAATAAAAATGAAATTGCCGTTTTGTGTACTCGCCTGAAGCTGTTTATAAATAACCTGATAGGTCCATAGCAGTGTGGCTTCAGGCCAGGAAAGTCCACCATCGACCAGATTTACACACTACGGCAGATCCTGGAAAAGACCCAAGAGATGCAGATCGACATCCATCACCTTTTTGTCGATTTCAAGGCCGAATATGACAGCGTGCATAGGGACGAGCTATACAACGCCATGTCAAGTTTTGACATTCCTGCAAAACTTGTTAGGTTGTGCAGGATGACGATGGAGAATTGTCGCTGCTCCATCAAGGTCGGTAACGAACTCACCGAGACCTTCAATGTCAGAAAAGGTTTTAGACAAGGCGACGCGCTGTCACGTGATTTCTTTAACATCACCCTGGAAAAGATCGTGCAAGACTCACACACCAACACTAGAGGCACGATCTTCCAGAACACAACGAGCCGTCAATTGGGCGTTTGCTGGCTTTGAGTCGGAAGCGGCTTAAATAAGTCTAGCGGTGAATGAGGGACAAAACCTTGATCATCCCAGTCCTGCTGTACGGCGCGGAGGCATGGACAATTTGGACTCGCCTTATTTTTTTCGGCTTGACACTGCAAACTTCAAAGCTACCTCGTCATTTTAGCAGCACCCGTCGACTTCGTTTTATCTAATCTTTTTCAACTCTCATCTTTAGGTTGTCACTTTTGCACGTTGCTATATGTCTGGCTTTTTTCACTGCAGGAGTTACGTGTCGCAACATCGCACTGCAACTTCCGCTCAAGCAACATTGCATCTATGCGCAGTCTTTGTCATATTTGTTTACGTCTGTTCCTCCTTCTCCATTCTCATAGCATCCTTTTTAAGTTTTGCATCCTCCTGTGTGTTTTCGTCTAAGTAACTTACTAACTGTCAGGCAGTCTATGAAAGACCTCCGACTATGTCGCATCCAATTAGTTCATATACGTTTTTCGTTTTGTTTCATTATATATAATTATGGCAAAAAAGTGTTTATTTAGTTTATTTAATAGTGAAACTTAATCCAATATAAGAAATACAATAAAAGATAATGAAATGTTTAAATGATGAAAGAATTAATAAATTCGGTTCTCTACGGCTACGATACTTGGTGATTGTAACGCGACGACTGCAACACAACGACTGAAACACAACAAGTGTACTTTTTATTGTCCTCTGAAAAAAGACTAAAATCATTAATCGCAATGGCAAAAAATACTAAAGACTCCAGGGGTCAACTACTGGAGCCTTTTTCAATGTTTGCATGATAGCGATAATGAGAGTGATATCACGGAAGAAATTATGTTGTTGAAAAATGTTCCTCGTCCTATTATAGTATTGCAAATAACGTGCGAGTATACGCATAGTGCAATGAACCATTTAAAATCTTAGACTATTCCATTAAGACGATCTCTATCGGCATCCAAATCATGTGCGATTCTACGGAATAATATCAATCGGTTCTCAAAAAACTAAAAGAAGATAGTTGTCAATTCTTTACACATGATATAAAAAGTGAAAAAGTTTTCAAAGCTGAGTTCTATGGCCTGGGTGAAGTCGACAATGTTTCCTTGAAAAACGAACTCACACTCACTCACAATAAAAAACATGAACACTACTCAGATACGTTTTGCATTATTTTTTTGAAAATGGAAGTGTTAAACTGTGCCAACTAAGGAAAAACGTTCGCGCCATATTCCACATACAAGTGACATGGAATTTTTATAGAAAGCAAAAAAACAAATTGTCACAGTGCCGAAACTGTCAGATGTTTGGCCACGGAGAGAAGAACTGCTACATACTGCGGTAATTTCGCTGGCCCTCACAAAACAATGCAACGTAAACGTCATTAGAGTTGCCAGCTGCAAGAGCAACCATAAATCAACCGACAGCGCATGCGTAAGCAGAAATCTTTTTTGAGTTAAAGCAAAAGCTTACAGCAAAATCGAATCGATCTGTATCAATCGACGGAAGCAAACCAGCGAAGCTGCGTAACACAACAATGACGCCACCATATCTCTTCACTCAAGGAATGATTTCTCAGCTCTATCAAACAGATTGGCGGCAAATCATCCGATAGAAGTAGATTGCAACAACAAGTCCGCACTTAATGTTTGGGCACCCACTAATGCAGCACTGTTGCCATCTTGTAACATTAGTACAAGTACCAATAATGGTGAATTATCAAATATGAATTATTCTCCAAGGAGGAATTAAACGTACTGGTCATGGAAATGATAACAAAATTAGGATTTTGTAAAACTATAATAGATCAATTAAATGCCATCACACAATTATCAACGAAGCTTTTGTACAATAATGTTAAGTAATAAATGAACAATAATCTAAATACTTTAACATGGAATGCAAGAGGTATTCGGAGTACGAGAGTTGATTTCATTGATTTTTTAAACAACAATTATATTGATATAGCATTGGTCACGGAAACATGACTCAATACAACAATGCGAATATCAACCGCAATATTTAAATGTTATCGGTTGGATAGAACAAATTGGATGAGTGTTGGTGTAGCGATCCTAATTAAGAAGTCAATTCAATAAAAGCTTTTAGGAAGTATTTAAACACAACATGTTGAAAACCTGGGAGTAGAAGTCGCTTTAATGAATGTTAGTGCATTGAAAATCTTTTGTGTTTCTTCCTCTGGTGGATGCTCAGGAAATGACAAGAAGCAACTACTGAAATCTGATCTAAGGAGATTATTCACTATCAGTGGAGACTTTTTCATTGGATCTCAATTCGAGGCACAAGGATAGGGGCTGCTGCCGAGCAAATTCATGGGGCAATATTTTATCTGACCTCTTTGCTACGTTACCTGTTTGTGGTCTTTTTTCTTCTAGTACTATCTATTATCCTGCTGGTTCTCGTGGTCGACCTTCTATTATTGACTTATTCGTCACCAACATGTCTAGTCGTATTTCTCCGCCTGTCACTATATTTTACATTTCCCACGTTAGCTACGATGACGGGTAGAATGTTTCCACTTTTACTATACATTAGCACGCTTCTTTATTCTACTGCTCATGCGTTAAAATCATAAGATCATCGGCTATTACTGTTGGTGTATAATCCTTAGCATCAAGAACTATTCTTTCGACGACTCTTTCGTACTACTCAATCGTAAGGCTTGTATATGTATACATACAGCTGTATATGTATACCTCGATTAACTTTGCCCTTACGAAGTAGTTTTCCTCGCTGAAAGGTGGAATCTGAAAGGTGATATTACCACATGCCCATACGGCGGCTTTTTTCGTTGCATCATGTGCCCATTCTCCCGAATTAATGTTGCAATACTGCTCCGAGAGTATTGCTATGTCGACCTTATGCTCGTGGACCGTTTGATGCAATAGATCCTGAGCTACCTCACAATGATTTAAGTTTAGTTGAAAAATGTTCTTGTTTCCGCGTGTAAGCTCTCAAGGGTTTTTTTTATACTCAGGGCACCAAACACTACCGGTTACATGTCGAAGCTCTACTCCGTTTGCACTGCACTGCAGGCATTTTGGTTTTGCCTTCTAGTCTTTCAATTCATGCCTGATTTTTACGCATCCAAGGCACGCATTGGATCGATCGGTGCGGTTTTTGCACGTTCTTGATATATGGCCAAGCCCGAGGCATCTAAAACATTTCTTTGGCGAAATTTTTTCTCGGATCCTGCAATAGATCCAACCAACTTGGCGGTAAGTAGTCCGTCACCGACGTCTGCAGACAAACGTACTGTAACCGACTGAGTCCCACCATAAGTTCTCCTTATTGTTTTTATTGCCGGCGGTTTGACTTCGTAATCTTGAAGAAGCTCTGTAATTGACTTCGTAATCTTGAAGAAGCTCTGTAATGGCAGCGCAAATTTCTTCTTTGGACGTTACTTTTTATGTTGCATTCAAAGAGTATCTCGTGCGTCCTGACGAATCTACGATTTTTTCCATTAGAAGGAGGTCTCCGCTTACTGCTTTCCGAATTCGGAATACGTTCTCTTCGACTTCTTTTAACCTCTTGTCCGATTTCAATTTCCGCAACAAGTCAGCTTATGTAAGTTCCCCCGTTCTTTTTATTATTATTTCGTCGTGGTGTTTCGCCTTTGGTGCAAGATTTTTCCGACCGCCTCTTTCAACTTTCGTTTACTCGTTGGCCCTCGTTTTGGCAACATTTTTGTCTCTAACCTAGAGGGAGTCGCAAAATGCGGTCACTTTTTAACACGTTTTCGAGCTCGTGGTTCTACTGGCGCTATTTCTCGCTTCGGGGATGGAGTATTTTCAGCATTTTTCAGTTATATTTTTGGGCTCAGCGATTTGTCAACTCCATGCGGCAAGTTTTTTTCCGTCAATGATGCCAATAGTACTCAAACTTCCTTTTCGAGTTGGGAAAACTTGCAACGCAAATTTGATGCCTCGACTTCGGCATCTCGAAAAGCGGACTTGGTTAAACTTCCGACTTATTTTTTGATTTCGCCGTGTAGTTTGATCTCTATGAAAAGCAATCAGCTCATCGATTTTTGCACCCAGCTGTAGCATTTTATTTCCCGTTTAAACCGAAGTCTAAGTGCGTGGGATGACCATTGGGCTTCGATCTACCGCTGCGATGTGCCATCACGTGTTTCTTTGGAACAGACGTTTTTGGTGGTGAACGCGGGACCTCCATACTTCTGTTGAAAGTCTCTGTCGCGTCGTATGTCTCAAGCCGATTCCTTGCAGTATTGCTACCTACGGTGGCCAAGGTTGCCACCGCCGTAGGAGTTATTAAAGACGCTCCTTTTTTATTGGAGTCATTGCATCTCGACAACGTTGAGCCTGCATTCGCACTCTACCCGCCGGTAGTGGCCATCCGACTCCATGCACCGTAACTTTATCTTTATTGCGTCTCACTATCCATAATTGAATTTGTTTTCAGAAAAAGTCTGTTCCTGCCAGTTTTAATCCATCATTAAATTTGTATTCAGAATAATTCTGCTCCTGCCAGGTTTTCGTTCCGCGGGTGGTATTTGATATTTCCACCAACTCTGTGTATGTATAGATTAATGCTGCCACCTGGAGACGCGCCCGATAATAGAACTGGCTAAGCTCTACACGAAGCCCACGTACAAGGTGGCTCACACAAGTGACGTCATCCGACTTGGTGTGCGGCGGGAGATCGGGCCGGCTGGTGAGGCATGTTGAGTGGGGCCAAGGCCCACCCTAGAATGTAGCGCCCTAAGAAGAAGAAGAAAAATAACAGATAAAACGGTTCAACTACATATTAACATACTTGTAGGAACTTAAAATAATATTAGAAGTCTTCTAAATGCGCACTTCAGTAAATAAAAAACTACTGATAAAAACGAAGCTGTAGCAATATTTCATTGCTTCAGAGATAATTTGCTTAAGGTTAGTAGCAAGCACGGGATAGAACTTGATATTCCGTAGAGTATACACCAGGAACTCACATACAGCCAGTCATTGGCGAACAATGTAGACGAGGCTCTTAAAGAGGAGGATGAACAAAAATGGTGGGAAGCCATGTCAGATGAATGCAACTCCTTGATCAAAAATTAAACTTGGGAGTTAGTTAATTTACCTCATAATCGTCGACCAGTTGCAAATGGGTAATTTATATCAAGACATAAGAAAAGTAACGTATTCAAGTATAAAACCCGTATGGTGGCAAGAGGCTGCAGTCAATGTTTTAGTATAGATTATAATGACACATTTTCGCTTGTAGTTCGTTAGCTTATTTGGCGATAAGTGCGTTATACAAACCGTGTTGCTCCTCACCTTGATGTAAAATCAGCTTACCTCAATGGAGACTTGATCCGAGAGCTGCAGACGGTGATGAGTGGATAATGACCACCATGGTTCTGTGTGGCTTGCAACAATATGTACGTCAGTGGAAACAGGAACTGGAATTGTTCTGCATAAGTAGAGCAGTGATGCTTGTATATACGTTTTGAGAGAAGATGGTGAAGTCAACTTTGAAACAGGGAATATGGATGATATACATAAACCATGATGTAATGAGATGTAACTGTATAAAAATAGAGCAATCCAAAGGAACCGTTGATAATTTTCTTGGTATGGACATTTTAACCAACAAAGGCTGCATTAAAATTTTCCAAAAATAGTTTATAATTAACTTACGTATCACGGAGAGCAGACTTCTTAGGAAACTCTGGAGGAAATTTAAGATGTGTATTAACTGTCAAGTTTCTGTTAAAGTCAATCCAAGACTATATCAATTGATTATTGGGTCACTAATATATTTTAGACTCGACCCTGCATACTCGCGATCCACATATTGAACATATGAAATCAACTAAGCACATTTTCAGATACTTAAAAATAACACAAAATTTAAAATTATCTTAATCAGATTAAGGATTGTCTACAGCAGCTGTGATGATAGAAAAACTTTTTCTGGTTTTGTGTTCATCTTAGCTGGAGGTGCTAAGCTTTTGTGGGAAAGCAGGAAACAGCAATATGTCGTCCTGAGTAATACAGAGGCAGAATTTGTTGCGATCTCATCAGATTCTAAAGATATCATCCACTACCGAAATTTGCTGATGAAGATCGGATTTACTTCTTAAGTTGGCAGGCATTTGAAACTTCATGAAGAAAATCTGGAGAAAAAGCTAAATATTTCGTTCAGAAATTTGGATTAATATAATAATCGATATACAAGCTAAAGTACCATATTACTTCAGCTTACCCTCAAATGAACTCATTTGTCAATGCTCAGCGATAAAGAAAAACTAAAAAGAGTTATAAACATTCCTCTTTTATGTTTTTCCCTCCAGGGAAGGCCTTCTCATTATCGATCTTGAGATTAAAATATCTCTTCATCCCCATTTTGTTTTAAGTACTTATGTAATATGATATTGAATGCAAGCACTCTTCCAATCATTAAAGAAACAAATGTCAGTTGGAATCGGCGAGATCTCGAACATTGCTCTGAGTCGCCTCCCCCTGGAAGTGGTTAATACTTACACAATCCTGTTTAACAATGCTCTTAATAATTCAAATTATCCGGAACTCCTTGCGGTTGTGCGGAGGGCTAACAACTCTACCTAACCCAAATTAAAGTCAATTCAGATTCAGCAGCACACAATTATACCTTGGGAACCGTCACTATCTAAGTTTCTCCAGGTGTATCATATTGTGCACGTCGCTGCATGCACGCGTTTTATTAAATGGTTATTCGGGATTATTATATATATATAGTTGGTTGTACGTTGAGAGGGATTCTTTAATGTATCCGTTCATTCAGATATTGTGTGTACATAGTGAAGACGGGTAAAACCTCATCTAAAGATGTTAAAACGGATATGGCCGGAACAATCGTGAACATATATCACAGTGCATATATAGGGAATGAAGATATCATTTGCTGGATACATCTAATGGGCAATATATATGTTGTATGTAGCCATCACAATATGTAATATGTGGCATGAAAAATAATTCGGCATATGGCTGTTACTAGCTTAAAACGCTGATAACATTTGCTGCGGCAATCTTCACATTGACTCACGGCATACCCTTCCATCCAAAAAATATAAAAAGAAAATTTAGTAAAATATTATCCCTTTCGGCGTCATCTCCGTGACTAAGTGGCTTAGTAAGTTACATCACACATAATAAACAAACACACATAACCTTTTATTAATCCTTTTATCCCTATGTTGTGAATTGTCCAATTAGGTATTGCTAACGGAGGGATAGTATATTCTATACTATACGTATATTTTCCTGTTAAATTTTAACTATAATACATGAAATTATACATACATGAATAATATAAACGTGTATTATGAACAATGATAAAACAAAAAGAACTGACGTTTGACCCACGATCGAATTTTAGTCGGAGTTGACAATATTCCAGTTGGAAACTGGAAATCCCATTAAAGATCTCCGTGATCCGCGAGCGAATTTGGAAAATGGAACAATGGGGTGGGGAAAAAGAAAGAAAAGGAGATTGACAATCGGAATGCGAAAGACGGCGGAAGAGGTTAATAACGAGTGCAAGATTTCCCTAAAAAAAAAAAAAACAACTGTGTGAATCATAGTAGTAGAACAATAAAAATATATATAATAATTTGAATAAAGAAACTGGGTGCATGTACACATATATATACATACATATTCAATTGTGCAATACGTCGCATACATGCACGAACAAAAGAATGAGGAGTGACCTTACGGCCGGAGAAGTGGCCAAGTGTCAAGGAAGAGCCAGAAAGTGTCGATAGCAATTTTTTTTTTTTTTATTTTTTTTTCTTTCTTTGAATTTTATTGTGAATTAGTACTGTAATATTAAATATTATACTTTAATTAATAGTAAAGTAAACCGTATTTTGGGTTGCCGGCTTAGTGGGTTAGTGCGTCGACTCCTACGCAGAGGGTGCCAGGTTCGATACGCGATTTTACCACTTTTGATAATTCACGGCTTCACCTCTTTCGAATCACTGACAATGCTCAAAGAGTATCCCTGTCTAGAAAAAGCTTCTCAACTTCGCCGTTCGGACTCGGCATTAAACTGTAGGTCCTATCCACTCGTGAAAGAACAATAACACGCACAACACGAGTGGTTGCTGTAGAAGCTAGGCCCAGGTCCGTCTCGGACTGTCGCGCCACCCATATTATTATATTAAATTGCATAGCTTTTGGAGATTACTGAATTATTTTTTATAAATTATTAGTATAATTGATTTGTGAGTATTACCCGCTTTTTTCCGTGTGTGACATGCGCAAGCAGTAGACGTGTTTATTCCTTGCCTGATTTTATTCGCGAGAGTCAAAGTGCAGTCAAACATTAAAACATAAGAGAAGATCTAATGCAAAAATAACACAAAAACCGCATTAGTTTTATTCATAAAGTGACTTCACTCGCCCATTTTAATACATAAATTTAAAATTTAAAATTTTCTACATATACATTCTTCATTTCGGTTTCTGTTACTCTTCTTCATCTTACAACAATGCCCATCGACACAAGACGTGGCCGCTCCCAACAACAAAAACAAGGAACCTCACCGAAAGTCAGCGACCCTCTCACGGAACTCAGTGAGCAACATTCAGCAAACATTGCTGACAAACTCTGGGTTCGAATTGAGAGCAAGCTTGAAACATGGGCCGAAAACTTCACGCAGTTGTTGGATGCAAAACTGTTTGCACTTGAAGATCGAATTAAATCGCAAATCGATGAAACTAGAGAGGTGCTGGAGCAGACAATCAAGAAGAATTGCCAAGACATTGCGCGCCTGGGGCTTCTAGTGGACGCAATAGAAAGAGAAAAAATATGCTCTGATGCAGTTATTTTTGGGGTACCCGAAAGTGCTGGAGAAAATCTGGAGAGTCTTTACAACAACATATGCTCAACAATCAGCATTCAGCCTCCTAAGCTGAAGATGATTTTTCGTGCTAAGCCACGCCCGTCGAACACCTTACAACCTGGCGATGCTAGCATCATACTAAAGCTAGCGGACAAGCAAGAGAAGCAAAAGTTGATGAGAGCGGTGGCCGAGTATCGTAGAAGCAAGAAAAGTCCACTAAGACTACACAATGTTGGATTCAATTCATCAAAAACTTTCTACGTCAATGACAGCCTGACAAAAAGCAATTACCAGTTACAGAGAGAAGCTCTAAAATATAAGAATAAGTGTCTCTTATCTTGCGTCTACACATATAATGGACAAGTTCATGTGAGGAAAACACCCGAGCAACCGTCCATCCTAATTCGCAGCACGAGTGACCTCATGAATATAGTTGGACCGAGGACTGGTGAACAACACGCAACATAAGCAACAAACAGCTAATTTTGAAATTGATCTCACATTAAATATTTATTTCACTTTGATTTTCTAGTGTAGTACTTGTTTAATAATTTACTCTCTCTGTACCATATTTGCCATTTCCCTTTTTCTCTCCGCCTGTAAAGGAATTACTTCAGTTCTCTTTAATCACTGTCTCTATCTCTTTTCCTCCAATACATATTGTCCTTACTTGATCTTTTCCTTCCATACTGTCTCACATCATGAACATCCCTGACAGAAATCTCAGCAGCATGAATGAAAGTACTAATATATTACTGAACATATTGTGCAAAAGACATCAAGGTTTGCATATATGTCACATTAATCCCCAAAGTCTTGTGAATAAGTTTGAAGAATTTAAATTAATTTTTGAAAAGAGTATGATTGATATCATTTGTGTTTCCGAGACATGGTTCGACCCAGGCGTTAATGACCACGCCTTTTCTCTCAGAGGTTTCAATCTCTTCCGGGCAGATCGCTTCCTTAGGATTGGTGGAGGCGTTGCTATATACATAAGAAAAAATATAAAAACGAAATACCTAATATCCTCCAATGATAATGACACGCATGCTAGTCAGTTTTGTTTTGTCGAGATTATAACTGGTGAATATAAGTGTGTTGTTGGTACAGTCTATTTACCACCGGACGTTGCGCGCCCGAGTAATATCTGTGAAATTATTGAAGAGATTTCCTCGTCAACGCCAAATTTAATTATTTATGGCGACTTCAATCTAAATCTCCTTGAAATATCATCCAATTCTCTGTTGAACAGCACAATGCGTTCACTCAACTTGAGTTTCTTAAATACCGACGAACCCACTCATTTCAAACCAAACTGCTCGCCGTCATTGATCGACGTCATGTTAACCAATGACAAGAGTTTGGTGAAATCTTACAGCCAACTTTCTGTTCCTGTGTTTCTGTATCACGATCTCATTTTTGCCACATTTGATATACGATCAGAAGAGAATTGTCCACAGTCCGTTCAATATCGTGATTTCCGTGGTATTAATGCTGATAACCTGTTTTCGGATTGTTGTAATGTTGAGTGGAGTACGCTGTATATGTCGTCTGATGTTGATATACAAATTGAGCTATTTAACGCCAATATAAACTACCTTTTCGAAAAACATGTACCACTTCGGACTGGAGTTATAAGGAGCGAAACATCGCCGTGGTTAAACGAGAGAATTCTTCTCGCGATGAGAAACAGGGACTTTCTTTTCAAACGATGGAGAAGGTTTCGTTGCCCGGAAATGCATTATGCATATAAAGAATGTAGGAACGATGTCACATTGTTGATAAGATCGGCTAAGCTCAGGTACTACAAAATGAAATTCAGAAACGATCGATCTTCCAGTTTCCTATGGAAACAGGTTCGCGACATTGGACTGAGCAAAGCAAAGAAAAGGATAAACGACGATAACATTAACCCTGATATCTTAAATATTCGATTCGCTTCTACTGGTCCCGCAGTCTCTGAAAGAATGCCTTCAATACTTTTAAACAACACTCGAGCAAATGCCTTTGAACTCGCAAGAGTCGATTCCTACACAGTCGGTTGTGCAGTATTTGCCATCAAGTCAAAATCCGTTGGCCTCGACTATATCCACCCTGACTTCATTAAAATATTGCTTCCAGTGATACTTCATCATATCACGCACATTATTAACACAATAATCATGACGTTCCGCTACCCAACACTGTGGAAGAAGGCTAAGATAATCCCAGTACCAAAGAAAACTAATCCACCTGAATTCCGACCCATTGCAATCCTTCCGTTTCTTTCAAAAGTGTTTGAATCTATTGTTAGCCGAAACATCAAAGATTACATTGAGCGAAACAAGCTTCTAAACCCCCTGCAATCAGGTTTCCGGAAAGGACATAGCTGTGTCACAGCCTTATTAAAAGTAACAGACGATATTCGAAGAGCTATGGACGAAGACAAAACGACCATACTAACCTTACTCGACTTCTCGAAAGCATTTGACTGCGTAGACCCAACAATACTTTGTCATAAACTGTCCACCCAATTCAATTTCTGTAATCCTACTAATAAATTAATTCTCTCGTATCTTACTAACCGAGTTCAAGCAGTTTTTCATAACTCTAAACTATCATCCTTTTGTGACGTACGTTATGGTGTTCCTCAAGGTTCTATTCTCGGTCCTTTATTATTTTCAATGTTTATCAATGACCTTCCACTAGTTTTATCCTATTGTAAATTCCATATCTATGCAGACGATGTCCAAATCTACCTAAGTTTCCCTCTTGGTATTGTTGAAGACTCAGTTGCTAAAATAATCGAGGATTTGGGCTCTATTGCAAACTGGGCTACACAAAATGGTCTAATGCTCAATCCTAACAAAACCAAAGCCATCCCGTTCTCGAAACAACCGCCTTCCTTGTCAAATTTCCCGCTAATAGAACTGAACTCGACCGCAATTGAATATGTTACATGTGTAAAAAACCTTGGAATAATGTGCAATAGTGAACTGACGTGGACTGACCACATTGATAGCGTAGTATCAAAGGTGTATACATCCCTAAGAGGCTTATCAATCAGCAAATACATTCTCCCTGTGAACATCAAATTAAAACTTGCCAGAGCACTCATAGTGCCAATCTTGACATATGGATCTGAGTTGTTCGCTGACTGTGATTATTCTTCCTCCCTAAAATTGACAAAAGCAATTAACGCGGCTGCACGGTATGTTTTTAACCTTCGCAGATTTGATCACGTCTCGCAACAACGTCGCATCCTCCTAGGAATCGAACTGGACGCATTCTTATGCTACCGGTCGTGCTTATTACTCTTCAAAATTATTCACAAGAAACAGCCAAAATATTTATATGAAAAGATCACCTTCTGTCGATCAAGTCGTAATATTACCTTGAAACCCTCCAATCATACCTGTTTAATGTCACGTAGGCACTTTTTCATTCATGCTGTTCATTTATGGAATCACCTACCTTCACAGGTACGGTCTAAGACCAAGTACAGACAATTTTGTAACGCTTGCTTCTCATATTTCTCCCGCTCGAACTGAAATAATTCCTAGTAACTTCAGTCTTAACTCTTTCTCTACACATATGTATTCTAATAACATTAAATTTTAAAATCAGAAATCTACACTCTTAAATTATAATTGAAGTAACTTGAAATCACTAATCCCAATCATGTCACACAAAATAATATTTTATGTTATAATGTTCCAGTACTAGTAAAAGAACATATGATTCTTGAAGTACAGCGATAGATATTAAAAATAAATAAATGAAAATGAAAATGAAAAATGAAAAAATGAAAAAAAGATTATCGACTTTACTTTTCACAGGTACATTCTTCACCGTGCTGCGCGCAGGACGTCGGGAGACCAAAAATACTGTGAGTAGCACACTCCGTGGTTATTGGGAGTCTCTGTATGTAGTGTGACGTCCGTAGCTTTGGCCAGGGTTACAACATCCATAGATTTTTTTCTTTTGCTGGTTAATTTTTTTACTAGTAAATACTTTAATATAGTTTATAGGTAAGTTTTTTGAATAAATTAAGTTATTTTTAGCTGCGCGCAGGACGTCGGGAGACCAAAAATACTGTGAGTAGCACACTCCGTGGTTATTGGGAGTCTCTGTATGTAGTGTGACGTCCGTAGCTTTGGCCAGGGTTACAACATCCATAGATTTTTTTTTCTTTTGCTGGTTAATTTTTTTACTAGTAAATACTTTAATATAGTTTATAGGTAAGTTTTTTGAATAAATTAAGTTATTTTTAGTTTTTTTTGTTTAATAAATAATGAATTGTTTTTTTCTTTAATGAAGATGAAGATGTTTTATTTGATGGCGTAATTTGTCCTTGCCGATATGTGTGTGTAGGGTGAGGGAAGGCCGTCTTCTTAGGGGTACTTGACAGGGTGGAACGTAAGGCTTTGGCTAACGTCTCCGCTAAGTGTCTATCTTCCATAAAATTCGCCAAGGGAGGTGGCAAAGGTCGACAACAGCAGGCACAGTCGGGTTTTTTACGAATCTTGATCGCCAAACGATGCTAGAAGGGCGTTGACTCGGGTAAGGGCTGAGCTAAGTAGTTTTAGGTCAGATTAGGATTAGAATAGTTTTAGATTTAAGCTTAGGTTGGTTAGTGTAGGCATAGTTTAAGATAGATAGCTTAGCTCCGCGAGCCCTCTTCCGGTATCTTTTGGTGGTAGAGGCATAGGCTTTGAACACACTTTTCCTCTTCTACTTTCCTATCTCTTCTACTTTTTCTCTATACTATTTTTAGCTGTCCGTCCGTGGGCTGCTTTAGGGTATTAGGCTTTCCCTCTCTTTCTATCTTTTCCTATCTCTTTTCTATCGTAGCTAGCTAGAGGCACGAGATTTTGTGTTTGCAAATGTATGGTGTACCAGGGAGGGGAAAGGAACCACCCTGTCCGACGAAGTTACCCGTGCAACCTCAAGCATTCTGCCGTCCTTCTCCTCTACACTGAAGCTACCTGCTTAGCCTGCACCAACAAAATGGCGCCCAACGGCACCTGAGACGTTTTGCGCTGTACAAAAGGCATCTGGCGTCTCAGGACATCCTAAAACACCGGCTCGACGTCTAATCTTGACTTCAGGAGGATGATTTTCACTCTCTTTCTTTCTGAAGGTCTTCACCCTGGACTCTGGATAGCCTCTCTCAGTAGTTTACTTCTTTCTTTAACAATTTAACTGAATCTAACTAACTGAAGACGGCTGACCAATCCTCAGACCAAGAGCCAGTGAATCTCGTGAGGTAGTCAGAGTTTTATGAAGAGCTAAAAGACGGGGCAGGTGGAAAGACCCAAGTGTAGACTGCTGCCGAGAAGCAAGGGTCTCAGAACCTGATTCTTCCTGAGGCGTGGACACTTCTTCTGGATGCTAGCTCGTGTTTGGTAAATCATCATCTGACATCCCAGCCAGCCTTTAGAATGGTTTCGAGCGTTGAAAGTTGTGGTTAGATGGAAGAGTTGATCACCGAAACTCGCAAAGTATTCGAGAAATCAGTCATAGTCTATCGTGACGGTTCGGAACCCTATCAAGGTGAAATCCGCAGAGTTGTTTCCGGAGAACCAGGCCTTATCTCTACACACACAAAGGCAGTTCATAAAACACAAATTTTATTCACATCACTAATGGGACCAAATTTCAACAGCATACAAAATTTTACAAAAACATTCTTAAACATTTACTTTTTTGTATGCCATAGAATATTTTCACATAATTAAGATACATAAATTGAATTTTTACACTTACTTGAATTGAACTTGAACTGAGGGAATAGATTTGTATTACATTGAAATAATACAGTCAAGATCTAGCACGAAATATAATTGAAAAGAATCAACAGCAAAATGTCGGACACAGAAAAACAAGGTACAAAAAAAAAAACATTGGCACAGTAAGAAAAGGCTTTCCGGCGATGGAGACGACGACAAGACGGTTGACCAGACGAGCAGCGCGAACTCTGGACTCAACGAATTAACGGACCTGTTCGAAGAGCCACCGGAGAGAACACCTTTACCCTCCAACCGACCAAGGCCAACGACGAGAAAAGAAGGTCACGCAGCCCATATATTCTATCGAAGATGATGATGAGCTGGAGGGAGCAGCCTTTCCAAGTCGCCAACTAGACCAACAAAACTAATTAGGTAGACTTCGAAACAACGACGATAGGGAGAAGGATGTCGCCAACTTAAGCAACAAAATCCACGATGGCGACGAAGCAGTTCGCCGCTATTTTAAGAATATGGTCGATACAGCGGTGGAGAAAAGTCAGACACAAATGCTGCCTACCTTTTCGGGCACCATGAACCAGGTGATGGAGGGAAGCTCCAGCCACCGCTATAATAAACCAGCACGACCAAGGGGACGCGACGAGAACAGGACGGAAACGTACTCCAGACAACCGACGCCGACACGACAGACAACACGGCAGGAGGAAAGGCGTGGTACTTGGCGACAGGAACTGACTCCCCCAACAATTTGCTCAAAAGTGGATGTACACAAGTGGGGAGTCAAGTTCAACGGCACCAACAAGACAATATCAGTGGACAGCTTCATCTTCCGAACAGCTATTCAAAAACTGCCATTTTCTATTGACGGGCACTGCAGAAAGATGAAGGAAGGGCTTATCCGACAAGAAGATAACAAGGATCACAAGATACTACGGGACATTATGAAAAGACGATAACGACCCCAAGAGACCTTCGACGAATTCTACCGAGATATCCGCGAGATGGTCGTTAGGATGAGGAACCGACCTAAAGAAGAAGACCTTGTAGACATCCTGAGGCAAAACCCCAGAGAACGAATAGCGACGCTGATCTTCGGATGTGAGGTAAATAGCATACGGGATCCAAGAGAAAAAAGTAGGCGCGCTGAAAAGCATTTAGCACTTTAGGGACGAGGAAGGAGAGGCTGACGAGGAGGCTGCGCCTCACCCCGTTCGCCCGCTTTCCACATCATGACCTGGTTCAAATGTGGTAAATGGTAATATGTCACTGGTTTGTGCAGCCTGTCAGGGAAACGGGAGTGTTGGCGTTGTGACCAGGACGAATCGGTCAACGAGGGTGGAAGACCCGGAAACGAGGTGCCTCCCGTTTCAGTAATGATCCTGACAAGACCTGACGACGATGAGACTCCAGACTTTAAGATTTCATCTCCGCGAAAGAGTCTTCATCCACAGAGAAATTATCACAGAAATTATCAAAAAAATCTTAGGCTTAGGGAAAGATCTGCAATTAATAGACAATGCAAGAAGCAGATAGAATCAACTGTGATAACCATATATGACGACAATAGGCCCTAGACAAAGGTTAAAATAACAGACGAAGAAATGCTGGAATTATTTGATAACGGCGCATCTGTGAGTTGCCTAGGCAGAGGAGCAGAGAAGTTAATCAGCCGACACAACGTTCAACTGAAACGGCTGAACATGCAATTCAAGACAGCAGATGGGAATCAACAGGCGATTAAATGACGATTCAGGACGCAGGTCTCTTGGGGTACGAAAACAACAGAAATGGACATATACATCGTACCGAGTCTCCAACAGGAAGTATACTTCTGGCTGGATATTCCGTTGCCGGAGCCTATATATCCGGGTAAGATCTGAATGACGCATTCTGGCAGATGCCTCTAGAGCGCAAGTCAAGGGAGAAGACAACTTTAACAGTCCCTGGTCGGCCATTATATCAGTTCACGGTGATGCCGTTCGGACTGTGTAATGCTGCCCAGAGAATGTGTAGGTTGATGGACAAAGTCATTCCTTCTCGTTTAAAGAAGAATGTCTTTGTCTACCTCGATGACATCTTTGTTCTCCAGACCTTGAGACACATGCCAGTCTACTCGGTGAGGTCGATTGCCTTCAGGAGAGGTAGCCGATATTCCAAGGAGATAAGGTACCTAGGGTATATCGTCGGTAATGGATGTCTGCGAACCGATCCGGACAAGGTATCGGCGGTCGAGGACTTTTCAATTCCGAAGAAAACTGCCAAACTGCTCCGTCGGTTTCTAGGGATGACGGGCAATTTTGCGGCTGCAACGGCTCCCATGACCAACTGTCTAAACAAAGGAAAGACTTTTAATATTTCGGACGATGCGCTTAACGCGTTTAATTTGCTTAAGAAGACCTTGGTTTCCGTACCCATTCTCACAAACGCAGACTTTAAGAAATACTTTTACATACAGTGTGACGCATCAACAACAGGCGTTGGAAGCGTGCTGTTCCAGATGGATGCGGAGGATAATGAACGACCGATAGTGTTCATGTCCCAGAAGCTTAGTCCCACCCAGCGGAATTATAGTGTGACGGAACTTGAGTGCTATGCGGCCGTTTTGTCTGTGAAGGGCTTTCGAGGAAGGACTACCTTTGCTATTATCACCGATCACGAGAGTCTCAAGTAGTTGATGACACAAAATGAGCTTTCTGGTCGATTGGCCACATGGAGTCTAAAACTTCAAGAGTTCGGATTCGTGATCGAGCATAGGAAGGGTGTCCAAAACGTAGTCCCCGATACTCTCTCACGAGCCCATATTGAGGAGCTCCCGTCCCTATCAGCTAAGGAAGTTGACTTTAGCTCGATTTATTGATAGAGTTATTTTCATATTTATTTTATTTATTTAGAGTTAGCTGTAATATTAGGTTAAGTATAAGCCCAGTTATGTGGAAGGGGTCAGCAGATCGCGGCCGGTCAATGGTGTACACGAAATTAAATAAAAATTAAATACCCTTAACTAGGGAAAGGTGATAATATAAACTGTGATATTTTATATAGATTTACTATACAATTATAAATAGTATTATTAAGAATTAAGAGCCCGGTTATCTCAGTCGGTAGAGTATAAGACTTTTCAACTCAGGCAGTGGGCCCTTGCCACACGTTAACAACGGCGTTAGGTATGGTAGAAGTGGTAGGGTAGGTATTGTGAAGACTTCCTTCTTTTACGAGGTCGGTTTACTCACGACCACTCATAAACCCTGGTCGATCCTGCTGCGGCAGCCTTAGCATTGAGATTATCTGTAAAGAGAAATTTATTAAGATGTGCACAGTTTGAAATATATAGCAAAGAGCTACACCTGACAACAACAACATACGTGCACGAACAAAAAAGTGACGAGTGCTGCGCGCAGGACGTCGGACAGACTCCGTGGTTATTGGGAGTCTCTGTATGTAGTGTGACGTCCGTAGCTTTGGCCAGAGTTACAACATCCATAGTTTTTTTCTTCTTTTGCTTTTTAATTCTTTTTTAATAGTAATTACTTTAATATAGTTTATAGGTTAGTTTTTTGAATAAATTGAGTTAATTTAATTTTTTTTTTGTTTAATAAAAAATGAATTTTTTCTTTTAAATGAAGATGAACATTTTTTGTTTGACGGCGTAATTTGTCTTTGCCAATATATGTGTGTAGGGTGCGGAAAGGCCGTCTTCTTCGTGGTTCTTGACAGGATGGAACATTAGGCTGTGGCTAACGTCTCCGCTAAGGGTCTATCTCCCATAAAATTCGCCAAGGGAAGTGGCAAAGGTCATGTCGATTGACATGAGGGTTGGGCTGGCGGACCAACAACAGCAGGCACTCTCGGGTTCTTTACGAACCTTGATCGCCAAACGATGCTGGAAGGGCCCTAAACCGAGTCAACGGCTGAGCTAAGTAGTTTTAAGTAGGACTAGGCTTAGTTTAGTCTTAGATTTAAGTTTAGGTAGTTTAGTGTACGCATGGATTAGGATAGATAGCTTAGCTCCGCGAGCCCCCTTCCGGTATCTTTGGTGGCAGAGGCATCGGCTTTGAACACACTTTCCTCTTCCACTTTCCTATCTCTTCTACTTTTCTCTATCCTATTTTTAGCTGTCCGTCCCTGGTCTGCTTTAGGGTATTAGACTTTATCTCTCTTTCTATCTTTTCCTATCTCTTTTCTATCGTGGCTAGCTACAGGCACGAGATTTTGTGTTTGCAAATGTGTGGTGTACGAGGGAGGGGAAAAGAACCACCCTGTCCGGCGAGCTTATCCGTGCAACCTCAAGCGTTCCGCCATCCTCCTCCTCGACACTGAAGCTACCCGCCTGCTGCAACACATTCATAAAATAAAAAATAATTTTTTTTACTTTAAGATACGATATTTTCGAAATAATTTGAAAAATATATAAATAACGGAATATGAGCAACTTTGATTTTTCCTGGACAAAAGTATTCGTCATTTGTACTACACTAAATAAAATTGGAAATTGATGAACGTACTTCCTTATTTTATTACTAGTTTTGTAAGCTCATTAATTTTTAAGTTTTCAGGGATTATTCCACCATAGAAATTTCATTTGCTCATTATATCCCCGCATGTGTAGTACAGAGTAATATTTTTTATTGATTATCCTCAAAATGGGTCGTAAAAGCAAGGAAACCGCTAACTATCGAGGTTGCCCCAAATTCCAAGAGCGGAAAACAAAAATGGTTCTGCAGTGAAAAATCCACTCGGGGCAGCCATACCCGTAACTCCTCAAATGACGTTCGCCCAAATGGTGTCCGGTCAGGGAAATACGGAAAACAGCAACTACCGAAGCTAGTGCCGCAACCTTCAGTGCACACGATCCAACGCCGGATTGGAAATTTTCCATTGAATGGCGTATGCATCGGTTAGAGGAGCGGGTAGACCAAATCTTGGCGCTCCTGCAGAGCCAACCACGACAACCATTGTAATGGCTGCGCAGAGAAACGAGTTCACTTACAAGATCCTTGCAGTGAATGCAAATTCATTGATAGGGATCCCTCGGAAAAACGAGCTCTATAAACTTTTGGATGACCAAAGCCCAGAGCTGATGCTGATTAGCGTAACCAAGCTAACTCGGAGAGGCATACTGGAGCACAGCAATTATAATGTTGTTAGAAGAGACCGGCCCAATTCCAGTTGTGGAGGCAGTGTTGCGATCTTCATAAAAAATAATATTAAACATAAAGTAGTGTATAGTGGTGAAGTACGAAGGTTTCAGGAGCTGGAGGCCTGCATCGTGTGCATTTCGCTCCGCAGTGGAAGGAGGTTGTATGCGGTGTCGGTCTACTCCTCTGGCAACCCTAGTTCCAGAACAACTATATCAGAGCTCGATTCACTCTTTCGATGTCTGAGGCTGGACTCGGAGGAGAACTATTTCATTTTGGCCGGGGACTTAAATGCCCGACATGGATATTGGGGAAACATAATTTCCAACAATAGAGGGGACCAGCTTTACAGCTGGTTTTGCTTACACAGTGTCGAGTATAGGCTCGATGTGAAAGCAACTGAGACCTCGTCCTATCCCAGGAGCGGCTCTTATCTGGATGTACTGTTGTTAGACGCAAGACTGTAGCTGACAGACACAAACTCACAAGCGTTCGTGTACCTCAGTGACCATTGCGGACTCAGTGCCGAGATCAAGATCCCCAACGACATTGCGGAATTAGGAGAGTATGTTCAAACGTACACCTACAACTACAGTAGGGCACGATGGTGCCCTGGTGGTGGTCTGGTGGTCTGGTGCTTCTCCAGACAAATGACACGAGCACTCTCTACGAAAGCGCTCCACATACCGTCCAATAGAAACTTGTCAAACGAAGAGATTGACATGTATCTAATTCAATTGGACGACACAATTAAACGAACGATGTACGTTACTATACCTAGGTATACACGCACAAACAATGAAAACTTGTACCGCAATGCGACAATCGACGCACTCCACCAACAAAAAAGTAGACTCCTGTCAAGATTAAAAACCTTGTACAGGCGGTTTACTGACAGACGAGACGAGGAAGTTAGGACACTGAAATCGCTCATTAAGAATATTCAAACATTGATTGCTCAGAACTACAGACTTTCTGCTAATATGTATTGGAACAGTAAGATTCGGGCTGTTAGATCTAACAACCCGAGCATGTTCCCTCAGATAAATAAATTCTTTCGAAGAAAACATAGCGATCTTCCGTGCCTTAAGCTTCCTAGAACGACGGACAACGAACAAATAGTGACTACAGCAGGTATTGATCCAGAAAACGCCGTACTCGACGATAACTTCTTTGTGGTCGAAGATCCGCAAGAAAAAGTGGAGGTACTTGGCGCGGTCTTTCAGGAAGTGTACAAGGTGAATGAGAGTATTCGCCCGATCCACGACCTGGGGAACCGCGTACTGGCTAACAACACTCTTCTTCGTGAGGATCTGCAACAATGGCGATCTGAGAACACTGTCTTTGTCGTGTTCAATGATGATAATATGGCAGATAATGCCATCGCCGACGAAGGGGTTCATCCCCCGTTTATATCGAAGACAGAACTCCAAGCGGTCTTCGAATCATTAAAGAAGAAAAAGTCAGTTGGAATCGACGGGATCTCCAACATTGTGCTAAGACACCTCCCCCTGGAAGTGGTTAATATGTACACAGTCCTGTTTAACATTGCTCTGAATAATGCACATTATCCGGAGCATTGGAAAACGGCTATTGTGCAACCCATATCCAAGAGAGGAAAAGATTCTTCGAATCCTTGCAACCTCCGGTCAATAAGTCTCCTTCCGAACATCAGCAAGGTATTCGAGAAGGTGATCAATAGAGCCTTGATCAACTGGACTAAGGACAAAAATATAATTCCGGATAACCAATTCGGTTTCAAAGCGGGGCATGACACTACTCATGCCACGTCGAAACTGGTGTCGTATATCCAATGGAACAAGAGCCAGAAACAATGTACCGGTGCCTGCTGGATTGACCTGGAGAAGGCCTTTGACACCGTATGGTTAGAAGGACTTTTCTACAAGCTCAATCGGCTAGGCATTAGCAAACCACTGCTGTACCTACTGTGTAAGATGCTTACCGGTAGAAGGTTCGTAGTCAAGAATGGCAACGTGACCTCCACAGGTATATTTGAGGTAAAAAATGGTCTACAACAGGTACTTGAGCGATCTGTTAAGTTCTCTTCCTCATGCAATTGCGTACTCCGATGACTTGATCGTGTACAAATCAGGCAACAAGATCGAGGAAATCACTACCCTCATGCAGGGTGACTTCGATCCATTCATGAGAAGTTGCGATGGCTGGAAGTTGAGTATTAACTGCCGGAAATCGGAAACCATTTTGTTCGTTGTTCGTTGTATAAGGCCTCGGCGGATACGAAAAAGAATTGGATTCTCAATCGTTGGAAGACACGGGGAGCCACTGGCGCAAAGGACTGTAGTCAGATACCTGGGGATCTGGCTAGATCAATATCTATATTTTAACAAACATGTAGATGCTGCTTTGGCCAGGACCCGAGGCGTTTTTGCCCTTACAAAAAGACTGATTTACAACAGCCAACTCGATGCGAGGGTGAAGGTTATCTGCTACATGGCCCTCATCCGGCCAATGCTCACCTATGGCTGTCCCGTGTGGTTCAACGTGAGTGCAAGCTTGATGGAAAAGATTCGGTTGTTTGAGAGGGCTTGTCTTAGGGCTTGCTTTCGTCGTCTTTATCGAACTCCAGAGTCCCAATACATAAAATTCTATTCCAATGAGTTTTTGTACAACAGGGCAAACCTGATAAGAGTGGACAATTTCCTGTTGAAGTTGATTGGAGGGCATACTGCTAGAGCGATGAACTCGTCCAATAACTTGATCTCAGGGCCTTACTACCCCAATCCAGAATACCACGAAAGGGTACGGCACAATGGCTTCGTCCCCCAGAAGCCTTTCTCCATTTAGACAAGAACGGACTGTTACAGAATATAAATGCGGTACCGCTCATCTTCCACATAGCCCGTTCAGCTGTGGATGGGCGACTCAACCACGACCGTTCCGTCGCACAACGAGCTAAGGACTGTCTCCTCCGGTTCAGTACGGCGGTATAAAGCAGAGATGTTCGGGATGTTGCATTGCAACATCGAAAATTCTGGTGGCTGGGGAGAGCAGGAACTCCCTCGTCGAACCCCTTAGACCCGGGGTAGAAAGGGTAGTACGTATCCCCGAATGGGGGACCAGTCGGTCAATGTCTTGCAGCAATAAGATGTTAATCTATAATCTGCAACCTATGGCCGGCCTACATAACCTAGGGTAGTTTTTAAGGTAGATGTAAGCTGTAAATAATGAAAAAAAAAAAAAAAAAATTGAGTATTCACATACGTACACCACTGTGTACCTATGTGTATACATTGTATATATCAATACACATACATATGTATATGCATGTAGTTTAGCTTAAGTTAGTTTAAGTTATTGTTAAGGTAGTGTGCAAGTTAGTATGTAAGTTTTAAGTATAGCCAGTTCTGTTATTGAGTTTTTTCCAAATTTTTCTTAATATTAAGTTGTACAGTTAAAGCAAGTTTTCTTTAAATGCATAGATCCTTAGTTTAAGTCGAAAGACATAGAATAAGATTAAGTTTAGCTTAGAGTGCCTGCCGAGGGCCATTAAGTTAGAAATAGTAAAAATGTTCGTTCAACTAGTTTCAAGCATTTGTGTCTAGTATGTAAGTCTTCATGAATTCCGAAAATAAAAATGAATTAAAAAAAAAAAAAGGCGGACCTGCAGATTTTCTTCGACTAAATTCCTGCTTTCACGGTGAGACAAGAAGAACGTGAACAAAAACCTTATCTACTTAGAAGAAAAAAAGTCCACAAATGGACTAAGCAAATACAATTTGTATAGTCCATAAATGGACTAAGCAAATACAATCTGCGCAGGATTAGTTGAATCCACCCCAACTCAAGTCGTTGAGTCTGCGTACATACCCGAACGGTCAATAAATCAAAGATAAATCTTAAAATGCGATCCAAAGAGTCTGCCTGGAACGTTATGAAGAGTGTGATACCCGAATAAGCATCTAAAAGGAATTCAACGTCAGACAAAAATGATTCCAATCACGAAGGATCCTCCTTATAAAGATGCTGCAATTAAAATTTCTTTGAGGGATGATCATCTAAGCATATTTCTAACAAAGTCTTTTTTGGGACTCTGCCCTTTGGTTGAGATGTGGGGAATGGGATTGAAGTTACCAGATGTTAAATGAAAACCTTCTTATTAATGAAACTAAAAATACAAACAAAACGGCTACCAAAGAAAATAAATCTCTTCAAATATGACAGGCCATGTCATCCGCACCGGTGATGCCAAGTCTAATAAAATGTCAGTAGGCAATAAATCCTTGTCCGTCCAAAAGCTCTAAGGCGGTCGGAAACGATGCAGGACCTGTTCCAGTCTACCAGAACGATGCTGAACAAATTTTAGTGTGTAGAAACATTAAAATGTTAAGCTATAATGTATCAGGTTTAAAAAAAATAAATCGAATTTTGGAAATTTTTTTAATTATGTTAAGATCTCTTAGTGAGCGAAAGCATTCGATTTAAGAACATATTTATGAATTATGAATTATACTGGTCTCCTGCTGTGAAAACTTCGGTTTTTGGAAGACGAAGTGGTGGAACATTGTTCGGTTTTCGAAATAACCAGTAATAATAGTAATAATAATTAAATTTAAATGTCATTAACTTAATTTTTAAATTTAAATGTCATTAACTTAAAATCGAATAAATTATATGTCATCTAGATACCTATCTACTTGAACTGCAACCCTGATTTCGACATGGTCTGTGACTCAATGCATACTTTGGACTCTGCAGATATTATGCTTATTGGGGAATTTAATGGCCGAGTAGGACTATCACAAAATTATTTCGCGTCCGGGTAAAGCCTCAGTTTTCAGGACTCCATCGGAAATCTAAGGACCCAATCTGTGATAGTAAAGGAGAAAAAGTCTATGAACTTGCTGATGAGTATGATACGCGTCTGATACCATATTCGGTAATATACTGCTTCGTTTCGAGCAACTGGTATAAGTTGCTGGACACTGTTCAAGTTAGAATTGAGATTTTTTCGGACCACATGCCCTGGAAAGTAACTGTAAATTTTACTGCTAGTTGAAACCATTTTAACATGAAACCACTAAGTCTTTTGCGAAAATTTGTTTTGGAACAACAGAATACTCGAGATAATTTAATTTAAAATTTTAATTAATCCTTTCCTCCATCTTCCTCATCCAGGTAAATTTGGAGTAAAGAATGATGCCAAGATTTAGCCTCCGCCTTAAGTTTGTGTGGAGTTCCATCCAACTTGGTTAGAGTATACCGGGAGAGAATACCGGGAAAAAAGCTGCTCTGTTTGTGGGGGTTTATATTCAGCCAGTTCAATCTCTCCGATGAGGAAAGTTCCTTCAATGCAGATTCCATTAGTTCGCTGACGATTGGTAGGAATTTACCTTGAATCAGAATTACTAGGTCATCTACATAGGATATGGTCTTTGTGCCTTTCTCCATGAAGATTTTAATGATTTTGTTGACTGTGAGAAGCCACAGTAGAGTGGAGAGAACTCCTCCCTGAGGTGTGCTTGTTGCTGTCAACTTCCTTATAGAACTGTGTCCAATATCTGCATAGATAATTCTACGGTTCAGTATTACCAGTCCCGGGTATAATGGATTCGTCTACTTTTAAGTCTTCTAGAGCTGCTACTACGGCTTCTGTTTTTACATTATTGAAGGCCCCCTCCATATCGAGTAACGTTGCTATTGTAAATTATTTGTTACTCAAGGTACCCTCAATTTCACGAACAACACTATGCAGGGCACTTTTCACTGACCTACGTTTGCCTACCTCAAACGTCAAAAGGTCACTGAAAAGTGCCCTGCCGTGTTGAGAATTGCATAAATTGTGGGAATTGATAAGTCCTCTTATATATAGGTCGGGGGTCTTTCTAAGGTTTTTCGCAGGAACGACGAGGGATTGATCGGCCTGTAGTCCTTTGCGGTAGTGTGGCTTGGTATACCTGCTTCATATGAAAACTATTTTTACCTCTCTCCACTGTTTTGGGATGAACCCTACTCGCAAAGGAGTTGGAGAAGTTGCTTACAATGTGAGGTACAGAGTGAGTACAGAAGCACAAGGTATTGTATCCCGTTTGAATTATGTAAAAACTGCACAAGTGAGTTTATATACTCTCTAACAATAGAATTTAAACGAATATATGATTTTTCTAATGTCTCCGCCTCATTTAAGAAAGCAATAATTTTTCCACTACAAAAAAAAGGCGATTACAAAAACCCGAAGAACAACAGAGGGATTACATTTCTGAGTACTTCAGCCAAAAATATTTGAAAGATTGTGCGAAGAGATTCTTGTACCCAGAACATAACATTCTTAAACAATTTCAAGCTGGACGTAAAAAAGGTTATTTTACATACAATCAGATATTCTGGCTAACAATTATTGCTGAATATTATAAAAGTAATAAATGAAGTTATACGCATTCTTTGTAGATTTTCGAGCTACTTTTGATACAATACCACGTAAAGCACTCTTCTACAAGCTGTCCAACATCGGTGTATTGAGTAGAATTATTCAAATCCTTCGAGGCTTGTATGGAAATAATAGTGCATATGTATGGGACTCAGACCTAATTTCTGAGCAGTTCAAAACTTCAATGGGCGCACACCTTCTTACACTATACATCAGTGACAAAACTGATGATGTAAAAGGTGGAACAAGTTTATCTAGGTATCCTGATATCGTCAAGCTTAAGACCCAATTTTGAAGAAACACTAGCTGATGCTATAAAGCTATATGTGCGATTTGGGAACGTTGTTTCAAAAGCAAATACGTATTGCAATTCTAGGGAGCAAACTTTATTCCACCACTCTTTAAATGAGAAATAGTATTTCCTTAACCCAGTTGAAAAAATGAATACTGAAAACAACTTAGATTAAATGCACATCAAGATATATAGTCTTTAATTTAAGAACTGTTTCTCATAAAGCATGTGACCGAAATCATTGTAGATCTAGGTTCAAATTCGATTAGAAATCCTTTTAATGTAATGATTATATGATGTAATATTGAAGAAGTTAATTTGAGTATTGTTAGTTTCAATAAAAAGGTTATAAATGGGGAAGTGGGCGAAACTACGTGATAATATATAAATGTGTAATAAAAATGCCTCCAATAACAAATAAGGCGGAATTTAAAGCGTTGACAAGCGAACCATGAAGAAAGAAGTGCATACGACGAATTCGTGGAGGCACTATAAGACTACAGGGCAAAAATCACAGGAGGTGCGGTGGGATGGGCCGGGCAAAAAGAAGACCGAAAACTGCTATATCTACATCTGCGATTGCAACAGAGAGCGAAGGCAGCCGTTATTTAGATGTGGATTATGTATTTGTGTGTTAGGGAAAAAGATTCAATTTTTAAGTACATAAGAGAGCGTTTCATAATAATCAGCATCATAGCTAATTTCTAACATCAGCCCCATCTGAGCCGACTCCCCAACGGAGGACAAAGATGAGGATAGCAAAGATGACTTCTATGATTTCCTAAATCACCTAGAGAAAAATAATTTGAAAACGATTAAAGGCAGACACATGCAGTGAAGTTGGAAGCCTTAAAAGCAACTTAGATAAAGCGATTAAGAAGACCTTGCAAGAATCACACGCCAACTCTAGAAGCAAGATCTTCCAGAAGTCCGTACATTGCGAACTATGTAGGCAACTATAACATTGAGGTGGTGAAGGACTTCGTCTACCTCGGCTCCACGGTAAACAGTACAAAACCCATCAGTGCCGAGATAAGACGGAGAATTAATTTCGCCAATCGCTGTTTCGAATCTTCGACTCTGAAACTGTAGGGAAACGCAACAGATGATGCCCACGTAAAAAGTGACGTACACAAGTCTAGGGGGACATCAAACGGCTTGGTGTGCGAAACTGGAGACAACTGGCGAGAGATCGGGCCTTCTGGAGAGGCATGTTGAGTGAGGCCCAGGTTTACCCCAGAATGTAGTGCCCTAAGAAGAAGAAGAATAAGAACAGATAAAACGGTTCAATAACATATTAACATACTTGTAGGAAATTACAATAATATTAGAAGTCCTCTAAATGCGCACTACAGTAAATTAACAACTGCTCATGAAAACGAATTCCGAATACAATAGGCCGGTTCTTCTGGCTCCGAAAATTCACTTGTCTGGTAAAACTGAAAAACACTGGCCCTTGGTTATTGATTGTAGGAAAATTAGTAAAAAATGTCTGCGATCAGTTAGGAAGGGCAAATCCTGATTTGATGTCAGGATTCCATCAAACAAAATTGGAAGAAAACTCACGTGCTATAACATCATTTTCCACAAAAAAAGGGGATCATTTCTTAAAAGATTACCGTACAGATGGAAAATAGTCCCAAATGCATTCCACAGTCTACCCGCTTCTCAAGCTTTCCTCGATATGGATTACTTGATAGTGATTGGATGCTCGGAAAACCGCATGCATAAAAATTTATCGATGTATTTTCTGTGCAGGAAATACAGACAAATGATCATCATTTGGTCATGAAATGATTTTTCTAGGACATAGATGAATAGATAAAGGTATACTGTTAGATGAAAGTAAATTTGAAATTATAACACATCCCACTCCCAGAAATGGCGATGATTTACCAATTATTATAGACATTTCATTTCGAATTTTGGAGAACATGACGACATTTAACAAGATTAAGCTGAAAAAATTTTCGGTTTTCATGGACCATATTTAAAAAATCAATTATTAAGTCCGATCCTAATATATCCTAATTTTGGAAAAGAAAGACCTGCGATGCGGTACTTACCCAACAACAAATGACTGGATGGCGCAGTCCGCAGAGTGCCTGCCCCTGGTAAGTGGGCTCCCCGGTTCATATTCCAGTGAAAGCAAAGTTAATACACTTTTATCCTGTTTTCGAATCTGGTCCAGTCAACATATGCCATTAGGATCAAATTAACGAAACTATCACTGGAGTGGTCAATCAGTGGTAGTAGCCTGACTATGGGTACCACAATGGACCAATATGGTCTAAGTGCGCTGGTGAATTCACTAGCAGCCCAACTACCTAACCTAACCTACGCAACAACATGGCGAAAAGTACATGCCCATATCATATGCCTCTTGAGCCTTCACATGAGGTGCAACCAATAAATCCATCATAGAAAATAAAATAATAAAAGTAACGACTCGTCAAAACTCATTTCAAAACGAACGTTAAGTCATGTGAACTTGAACAAAAATCTGACCAAAACTAAGTAACAGAACAAGCATTAAGTATTGTGTCAATAGACACCATTGGTCCACTATTTCTAACAGAGAAAAGCAGTGAATACTCTGTAAAAACAGATCCCAAATAAGACTGAAAAAACAGTAGCAAAAACTATTATTGAAGGATTTGTGTTGAAGTACGGTTTCATGAAGAAAATTATAACAGACATTGGAACCGAATATAAAAATCAAATCTTAACTGAACGTTGCTCTATACTGCAGATATACAAGAAAACTTCAACAGCGTATCATCTAATCAGCGTAATCATCTTATCACTAAATTATTTGTAGGGCTTACGCCCAATGTGATAACCACATATATACTAATGAGGAAAAAGAAATGATCATGAAAAAATACTATGATAATTTTTCTAACTCATAGAACACTAAATGAAAAAGGATTTCAAAGCGTTGATATGGCGTCTCATGCAGGCACAAGCGTCTGCACTTAGCCTCTATCAGCGAACTCCTACTCTCACCTCCACGTGGTGAAATCTGGGAGCCGAGCACCTTCAATCGAAGATGGGGTAACCAACCCCTGGGGGACGTCGTTGGCGGCTGCAGACGAGAGAGGGGGGAGAGTGTGCCTGTACCAGGACTCATCTCTCTTTATGGATGGCGGCGGAGGAGCTGGAAACTGTCTGGCCAACGGCGGCATCCGAAACTCCAGTCAGAGTTACCTGGTGCGCAGTCCTTCTACAGCTAATACGACATTTTCGGAGCACAGGTGCAGAAGCTAATTTCAGGGCCAGGTCGGGGCCCTAGAATTGAGATGGCGGTGGAAGATCCCCATAATTTTAGGGACAACGGCGGCGCTCATAGCCTCAGCGAGGTTACCGACACCGGATAAGACGCGACCCTCCGCCCGAGGGTAAAAGAATAGGACCTGGCCTCCCAGTTGGGGGTTGTGCGTGGGGTTAGCTCCCTCACCACGTAAAAATTTCATGGTTCAGAGACAACCAACTGCCTCCGATACGGACGGAATTAATGTTGACGACCTCAGCAAACGATACAAGGACAACGATCTTCGGTTCTGCACGTGAAATGTTAGGTCCATTAACAGACCACGTGCAGCTGAAGAACTCGCGGAGGCCCTGGACTGCTATAAAGCAGACATTACCGCAATCCAGGAAGTGCGGTGGAATGGGCCAGGCAAGAAGCGGATGAGAAACTGGGACATCTACTACGGTGATTGCAACAGGGAGAGGCGCTTATTTTGATGTGGATTTGTTGTTCGAGGCAGACTTAGGCAAAAAGTCTTAAGCTTTGTCTGTAAAAGCGAACGCCTCATAACAATCCGCATCAAGCCTAAATTCGGGAACATCAGCCTGATTTGCGCCCTCGCCCCGACAGAGGACAAAGATGAGAAAACAGCTAGGATGACTTCTAAGATCTCCTAGAAAGGACTTACGATCAGTGCCCCAGGTTCGACACCATGATCGTTCTAGGAGATTTTAATGCAAAGCTGGGTAAGGAAGACATCTTTGCCAAAGTCTTCGGGAAACACAGCCTGCAAGACACCACATCCGATAACGGACTCAGGCTGGGGTCTTTGTCACAGGACGTAATCGCTATGCAGCTAGCACGCGGTTGCCACACCTCAACATCCATAAAGGGACCTGGTGGTCCCCTGATCAATCAACCGTCAACCAGTAGATCCTGTTGCGGTCGACGTCAGACACTCCTCCAGCATTGTTGATGTCCGAACGTTCCGAGAAGAGAACATCGACTCGGACCATTTCCTTGTTGTAGCCAAGGCAAAAACTCGAATTTCAAGAGATCAACGGAGTCGAGAAAGGACACCACGGTTTGACGTCGGAAAGCTACAATCGCAACGGACTGCTATGATCTTTGCCGATCGAGTCTCCCGGAATCTCTCTCTAAGTTCGTCTTCACCTGCGCAAGCAATCGAAGGAGATTGGAGGCGTTGTCAAGAAGGCATCAAAGATGCTGCCATTGATGTGCTGGGTTTTACGGCACCACCTAGAAAAACCCATGGTTTGACAACGAGTGTAGCCTGGCACATGCAGCGAAGATGGAAGCCTACAAAGCAACGCTGCAGCTAACGACGAGAGCTGTTCGTGAGCTCTACGAACAGAGACGTAGGGACGAAACCCGGCTTCTCAGGAGAAAGAAGAAAGAGCACGTGAAGCGCGCGATCGAGGAGATGGAGAGGTGCTGCGGCAGGAAACGAAATACGGAACGATGTCCGAAAGTTTTAGAGAGGGTGAAATAATTATCCAGTGGATATAAGGTTCGGACAGAAGCCTGCTGGGACAAGAATAGACAACTAGTAGGAGAGGCGCAGCCGATACTGAGAATGTGGAAGAACCATTTCTGCAGACTACTAAACGGCGATGGTGACACCAATACCGGTGTCAGTCAGAATGTTCCACTCAATATGGACGATGATCGACGAGAATTGCGTCCCCCCGACTTAAACGACGTCAATATAGCAATATCAAGACTGAAGTCTAACAAAGCTGCCGGTGCGGACGGACTGTCCGCTGAAATCTTTAAGGCAGCTGGAGGTGATCTGGTTGGGCGCATGCACCAACTCATCTTTAAGATATGGTCGGAGGAAAGCATGCCCGATGAGTGGAATCTCAGTATAGTTTGCCCGATCCACAAGAAAGGAGACCCCTTTGACTGCGCCAACTATAGAGAGATAAGTCTCCTGAACATCGCTTAGAAGACCTTCTCTGCCGTTTTGCGTACTCGCCTGAAGCCTCAGGCCAGGGAAGTCCACCATCGACCAGATTTTTACACTACGGCAGATCCTGGAAAATACCCAAGAAATGCAAATCGACACCCACCACCTTTTTGTCGATTTCAAGGCCACAAAAAGCCGCCGCTGTCATTCCTGCCAAACTCGTCAGGTTGTGCAGGATGACGATGGAGAATTCTCGCTGCTCCATCAAGGTCGGTAACAATACCTTCAATGTCAAAAAAGGATTTAGACAAGGCGACGCGCTGTCATGTGATTTCTTTAACATCATCCTGGAGAAGATCGTGCAAGACTCACAACACAAGAGGCACGATCTTCCAGAAGTCCGTACAACTGTTAACATACGCGGACGACATTGACGTGATTGGCAGAACACAGCGAGCCATCAATGAGGCGTTTGCTGGCATTGAGGCGGAGGCGGCTAAAATGGGTCTAGCGGTGAATGAGGGAAAAACGAATAATATGCTGTCAGCAAGAAAGGACACACAACATCGACGTCTAGGACAGAGCGTCACACTGGGCAGCTATAACTTCGGGGTAGTCAAGGACTTCGTCTACCTCGGCTCCGCAGTAAACAGTACAAACAACATCAGTACCGAGATCAAACGCAGAGTAACTCTTGCCAACCGCTGTTTCTATGGGCTCAAGAGGCAATTGAGCTGTAGAGCCATCTCTCGAAGGACCAAGCTGACTTTATACAATACCTTGATCATCCCAGTCCTGCTGTACGACGCGGCGGCATGGACAATCTCAAAAGCGGATGAAGAAGTCCTTTCAGTGCCATCCACCTGTCGAAACAGCCTTAGTCCCCTCAGCTTGAAATCGCTTTCGAGTAGCTTCTGCCGGCGTGTTGTCTCCGGTGATTGAAGTTCTTTCACGATCTCCTGTAGTTTCATATCTTGCCATTGCATTCATGCCAACCAATCCTCATCAGTGATGTGAGTGTTTAAAACGAAAAGCGAAGCTTCTTCCATCTCCTCCTCTTCTTCAGCTGGTCGTCGGCTGAGTGCATCCGCGTATAGAGCGCTCTTTCCTGGCTGATGAACGGCTTCGAAGGAAAACTCCTGGAGTTTAAGCCACCATCTTCCGATGCGAGGAATCATCCTATGCTTGTTCTTAGTGGCCACTATCGCTTCACAATCAGTTACCACCTTGAACTGCTTACCCAGGAGGTAGACGCGGAATCGTTCGAGACTGTTGACAATGGGCAGTACCTCCAGCTCATAGGCATGGTACTTTCGCTCACTTTGCGTGAGCTTGCGACTAAAGAAAAGCACCGGTCGCAAACTTGATTCCTCTTTCTGGCGTTGGAACAGGATCACAGCTATTCCCACCGATGATGCGTCAGTGTGAACCTCGTGTTAACACTCGGGGTCGAAGATGGCCAGTACTGGTGGATTGCAGAGAGACATTTTGAGCTCCTGGAACGCCGCTTTTGTGAAGGACCCCATACAAAGCACTGGTCCGTTCTTTTTAGCTCCGTCAATGGTAAAGCGATGTGCGAGTGTTTCTCCACAAATTTCCTGAAGAAACCTGTCAACCCCAGGAACTGCCTGACCTCGTGCGGATTTTTTGGTGTTGGATACCGCGTTATTAATTCTATCTTTCCTAGGCTCGGCCTCAGTCCAGTATTATCGATTTGATACCCGAGAAACAAAATGTTAGTTCGGAAAAATACACATTTACTTACATTAAGCGTAAATCCGAAACGCTTCAGCGCCTTCAGAAACTCCAGCTTCTCTAGTCCCTCTTCCAAATTACTACTGGCAATGATTGTGTCGTCCAGGTAGACTTCCGCATCTCCCTTTTGCAGCTTTGAGTGAATTCATACACGCTTGGAAGTGCGCTGGGGCGTTGACGAGACCAAATGGCATTCTGTAGAACTCGAACGAACCCACAGCAGTTGTGAAAGCGGTGTACTTTTTGCTGCTTTCCTCCATTGGTATCTGGTAGTAACCGGATGCCATGTCCAACATGGTGAAAAACTTCTTGCCACTCAGCGCTATCAAAACTTCTTCAATCACGGGCATTGGAAATTTGCGCTTAACTGTGACTTTGTTAAATGCACGAAAGTCAATGCAGAACCTATCTATGCCGTCTTTTTCTTGGTAAGAACGATAGGCGAACAGAACTCGGATGTGGACGGTCGCACCACTCCTTGCCCCAGAATCTCTTCTACCTTTTCACTAACGATGGCCCGTTTGGAAAATGGTATTCCATACGGCTGTACGCACACCGTACTCGTAGTAGACAGTTCGATAACACATTCTACCGTCTTTGACTGACCTAGTTCACTCAAGTTTTTGGCGAAGCAGTCTCTGTTAGCATCAATCAGCGACTGTAACTTCTCTCTGTCCGCCTCATTAATATCTCCAACGTCCAGCTCGTTGATCATCAATATTTCTTTGTCGGTGGAACTGCTGCACCCAGCGTCGCTAACCTCGATGTCAGTACCTTCAACCAATCGCTTTTTCTCGTTGATGTCCTCTGCTGGCCGTTCCCCCTTGGCGCCCTCTTCACCCTCCACGATTCGCAATTCTCTGAAAGATTTAAAAATTCTCACCTGGGGTTGATCAAGAAGCGCTCGCCCTATAATCAACGGATATGGTTGACTGTGACCAAAACATTGCATGTCGACGTAAGGCGATCCACTGAAACTTTCGCACACAGCTGTCCAACCGTCGTACAACCTCCAAATCCTCTAAGAACAGTTTTGAAAGCATCGTATCTTAGACCGCCTTTCTCCGCAATGGATTTCTCCAGAGTCGATTGTGTGACCGCAGAGATCGATGAACGCCAGTACCTGGTAGCCGTTGATTGTGGCTTCTTTGAAATACTCCGATTCATCCTTTATAACCAATTGTTGTCTGGTCGATGGCACTTTTTCATTGCGCCCACGTGTTTGCCGGCAGTTCCTCATGAGGTGTCCTGGTTGCCGGCATCGGAAACAATTTCCTTTATCGCTCTGAACTGCAGGCAGGTGATTACCGCTTTGCCTCCAGTCCCGAACCCCATCGTGCTCGCTCCAGCACCGATCGACTTAGGTTTCATTGCCCTGAATGCCTCCTTAAGTCGAGCATCTGACATTCCCTGAACGATGTACCGTATGAGTGGTGATTGTTGAAGATTTCCCCGTGATGCAATCGCTTTCCCCGTGATGAATACATATTCCTCGAAGTCCTCGCCCCCTCCCTGTTGCTTCAGTCTCAATGCGTCGTGAATATCAGCTTCGTCTATGGATGGAAATGTGCGACAAAGCTCGTAGAAGAAATCATCTAACGACTCCCAAGTCATGCTGGAGTTCCACAGCTTGGCCGCACCGGTCAGCCGTGAAGTGGCCGCCATCAGAACTAAACACTCGTCCAAACTATATATACGCTGGATATCTGCGTCGTTTATAGGAAGTGGAAAAATAGCCCGAGATGTAAAACGTATGAAAGCCAGTACAAGAAATATAGGAACAGAGTGAATAAGAACATCGAACTAATGAAAGCCAATTATTACAAACAAAAATTCCTAAATGCTAAAAATGACCCAAGAAAAACATGGGGTGTCGTTAATGAACTACTTGGCAGAAAGAAGTGTTCAATTGACGAAATCATCATAAATAATTTTCCAGATGCTGCTTTTGGCTTAAAAGACATTGTGGAGAAACTCGCAAATCAATTTCCCAATGAAGCCGCAAACATCATCCATGCTTGTGACACAAAAACCTCGAACCATGTGAGCAGTCAACTTCAACAAAGCATATATTTAGAGGAAGCAACTGAACCGGAAGTATTTAAGATACTGAGTCAATTAAATAGTAAAAAAGGTCCTGGAGCAGATAATATTAGACCAATTGATCTCAAATTGAATGCTATATGCAATTTACAAAGGATGGGTAAAAAACGAAACAGCAAATTACAGACCGATTGCAATATTGCCGGCTGTTGAAAAATGCCTGGAAGAAGTACTTGTTCACCGTGTTAATTGTTTTATTTCGAAACACATTTGCTACACCCGAATCAGTACGGCTTCCAAAAAGGCAAGAGTACACAATTATTGCTGGGGGAGCTTACACATGTGTTCAATGCAGGACTAAACAAAAATCATCACGTAATTTTGCTATTTATTGATTTTAGCAAGGCATTCGATACCCTGACACATGAAAAACTTGTGGAAAGTCTCATCAGAGTGGGGTTGAGAGGAGTCTTATCAAACTGGCCCAAGAGCTATCTGACTGATAGAACAATCCAAGTCAAGGTTTCTGACACATTGAGCAATGAAAGAGAATGTTAATATGGTGTGCCACAAGGCTCCAAATTGAGTCCCATTTTATTTATTCTATTCACAAACGAATTATTGAGACTATAGAAGAAAAGTACTGCTTATGCCTATGCCGACGATATAGCAAACATGGTAAAACACAAACACTTGAGTTCAGCTGTGCAGATAATGCAAGACGAATTCAACGCTACATCCGAATGGTGTCATGATAATGGCCTAGTCATTAATGCTGCTAAAATAAAGGTGATGCACATTCGTACTCCGTCAAAACCAACAGAAGAGATTCAAATATTCCATTGCAATGACCGCTGTTCGCTAACAAGAAATACCAACGCTATTGAAGTAGACAGTAGTATTAAATATTTAGGAGTTACCATCGACGAGAATTTTCTCTGGCGTGACCACATCAATGTCCTGCGCCGTCAACTTGAAAGCACCATCTTTGCTATGACGTACCTTAAGCGTTACACAAACGTAGAAGTGCTAAGGCAGGTGTATTACTCGTTAGCAGAGTCGCGCATTAGATACGGTATTCTGGCCTGGGGAAACGCAGCAAAATCACACATGGATAAAATATTTAACCAACAAAATCGTCTTGTAAAAAAGTTCAAGATGTCAAAGCAATCTTCCAGATGACAACACTGCTACACTACATGAGTGACCCACGATTTCAGCAAACCTTAAGTCACTCGCTAAACACAAGAAGACGAGCCCAAGCGATGCTTGAAGTTCCGGAAGCTATCAACTTGTATGGAGACCGGGAACTACGATGCACTGTCCCCAAACTAATGAATTCGCTGCCACAGTTTTTAAAAGTCATTCCAAATTTCAAAAAAAGGAAAAAACAGTTAAGGAGGTTTCTATTGCAATCTCATTCCGTACATTAAAGTTTTTAATTCGTAAAATTAATCTCACTTAAAAAAGCTTAAAATTGAATCAACCACTTGAATTAATGTAAACTTAAAACAAAAGAATGTAAAGTCACTTCAAAGACTCTCACAATCTATGTATATGCAACCACCTGCAGATAAGCATTTAGCTTTGCAGGTAAACCATTGTAAACGAATAACATATGTATTAATAAAAACAACAACAACAACAACAATATCTCACCTTCCGTTTCCAAGCATTGGCTGATAAACCTGAGAGATTTCTCGAGTTAAACTCTGAAATCATATCGGCCACGTCTCGCACACTATAGCGGCCCCCCAAACTCTCCCGATCCATGGTATTTCGTGACAGCTCACCTGTTGTCCGTGATAGAGTGTTGTTGAGTTGGTCTTGCAGTCTTCGAAGATCGGAAACGTGCGTGTTCCCTTGCCCTAACTTAGCATCTACTACACGCCCCTTCGCCACAGTGGCTGCCACGGCACCAGCTTGCGTGTTCCCCTGCCCTGCCTTACTGCCTACTGCAAGCCCTTTCCGCCCTTCTCTAAGCAGCAACTCAGCCCCCACCAGCGTACCTCCTTGCGCTCCCCTGCCATCTACAGCACCCTCTTTCCACCAATCTCTAAGCAGTATCTCTACACCAACCTGCGGCCTTCCTTGGGATCCGATAGCCCCTACTGCTCTCCCCTGCATCTTGTCTCCACCGTCAACTTCCTTCACCATCTCATCCCGCCCATCAGACTTGCCCAACTCGGCCGTCGGTGTACTCGGTCGCTCCCGTGCCACCACTTCAGCACCCGTAGTCTTTAGCAACTTCCTATTCTTCCTATTCTTCTTTTTTTTTAACAACAACCAAACTCTGCTTCTGCTATCGGTTCACGCCACTTCGTGGGCTTTTGGTGTCCCGTAATCCCACTTCTGGGATGTAAAGTCAAACTGCGAATGAATCAAATATATTTATTTAGAAGAAGTCTATAACAATGTCAACATAGTAATACAATAAAGATACAATGTAATGTGGCTAGTTAAAAAGCCATGTTTAATTTAAATAATTAAGAAAACAAAAACAAGCTAATTCTAATAAAATTTATATATTATACAAAAAATATATTTTAATACAAATTACCTATAATCAAATTTAACTTTTATATTTAGTCTATAAGAATAACAACATAGCAATAAATAAAAGATACAGCGTAATATGGCTAGTTAAATTAATACCATTTTTAGTGTAATGTTTACTTTAATTCAAAGTATTGATTTGGCGCCTCATGCAAGCACAAGCGTCTGCACTTAGCAACGACTCCTACTCTTACCTCCAAGTGGTAAAATCTGGGAGACGAGCATCATCGATCGAAGATGGGGTAACCAACCCCCGTGGGACGTCAATGGCGGCTGCAGATGAGAGAGGGGGAAGAGTGAGTCTATACGAGTTCTCATCTGTCTTTACTGTCTGGCCAACTGCGGCATCCGAAACTCCAGTTACAGTACACAGATCTAGAAGATTCTATCAAGGCCAGGTAGGGGACTTGGAATTGAAATGGCGCCGAAAGATGCCTATAGCTTTAGGGACAACAGCGGCACTCACAACCTCATCGAAGGTCCGCATAGCCCGGACCTATCGCACGAGGGTTAAGGAATAGTGTCTGGCCTCCCAGCTGGGGGTTGTGCATGATGTTAACTCACTCCAAACGTAAACATTTTATGATTTAGAGCCAACCAACTGCCTCAGATACGGACAGAATTAATGTTGACGACCCCAGCAAAAGATACAAGGACAACAATCTTCGGTTCTGCACGTGAAATGTTAGGTCCCTTAACAGACCACGTGCAGCTGAAGAACTCGCGGAGGCCCTGGACTGCTATAAAGCAGACATTACCGCAATCGAGGAAGTGCGGTGGAATGGGCCGGGCAAGAAGCGGATGAGAAACTGGAACATCTACTACGGTGATTGCAACAGGAAGACGCGCTTATTTGGATGTGGATTTTTTGTTCGAGGCAGACTTAGGAAAAAAGTCTTAAGCTTTGTCTGTAAAAGCGAACACCTCATAACAATCCGCATCAAGGCTCAATTCGGGAACATCAGCCCGATTTGCGCCCACGCCCCGACAGAGGACAAGGATGACAACAGCAAGGATGACTTCTATGATCTCCTAGAAAGGACTTACGATCAGTGCCCCAGGTTCGACACCAAGATCGTTCTAGGAGATTTTAATGCAAAGCTGGGTAAGGAAGACATCTTTGCCAAATTCATCGGGAAACACAGCCTGCAAGACACCACATCCGATAACGGACTCAGGCTGGGGTCTTCGTCACGGGACGTAATCTCTCTGTAGCTAGCACGCGGTTCCCACACCTCAACATCCATAAAGGGACCTGGCGGTCCCCTGATCAATCAACCGTCAACCAGATTGATCATGCTGCGATCGACGTCAGACACTCCTCCAGCATTCTTGATGTCCGAACGTTCCGAGGAGCCAACATCGACTCGGACCATTTCCTTGTTGTAGCCAAGGTAAGAACTCGGATATCAAGAGATCAACGGAGTCGAGAAAGGACACCACGGTTTGATGTCGGAAAGCTACAATCGCAATGGACTGCTAGGATCTTTGCGGATCGAGTCTCCCGGAATCTCCCTCTAAGTTCGTCGCCACCTGCGAAAACAATCGAAGAAGATCTGCCGTTTTGTGTAAGTTAACATCCAAAAGCGCAGCTGTACATAATTTGGAGCTTGTTTACTCAGATGCACATGCGCAAGAACTGTTATTCTTCGCGTAAACAAGTTGTTTACGCAAATGCAGCTTGTTTACGCAAATGCGTAGCAAGTGCATGGTGACCACCGCTAGCTTTTGGGTAAACAAGTTGTTTAATATAATAAATACAGTTGAATAAAATAAATACAGTAAGTGGAGTGCCTTTTTTGTTAAGAATTAAAGATCTTTATAGAAAATTATTTAAGATAAAACATTAGAAGTCATAGTCTGTTTTTTTATTGTTTCTCACATGTTTGTAAAGAACTAAAAATAATATTCATAATGGAGGAAGCACGTTTATGTGCATTTATCACGGCAGCTGTTAATAAAGCTGTTGAAGAAACGCAAAAATCTTTACAATTCAAAATCAGTGAACTTACGGACAAGCTTTCCCTTTTAGAAACACCGTCGAGGGTTGTTGAATATAAGCCGGTAGTAATTAATCCGCAAATTAAATGTGAAGAATCACTTGACCTGATTAAGTCACTTCCAGACTTTCACGGTGACCAATCAAAATATGTCTCTTGGCGACAAGCTGCATTTGCCGCCCATAGAATATTTGAGGATTATGAAGGAAGTTCTAAGTACTACCAGGCAATTGCTATACTCAGAAATAAAATAGTAGGTTCTGCGGATTCGGTGTTGTCATCTTTCAACACTGTTCTCAACTTTAAAGCTATAATTAGTCGATTAGATTTTACTTATTCTGATAAGCGTCCAATTTACTTAATCGAGCAAGACATGTCCACTCTAAAACAAGGTAAAATGTCTGTAGTCGAGTTTTATGATGTGGTCGAAAAGAAATTGACATTATTAGTCAATAAAACTATAATGACACATGAGGGTAAACCTGAGCTCATAGCTTCGCTCAATCACAAGTACAGACAGGACGCGCTTAGGACATTTATTTCTGGGCTGCAAAAACCAATGAGTGATGTTTTATTTGCGTCAAGACCTACAGATATGCCAACTGCATTGGCACTTGCTGAGGAGTTAGTATCCAATCAAATGCGTTATACATTCGCAACCTCCTTTACTCATTACAGTGAACATTCAAACAAACCCATGATTCAATCTAACTATAGATATGACTCATTCAATTCGCCTCGTTATGTACGTGAGCAAATCACTCAACCTAAAATTCACCCAATGGAAACAGATCCTTCAACGTCTCGTTACAGATCTCAAAGATTGAATCCAACTCAAAACCCTAATAATTCGGTTGAAAGACTACATCACAATAACTATCATAATACTTACATGAACAATAACCCTCAGAAAAAAAGATCAGGACCTTCAGATAGGTATCTTCGAAATGGTATTTTTGATAAAAATAACCAGTCCTTACGACAACCGCCACCTAAAGTCCAAAGATTCAATAATTTAGTTCAAGATCGACCAACACAACAGGAAACTGGCAATTGTGAATGCTATTATGACAGCCCAAATTATTATAATAGATATGACGTGTCGTCTGTGCACGAACCTCAAGGGGATGAAACCGAGAATTCAGAAATAATAGACGAGACAAATTTTTTAGAGGAAGGTCCCTCCTACCTTTCATAAGTCGAACTTTAGGGAGAGAGAAATCAAATTTTTAATTGACACAGGTGCAGCAAAAAATTACATAAAACATAATAAAAATCTAAAGGGTATTAAGGTGGTAGAATCCCCATTTATTGTAAAATCCCTACATGGATCAGATCCAATCAAATTCGTAATAAATTTATTTAACAGAAATACTCCTTTTTTTGTTCTCCCTCGCCTTGATAGTTTTGACGGTATAATTGGATGTGACTTTCTACATAAAATAGGGGCACAACTTGATTTGGAAAAAGGAGTAATAGTAAGTATGATAACAAGGAGGAAAAACTTCTATACTTCTTTTGCAGGGACGTAAATCATATTACTGTAGATAATAATTTTGTACCACCAGATGTACGAAAGGAATTTGAATCTATTTTAGTGAAGAGAAAGAAGGTATTCGCTGATTCAAATGAATCATTGCCCTATAGCACAAACGTTGTTGCCACCATCAAAACAATAGACAATGAGCCAGTCTACTCAAAAGCATATCCCTACCCAATGGCAGCTGCGCAATTTGTCAACAAGGCGATTTCAGATCTTCTCAACGCGGGTATAATACGCCCATCACGGTCTCCTTACAATAACCCTATTTGGGTTGTAGATAAGAAGGGACTTGATGAAGATGGTAATCGAAAAATGCGGTTAGTGGTTGACTTTAGGAAACTTAATGCCAAAACAACAAACGACAAGTATCCCATTCCAGACATCTCAGTTATCCTTGCAAATTTAGGACAGTCGTTATTTTTCTCAACATTAGACCTAAAGTCTGGATTTCACCAGATAAAGCTATCCGAATGCGACAGGGAAAAAACAGCATTTTCCGTAAATAATGGGAAATTTGAATTTTGTCGGCTCCCCTTTGGGCTAAAAAATGCACCGAGTATTTTTCAGAGAGCCATTGACGATATTTTGAGAGATGATATCGGCAAATGCTGCCACGTTTATATCGATGACGTGATCGTCTTTTCTAAAACAAAGCAGCAGCACCTTAAAGACATTGATAAAATCCTTTGCAAATTACTTGAAGCTAATATGCGCGTTTCCTCGGAAAAGTCGACGTTTTTCAGACAGGAAGTAGAATTTTTAGGTTTCGTGGTCTCCGCACAAGGCATTAAAACCTGTCCAGATAAAGTTAAAGATATTATTGAGTATGAGACTCCAAAAACCCTTCGTAGCTTACGCTCGTTTTTGGGACTCTCCGGATATTACAGAAGGTTCGTTAGAGATTATGCCCAAATAACAAAGCCGCTAACAAAGTACCTACGCGGAGAAAATGGCAATGTTAGTGCTAGGCAGTCTAAAAATATCCCTGTAACCTTCGATGAAGATGCCATCAATGCTTTTAATCAGATCAAGGGCATTTTAGCATCGGAGGATGTTCTACTTCTCTATCCAGACTACAATAAGCCTTTTGATTTGACAACTGATGCATCTTCTTGTGCATTAGGTGCTGTCTTGTCGCAGAATGGTAGACCGATAACAATGATTTCTAGGACTTTATCACCAACTGAGGAAAACTATGCGACTAACGAACGTGAACTTCTTGCTATAGTTTGGTCTTTGCGCAAGCTTCGCAATTACCTATACTGTGTTAAGAAAATCAATATTTTTACAGATCATTTGCCGCTGATCTTCGCTATCTCCGATAAGAACCCTAACACTAAAATAAAGAGGTGGAAAGCCTTTGTGGAGGAATTTTCTCCAACATTCCATTATAAGCCTGGAAAGAAAAACTTCGTTGCAGATGCCTTATCGAGACAGCATATTAATATCATGCAGCAGACAAATACGTCAGAATCACTAACAGCACACAGTGAAGAATCATTGACTGAAACGATTCGTACTGTAGAAAATCCTGTAAATTGCTTTAGGAACCAGATTCTACTCAGCGAAGCTTCGGAAAACAAAATTATAAGAAGAATAATATTTAGAGAAAAGTACAGGCACATAGTAACATTTTGTGATTGCAATAATTTATTGAAAATGTTAAAAGATGTTGTTAACCCTAGCGTCATTAATGCCATCCATTGCGAACTAAAAGTTTTAGCTTTAATTCAAAATGAACTAATTAAAATATTTCCATCTACCAAATTTGTCCACTCGGGAAAGTTTGTGATAGATATATTTAACGAAAGTGATCAGAGGGAAATTCTCACTGCAGAACATAATCGAGCTCATCGATCCCTGCGTGAGAACACACAGCAAATCCTTCGAGATTACTTCTTCCCCAACATCCGGAAAAGGTTAGCAGAAATCATCTCGAACTGTTCAATATGTAAAGAATCAAAATATCAAAGACATCCCCCTAGGGCAGAAATAGGGGAAACACCCATACCATCTTTTACGGGAGAAATATTACATATAGATATATATTCCACCGATAGATTACATTTCATTACTTGTCTAGATAAATTCTCTAAATTTGCTTCAGTATTACCAATAAAATCGAGGGCAATAGTTGACATCGAAATTCTTAATTTTTTTAAAAATACAAAAATAATAGTTTGTGACAATGAAAAATCTTTCAATTCACAAACTATAAGGACTTTACTTCGAGATTACTTCCAAATAGATATTTTTACCATACCTCCTTTTCACAGCAGTTCTAATGGACAGATTGAAAGATTCCACAGCACGTTAACGGAAATTGCCAGATGCACAAAATTAGAACAGGGTATTAATGACACAAATGAACTCATTTTATTATCTGCTGTAAAGTACAATCGATCCATTCATTCAATAACGAAACAAAGACCGATTGATATCCTACATTCAAGGTCGCCAACAAATGACGTAAGAAGAAGAATTATGGAAACACAGGTTACAGATCTAAGATACCATAATAAAAACAGGCAAACAAAGTCATACAATCCTGGCGATAAAGTGTATATACGAACAAACAAGCGAATAGGCAACAAATTTAGGAAGCTTTTCATTGAGAAAACAGTTCAACAAGATCTAGGAACTACAGTGCTTATTGAAAATAAAAAGATTCATAAAAACAATCTTCGAAAGATAGTGTGTTGTCCCTAATTTCACTGATGAAAGATGCGTTACCAAAAATTTGGGTATTGATTTTTTTTATTTTTGGTTCTGCAATACTCGTATTTAAAGTTTGAAAATTGAATTTGGCATATGTACCTTTTTATATTAATTCTATATTACTCACACCTACTTAAGCTTATTTAATAGTAACTCAATTTATAAAGTTGTTTTTTTCTCTGAAATTAAAATTGTAATCAAATGTAGATTTAGAAGCGTAAGCAAATTTTCAATATTAAGCACTCCACTATAAAAATAGCGATAAACAAAGTATGATTGTATGTATCTTTTTTGAGCCAAATTTGTAAAATCCGCCGAGGACGGCTGAATTTGAAGGGGGAGCAGTTAACATCCAAAAGCGCAGCTGTACATAATTTGGAGCTTGTTTACTGTTGGATGCACATGCGCAAGAACTGTTATTCTTCGCGTAAACAAGTTGTTTACGCAAATGCAGCTTGTTTACGCAAATGCGTAGCAAGTGCATGGTGACCACCGCTAGCTTTTGGGTAAACAAGTTGTTTACCCAAAATATTCTTATTAAAAGCTTGTGGTCGGCTCCGGATGAGCAGTTGCGAAAGTGACCTCAACGAAGACAGAAGCTAAATAATAAATATACAATTAATTGTTAAATAAAATTGGACAATAAAACTGGTGATTTGAGTTTAATTTGTACTCGCCTGAAGTACAGGAAGTCCACCATCGACCAGATTTTCACACTACGGCATATCCTGGAAAAGACCCAAGAAATGCAAATCGACACCCACCACCTGTTTGTCGATTTCAAGGCCGCATATGACAGCGTGCATAGGGACGACATTCTTGCTAAACTCGTCAGGTTGTGCAGGATGACGATGGAGAATTCTCGCTGCTCCATCAAGGTCGGTAACGATACCTTCAATATCAAAAAAGGATTTAGACAAGGCGACGCGCTGTCATGTGATTTCTTTAACATCATCCCGGAGAAGATCGTGCAGGACTCGACGCCAACACTTGAGGCACGATCTTCCAGAAGTCCGTACAACTGTTAACATACGCGGACTAGCGGTCTTGCGGTGAATGAGGGAAAAACGAAGTATATGCTGTCATCAAGAAAGGACACACAACATCGACGTCTTCGACAGAGCGTCTCAATGATCAGTTATACCTTCGGGGTAGTCAAGGACTTCGTCTACCTCGGCTCCGCAGTAAACAGTACAAACAACATCAGTACCGAGATCAAACGCAGAGTAACTCTTGCCAACCGCTGTTTCTATGGGCTCAAGAGGCAATTGAGTAGTAGAGCCATCTCTCGAAGGACTAAGAGAAGATTCAACAACGAACTGTACAGCGACATGAGTCTATTCAGGCGTCTTCGGATCTAACGCCTAAGATGGCTAGGCCATGTACAGCGTATGGACAACTTAGCTCCTGCCCGGAGAGTCTTCGACTCCGAACCCGTGGGACAACGCAACAGAGGACGCCCGCGTTTAAGTTAGCGCACCCAGGTGGGGAAGGACCTCAACCAACTTGGCGTGCGACACTGGAGACAGGTAGCCAGAGACCGTGCTAGCTGGAGAGGCTTGTTGGTTGAGGCCCAGGTCCACCCTGGACTGTAGCGCCAAATAAAGAAGAAAGGACGTTAGTTCATATATATAGGCCTTAGAAATTTACAGAAAAATAGATTTTATGTGCCTGTAATTTAAATAATTAAGAAATCAAAAAAGCTAATTCTAATAAAATCTATGTATTACACAAAAAATATATTTTAATAAAAATTACCTATAATCAAGTGTAAAGTCATGAATCAATCAAATATATTTATTTAGAAGAGAACAATCCTCTATTACATAATTTGTCTACTTAATCTGGTGTTGCCGTTGTCGTAGCCCTTTAGTAGTGTTGCCGTAACAACTCGAATCCGTAAAACTCCGAATCCTTCTGCTCATCTTCTGATCGATCAGTTTCCTCGTACCCATAATCAGCTAGGCCTTCCTGTGGCTGTTCGCGCCATGGGCTTAGCTTTTCGGAGCTCATCACGGCGTTGTACTTCCATTGAGTGCGTTGCATGCCAGGGATATCCTCGACGACGTAGCGATCATTTGGCAATACTCGGGTGATCATATACGGCCCTCGGTATGCAGGTTCCAGCTTTCTCGAGTCCCCTGTTGCCGCTGCTTCGTTTTCGATCAGCACAAGGTCTCCTTCGTTGTTTAAGCGGGGCTTGCGATGTCGTCGGTCATATATTCTCTTCTGATCTCGTTGCACTTGTTGAATGTTGTTTAATGCAGCTTCCCTACACTGCCGCATCTGTTCCGGATTTGGAGTCGGTCTTCCTCAAAGTTAGAAGCAATTTGTTACCTAAAATGTCTCTAGGATGGTACATAAACAGCAGTTCGTGAGGACTTGCCCTTGTTGTTGAATTTCCGACGGAAGTTGAATTCAGAGAAGTTCAGTCGTGTTTTTCGCAGCAGTGATATATTTCAATAGAATAAAATAAAAAACCAGTAAAAAAGCGTAAAAAAAGACATACAAGGCAGCGAGCTAGCTTTTATTTTTATTTTTAATAGTTAATATAATAATTTTGTGACATTAACGAAAGAAATTAATAAATCTCATTGGTAAGATGAAATCTTTTAGCAGATGTGATGATCCGTTGACAGTTGAAAGCGAATACATCAACTGTTCGGCCTGCAAGAGGGATATTCACCTTGAATGCTGCTCAATTTTGGTGAACTCCTTCCGGAGGATGTCCCAGCAGACCAAAAAGAATTGGATATGCCCTTCGTGAAGATTTAAAGCACCAGCTGAGGAGAATACGCAAACGGCAAAAAGGACAAGAACTGCGGCATCCCCAAATACAGCTGCAGCAGCCGTTTCAATGTCCGAAAACAGTTCTGTGAACAAAGAACTGAAAGAGATAAAGGCTATGTTAAAAGAATATGCAAAAGCAGTAGATTTCACAACAAGTAAATACGACGAAATCAATATTACGCTTACAAAAAACAACACTTTAATACAAGAACTTAGAAAAGAATTAGAAGACTACAAAAAACAAATTGAAGATAAAGATGAACAAATTACATATCTACAGACACAAGTCAACACACTGGAACAAAAACAAATTGACAGGAATGTAGAAATACGAAACGTTCCGATGTCAAACAACGAACATGCGTTTGATTTGGTCAAGGCCATAGGAGATGCACTAGATGCAGAAATTGATGAAAATGACATAGAAGATATATACACATATAAAGACAGAAAAAAACAACAAATGAAAAATATTGTAGTGAGCTTCACACGAAAAACAAAAAAAGCCACGTTCCTGGACCGAGCAAAACAAAACCGGAATCTGAAGTACGGTCAGATTTGCACCAAACTACGCAAAGAAAACAACCCGGCGTACGCAAACCAAAACATATATATAAACGAACACCTCACGTCACACTTCAGAAAGATTGTTTGGCTGGCTAAAAACAAAGCGAAAACTACAAACTGGAAATTTGTTTGGTTTAGGAACACAATTGTGAATTTGATTCACAACAAGGTTCTGGCTAGAAAAACAGAAGGAGCACCTACAATCGAAATACGATCCATAAACGACCTTGTCAGAATGACATTAACAATCACAACAAATGTCAAATGCGTTCCAACACTGTTGTGCAAAAAAAAATCACCCACTATGGAAATAGAAAATAATGAAATTATAAAAACCAATTTCAAAAATATTAAATCTCAAGAAGAGGCGTGTGTATATGTCAAAAATAATATAAGTGAATTTTCGTCCTTGTCACTAAATGTACGATCCTTGAGGAAAAACTGGAATACGTTAAAAATATATATTTATGATTGTTTGTCTTATTTGGATGTCATTTCGTTATGTGAAATAAATATTAAAAAAGAAGAAAATAACCTATATCAGATTGAAGGATACAGCAGTGAGTTCTTTAATCGAAACAACTCAGGAGGAGGTGGTGGCATATGTATATACATTAAAAATGATATTTTGTATGAAAGAGTGGAAAGAGTATCCTGTATGTATGAAAACGTTTGTATCAATGTCAAACGTGGGAATTTTGTAGCGTCAATAATCTCTGTATACAGATCACCAAAGACGAATGTTCAATGTTTTGTTCGTGAACTCAGTGAGCATATTGATCAAATTGGAATGATGATAACCTTATTATAATGGGAGACATCAACATAAATGTAATAGACAAGACCAATTTAGATGTATGTGATTATCTGTCGATATTAGCTTCAAAAGGTCTGCATAATTGCATATATTCGCACACTCGTGTCGACCCAATCAGAGACACAAAAACATTAATAGACCATATCCTGATGAGAGTGAGCAACGCCGAAATTAACTCAGCGGTAATTGAGCTATGCATCTCAGATCATTATGCGCTGTACTGTGGAGTAAAAAAAAACAGCAATAGTCAAGATAAATCCAAAAATGAATCGCAGATTCTAAGTCATCTTGTAGCTCAAAAGGTACAGGAATTCAACTGGAATGAGCTGAATATATATACGGATATAAATGACCTTTATGAGTACTTTAGCAAAGCAATGAATACTCTCACCACATCATCAACAGTAAGCAGAAAGAAGAGGGTCACTGATAGTTGGATAACCGCTGAGTTGAAAAACGACTGCAAAGAACGCGATAGACTATACAGACGACACATGAACAACAGACACAACGAAGATTATCACAGAGAATACAAAAGATATCGAAACGATTTGAACAAGAAGATAGCGAGGACAAAAGCGAACTTTTACAAACAGAAATTTGAGCTTTGCAGAAGTGACCCAAGAGCGACTTGGAAGCTCGTAAATTCGATTTTGGGAAAAAAGAAATGCAATCTGGACGATGTTCTACAAAAGAATTTCTCGAATGAAGGAAGCATCAAGGACCTGACCAACAAATTCGCGAAAACCTTAACGTCAGAGGTACGATCTATTGTTCACGAATGTAGCAACCAAACACTCCACTACAACACAAGCAGCGTACAAAATTCAATATTCGTTGAAGATGTATCCGTTGAGGAAGTATGCAACATACTAAGTGCATTAAAAAGCGACAAATCGGCAGGAGTAGATGGAATACGACCAAAAGATCTGAAGAACAACGCTCAAACTCTGTCTCCAATACTCACAAAACTGATCAACATGAGCTTAGATCGAGCATCTGTCCCAAACAAGCTTAAAACATCGATAGTGCGACCGATTCACAAAAGTGGCAAGAAAAATGAAATAATGAACTACATGCCGATCTCATTCCTTTCAGTGTCGATAAGGTTCTGGAAGAAGTGCTGGCCAGAAGGTTATATGCTTTCATAGAAAAATGTAATATACTCAACCACAATCAATTTGGATTTCGGCAAGGAAAAAACATAAACAGACTACTTGGAGAGTTCGCTGACAAAATGTACCAAAGTTTGGACAAAAACAATAGCTCAGTAGTTCTGTTTATTGACTTTAAGAAAGCCTTTGATACCCTGAGTCACAGACAAATCTTGACTCAGCTAGAAACGATTGGTGTACGCGGTCACATCTTGAAGTGGTTTGAGAGCTACTTAAGCAATAGATTGTTCCAAGTTAAAATTGGTGACCACACAAGCAGTGAAGAAAAGGTCGAGTATGGTGTTCCACAGGGCTCAAAACTAGGCCCGCTCCTCTTTATTATATACGTCAATGATCTACTGTCTGTGCTGAAGTACAGTACGGGGTATGCGTATGCGGACGACACAGCGATCGTAGTTATCCATAGGAGCGTTGACGAAGCTGCGAAACTTATGCAATTAGATTTAAACAGAATCGTAGCTTGGTGTCACGACCATGGACTAATTATCAACGCACTTAAGACAAAGGTAATGCACATTCGCCCGCCGCATATTCCCAGAACAAAACTTAAGATAAAAATGCACAGCGTAGATTGTTTGCACAGAAGTGGCTGTGATGGAATAACAGAGGACAACGATGACTGCACCGAATACATAAATTGTGTCAAAATATAAATATCTAGGGCTGACGATTGACTACAATTTTAAATGGAACTACCATTTAGAGCTGTTGAAGAATAAGCTGTGCCAATCTGCGTACGCCCTTTTCCACCTGCGCAAACTCTGCACACCAAGAGTACTGAGGCAGTGCTATATGGGCTTGGTGGAATCTCACATAAGGTACGGCATTCTGGCGTGGGGAAGAGCGTCTCAAAGACAATCTCTGCAGAAAGTGCACAGAAGACTCCAGAAACTTGTGCTAGAAGCAGGAAGCCCCAGAGATGTTCAACCAACACGTCTGCTCAACATCAGCCATATATACAATCTGGAAATCTTGGCCAACTTCGGTGACGACAACACGTACAGGACCCAGACGCAGCAAATGGTGAACACCAGACGACGACAGCAGCAGCTATGTGAAGTTCCGAGGTACTGGAATGAGTATGGTCGAAGGACTTTTAAGGTCACAACTCCAACCATCCTTAACGAACTCCCAAGGGAAATTCGCAACCTACAAAAAAGGGACATGGTTAAAAAAGCAAAAGAAATATATTTAAACTCTTAAAACTAAAATGTAAAATGTCATTGGAAATCCATAAATCGTCATCTATTATATTCTTGCGTAATATCTGTAAATTGAAACAACTCTTAATGTTAATTGTAATGTATTCAAAACTGTTTTACTTGAATTTCAACGTATATATTTGCAACATTTTTGTGACTAGTCATCTGCAGACAAGCCATTCAGGCTTTGCAGATAAACAATGTAAAAATTGCAAAAATTGAGTATTGAGCCCCCACTGAATCGTCCGTAGCCAGCTAGCCCAGTCCCGTTCTGCTTAATGTGCGTACTTTAGAGCCGCCAATATTGTTCGGGTACCCGTTCAACTTGTCCGTTAGCCCGAGGGGGGCGAACAGCGGTCTTGATATGCTGCATTCCATGTTCTGCGCAACAGTCCTCAAAAGCTCTCGCCGTAAATGCAGTACCCCGATCCGTCACTATTCGCCTAGGCACACCAAAGAATCCTGCGACCTCGTTTAATACTGTGAGTACCCCTTTCGTGTTGGTTGTCTTGACTGGTCTCAGGACGACATACTTTGTAAGGCTGTCGGTAATTACAAGGACATACCTGGTCCTACCCTTTCCTCGCGTGAAAAGCCCGAGGTGATCCTACAATCGAAATACGATCCATAAACGACCTTGTCAGAATGACATTAACAATCACAACAAATGTCAAATGCGTTCCAACACTGGTGTGCAAAAAAAAATCACCCACTATGGAAATAGAAAATAATGACATTATAAAAACCAATTTCAAAAATATTAAATCTCAAGAAGAGGCGTGTGTATATGTCAAAAATAATATAAGTGAATTTTCGTCCTTGTCACTTAATGTACGATCCTTGAGGAAAAACTGGAATGCGTTAAAAATATATATTTATGATTGTTTGTCTTATTTGGATGTCATTTCGTTATGTGAAATAAATATTAAAAAAGAAGAAAATAACCTATATCAGATTGAAGGATACAGCAGTGAGTTCTTTAATCGAAACAACTCAGGAGGAGGTGGTGGCATATGTATATACATTAAAAATGATATTTTGTATGAAAGAGTGGAAAGAGTATCCTGTATGTATGAAAACGTTTGTATCAATGTCAAACGTGGGAATTTTGTAGCGTCAATAATCTCTGTATACAGACCACCAAAGACGAATGTTCAATGTTTTGTTCGTGAACTCAGTGAGCATATTGATCAAATTGGAATGATGATAACCTTATTATAATGGGAGACATCAACATAAATGTAAAAGACAAGACCAATTTAGATTTGCATATATTCGCACACTCGTGTCGACCCAATCAGAGACACAAAAACATTAATAGACCATATCCTGATGAGAGTGAGCAACGCCGAAATTAACTCAGCGGTAATTGAGCTATGCATCTCAGATCATTATGCGCTGTACTGTGGAGTAAAAAAAACAGCAATAGTCAAGATAAATCCAAAAATGAATCGCAGATTCTAAGTCATCTTGTAGCTCAAAAGGTACAGGAATTCAACTGGAATGAGCTGAATATATATATGGATATAAATGACCTTTATGAGAACTTTAGCAAAGCAATGAATACTCTCACCACATCATCAACAGTAAGCAGAAAGAAGAGGGTCACTGATAGTTGGATAACCGCTGAGTTGAAAAACGACTGCAAAGAACGCGATAGACTATACAGACGACACATGAACAACAGACACAACGAAGATTATCACAGAGAATACAAAAGATATCGAAACGATTTGAACAGTAAGATAGCGAGGACAAAAGCGAACTTTTACAAACAGAAATTTGAGCTTTGCAGAAGTGACCCAAGAGCGACTTGGAAGCTCGTAAATTCGATTTTGGGAAAAAAGAAATGCAATCTGGACGATGTTCTACAAAAGAATTTCTCGAATGAAGGAAGCATCAAGGACCTGACCAACAAATTCGCGAAAACCTTAACGTCAGAGGTACGATCTATTGTTCACGAATGTAGCAACCAAACACTCCACTACAACACAAGCTGCGTACAAAATTCAATGTTCGTTGAAGATGTATCCGTTGAGGAAGTATGCAACATACTAAGTGCATTAAAAAGCGACAAATCGGCAAGAGTAGATGGAATACGACCAAAAGATCTGAAGAACAACGCTCAAACTCTGTCTCCAATACTCACAAAACTGATCAACATGAGCTTAGATCGAGCATCTGTCCCAAACAAGCTTAAAACATCGATAGTGCGACCGATTCACAAAAGTGGCAAGAAAAATGAAATAATGAACTACATGCCGATCTCATTCCTTTCAGTGGTCGATAAGGTTCTGGAAGAAGTGCTGGCCAGAAGGTTATATGCTTTCATAGAAAAATGTAATATACTCAACCACAATCAATTTGGATTTCGGAAAGGAAAAAACATAAACAGACTACTTGGAGAGTTCGCTGACAAAATGTACCAAAGTTTGGACAAAAACAATAGCTCAGTAGTTCTGTTTATTGACTTTAAGAAAGCCATTGATACCCTGAGTCACAGACAAATCTTGACTCAGCTAGAAACGATTGGTGTACGCGGTCACATGTTGAAGTGGTTTGAGAGCTACTTAAGCAATAGATTGTTCCAAGTTAAAATTGGTGACCACACAAGCAGTGAAGAAAAGGTCGAGTATGGTGTTCCACAGGGCTCAAAACTAGGCCCGCTCCTCTTTATTATATACGTCAATGATCTACTGTCTGTGCTGAAGTACAGTACGGGGTATGCGTATGCGGACGACACAGCGATCGTAGTTAGCCATAGGAGCGTTGACGAAGCTGCGAAACTTATGCCATTAGATTTAAACAGAATCGTAGCTTGGTGTCACGACCATGGACTAATTATCAACGCACTTAAGACAAAGGTAATGCACATTCGCCCGCCGCATATTCCCAGAACAAAACTTAAGATAAAAATGCACAGCGTAGATTGTTTGCACAGACGTGGCTGTGATGGAATAACAGAGGACAACGATGACTGCACTGAATACATAAATTATATGTCAAAATATAAATATCTAGGGCTGACGATTGACTACAATTTTAAATGGAACTACCATTTAGAGCTGTTGAAGAATAAGCTGTGCCAATCTGCGTACGCCCTTTTCCACCTGCGCAAACTCTGCACACCAAGAGTACTGAGGCAGTGCTATATGGGCTTGGTGGAATCTCACATAAGGTACGGCATTCTGGCGTGGGGAAGAGTGCACAAAGTGCACAGAAGACTCCAGAAACTTGTGCTAGAAGCAGGAAGCCCCAGAGATGTTCAACCAACACGTCTGCTCAACATCAGCCATATATACAATCTGGAAATCTTGGCCAACTTCGGTGACGACAACACGTACAGGACCCAGACGCAGCAAATGGTGAACACCAGACGACGACAGCAGCAGCTATGTGAAGTTCCGAGGTACTGGAATGAGTATGGTCGAAGGACTTTTAAGGTCACAACTCCAACCATCCTTAACGAACTCCCAAGGGAAATTCGCAACCTACAAAAAAGGGACATGGTTAAAAAAGCAAAAGAAATATATTTAAACTCTTAAAACTAAAATGTAAAATGTCATTGGAAATCCAAAAATCGTCATCTATTATATTCTTGCGTAATATCTGTAAATTGAAACAACTCTTAATGTTAATTGTAATGTATTCAAAACTGTTTTACTTGAATTTCAACGTATATATTTGCAACATTTTTGTGACTAGTCATCTGCAGACAAGCCATTCAGGCTTTGCAGATAAACAATGTAAAAATTGCAAAAATTGAGTATTGAGCCCCCACTGAATCGTCCGTAGCCAGCTAGCCCAGTCCCGTTCTGCTTAATGTGCGTACTTCAGAGCCGCCAATATTGTTTGGTACCCGTTCAACTTGTCCGTTAGCCCGAGGGGGGCGAACAGCGGTCTTGATATGCTGCATTCCATGTTCTGCGCAACAGTCCTAAAAAGCTCTCGCCGTAAATGCAGTACCCCGATCCGTCACTATTCGCCTAGGCACACCAAATAATCCTGCGACCTCGTTTAATACTGTGAGTACCCCTTTCGTGTTGGTTGTCTTGACTGGTCTCAGGACGACATACTTTGTAAGGCTGTCGGTAATTACAAGGACATACCTGGTCCTACCCTTTCCTCGCGTGAAAAGCCCGAGGTGATCCTACAATCGAAATACGATCCATAAACGACCTTGTCAGAATGACATTAACAATCACAACAAATGTCAAATGCGTTCCAACACTGGTGTGCAAAAAAAAATCACCCACTATGGAAATAGAAAATAATGAAATTATAAAAACCAATTTCAAAAATATTAAATCTCAAGAAGAGGCGTGTGTATATGTCAAAAATAATATAAGTGAATTTTCGTCCTTGTCACTAAATGTACGATCCTTGAGGAAAAACTGGAATACGTTAAAAATATATATTTATGATTGTTTGTCTTATTTGGATGTCATTTCGTTATGTGAAATAAATATTAAAAAAGAAGAAAATAACCTATATCAGATTGAAGGATACAGCAGTGAGTTCTTTAATCGAAACAACTCAGGAGGAGGTGGTGGCATATGTATATACATTAAAAATGATATTTTGTATGAAAGAGTGGAAAGAGTATCCTGTATGTATGAAAACGTTTGTATCAATGTCAAACGTGGGAATTTTGTAGCGTCAATAATCTCTGTATACAGACCACCAAAGACGAATGTTCAATGTTTTGTTCGTGAACTCAGTGAGCATATTGATCAAATTGGAATGATGATAACCTTATTATAATGGGAGACATCAACATAAATGTAAAAGACAAGACCAATTTAGATGTATGTGATTATCTGTCGATGATAGCTTCAAAAGGTCTGCATAATTGCATATATTCGCACACTCGTGTCGACCCAATCAGAGACACAAAAACATTAATAGACCATATCCTGATGAGAGTGAGCAACGCCGAAATTAACTCAGCGGTAATTGAGCTATGCATCTCAGATCATTATGCGCTGTATTGTGGAGTAAAAAAAAACAGCAATAGTCAAGATAAATCCAAAAATGAATCGCAGATTCTAAATCATCTTGTAGCTCAAAAGGTACAGGAATTCAACTGGAATGAGCTGAATATATATACGGATATAAATGACCTTTATGAGAACTTTAGCAAAGCAATGAATACTCTCACCACATCATCAACAGTAAGCAGAAAGAAGAGGGTCACTGATAGTTGGATAACCGCTGAGTTGAAAAACGACTGCAAAGAACGCGATAGACTATACAGACGACACATGAACAACAGACACAACGAAGATTATCACAGAGAATACAAAAGATATCGAAACGATTTGAACAAGAAGATAGCGAGGACAAAAGCGAACTTTTACAAACAGAAATTTGAGCTTTGCAGAAGTGACCCAAGAGCGACTTGGAAGCTCGTAAATTCGATTTTGGGAAAAAAGAAATGCAATCTGGACGATGTTCTACAAAAGAATTTCTCGAATGAAGGAAGCATCAAGGACCTGACCAACAAATTCGCGAAAACCTTAACGTCATAGGTACGATCTATTGTTCACGAATGTAGCAACCAAACACTCCACTACAACACAAGCTGCGTACAAAATTCAATGTTCGTTGAAGATGTATCCGTTGAGGAAGTATGCAACATACTAAGTGCATTAAAAAGCGACAAATCGGCAGGAGTAGATGGAATACGACCAAAAGATCTGAAGAACAACGCTCAAACTCTGTCTCCAATACTCACAAAACTGATCAACATGAGCTTAGATCGAGCATCTGTCCCAAACAAGCTTAAAACATCGATAGTGCGACCGATTCACAAAAGTGGCAAGAAAAATGAAATAATGAACTACATGCCGATCTCATTCCTTTCAGTGGTCGATAAGGTTCTGGAAGAAGTGCTGGCCAGAAGGTTATATGCTTTCATAGAAAAATGTAATATACTCAACCACAATCAATTTGGATTTCGGAAAGGAAAAAACATAAACAGACTACTTGGAGAGTTCGCTGACAAAATGTACCAAAGTTTGGACAAAAACAATAGCTCAGTAGTTCTGTTTATTGACTTTAAGAAAGCCATTGATACCCTGAGTCACAGACAAATCTTGACTCAGCTAGAAACGATTGGTGTACGCGGTCACATGTTGAAGTGGTTTGAGAGCTACTTAAGCAATAGATTGTTCCAAGTTAAAATTGGTGACCACACAAGCAGTGAAGAAAAGGTCGAGTATGGTGTTCCACAGGGCTCAAAACTAGGCCCGCTCCTCTTTATTATATACGTCAATGATCTACTGTCTGTGCTGAAGTACAGTACGGGGTATGCGTATGCGGACGACACAGCGATCGTAGTTAGCCATAGGAGCGTTGACGAAGCTGCGAAACTTATGCCATTAGATTTAAACAGAATCGTAGCTTGGTGTCACGACCATGGACTAATTATCAACGCACTTAAGACAAATGTAATGCACATTCGCCCGCCGCATATTCCCAGAACAAAACTTAAGATAAAAATGCACAGCGTAGATTGTTTGCACAGAAGTGGCTGTGATGGAATAACAGAGGACAACGATGACTGCACCGAATACATAAATTATGTGTCAAAATATAAATATCTAGGGCTGACGATTGACTACAATTTTAAATGGAACTACCATTTAGAGCTGTTGAAGAATAAGCTGTGCCAATCTGCGTACGCCCTTTTCCACCTGCGCAAACTCTGCACACCAAGAGTACTGAGGCAGTGCTATATGGGCTTGGTGGAATCTCACATAAGGTACGGCATTCCGGCGTGGGGAAGAGTGCACAAAGTGCACAGAAGACTCCAGAAACTTGTGCTAGAAGCAGGAAGCCCCAGAGATGTTCAACCAACACGTCTGCTCAACATCAGCCATATATACAATCTGGAAATCTTGGCCAACTTCGGTGACGAAAACACGTACAGGACCCAGACGCAGCAAATGGTGAACACCAGACGACGACAGCAGCAGCTATGTGAAGTTCCGAGGTACTGGAATGAGTATGGTCGAAGGACTTTTAAGGTCACAACTCCAACCATCCTTAACGAACTCCCAAGGGAAATTCGCAACCTACAAAAAAGGGACATGGTTAAAAAAGCAAAAGAAATATATTTAAACTCTTAAAACTAAAATGTAAAATGTCATTGGAAATCCAAAAATCGTCATCTATTATATTCTTGCGTAATATCTGTAAATTGAAACAACTCTTAATGTTAATTGTAATGTATTCAAAACTGTTTTACTTGAATTTCAACGTATATATTTGCAACATTTTTGTGACTAGTCATCTGCAGACAAGCCATTCAGGCTTTGCAGATAAACAATGTAAAAATTGCAAAAATTGAGTATTGAGCCCCCACTGAATCGTCCGTAGCCAGCTAGCCCAGTCCCGTTCTGCTTAATGTGCGTACTTTAGAGCCGCCAATATTGTTCGGGTACCCGTTCAACTTGTCCGTTAGCCCGAGGGGGGCGAACAGCGGTCTTGATATGCTGCATTCCATGTTCTGCGCAACAGTCCTCAAAAGCTCTCGCCGTAAATGCAGTACCCCGATCCGTCACTATTCGCCTAGGCACACCAAAGAATCCTGCGACCTCGTTTAATACTGTGAGTACCCCTTTCGTGTTGGTTGTCTTGACTGGTCTCAGGACGACATACTTTGTAAGGCTGTCGGTAATTACAAGGACATACCTGGTCCTACCCTTTCCTCGCGTGAAAGGCCCGAGGTGATCCATGTGGAGTGTGTCGAACGGTAGCGGTACACGGTCCGTGTTATGCAGCTCTCCTTCTGTCACCCCCCTTTACTCTTGGAATATGCACAGTCCACGCATGCTTTGATGTACTCCCGAACAAAGTTCCGCATTCTAGGGAACCAAAATATTTCTCTTACCCGAACTAGCGTTTTCTCCTCCGCCAGGTGCCCCACATCATTGTGAAATAATTTCAAAATTCGCCAACGAACTGCATATGGCACCACCCACCTTTAAGTGTCATCCACCTGTCGAAACAGCCTTAGTCCCCTCAGCTTGAAATCTCTTTGGAGTAGCTTCTGCCGGCGTGTTGTCTCCGGTGATTGAAGTTCTTTCACGATCTCCCGTTGTTTCATATCTTGCCACTGCATTGATGCCAACTAATCCTCATCAGCGATGTGAGTGTTTAAATCGAAAAGCGAAGCTTCTTCCATTTCCTCCTCTTCTTCAGCTGGTCGTCGGCTGAGTGCACCCACGTATAGAGCGCTCCTTCCTGGCTGGTGAACGGCTTCGAAGGAAAACTCCTGGAGTTTAAGCCACCATCTTCCGATGCGAGGAATCATCCTCTGCTTGTTCTTAGTGGCCACTATCGCTTCACAGTCAGTTACCACCTTGAACTGCTTACCTAGGATGTAGACGCGGAATCGTTCGAGACTGTTGACAATGGCCAGTACCTCCAGCTCATAGGCATGGTACTTTCGCTCACTTTGCGTGAGTTTGCGACTAAAGAAAAGCACCGGTCGCAAACTTGATTCCTCTTTCTGGCGTTGGAACAGGATCACAGCTATTCCCACCGATGATGCGTCAGTGTGAACCTCGTGTTAACACTCGGGTTCGAAGATGGCCAGTACTGGTGGATTGCAGAGAGACATTTTGAGCTCCTGGAATGCCGCTTGTGAAGGACCCCATACAAAGCACTGGTCCGTTCTTGTTAGCTCCGTCAATGGTAAAGGGATGTGCGAGTATTTCTCCACAAATTTCCTGAAGAAGCCTGTCAACCCCAGGAACTGCCTGACCTCGTGCGGATTTTTTGGTGTTGGATACCGCGTTATTGATTCTATCTTTCCTAGGCTCGGCATCAGTCCAGTTTCATCGCTTTGATACCCGAGAAACAAAATGTTAGTTCGGAAAAATACACATTTACTTACATTAAGCGTAAATCCGAAACGCTTCAGCGCCTTCAGAAACTCCAGCTTCTCTAGTCCCTCTTCCAAATTACTACTGGCAATGATTGTGTCGTCCAGGTAGACTTCCGCATCTCCCTTTTGCAGCTTTGAGTGAATTCATACACGCTTGGAAGTGCGCTGGGGCGTTGACGAGCCCAAATGGCAATCTGTTGAACTCGAACGAACCCACATCAATTGTGAAAGCGGTGTACTTTTTGCTTCTTTCCACCATTGGTATCTGGTAGTAACCGGATGCCATGTCCAACATGGTGAAAAACTTCTTGCCACTCAGCGCTATCAAAACTTCTTCAATCACGGGCATTGGAAATTTGCGCTTAACTGTGACTTTGTTAAATGCACGAAAGTCAATGCAGAACCTATCTATGCCGTCTTTTTCTTGGTAAGAACGATAGGCGAACAGAACTCGGATGTGGACGGTCGCACCACTCCTTGCCCCAGAATCTCTTCTACCTTTTCACTAACGATGGCCCGTTTGGAAAATGGTATTCCATACGGCTGTACGCACACCGTACTCGTAGTAGACAGTTCGATAACACATTCTACCGTCTTTGACTGACCTAGTTCACTCAAGTTTTTGGCGAAGCAGTCTCTGTTAGCATCAATCAGCGACTGTAACTTCTCTCTGTCCGCCTCATTAATATCTCCAACGTCCAGCTCGTTGATCATCAATATTTCTTTGTCGGTGGAACTGCTGCACCCAGCGTCGCTAACCTCGATGTCAGTACCTTCAACCAATCGCTTTTTCTCGTTGATGTCCTCTGCTGGCCGTTCCCCCTTGGCGCCCTCTTCACCCTCCACGATTCGCAATTCTCTGAAAGATTTAAAAATTCTCACCTGGGGTTGATCAAGAAGCGCTCGCCCTATAATCAACGGATATGGTTGACTGTGACCAAAACATTGCATGTCGACGTAAGGCGATCCACTGAAACTTTCGCACACAGCTGTCCAACCGTCGTACAACCTCCAAATCCTCTAAGAACAGTTTTGAAAGCATCGTATCTTAGACCGCCTTTCTCCGCAATGGATTTCTCCAGAGTCGATTGTGTGACCGCAGAGATCGATGAACGCCAGTACCTGGTAGCCGTTGATTGTGGCTTCTTTGAAATACTCCGATTCATCCTTTATAACCAATTGTTGTCTGGTCGATGGCACTTTTTCATTGCGCCCACGTGTTTGCCGGCAGTTCCTCATGAGGTGTCTTGGTTGCTGGCATCGGAAACAATTTCCTTTATCGCTCTGAGCTGCAGGCAGGTGATTACCGCTTTGCCTCCAGTCCCGAACCCCATCGTGCTCGCTCCAGCACCGATCGACTTAGGTTTCATTGCCCTGAATGCCTCCTTAAGTCGAGCATCTGACATTCCCTGAACGATGTACCGTATAAGTGATGATTGTAGAAGATTTCCCCGTGATGCAATCGCTTTCATACTGAATACATATTCCTCGAAGTCCTCACCCCCTCCCTGTTGCTTCTGTCTCAATGCGTCGTGAATATCAGCTTCGTCTATGGATTGAAATGTGCGACAAAGCTCGGAAAAGAATTCATCTATCGACTCCCAAGTCATGCTGGAGTTCCACAGCTTGGCCGCACCGGTCAGCCGTGAAGTGGCCGCCATCAGAACTAAACACTCGTCCAAACTATATATACGCTGGATAGCTCTCACCTCTCATTGGCTGATAAACCTGAGAGATTTCTCGAGTTAAACTCTGGAATCATATCGGCCACGTCACGTACACTATAGCGGCCCCGCAAACTCTCTCCATCCATGGTATTTCGTGACAGCTCACCTGTTGTCCGTGATAGAGTGTTGTTGAGTTGCTCTTGCAGTCTTCGAAGATCGGAAACGTGAGTGTTTCCTTGCACTAACTTAGCATCTACTACACGCCCCTTCGCTACAGTGGCTGCCACGGCACCAGCTTGCGTGTTCCCCTGCCCAGCCTTACTGCCTACTGCAAGCCCTTTCCGCCCTTCTCTAACCGGCAACTCAGCCGCCACCAATAATCTCTAAGTAGTACCTCTACACCAATTTGCGGCCTTCCTTGGGATCCGATAGCCCCTACTGCTCTCCCCTGCATCTTGTCTCCACCGTCAACTTCCTTCACCATCTCATCCCGCCCATCAGACTTGCCCAACTCGGCCGTCGGTGTACTCGGTCGCTCCCGTGCCACCACTTCAGCACCCGTAGTCCTTAGCAACCGCTCGACCAGATCTTCTTTCAGACCGCTTATCTCCAAGCCGTGTCCCCTGAGCTCCTCCCGCAATTCGTCTCTGGTCATAGTGTACACTGCTTGCTTGTCCATCCCAATTTTCCTATTCTTGTTCTTTTTTTTACGAGAACCAAACTCTGCTTCTGCTATCGTGTCACGCCACTTCGTGTGCTGTTGGTGTCCTGTAATCCCACTTCTGAGATGTAAAGTCAAATTGCGAATGAATCAAATATATTAATTTAGAAGAGAACAATCCTCTATTACATAATTTGTCTACTTAATCTGGTGTTGCCGTTGTCGTAGCCCTTTAGTAGTGTTGCCGTAATACAAGTTAGAATGTTTAACTTTAATATTTAGTCTATAACAATGTCAACATAGTAATACAATAAAGATACAATGTAATGTGGCTAGTTAAAAAGCCACGTTTAATTTAAATAATTAAGAAAATAAAAACAAGCTAATTCTAATAAAATTTATATATTATACAAAAAAATATATTTTAATACAAATTACCTATAATCAAATTTCACTTTAATATTTAGTCTATAAGAATGTCAACAAAGTAATAAATAACAGATACAGCGTAATATGGCTAGTTAAATTAATACCATTTTTAGTGTAATGTTTACTTTAATTGAAAGTAATGATATGGCGCCTCATGCAAGCACAAGCGTCTGCACTTAGCAACGACTCCTATTACATAATTTGTCTACTTAATATGGTGTTGCCGTTGTCGTAGCCCTTTAGTAGTGTTGCCGTAATACAAGTTAGAATGTTTAACTTTAATATTTAGTCTATAACAATGTCAACATAGTAATACAATAAAGATACAATGTAATGTGGCTAGTTAAAAAGCCACGTTTAATTTAAATAATTAAGAAAACAAAAACAAGCTAATTCTTATAAAATTTATATATTATACAAAAAATATATTTTAATACAAATTACCTATAATCAAATCTAACTTTAATATTAAGTCTATAAGAATGTCAACATAGTAATAAATAAAAATACCATTTTTATTATATTGATATGGCGCCTCATGCAAGCACAAGCGTCTGCACTTAGCAACGACTCCTACTCTTACCTCCAAGTGGTAAAATCTGGGAGACGAGCATCATCGATCGAAGATGGGGTAACCAACCCCGGTGGGACGTCAATGACGGCTGCAGATGAGAGAGGGGGAAGAGTGAGTCTATACGAGGGCTCATCTGTCTTTACTGTCTGGCCAACTGCGGCATCCGAAACTCCAGTTACTTCGACATTTTTGGAGCACAGATCTAGAAGATTCTATCAAGGCCAGGTAGGGGACTTGGAATTGAAATGGCGCCGAAAGATGCCTATAGCTTTAGGGACAACAGCGGCACTCACAGCCTCATCGAAGGTCCGCATAGCCCGGACCTATCGCACGAGGGTTAAGGAATAGTGTCTGGCCTCCCAGCTGGGGGTTGTGCATGATGTTAACTCACTCCAAACGTAAACATATTATGATTTAGAGCCAACCAACTGCCTCAGATACGGACAGAATTAATGTTGACGACCCCAGCAAAAGATACAAGGACAACAATCTTCGGTTCTGCACGTGAAATGTTAGGTCCCTTAACAGACCACGTGCAGCTGAAGAACTCGCGGAGGCCCTGGACTGCTATAAAGACGACATTACCGCAATCGAGGAAGTGCGGTGGAATGGGCCGGGCAAGAAGCGGATGAGAAACTGGAACATCTACTACGGTGATTGCAACAGGAAGACGCGCATATTTGGATGTGGATTTTTTGTTCGAGGCAGACTTAGGCAAAAAGTCTTAAGCTTTGTCTGTAAAAGCGAACGCCTCATAACAATCCGCATCAAGGCTAAATTCGGGAACATCAGCCCGATTTGCGCCCACGCCCCGACAGAGGGCAAGGATGACAACGGCAAGGATGACTTCTATGATCTCCTAGAAAGGGCTTACGATCAGTGCCCCAGCTTCTGCACCAAGATCGGTCTAGGAGATTTCAAGGGAAAGCTGGGTAAGGAAGACATTTTTGCCAAAGTCATCGGGAAGCACAGCCTGCACGACACCACATCCGATAACGGACGCAGGCTGGTGAGCTTTGTCACGGGACGTAATCTCTATGTAGCTAGCACGCGGTTCCCACACCTCAACATCCATAAATGGACCTGGTGGTCCCCTGATCAATCAACCGTCAACCAGTAGATCATGTTGCGATCGACGTCAGACACTCCTCCAGCATTCTTGATGTCCGAACGTTCCGAGAAGCCAACATCGACTCGGACCATTTCCTTGTTGTAGCCAAGGTAAGAACTCGGATATCAAGAGATCAACGGAGTCAAGAAAGGACACCACGGTTTGACGTCGGAAAGCTACTATCGCAACGGACCTGTAAGAACTTCTCCGATCGAGTCTCCCGGAATATCTCTCTAAGTTCGTCGCCACCTGCGCAAAAAATCGAAGACGATTGGAGGCGTTGTCAAGAAGCCATCAAAGATGCTGCCAATGATGTGCTGGGTTTTACGGCTCCACCTAGAAAAAACCCATGGTTTGACAAAAACAGAGTAACTCCTGAAAGTGAACGACGTGTTTTTTTTTTAACAGTCCCAAAGTTTTATTAAATGTGCCTTCCCATCAATCAAATTAAACAACAGGGTTTGTAAAATTTTATTTTTGCAAATAATATACTTATTGGTAATACAAAAAAAATGGTACGGTGTGGAAACTGCGAGGAAGACATCTCCACCGAGAGTGATTGTGTCAAGTGCTCCGCTGCACCACCATCACAACCAGAACCTTCAGGGGGATGTCGATGTGTAGATTTCTTGTCTAAGGGTTATGATGACGTGAAGGAGACAATACGCAAAAATAATGAGCTCTTACATGCACTGACGGGACAGATCAACGATCTGAAAACTCAATGTGAGCATAAAGACACGATCATTACAAGCATGCAAAAACAAATTAACAAAATGGATCAAGAGACAATCAAGAACAACATAGAAATTACAAACATTCCTTTCAATAAGGATGAAAACCTGCTGGACGTGGTGAAGGATATTGCTGCTGCGGTGGGTTCTGAAATTAAAGAAACTGACGCTGAAAGCGTATATCGCATGAACACACGACAAACCTCAGAAGCACCGAAGTTAGTGATATCTCTTACTAATTCAAGGTGCAAGCAAAAGATCTTGAAATCTGCAAAATCACGAGGTCCTTTGAAGGCGATGAATGTTGTAAAAGTCTTAATATGCCCAAAATCAGTGAAAGAGGAAAACCGAAATCTTACACAGCAAAATCTATATAAACAATCAACTAACGGCGACAAACAGAAAACTTTTATGGCAAGCGAAAACAAAGGCCAGAACTGCCGGTTGGAAATTTGTATGGGTTAATGACTGTAAAATACTGGCACGCAAAAACGAAGGAGCAACAGTACTACGAATTACTGATATTGAAGACTTAAACAAAATAATATAAAAAACATTTTTTCTTTTCACATGAAAAACACAGTAAACAACCTCAGAACGTCAAAATGTTTGACAACGATCAAAATGACAGCAATGAAAATGGGTGCGTTCAAACGTTATGTGTGAATTATAGGGTATATGATATGTTTACCGACATAAATATAAGTGAATAGGAAAATTTGGATTGTCTCTGTTTGTACATGAATAAAAGGTCGTTAAGAAAGCACTGGAATAATTTTGTATGTAGCATAATAGCAATATAATTAAAATTATCATACTGGTGGAAACAAACATCTATGACGAAGAAAATGTTCTGTATTAACTAGACGGGTTTAATGCTGAATTTCGAATTGACTGTATAGACGTGGTGGTGGAATAGCTATGTTCGTAAGAAAAGACATTCGTTATGAAAGAAACGTCTACAGATCAGTGAATTACGAAAACCTACAGATACAAGCAAAATTAAACAACAAAGAATTTACTTTTCTGGCGATTTATAGACCACCAAGTTTATCTGCATATAATTTTACAGAAGAATTAGAAAATCATATAAGTTCTACTAAAAACCGAAGTCTAGTATTATTGGGCGATATGAATATAAATGTCAACAACGACCAGCACATTGATGCAGCAAGATATCTTGAAATGAAAAGTGGTAAAGGCCTGCAGAATGTTGTTGAATCAAATACCAGAGTGGACTTAAACAGAGGTTCCAGTACAAAAGTCGATCATTGTTTGGTACGAAGTGAGCTTGAATCAATATATGCAGCTACTGTAGAATCTAATGTATCGGATCATTACACGCTAATGTTTGGTATACCCAAAGTTTTTAAGTCACTGAGCAAAGCAGCGAAAAAATTTGTGCTAAGCGAGAACAAAGTACATGACCAATTATCGAAAGTTAACTGGAACCTTCTGAATAATGAAACTAATGTTGATGATTTGTATAATAAGTTAGTTGATATATTCAAGGGTGTTTACGAAAAGTCCTACGTAAACATTAAGGTAAAGGAAAGAGAAAAACCAAATCCATGGATAACAGCGGAAATCCTAGATCTGCGCAAGGAAAGGGATAATCTGTACAATAAATGGAAAAATAGCAGACAGTGCCTAAGTTACGAAATTCAGTATAAATACTTCCGAAACTATGTAAATAAAAGGATAAAAATTATGAAATCGGAATATTACAAAAATAAATTTGCAGAGTATAGAAAGGATGCAAAAAGTACATGGCGACTAATAAACAACCTACTAGGAAAAAACAACAACAACATTGATGAAATGATCAGTAGAAATCTTCCAACGGACTCAAATATGACAGACATAGCTAATAAATTCGCAACACAGTTCACGGATGATATTAAATCGATTACACATAAATGTAACATAAAAACATATAATGGTAGAGAAACTAGTACAACTCAATCAATGTTCCTTGGACACGTATCGGAAACCGAAATAAGGAACATCTTAAACAAAATGAACGTGAACAAATCTGCCGGCATAGATAATATCAAGGCTAAGGATCTCAAAAACAACTCGAATTTCTTAGCACCCACAGTGCATAAGTCTTTGGAAGAAAGTCAATTTCCGAAGAACCTTAAAATTGCCATTGTAAGACCTATTTACAAGTCCGGGAAGAAAACCGAAGTCTCGAACTACCGCCCTATCTCCATCTTACCAGCGATTGACAAAGTGTTAGAAGAAGTAATGGCGAGAAGACTACAAGATTATATTGGCAAATACAAAATCATAAACAAGAACCAGTTTGGTTTCCTAAGAAACCGAAATGTCAGCCAATTACTGAGAGAATTTGCCAATAATATAAACAGTAGTTTGAATAAGAACCTCCACTAGCTGGTGATCTTTGTAGATTTCAAGAAAGCTTTCGACACACTATGTCACACAAAAATCATCAAAATGTTGGGAAAGATAGGCGTTCGTGGTCGAATATTGGAGTGATTTGCGAGCTATCTTCGGAACAGAGGTTTCATGGTGCGATTATCGTCCAGTTATAGCAATCTGCAAAATATTGAGTGGGGTGTACCCCAAGGATCGACACTCCTCTTCATTATATACGTGAACGATATGCTATGTGTGTTGCAAAATAGCGTTGGTGTCCAATATGCGGACTGCACTGCCATAGTTGTGAGCCACAAAGACATTGAGATTGCTACTCAGACAATGCAAAGAGAGTTGAACACTATTTTGCGGTGGTGTCACGACAATGGTTTAGTTATTAACTCGAAGAAGACCAAAGTTATGCATATTCGACCCTACCACCTAGTGAGAATTCGAATAAGAATACGGTTCCACAATTTTGATTGCCTGCACAAGTCGCATCAAACAACTGAGACAGATGGTTGCGCAGAGTATCTTGATACAGTGGACGTTTACCGATATCGCGGAAAGTGGGATCACCACATAAGGTATCTGTGCAAGATACTGCGACAGTCGACATACGCTCTTTACCATCTGAGCAACCACACGTCGTTCGAAGTAGTAATGCAGCGTAATACAGAATTATGGAACTCTAAAGGGCTCAAAACCGGATTCTTAAGATTCTCTTACGATCTAAGTATGGTAGTCGCTATGTAGAAAATTTGTATTGTCCTAGTGAAGATCTAGATGTACTAACCGTCCAAAAACTTTTAACTTTTAACGGCGTCAATACAAGGCAAAGGGCAAATGGTCTACTGAAAATACCAACAATACACAACTCATATGGAAGAAAGCAACTTTCATTTGCGGTGCCAAGAATATACAACCAACTTCCACGCTCCCTATTGAGTATACAGCCGGCGCACACCAGGAAAAAAGAAATTAATAAACATTTATTATTGAATTATTTTCACTTATAAACTGTACAATAATCTAAGTTCCCAAAATAATGAGAATTACTCTGCTTTAAATGTAAAATCCCTTCTTTTTTGAATAATCTTCTGCAGAAAAGCCTCTAGGCTTCGCAGATTCTCTATTGTCTTTTATGTAACCATAGAATTAATTCTTATAAATATTGTAATAAGGCCAACTGACGTCTCACATGGACTCTCCTCTACAGCTTCAAGGTTTTATCCAGCATTGAAGAGATAACTCCATGGTGATGTTGGAAAGCAATCTTATATTCTTATGCAGCGAAGCTGGAAGCCTATAAAGCAACGCTGCAACGAACAACGAGAGCTGTTCGTGAGCTCTACGATCAGAGACGAAGGGACGAGACCCGGCTTCTCAGGAGAAAGAAGAAAGAGCACGAGAAGCGCGCGATGGAGGAGATGGAGAGGAAATACGGAACGCTGCCCGCTGCCCTTTGACTGCGCCAGCTATAGGGGGATAAGTCTTCTGAACATCGCGTACAAGATCTTCTCTGCCGTTTTGTGTACTCGCCTGAAGCCGTTTATAAATAACCTGATAGGTCCATATCAGTGTGGCTTCAGGCCAAAGAAGTCCACCATCAACCAGATTTTCAAACTACGGCAGATCCCGGAAAAGGCCCAAGAAATGCAAATCGACACCCACCAACTTTTTGTCGATTTCAAGGCCGCATATGACAGCATGCATAGGGACGAGCTCTACAACGCCATGTTTATTTTCGACATTCCTGCCCAACTTTTCATGTTGTGCAGGATGACGATGGATAATTCTCGCTGCTCCATCAGGGTCGGTATCGAACTCACCGAGACCTTCAATATCAAAGAATGTGTTAGACGCGCTGTCATGTGATTTCTTTAACACCATCCTGGAGATGATCATGCAAGACTCCCACACCAACACTAAAGACATGTCCGTACCAGTAGTCCCTACCACTGTCAGCAAATGCGGATGACATTGACGTGACTAGCAGATCACAGCGTGCAGTCAATGACGTGTTTGCTGGCTTTGAGACAGAAGCGGCTAAAGTGGGTCTAGCGATGAATGAGGGCAAAAGGAAGTATATGCTGTCATCAAGATAGGACACACAACATCGACGTCTAGGACAGAACGGCACAATGGGCACCTTTAACTTCGATGTAGTCAAGGACTTCGTCTACCTCGGCTCCGAAGTAAATAGTACGGACAACAATAGTATCGTCATCAAGCGCAGAGTAACTCTTGCCGCTCTTTTTTCTATAGGCTTTAGAGGCAATTGAGTAGTTGAGCCATCTCTATAAGGACCAAGCTGACTTTATACAAAACCTTGATCATCCCAGTCCTGCTGCACGGCGTGGACAATCTCAAAAGCGGATGAAGAAGCCCTAGGTGTCTTCAAAACAAAAATTCTGCATGCAATCTTTGGTCCGGTTAGCGTTGACGATTTTTGGAGGAGAAGATCCAACCACAGACTATACGGGTTGTACAGTGACATGTGTCTAGTCAGGCGGATCCAACGCCCAAGACGGCTAGACAATGTAGATCGTTTGGGCAAACCCGTGGGACAACGTAACAGAGAACGCCCGCGTTTAATGTAGTGCACCCAGTTGGAGAAGTACCTCAACCAACTTGGCTTACTACACTGGAGGCAGGTAGCCAGAGACAGTGCTAGTTGGTTGAGGCCCAGGTCCATCCCTGACTGTAGCGCCAAATAAAGAGGAAGAAGCCTGAACATTTATTTTATAAGACTTTTTTTCCGTTCTTGGAAATACAGAAAAGGAGAAGTCATGGTAAAGGTTAAATATAATTTAATGAAAATAAAATTATACTTCCAAAGGATAAAGGTGTATATATAATATCATCATATTTTTTGCTGACGTGGAGTATTCTTTCATACTCGATCAAGCTCAGCCAGTTCTACTTGAACCAAAGAAGAGATTTTTTCTCATTACACTTCTAATAAATTGAAAAATATCCTCACGCAGTACAAGGCGGATATTACTGCGATCCAGGAATATACTGGATAGGAGAAGGGACAGTGAGAAAGAGAGAATGCGACACATATTACTGCTATTACTAAAGGTTGCACATATTTGGATGCGGATTCGTTGTGGGAAAAGGTTAAGGTCGAGGGCCATCGACTTTAAAGCGATAAGTGATCGCCTGCTTGTGATCCGCATCAAAGGCAGATTCTAAGACAAAATCGGTAAGGAAAGATCTTTGGCGGAGTGATCGGAAAGCACAGCCTCCACTACACGACATCAGATAATGACTGCTGACTCACAAACCTTGCGGCAGCACGTAATATGGTCATATGCAGCACTAGGCTCCCTCGCAAGAGAATCCACACAGCAACCTGGCGTTCTCCGGAACGTCGACGGTGGCCATTACCTCGTAGCAACAAGATTCAGAGCTCGTTTGCTCGTGTCTCGACATTGGACGTCTAGCACAACAGAGATGGCCAAAGCCTACGAAGAGCAACTAAGTGATAGACTCTCCGGTATGCTCACATCAAGCACAAGCGCCAACGATATGTGGTTGAATTTTGGCTTGACCATGAAAGCGGTAGCCGAAACCACACTAGGATAACTACCACCATCGACGAGAAACCGATCTTATGATGACGACTGTGAGCAAGAGAAACTTGCAAGTGACGAAGCATACCAAAAGGCGCTGCAACGGATAACAAAAGCTGCGCAATAGATCTACCGGGCTAGAAAACAGAAGGAGATGAAACTTCTACGCCTGAAGAAAAGGTCTCTTGCACCCTCCCAGCTAGAGGATATCTACAAAAGCAATTTTCATAAGAGTTCTTTCCACCACATAGCCCGCACTTTGGAGGGCTGGACTGAAATGAGTTGAACAGCGTCTTTAGCGAGTGTTTGGCAACAACAGGTTGACGTTTTAAGAAATGGTTACGTTATTAGCCCAATTCGAGGAGCTATTAAACTCCAGACCACTGTGACCAAATTTCTGATAGGCTGATAGAGAAAACCCAGCTCTGATCTCAAGTTTGGTGAACTTGTCACCATCTCAATGGCTACTTGGAAGAGTCCAAGAAGTGCATCTAGAAGCAGATGGTTATGTGTGAGTCGTTGCTATTTGCACCACCTACATTGTATTAGAACGTTCCATTGGAAAGAATACTCTTCTACCATGGTCCTGAACTTCTTTCAGTGGGTGGCAGCTTGTTAAGAAGTCCTTAGCTTGTTATTTAAATTACCTATTTTGTTGTTCGTTCATCATTTATCATTCATTTATTTATGTTTTTTCAAATACCTGCCAATCCTGCACATCTTTGTAAGAGTTGTCAATACGGTTGTTGTTTGAATGTCAACATCATCATCTTCTGACCCGCATGAACCACTAGGGTAAGCCTTTCACGAGAAATCTCCAGGCGAATCGATCCTCCGCCATCGACTCTAACTGATTAGGGGTTATGCCCAACCGTAGCCAGGCGAGCTTATGAACTTGGTCCAACCATCTCATCCTTGGTCTGCCAAGTCGTCGCCTACCTGATGGAATCGCATTCAAGGCCCGCCTCGAAAGTCGTGATGGTGGGGACATACGTGCACCGTGACCAAACCAACGAAGCATAGCACTTTCCGTTCGAAGAAGCTGCTGCTCAACTTTGAGATCCTCCCGCACTAACGTGTTTCTCACCATATACCCGGCGAGTAATTCCCACAACAGCACGAAGAAGTCTCATCTCAGCAGCCCTCAGCGATCTTTTTTTTCGGTATTTACCCAAATTTCATGACCATAGTTGAGAGTTGGAACAAACTCTGAGTTGAAAACTGGTAACTTGACTTTCACACTAAGCTCGACCCCTGATTACAGATCTCCCAAGTTGTGTCAAAACAGACAAAGCTCGACCAATCCTACAGGAAAGTTCAGTATTACTCCTCCCATCACTCGTGAAGAATACCCCGAGATACTTACACTTCTCCCCCTGCTTCAGTGGGACTCCACTAACATGTATGTCCAAGACCCACGGAGAATGATGTTGATTGAGCACCGTTAGCCCGAACACAACTGCTGCAGTTTTTAGTTTAAACAAAAACGGAGGAAGTGAAGAGACGATTATAGCGGCTTTTCAAAGGAGAACGAAGGTGCAGAGATCACCAGTAGGGCAAATATGAACCCCCCGAACAAGCGAAGAGGATAGCGCGGCCCATCTAGTACGCGCAAAGCCCGCACCTGAAACAACTAGCAACCCATCTGTCTTCCACAAACTGGGCGGGTAATACCCGAGCCCGAAATGGAGGCAAAATCAGCCAGAAGCGACGGAAAAAATATCATCCGTAAAGAGCAAATCTCCTGTAAGGCCGAAGTAAGAGAGAACGCGGAAGCCCAGCCCCAAAAAACAATGAAAACGCCGAAAGCGAAACCAGTGGATAGCAGCAGAAAACTTAACTCGGCCAAGGAATCACAAAAGAAAAATGATATTTCGAAGAGAACCAAGGGGAAAACAAGACCTGACGCAATAGTTGTAGCAGCGAAGGGCGACTTGTCCTACGGGGATATACTGCGAAAAGTCAAAAACGATTCCAAGCTTGGAAATCTCGGCGAATCGGTGACAAAAATCCGCTCGCTAAATCCACCAGCCAATGCGAGACGCCATCTAGAGCATCAAGGTGCTCTATGAACTGGCAGCTATCGACACACGACGATAAGGCCAAAGTAATGATACGAAAGAACAACGCTTCACAAACATCCCCGTGGATGAAACCCGCAGTTGCGGAAAAAAGCAAGCGAGGACCGTAGCTGGGCGGGTAATACCCGAGCCCGAAATGGAGGCAAAATCAGCCAGAAGCGACGGAAAAAATATCATCCGTAAAGAGCAAATCTCCTGTAAGGCCGAAGTAAGAGAGAACGCGGAAGCCCAGCCCCAAAAAACAATGAAAACGCCGAAAGCGAAACCAGTGGATAGCAGCAGAAAACTTAACTCGGCCAAGGAATCACAAAAGAAAAATGATATTTCGAAGAGAACCAAGGGGAAAACAAGACCTGACGCAATAGTTGTAGCAGCGAAGGGCGACTTGTCCTACGGGGATATACTGCGAAAAGTCAAAAACGATTCCAAGCTTGGAAATCTCGGCGAATCGGTGACAAAAATCCGCTCGCTAAATCCACCAGCCAATGCGAGACGCCATCTAGAGCATCAAGGTGCTCTATGAACTGGCAGCTATCGACACACGACGATAAGGCCAAAGTAATGATACGAAAGAACAACAACGCTTCACAAACATCCCCGTGGATGAAACCCGCAGTTGCGGAAAAAAGCAAGCGAGGACCGTAGCTGGGCGGGTAATACCCGAGCCCGAAATGGAGGCAAAATCAGCCAGAAGCGACGGAAAAAATATCATCCGTAAAGAGCAAATCTCCTGTAAGGCCGAAGTAAGAGAGAACGCGGAAGCCCAGCCCCAAAAAACAATGAAAACGCCGAAAGCGAAACCAGTGGATAGCAGCAGAAAACTTAACTCGGCCAAGGAATCACAAAAGAAAAATGATATTTCGAAGAGAACCAAGGGGAAAACAAGACCTGACGCAATAGTTGTAGCAGCGAAGGGCGACTTGTCCTACGGGGATATACTGCGAAAAGTCAAAAACGATTCCAAGCTTGGAAATCTAGGCGAATCGGTGACAAAAATCCGACGCAAAGCCCGCACCTGAAACAACTAGCAACCCATCTGTCTTCCACAAACTGGGCGGGTAATACCCGAGCCCGAAATGGAGGCAAAATCAGCCAGAAGCGACGGAAAAAATATCATCCGTAAAGAGCAAATCTCCTGTAAGGCCGAAGTAAGAGAGAACGCGGAAGCCCAGCCCCAAAAAACAATGAAAACGCCGAAAGCGAAACCAGTGGATAGCAGCAGAAAACTTAACTCGGCCAAGGAATCACAAAAGAAAAATGATATTTCGAAGAGAACCAAGGGGAAAACAAGACCTGACGCAATAGTTGTAGCAGCGAAGGGCGACTTGTCCTACGGGGATATACTGCGAAAAGTCAAAAACGATTCCAAGCTTGGAAATCTCGGCGAATCGGTGACAAAAATCCGCTCGCTAAATCCACCAGCCAATGCGAGACGCCATCTAGAGCATCAAGGTGCTCTATGAACTGGCAGCTATCGACACACGACGATAAGGCCAAAGTAATGATACGAAAGAACAACGCTTCACAAACATCCCCGTGGATGAAACCCGCAGTTGCGGAAAAAAGCAAGCGAGGACCGTAGCTGGGCGGGTAATACCCGAGCCCGAAATGGAGGCAAAATCAGCCAGAAGCGACGGAAAAAATATCATCCGTAAAGAGCAAATCTCCTGTAAGGCCGAAGTAAGAGAGAACGCGGAAGCCCAGCCCCAAAAAACAATGAAAACGCCGAAAGCGAAACCAGTGGATAGCAGCAGAAAACTTAACTCGGCCAAGGAATCACAAAAGAAAAATGATATTTCGAAGAGAACCAAGGGGAAAACAAGACCTGACGCAATAGTTGTAGCAGCGAAGGGCGACTTGTCCTACGGGGATATACTGCGAAAAGTCAAAAACGATTCCAAGCTTGGAAATCTCGGCGAATCGGTGACAAAAATCCGCTCGCTAAATCCACCAGCCAATGCGAGACGCCATCTAGAGCATCAAGGTGCTCTATGAACTGGCAGCTATCGACACACGACGATAAGGCCAAAGTAATGATACGAAAGAACAACGCTTCACAAACATCCCCGTGGATGAAACCCGCAGTTGCGGAAAAAAGCAAGCGAGGACCGTAGCTGGGCGGGTAATACCCGAGCCCGAAATGGAGGCAAAATCAGCCAGAAGCGACGGAAAAAATATCATCCGTAAAGAGCAAATCTCCTGTAAGGCCGAAGTAAGAGAGAACGCGGAAGCCCAGCCCCAAAAAACAATGAAAACGCCGAAAGCGAAACCAGTGGATAGCAGCAGAAAACTTAACTCGGCCAAGGAATCACAAAAGAAAAATGATATTTCGAAGAGAACCAAGGGGAAAACAAGACCTGACGCAATAGTTGTAGCAGCGAAGGGCGACTTGTCCTACGGGGATATACTGCGAAAAGTCAAAAACGATTCCAAGCTTGGAAATCTCGGCGAATCGGTGACAAAAATCCGCTCGCTAAATCCACCAGCCAATGCGAGACGCCATCTAGAGCATCAAGGTGCTCTATGAACTGGCAGCTATCGACACACGACGATAAGGCCAAAGTAATGATACGAAAGAACAACAACGCTTCACAAACATCCCCGTGGATGAAACCCGCAGTTGCGGAAAAAAGCAAGCGAGGACCGTAGCTGGGCGGGTAATACCCGAGCCCGAAATGGAGGCAAAATCAGCCAGAAGCGACGGAAAAAATATCATCCGTAAAGAGCAAATCTCCTGTAAGGCCGAAGTAAGAGAGAACGCGGAAGCCCAGCCCCAAAAAACAATGAAAACGCCGAAAGCGAAACCAGTGGATAGCAGCAGAAAACTTAACTCGGCCAAGGAATCACAAAAGAAAAATGATATTTCGAAGAGAACCAAGGGGAAAACAAGACCTGACGCAATAGTTGTAGCAGCGAAGGGCGACTTGTCCTACGGGGATATACTGCGAAAAGTCAAAAACGATTCCAAGCTTGGAAATCTAGGCGAATCGGTGACAAAAATCCGACGCAAAGCCCGCACCTGAAACAACTAGCAACCCATCTGTCTTCCACAAACTGGGCGGGTAATACCCGAGCCCGAAATGGAGGCAAAATCAGCCAGAAGCGACGGAAAAAATATCATCCGTAAAGAGCAAATCTCCTGTAAGGCCGAAGTAAGAGAGAACGCGGAAGCCCAGCCCCAAAAAACAATGAAAACGCCGAAAGCGAAACCAGTGGATAGCAGCAGAAAACTTAACTCGGCCAAGGAATCACAAAAGAAAAATGATATTTCGAAGAGAACCAAGGGGAAAACAAGACCTGACGCAATAGTTGTAGCAGCGAAGGGCGACTTGTCCTACGGGGATATACTGCGAAAAGTCAAAAACGATTCCAAGCTTGGAAATCTCGGCGAATCGGTGACAAAAATCCGCTCGCTAAATCCACCAGCCAATGCGAGACGCCATCTAGAGCATCAAGGTGCTCTATGAACTGGCAGCTATCGACACACGACGATAAGGCCAAAGTAATGATACGAAAGAACAACGCTTCACAAACATCCCCGTGGATGAAACCCGCAGTTGCGGAAAAAAGCAAGCGAGGACCGTAGCTGGGCGGGTAATACCCGAGCCCGAAATGGAGGCAAAATCAGCCAGAAGCGACGGAAAAAATATCATCCGTAAAGAGCAAATCTCCTGTAAGGCCGAAGTAAGAGAGAACGCGGAAGCCCAGCCCCAAAAAACAATGAAAACGCCGAAAGCGAAACCAGTGGATAGCAGCAGAAAACTTAACTCGGCCAAGGAATCACAAAAGAAAAATGATATTTCGAAGAGAACCAAGGGGAAAACAAGACCTGACGCAATAGTTGTAGCAGCGAAGGGCGACTTGTCCTACGGGGATATACTGCGAAAAGTCAAAAACGATTCCAAGCTTGGAAATCTCGGCGAATCGGTGACAAAAATCCGCTCGCTAAATCCACCAGCCAATGCGAGACGCCATCTAGAGCATCAAGGTGCTCTATGAACTGGCAGCTATCGACACACGACGATAAGGCCAAAGTAATGATACGAAAGAACAACGCTTCACAAACATCCCCGTGGATGAAACCCGCAGTTGCGGAAAAAAGCAAGCGAGGACCGTAGCTGGGCGGGTAATACCCGAGCCCGAAATGGAGGCAAAATCAGCCAGAAGCGACGGAAAAAATATCATCCGTAAAGAGAAAATCTCCTGTAAGGCCGAAGTAAGAGAGAACGCGGAAGCCCAGCCCCAAAAAACAATGAAAACGCCGAAAGCGAAACCAGTGGATAGCAGCAGAAAACTTAACTCGGCCAAGGAATCACAAAAGAAAAATGATATTTCGAAGAGAACCAAGGGGAAAACAAGACCTGACGCAATAGTTGTAGCAGCGAAGGGCGACTTGTCCTACGGGGATATACTGCGAAAAGTCAAAAACGATTCCAAGCTTGGAAATCTAGGCGAATCGGTGACAAAAATCCGCCGCACACATAAAGGAGACCTCCTTTTCCAGCTAAAAGGAGCGGGAGGAAAGGCCGACCATTTTAAGGGAATAATTGGAGAAGCCCTGGGAAAAATACGCAGAGGTCAGAACACTGACCCACTGCGTTACAGTCGAAATCAAGGATAAAGACGAGATAACAACCAAAGCGGATATCTGCAAGGCAATAGAAAACAGACATAGTAAGTCTGAGCCTTTTGGCGGCACCCAAGTCAGCACACACTGCTGAAGGAGGGAAAGATAAGCATAGGCTGGGTCAACAACAAAAAACAACAGAGGGCCACATAGCTAAGAATAGTGCAAAGTGTCCGGTCCTCACTAACAAAACATGATAAAAGTTATACAAATTAACCTAAATCACTGTGCGGCCGCACAAGACCTTCTGGCACAAATGTAAAGAGAAGAGAAAGCGGATGTTGCCTTCATCAGCGAGCCATATAAAAACCTAGATGGCGGCAAAAGGACAGAGGACACATCGAAGAAAGCAGCAATTTGGACCTGTAGAAACCACACCTTCCAAAACATTAACAGAGTAACGGACTATGTTGCGTGTGCCCGGATAAATGGTATCCACTTTTACAGCTGCTATGGTGCCTTTTGTCTACCACACAGAGAATACCTGAGTCTCTTAGAAGATATATAGTAAAAGACGTACGAGGATAGTGAGATGCCCAGACAGCGACCCAAACGAACGGGGCCCAAGTGGAAGTACACCACTTTCGATGAAGAAATGTTTGGAGAAACGTTAAGCTCTGACTTCCTTGCCAACACCACATCAGCGGAAAACATGTCAAATAAACTGATCCAAGCAGTATCAACAGCATGCGATGCAGCGATGCCTTAAGAGGTTCACTAGCGGAAGGGGAGAACCGTGCTACTGGTGGAACGACGGCATAAGGAATCTCAGGGCAACCTACCTTAAAGCTCGTCGTAGATCAGCGTTCCAGAGGAAGACCGGAGTTCCAGGAACGATTGGCCGCCTTCAGGCTGGCAAAACGAAATCTGGAAAAGGCAATTAAGGAGAGCAAAGCAAACTTTTTCAAGAATCTTTAGAATGAAGAAGACCTAGACCCCTGGGGAGGAGCGTATAAAATGGTAATGAAGAAAGTCAAAGGCGGTTCGACGCCTCAACTAACCTACCCACTGCAGCTCAGAACAATAGTGGAACACCTGTTCCTCAGGAAACCTCCCACAATGTTCGTCCTTACACAAGGAGCTACATAGTTCGGAACAAATCCCACCAATCACGGTTGACGAGCTGCAGAATGCGTGATGGCATCCTTAATAAAGCCATCAAGGCAGCCGTCGAGAGGCGGCCTGGGCTGTTTTCCGCGACGATACAAAGGTGCCTCGAAGAAGGAAACTTTCCTAGTTGCTGGAAACTCCAAGACCTGGTACTGATACCCAAAGGCAATAAGCCCCAAGGAGAACCGTCAGCGTATCGACCAATCTGCCTGCTTGACACCACCCTAAAGATCCTGGAGAGCATCATATACGCCACGCCAATCGGCGTGTAATATCTCGAAGTAATATCTACTGGCAGTTCCGAGGGGAGAGGAGTAGAAGTGTGCAGAGCTGTGGTTTAGGACGTAGGCGCGAGGAAAAAGGAGAATAATATCCCGCGAATCGTTCATGCTGGTAACACGGGTTACCAGTATCTTGAAGAAGATTCCACATCCATTTGCGCAAACCTTAAGAAAAAAAGCTGCTACAGTTTGTGTATAGAGACTGAATAAACCTCAAAAGAGGACCCTCAATCTCATACTCCTGCAGAACACTTCAGCGTCTACCTCGAGGATCTCTGTCATATGGCTTTTCCAAATCTGCAAAACAGCTGTAGATGGGTTTGGTTCCCACGCCTTCTCAAGTACTAATCTTTAGACTAATCTTAGCCAGTTCGGTAACCGAATTTACCACCTTTGATAATTCACGGCTCCACCTCTTTCGAGTCACTGACAATGGTCAAAGAGTATTCCTGTCTAGAAAAAGCTTCTCAACTTCGCCGTTCGGAGTCGGCATTAAGCTGTAGGTCCCTTCTACTCGTGAAAGAACAATAGCACTCACAATACGAGTGGTTGCTGCGAAGCTAGGCCCAGGTCCGCCTCGGAATATAGCGCCACCCATATTATTATTATTATGGGTCCTTTCCAACTACTCGCCGAACTCCTTCCAAGCCTGCTCTTTAGCTGTTCGCACAGCCAATTGGCAAGTTCTTCGCGCCTCAGTGTATCGGTCACGAGAAGCAGAGTCCCTTAATAGAATCCAGTCCCTCTAGGTCTTTTTCTACTCTCTGATGCCTTCTTGAACTCTGAGTGTTTAAACAACGCAATTCTTTTCCACTACCACTCCAAGCTGCTTCACTCCACAAACATCCCGTGCAGAGCCGATGACAGTTATTGAAAACAGTCGCCATTCTTCCTTTTCATGCAATGGAATGGTTGGAATTCGCTCAAACCTTTCAGATATGTGCGGTGAAAAATTTTGAAGCAACTCACTGTTCTTTAGTTTCCCCTACCGTATGTGTGTAATCACTATTGGTTTCCATCTTGGCAGAAGAGGTACTTTATCAGTGAGGTACAGCGTACACAACATCAGGTGATGATCAGTTGACAGTTCAGTGCATATACCTGCACTAGAGCCAAAGTTGACCTTTCAAGCCTGAGCTTTAAGATCCCGACACTCCCACCTAATGGAATCCACTCCAATAACCTGTCTGCCAGCCTGAGACCGATATATGCAGTCGAGCTCTAACTTCTAATAATCGTATTGACACGTAATTCTGTATTGAAATATCACAGCATAAGATAATATTTTCCCAGTTAAGGTGTACGTTTTGCCGCATACTTTTGCACTTAACTGGGCGTATACCTAACCTTATATCACAGATGACTAAATGAATAAAATAAATATAAAAACTACTCTATAAATAAATAAATAAATAAATACATGCTATATATAAATACATAATTAAATAAAGGAATAGATAAATCTGTCTTAACCTAGCATAATCTAGAAACGGCATGCTAGAGTGCGTCATTGCGTGAAGATCCTTGGCATGGTATGTTCCTACTTATCACCCCGCAGATTTGCTGATTTCAAAAGGCATTTTTCTTTTGCCTTGAGGAGGATTCAGTTCAGGAATTTATGATCCAATTTAGCAGTGTAATTGATAAATGCTTAGCTCTGTCTAAAGTTGCGCATGTATATTACTTGGTCTACTTTATCGATCTTAATACTCCTAGTATTGCAAATTGATGTCCCCTTCTGGTGAGCCAGCCTAAGTCATAGACTTTACTAGAAACCAAGTTTATTTTATTCGACCTATTCACGTTTGCTAACTCGATATCCTTAAACATACCAAGCCTTCTGGTCCGATGGTCCCGGTGATACAAGTGTACCTGGGAGAATTCCGCGTCACTCAGATGGAGATGGCAATTTGGCTAAAATCGAGCGGTTCACGCATTCGCCTGTGGAGAGCAGAACGCGGTGCAAACAAGCTTGATACCATATTTCTTCAATAAACTGGCAAACCATTTAGAACCGAATTGCTTGCGATTATCTGAATGAATAAATTGGGGTACACCGAAGATGAATGATATACACTTTCTTCTAAGTACTTAACTACCTCAGCTGCACTTGCCTTCCTCAAAAATTAATTGACTAAGTTAAGGTGAAAACACTGAAAAGGCCGCTTCGTGATTATCTGATTGTCCATAACGGTCGAGAAAGCTGGTTGGAGGCTTTATTTTATTTTCAGGAAGTCGGTCTTTGTTATCAGTAATTGTCTTCTTAAACTCCTCATACTCTTCTCTGGAAAAGTATGGAGAACTAAAGTCAACTTCCTTAGCTGATACGATATCCTTAGCTCCTCCATGTGGACGCGTGAGAGTGTAACAGGAACTACGTTATGGACACCTTTCCTATGCTCGATCATGAAGTCGAACGCTTGGAGTTTCAGACTCCATCTGGCCAAACGACTGGAGAGGTCCTCTTGCGTCACTTAAGACTTTCGTGATCTGTGATGATAGTAAAAGGTAGTCCTTTCACGTATGCCCTGAACTTCTTCACTGACCAGACGGCTGCATAGCACTCACCTTCTGTCAGAGTATAATTCCGCTGAAAAGTCCTCGACCGCCGATACCTTGCCCGGATAGGTTCGCAGACATCCATCACAGACGATATAACCTAGTTATTTGATCTCTTTGTAGCAGAACTTACTCTTCTCCACATTGATGGTCAACCCAGCTCTCTGTGGCAATCGGCTACCTCTCCAAGCAAACTGGCATGTGTCTCAAAGTCTAGAGAACAAACCAAGAGGTCATCGGTAGACAAACACATTCTCCTTTAAACGAGATGAAATAACTTTGTCCGCGCCGCATTACACAGTCCGAACGGCGCTCTAGAGCGATCTGCCAGAATGAGCTTTCAGATCTATTTTTCCGTTTCCTGCAGTGTGCTGAGTAGGCCCTCAATATGGGCCTTGTGACTTTGAATTCAATTTAAGTGAATCCAGACACAATCTGTTGCTTACCATTACAAATAGAGAACTCCAAGGACTGTTACTCTCCTCAATAACTCCCAACGGCAGCATGTGATCAAGCTCTTCGTATAGGAATTTTTGTATCGCTGGAGGGACTGAGTAATACCTCTGCTTGATGGGTATTTTGACGTCATCCACCTATATTGCATGTTCTTCGAGGCAGGTTTTACCCAATCCCTTCACCTGGATGGAAGGAAATGCCGTTGATATCCTCCAGCCATGGACGACGGCGACGCAATGTCAACCTCTGCGACTATATTCAGAATGGTCTTCAAAGCGCTCTAAAAGTCAATCCCTAAACAAAGTTCTTGTTGGAGACTTGGTACTATGTATATGTCCATTTTAGTTGTTTGCGTATTCCAAGAAACCTGCATCCTGAATCGTCCCTTAAATTGATGGCGACTCCCGTCTGCCGCCTTGACGCTAAGATTCAGCCGCTCCAATTTGACGTTGTGTCGGCTGACAAGCTCCTCTGCTCCTTTGCCTAGGAGACTCACTGATGTTCCACTGTCCAATAGGCCCAGCATCTTTTTATCTGCTATTTTATCTTTTGTGTATATAGTATATATATATATATATACATAGTTCCGGTCACTCTTAAAGCAGGTCATGTTGTGAAAAACGGACGGACACATATTTGGAGGGGTAGCTACACTCTCGCTCGAAGCGTTTACGTCCAGTCGCGTCCGTTCGTTGTAATGTTGCGTCCTTGTCGATCTGTTCTCTCTCTATATATATATATATATATATATATATATATATATATAGGCGAGGAGGAAGATTCTTCCGAGGAGTTCGGGGTAGCTGCACTTTAGCCGTACGACTAGTCCTATATATATATAGGCGAGGAGGAAGATTCTGCCAAGAGTTCGGGGTAGCTGCACTTTAGTCGTACGACTAGTCCGACATACTATACGAACAGATCGACAAGGACGCAACATTACAACGAACGGGCGCGACTGGATGTTAACGTTATATATATATATAGTTTTCACAGTTGATTCTATCTGCTGTTTGCATCGTCTATAAATTGCACAGCTTTCCCCAAGCCTACGAATTTTCTGATAATTCCTGTGCTTTGTCAGGACAGTCGTCACTTCTTCACCGAATTCTATTCTTCCTCACTTGTGCACATCAAACTTCGAAGATATAGTTGGGGGAGTCAGTTCCTCTCGCCAAGTGCCGCGCCTTTCGTTCCGCCGTGGTGTCCGTCATATCGGATGTCGGGAGTACGTTTCTGTCCTGTTCTGATCGCGTCCCCGTAGGCAGGTGGTTCACTATAGCGCTGCCCGGAGCTCTCCAGGTTTCCGACCTTGTCCTGTAGGCTCTTCAATTTGGCCTGGAATGACTCTATCAACTTTCTCATGCCTTCTGAAATTACAGGCATCATTTCTGTCTGGGTTTTCTCCGCCGCTGTAGAGACCATCCTCGTGGAGCAGCGGTGTATTGCTTCATCGTCCTTATTGATATAATCGTTTCGGTCGGCGACATCGGTCTCCTTATGGTCATTGCTTCGAAGTCCACCTGCTTCGTCAAATGAACCGCGAGAACTTGCCCCAACGATTGACTCTTTTGCCCTCCAAATGTCCATAAATGTCCGACATTGTGCTGTTGATTTCTATGGTACTAATACTTAAATGTTTTATATTAATGTAATTAAAAAATGTTGTACTCGAGTTATAAAAGGGTTAGTGTAAAAATTAAACTTGTTTTTGTAAAAAAATGTTTAATGTGCCAAACGAGTGCTGGTGATCAACTCTTCCATCCAACCACAACTTTCAACGGTCGAAACTATTCGACAGGCTGGATGAGATGTCAGACGATGATCTCCGAAACACGAGCTAAGATTCCAGACTTAGTGTCCACGCCTCACGAAGAATCACGTTCTGAAACCCTTGATTCTTGGCAGCAGTCAACACTTAGGCCTTTCCACCCGCTCCGTTCATTGGGCCTTCATAGACCTCCGAATACCTCATGCGATCTACTGGATCATGGCCTGAGGATTGGACAGCCATCGTCAGTCCATGACCAGACAAAAAACTTAAGCAGCCCAAACAGAAAAGTAATATTTTGATAGATTGAAGAATGCTACTGCTAATGTGAGGCTATCCAGATTCCAGGGTGATGAGCTTTGGAAAAAAATGAAAATCATTTCTCTGAAGTCTAAAGTAGGCCTCGAGCCGGTGTTTCGAGAAGTTCTGAAACGCCGGACGCCATTTGTTACAATGCATTACGTCTCAGCTCCCGTTGGGCGCCATTTAGTTGCAGCAGGCTAAGCGGGTAGCTTCAGTGTCGAGGAGGAGGGCGACGGCACTCTTGTGGTTGCACGGCTAAGCTCTTTTCCCCTCCCTCGTACACCACCCATTTGCAAACAAAAAAATCTAGTGTCTGTAGCTAGAATCTTTTTCTAAGCTAATACCCTAATGCAGACCACGGACGGACGACTAAAGAGAGGACAGTGAAGAAGTTGAAGAGGTACGAAAGTTGGAGAGGATATTGTGTTCAAAGCTTATGACTCTACCAACGAAAGACACCAGAAGAAGGCTCGCGGAGCTAAGCTATCGATCCCAATCCACGCCTTAGCTAACCTAATTTAACGTTAATTTAAATCTAAACCTAACCTAAGCCTAGTCTAACCTAAAACACTCAACATGAACTTAAATTTTTTTATCTCCCTTGGTGAGACGTTAGCCAAAGCCTAATGTTCCACCTTGTCAAATAACCCAAAGAGGACCGCCTTCCCTCACCCTCCCACACATATCTACAAGAGAGAAATTAAGCCATGAAATAAAACATATCTATCGTCATTTTATGTACATAAAATTCAGCATTTATTGATAAAAACTTTAATAGTTCAAAAAACCTAACCTATAAACTACATATGCTAATGAACATCAAGGTAAAAGAAACAAGTAGATGTAAAAAAATTCAATGAAACAGGGGTTCTAACTCTGGAAGTTATAGAACCACACATCATAAAGCCCAATAGCATGAAGTCTGATACTCTTTTACGCGTCACTCATCCACTATCACTAACGCCAGTATAATTATAAAACTACTACCAAATATAAGGAATTCAATAAAAAGGAAGAAATACAAAACTAACAATAAAGCACCCTGAAACTATACAAGTATAATGAAATCAAATATCGATTACAAAGAATTTAATTATTTTAAACTTCAATTAAAATTCATAAAAAAACTGGAAAGTAACTCCGGACTATCTCTAGCTTCTGGCACACTTGGCACTGTTGCTGGCACTCTGGCACTACATCGCGTCCTGGCTACCTCGCTGTGCAGTCACTTGTCACTTTGATTCGTTGTCTCGTTGTTTGGATTTAGCGGAGAGTCGCGGCACTTGTATCCAAATAAATATTATTTTATTATGTGTTGTTTATTGGTATGAATGTTTGTTTGGGCATTTCTGTTCTATGTTCTCAATTATTTTTGCGAAAACTTTCACTTTCACTTTTTTTTTTTAATTTTATTTACATCACAGCACACACAGCATTTGGTAAAAATAATCTCCAATTTTTCTCTTATTGAGCCTTCTCCTATATTCGATGGTCAAAGTTAAAAAAAAAACTATCTTCCTTTTACCGTTTATGCCCTTGTGATCGTTCACTTCCATTAGGCTTTCGAACTTACGAGCTTGAAATATCTTCTTGGAATTCGAAGTTAGAAATCTCCAAAAGTGCATGTCGGTGCACACGCGTAGTATGCAAAAAAATGTTTTGTTTAGTATTTGTCGTTTTGGGTTTTCATCTTGTTAATGTTTGCTAAGTTGGATTATATTTTTGATTCAAAATAATTCATTTGTGAATTAATAACTTTCTTCCTATCTTACGACGTGCATAAATTCAACCTCAATATGTGGAATGAAGCATTAATTAAAGGTTATGAATTTTGTTTATTATGCATGGTGTCACTAAATTTCACAAAATTTCTTTACTTTTAGGAGGGCCTGCCTGAGAAGGAGAGACAACGAGGGATGGTTGGAGGCCGTGGTAAGTATTTGTACCTCACATAGTGCACATCTTAATATATTTTTCTTCACGGATAATCCATATGTGAAGGCTGCTGCAACAATACCAATACAGAACACAGGCTTGAATATGTGGGAACATTTTGTTCGAAGAGAAAGATAGAAACAACGTTTCAAATAGTGATAGTTGTATATTAAATATATTTTCATAATAGTAGTTAGATGGCAAAAATGTTGGAGAACTTATCCATGACACGCATACAAGAACTTAAGGCTAGAGAAAGGTTTGATAGAAAGATAGAATAAGTGAAAATTCGTCTTGAGAACTTAAAGATTTATTATGACAGTCCTGTCATGGCTCATAACAACATATGGCACTTGATCCAGATGAATCAGCAAAATATGATGGTATTACTGACATAGTAAAAGAACATTAGTATGAAGCAAAGGAAACGATTCTATGCGAAGGGGAACTCACAGAAAGTGACGACATTGAAGCAGCTTTATTGATGGGTTGATAGTTGGAACATGATAACTGTCCACATGCTCCATGAGCATTTGCATTTGTAATGGCTCTGGGAAATGTTGCAGTGAGTGTATAGCAGTGAATAATAAAAAAGAATAGGAGCATTTTCAATTTTTATTTTTTCAAGTCATAACAAACTTACATAGACAAAAATGTTTAAAACTAGTTAGACGAACAATGTTTTTATTTCTAACTAACTGGACCTAGGCGGGCACTCTAGTCTACTTACTTACTAGGCTGGCGACCCATGCAGAGTCCGAGCGTGAACGATAGAAGGGTCCATATATTCTACGTAAAATTTTTCTTTCGAAGGCACCAAGAATCAACTCCGCAGTTTTGCTTATCGTCTAGCTTTCGGCTCCATTTAGCAAGACTGGCAAAATAAGAGTTTTGTAGAGCATGATCTAAGTCCTTCGAGTCAGGAGTTTTGACGCAAGTTGTTTTGACAAACCGAAGTAAGATGATCTTCACAGTGATGTCATTCGTGGAGTTCACGTTTTCCCCGAGGTATACAAACTCCTTTACTACTTCGGAATTGAAGTTGACGATTGTGATATTTTGTCTTAGGTGGTATGTCACGGTTTGGTTGACAGAATATATTTAATTTTATCCTCATTAACCTAAAGACCAGGTCGCTTCGCCTCTTCGTCAAATGCGATAAATTCTTCCACCACGGCACGTTGGGAACGCGCGATGATGTCGATGTCGTCTGCTTTTACGCGTCACTCATCCACTATCACTAACGCCAGTATAATTATAAAACTACTACCAAATATAAGGAATTCAATAAAAAGGAAGAAATACAAAACTAACAATAAAGCACCCTGAAACTATACAAGTATAATGAAATCAAATATCGATTACAAAGAATTTAATTATTTTAAACTTCAATTAAAATTCATAAAAAAACTGGAAAGTAACTCCGGACTATCTCTAGCTTCTGGCACACTTGGCACTGTTGCTGGCACTCTGGCACTACATCGCGTCCTGGCTACCTCGCTGTGCAGTCACTTGTCACTTTGATTCGTTGTCTCGTTGTTTGGATTTAGCGGAGAGTCGCGGCACTTGTATCCAAATAAATATTATTTTATTATGTGTTGTTTATTGGTATGAATGTTTGTTTGGGCATTTCTGTTCTATGTTCTCAATTATTTTTGCGAAAACTTTCACTTTCACTTTTTTTTTTTAATTTTATTTACATCACAGCACACACAGCATTTGGTAAAAATAATCTCCAATTTTTCTCTTATTGAGCCTTCTCCTATATTCGATGGTCAAAGTTAAAAAAAAAACTATCTTCCTTTTACCGTTTATGCCCTTGTGATCGTTCACTTCCATTAGGCTTTCGAACTTACGAGCTTGAAATATCTTCTTGGAATTCGAAGTTAGAAATCTCCAAAAGTGCATGTCGGTGCACACGCGTAGTATGCAAAAAAATGTTTTGTTTAGTATTTGTCGTTTTGGGTTTTCATCTTGTTAATGTTTGCTAAGTTGGATTATATTTTTGATTCAAAATAATTCATTTGTGAATTAATAACTTTCTTCCTATCTTACGACGTGCATAAATTCAACCTCAATATGTGGAATGAAGCATTAATTAAAGGTTATGAATTTTGTTTATTATGCATGGTGTCACTAAATTTCACAAAATTTCTTTACTTTTAGGAGGGCCTGCCTGAGAAGGAGAGACAACGAGGGATGGTTGGAGGCCGTGGTAAGTATTTGTACCTCACATAGTGCACATCTTAATATATTTTTCTTCACGGATAATCCATATGTGAAGGCTGCTGCAACAATACCAATACAGAACACAGGCTTGAATATGTGGGAACATTTTGTTCGAAGAGAAAGATAGAAACAACGTTTCAAATAGTGATAGTTGTATATTAAATATATTTTCATAATAGTAGTTAGATGGCAAAAATGTTGGAGAACTTATCCATGACACGCATACAAGAACTTAAGGCTAGAGAAAGGTTTGATAGAAAGATAGAATAAGTGAAAATTCGTCTTGAGAACTTAAAGATTTATTATGACAGTCCTGTCATGGCTCATAACAACATATGGCACTTGATCCAGATGAATCAGCAAAATATGATGGTATTACTGACATAGTAAAAGAACATTAGTATGAAGCAAAGGAAACGATTCTATGCGAAGGGGAACTCACAGAAAGTGACGACATTGAAGCAGCTTTATTGATGGGTTGATAGTTGGAACATGATAACTGTCCACATGCTCCATGAGCATTTGCATTTGTAATGGCTCTGGGAAATGTTGCAGTGAGTGTATAGCAGTGAATAATAAAAAAGAATAGGAGCATTTTCAATTTTTATTTTTTCAAGTCATAACAAACTTACATAGACAAAAATGTTTAAAACTAGTTAGACGAACAATGTTTTTATTTCTAACTAACTGGACCTAGGCGGGCACTCTAGTCTACTTACTTACTAGGCTGGCGACCCATGCAGAGTCCGAGCGTGAACGATAGAAGGGTCCATATATTCTACGTAAAATTTTTCTTTCGAAGGCACCAAGAATCAACTCCGCAGTTTTGCTTATCGTCTAGCTTTCGGCTCCATTTAGCAAGACTGGCAAAATAAGAGTTTTGTAGAGCATGATCTAAGTCCTTCGAGTCAGGAGTTTTGACGCAAGTTGTTTTGACAAACCGAAGTAAGATGATCTTCACAGTGATGTCATTCGTGGAGTTCACGTTTTCCCCGAGGTATACAAACTCCTTTACTACTTCGGAATTGAAGTTGACGATTGTGATATTTTGTCTTAGGTGGTATGTCACGGTTTGGTTGACAGAATATATTTAATTTTATCCTCATTAACCTAAAGACCAGGTCGCTTCGCCTCTTCGTCAAATGCGATAAATTCTTCCACCACGGCACGTTGGGAACGCGCGATGATGTCGATGTCGTCTGCATATCCCAACAGTTAGACTGACTTGTAGAAAATATAGTCTTCGTATTTACAGCTGCCCGCCGCACTATCTTCTCCAGTACCTGATTGAAGAAATCACACAACAGTACATCTCCTTGCCGAAATCCGGTGCAGGTTTCAAAGGGCTCGAAAGTCCTGGATCCGAACTGCACGGTGCATGGCGTTTTTTTTTTTCAGCGTAGTGCGACACAAGCGGATCAGTTTTCTCGGAATCCCTTGCGATGAATGCTGTCATATGCGGCTTAAAAATCGCTAAAAAGGTGGTGCGTATCGATTTGAAACTCGATGGTCTTTTCTAGGTTTTGCCTTAGTGTGAAGACTTGGTCTATTTTCGATTTGCAGGGCCGAAAGCCGCACTGCTAGGTGCCGATTAGTGCGGGGCAAAACGACTTTAGACGTTCACACAGTGCGCTGGACAGGATCTTGTAGGTGAGGTTGAGCAAAGATATACCCCTATAGTTGTTGTTAGAGGTCGCCTTTTTTCTGAATGGGGCATATGCAGCTGATATTCCAGTCGTCGGGCATGCTTTCGTCCCCCGTTGCGGTTTGTTGTTCTTCAGCATTTTAATGGCTGTGCCGACTTCTTCAAAGCTAGGTGGGAGGACTACTTCATGGACTGGAGATGGGATTTCATGATTCCATATCACTCTCTCCTGGTCAGGCCCGTTAAGCAGCTGTTGAGAGCGCTGCTTAAACACATCCACTATTCCCTGCGGGTCAGAAACCAGGTTACCCTCACAGTTTCGAAGAGCCTGGGTGCCTTCCATAAGGCCAGCGGCAAGGTTTTTGGCTTTTTTGTAGAAGGCCCGTATTTTATGCTTGTCTCTAGACTCTTCGATATCCTTGAGCTGGGAGGTTGCGAGGGACCTTTTCCTCAGGCGTAGAAGCTTTTTCTCCTCTCTTCTTCTAGCCCGGTACTCCTCCTGTGCTGGCCTAGTTTTTCTTTACACCACCTTTTGGTATGCCTCGTCAGTTGCATGTTTTTTCTGTTCACACTCGCCATCATACCACGGGTACCTCGGCGGAGGTGGTAGGTAGCCTAAGGTGGTTTCGGCTACCTCTTTGATGGACGAGCGGTAAAGCAACCGCATCTCGATGGCGATGTTGTATGACGTGAGCATACCGGAAAGTCACTCACTCAGTTGCTCTTCGTAGGCTCTGGTAATCTCGGGTGTGCTCAGGCGTCCAATGTCGAAATTCCTCTTTGTTGGTGCAGCTTTCTGGCATTGGACAGTCGAGCTCTGAATCTTGCTGCTACGAGGAAATGGTCAGAGACGACGCTTGCCCCCCTGAATGTGCGCACCTCTTCTAAGCTTAACTTAATCAATGGTTAAGTCTTTAGACCTAAATAAGAGCAGCAATAGTTAATACAGATGTTCAAGAAATCATATCCATAAGCGACATGCAATGGTTACAGTGATCGTTCTCATTGGCTTTTCATAATTTATTGCCTTGAACATTCGATCAGGAATTAATTTCGTAGAAAAAATGTCCGAAATGTTTTAGGGGATGCCACAGGATTGAACATTTCTTTGTATATTGTTCAGGTCAGAAAAAGCGTAATGGTCTCATAAGAACTATTTAACAAGGACTATTAAAGAAATATGTCGTTGGAAGTCAAAGAGAAAATTGTGTCAAAACGACAATATGGTTTGGAATATGTTAATGTGCTACTCCCAGATGTATCTAAAAACCTTTATACTGTCAACAAAGCAATAAAAGAAGTTGACATTTAAGTTATTTAAATGAATAAGATAAGAGCTGACACACTATTCCTTGACTCTGGTTTTGATTGTGCAGAGCCATTGGAAATTAAATAAGATTATTGAAAATGGTTAAATTAATAACATTGTGAAACAGAAAATATGGATCGCTGTTTGCCTCAAACCCTAAGCAGTTCATCTTTATGTGGGGACAAATTATTAGACGCATCGGGAACGTTGCGAAAGAATTTACAATGATAATAGAGCAGCATTGGTTCGAGCAGCGAAAGAAATGAAGAAAGTGCTAGCAAAATTGCACAAAACCTAAGTTTTTCAACATGTGAATAACTAAGAACATTGCCTGCACACATAGAAGCCATTCTTGCTTGAAGCGATTGACTTACAGGAGTCAACTCCAGGACATTTATTAATAGTAACTTATTATAATTTACATCTAGTACTTCTAGGGCTATTCCACAGGTTTCAACAGGCAAAAATATTCAGTTATGGAGGGGTGAACAAAATATGGTAAAAACATTTTGGAACAGGTGACATAATAAAAGAATCAGAGCGAATTCTAATCGGACTACTAGTCCTGATCAAATGCGAATATTTTAGACGAGCAAGCCAAATCTAGGTCGATCAAAACATCTTAAAGACTGTTTCAGAATATTTACAACTGTATATATATATATATATATATACAGTTGTAAGGTTGTTATTTCCATATATATATATATGAATATGTATATATATTATATATATAAATAACAACTGTAACTTGTTATAGCAGACTTTGTTAAAACATATTTGGATGGCAAAAAGGCAGGGGATGAAAAAATGCAGAAGTAGTTTATAGAATAATTACAATGAAAAAGCGAAGAGAAAAAGTAGTAAAAATTTTAGATTTGGAGGAGAGTAACAAATTTTCTTATTGAAAACTTCACATGACACTGAGAATTTCAAACAAACAAATATACTACATACATACTACATCTACATGGCCTTATACTACTCTTCTGCATTCGGAGAAGTCTTTAATTCATTATAGCTGATATGCACTAAGATCTCTTTCCATAACATAATTTGTCTTATGTCTTGATCTTGTTCGGCTGCCAACAAAATCTCTTTTCTCTGTGTTGTATTCTATTTCTTTTTCTCTTTTCTTTTCAATTTCGATTTCATTTAATATATCCTGTTCCCGTATTTTGTTTTATCTGCATACTGTTAGAGACTCTATCTTCCATAAGCAATATGTTCTTCACACCTTCGACAATGGCATTCTTCCTGTGCAAATCTGCTCTGGAGTTCTATCGGCATTGAGATTATTTGGACAACGATTACGAATAAAGTCTGCAGTGTGGATTAGCTCTGCCCAAAAAATTTTCGTGCAGTGTGGTTCATCCGTTTCGCAGCATCATTTTCTTGTGGCGTTTATTAAATTCAATCACTGTTTTTATTTTATTTTCCCTCTATGAGGGACTGTATTCAACCTCAAATCTTTCCGCGATCGCTGCTCTCTAAAAACTAACTTGTTTCAACTTATCCTAATTGCTCGATGTCGATTTCGATTATTTGGTAATCAAACTCATTGAGGTTGAGCCTGGACCGAAAAAGATTAGAATTATGCTCTTTCAAGCCGAATTCTAAGCAGGGGCATGGGCCAATATAATCTGAAATTGTATACCAAAGAGATAAGGCCTAAAATATTGTGTAGCCCAAACTATGGCTTGAAGCTCTTTATCTATGGTAGAGTAATTTGTTTCACTTTTGGAGAGAGTGCGATTAGCAAAGCAGATGGGCTTATCACAACCCATTCGGCCCTGTGAAAGCACAGGACCCAACACAGAGTTACTTGCATCCGTTCTTAATATAAAGGGTTTCTCGAAATCTAGGTATTGGAGTATGGGATCCTTAATTAGTAAGTTTTTTCAGGTTTCGAATTCCTCAATGTATTTCCTGTCTATTGTGATTTCTGAATTTTTCTTTAAACAGGTGGTTAGGAAGTGGGTTAGGTCCTTGATAAATTTCCTAGCTAAGCCTTAATTTCTCTACGTGTACTTGGTAATGGGAAGGTTTTGATAGCGCTAATCTTAGGATTTTGTTTTACACCCTTCGGAGTGATGACGTGTCCCTAGAATGCTTCTTTAAGAATTCATACTTGTCAAGCTATATCATGAAGTTTTCTTCCTTCAGTTTTTAAAGTACTTGTTCTAAGTTCTGCAAATGTTCCCGTAGGGAAGTTGAACGGATTATAATGTGGTCCAGGTAAACGAACCAAGTTTTACCGACGAGCTCTCCTAGGACGTTGTCCATCACAACTTGAAATGTTGCCATTCTAACGAACTCAAAGTGACCACCCCCAACAGTAAACGCTGTTTTCTGGATATGCTTTGGGTTCATCCCAATTTGATGGACCCCGCTGGCAAGTTCAGAGTCGTAAAATACAAGAATTAGCCTAGCTTATCAAGAATTTCCCAAATGTTTGGAATAGGTTATGAGATTTGATTTTTCAATTCCATATCATACATGTGCCCCTGTACGATTTCGTATGTATCCGTATTTCATCCGTTGTGTGTATTTCGCACTTAATCTTACTAGTAAAAGATAGTGGTTGACTTTCTCTATACAAGATTTTGGGTGTTTTCAACGTCAGACTAAGAAAGGCCTGCGTTATCCATGTTCATTAATGAGGATTTACGATCAAACTAACTTAGGTGAACTTCACTTACTGTTCATAAACGTCAATATGTCATCAATGTCGGGCAGATTGTGCAGCCATTATTTTTGACTGCAAAAAGGGCGGGATTGGAGAAAAATCTTTAGAATAGGCACTATTTCAGAACTATTTTTACTCACAAAAAATTTAAGTATTTTTTGCAAATATATATATATATATATATATATATATATATATATATATATATATATATATATATATATATATATATATATATATATATATATATATATATATATTACCTTTACATAATAGTATTTATTGTTTTTAAAGGGAAAACAAAGGTTCCGTATGGAAAAGTAGCCATACAAGGCTGTTAATACAAAATAGAATTTGTATGGAGGCCGAGTTTAACGCCGGCAAGAAGAAAACAATTTGATTGTGGAGGACAGTTCTGTACAAAACGAAGGCAACAGATCCATTTTTGGAGCTTGATGTTCTGCACATTAGGAAAAAATTTTAAAACTTAATGACGACCTTTAAGCAAATAAAAAAGCGCAATAAGGAATCAGGACGAGAAGCAACGACTTGGGAGTTTTTTGGAATATTTGATGAGGCCTACGGTGGAAGACACAGTGTATCTCCTCCACAAAACATCCTTTTTTCAAGCTCGTCATTTCTAAATGAGCAAAATGAATCTGCTCAGGACGAACGTTTTTCGAAACACCAACTAAAAGAAAACGGGCAAAGGAAGATGAACTCCTTCAATTTTTAAAGAAGGAAGCAGAAAAGGACGACTTAAGCACCAAGCATTTATGGCAATCAAGAAACAAAAAATGGAAATTGAAGAATGCAGATTGGAGCTAATCGCAAGCCTTCAAGAACTATTAACTCAATCAAATTGAAAGAAGCCTCATGCAACATTTGAATACCTGATTTTTTTTATAAATTAATTTATAAATGAATTAGCTGTATTTTGTTTATGTTTTTGAAATGAAATACAATTTGTAAGTTAAATTCATTCTTTTATTAATACTTTATGAAAAAATAGCATATCAATCTGATTTCTCTTTTGTTTTGCTTCTTCGTTTGTGCTTGGGTTGTTTTGACTATGCTCATTTCGATCGTGCTCATCAATTTCTGTGTTCAAAATTTGAATAATGGAATCCTCTCCTAGTCCGTTTTTCTCTATTATAATATTGTGTAAGACGATGCAAGCCATAACAATAAATTTTAAATATTTCAGGTCTTTTATATCAACATGTTTTAGAATTCTGAACTTTTGTTTTAATTTACTAAACGCCTGTTCTATACAAACCCTTGTGGAACTATGAATGAAATTGAATTTTCTTCCCATAAAAGAAAGATATCCATTGTCCCGGTAGGGGACAAGAAGGTAAGTTGTAAGTGGATACGCTGAATCAGCTAAAATAAGACCACAGCCTACTACATCCTCTGATTTAGCCCTTAACTTCTTCCCGATTGTACTGCTTTCCCAAACGTTAGCGTCATGACAACTTCCCGGAAAACCGAAAAAATCTATGAATCTATGAATTTTTGGTTACTATCACAAATTGCCTGTGAATTATATGATTTATTTAGTAACTTTTTATTAACTGGATATGTGACGTTTACCTGAAGATTGCTTGAGCATATTCCTTTTCTATTGTAGTAGCTTACTTTATCACAAGGATTTATGCGTTGATTCTGGAAGCCTTCCATGATTTTTTTGCGTTCGTTGGTACTCGAAGGCCATTTTATAAATGTCCGCCTCAACTGATATAAAAGTTGAGTTATATCCAAAAAATAATTAAATGCAGCTCCAATTGCAACATTGAATATATTGGACAATTCTCTGAAACACGAACCGTAGGCTAGTTTCCAGATCGTTAAGGACAAAGCTATTTTCAATGCTACTTTTGGTCGGCCGGCGGTCCTTGTTTTCCATAAAATGTTTAGCTCCTTTTCAACAAACTACGGATAGGAATCCTTAAACTTATTTATTTTATGTCTTGCATGAGGAATAACTTACATTGAATGTGGATCTCGACCTCCTAAAGTGGCTTTGAAACACATCGTCGGGAAACTTTAGAATTATGTTTATAAAGCATGGATTTTTTGGAACAACTCTATATTTTCTCAGACTCACAATACTTTTTTAAAATTTTATTCCTCGTTTTTGTTCGAGAAATATTTTTTGCAATTATGTTATTATGTTTTTTTTCTGCCAGTAACTAAAAAATCAAACTCCGTATCATTTGTCTTGCCGCCATTTATGAACACTCAATGACTGATGATAATCGTACTAAAGCAGGCCTGCAGACATTCTGCAGCCTGTGTGTGTTCAGAAACGCATGAGAAAAGAAATACGATTGTACTTGCGCAGATTGCCGACGTTTATGAAGACACCCTTCGCTATATTTCCTGCACAATTTAAGTAGTTCTTTCCGTTCCTGCGTCTTTAAGTGGTTGGTTCGAATTGGAATTAGTTTAATAGTTCTTTTTCGTTATTGAAGTTGTTAATTTGAACAAACTGGCTCGAGTCATAAATTTCCGCATTAAGAGGTTGCTCGGCTATGATCTCCTGATCGATTTCGGAAAAATTTACTAGCTCAGCAACCGTACCAGCCTGTGTATAAACCTTGGCTGACATAGAGGTCTCGTTTTAGCTCCGTTGTATTAATATAAGTGCTGCCAGTGTTTTTGTTAACTGGAAGTTTGGCTAATATTTTAGATTTTGGGGGTATAGAAATTGGACCTAATGAGTTATTTAGTTTAAATTGGATATTGTTAATAGAGTTATTTGTAGCATTGGTGAAATTTTCGAGATTAATATTAGCGTTTAATGATTTTATTGAGTCTATTCCGAGAAAACCATCGAAATATTGATGGAATTTGAAGACTAGGAACTTCAAGGAACCTGATTGATTAAATTCTTTAAATACAGGGACAATAGTTTGTTTATTGATTTCATATAGATGGAATAGTGGCAGTATCGCAATTGAATTGCCTGTCTAATGGAATAAGATATAGACAATAAGAGTTTATAAATGACATCGAAGCACAATGTGTCTAAAAGGAACCTTAGATGGCTACCAAACGGGGAAGAAATATTTATATATGGTAATTAGCCGGAATGTTTCTTTGGGTCTAAGTATCCCGTTGGTTCCTCGAGGCAGGCGTAGAAAAATGTCTACAGTCTTGAACATTAATGAGATCATTGTTGAAGAATGTATCTAATTGTTGAAAATTATTCATGGAAGTTAAAGTTGCTGGATCTATTATTTCTGGTTTGTCGGCTAGAATTTATTTTGACCCGCGGATTAAATTTAATCTGATTCGAGTTGGACTGAGGGTAATTATTCGTTTCTGATAACGGGTAGTGTTGCTTAATAGTTCTTGGAAAAAAGGTTAGTTGTGTCGGAGGGTTAAGGTTTCTTTATATTGTGGAGGGTTGTATGGTCTAAATTGAAGGGGTGTGTATTGACTTACGCTGCATGAGCTTCTTTGATAAGATATATTCTGCTCTTTTATGTAATGAGTTAAGGCTTCAGCTTGGTTCAGATGTATGTAAATGAAATTCCTCTTTATTGCATCCCATACGAGGGGCGTACCATACATATTTAAGATCTTCTTGGCTTGTCCCTCGATCTTATTACGTATGGCCCTCAGAAGGATTTGACCGTACGGGATTCTTTCCGTTTCTCTAATCAGGAGGAGAATTTTCTCCGCATTATTTAAGAACTCATTAAGGACTCTCGGATTACTTCGTTCGAACTTAGGTAAATCTTTGATTACGTCCGTATTTGAACAAGAGGAAGAATCAAGAAGAGCACTGGAATCGATAGTTTCAGAGACAGACCGTAAGCTCTTCGAAAGTCATCGTGGATTATATGGAGAGAATCTAGTGGTATGTTTTGTTTTTTATGATCTCGACATGTATTTATTGTTTTTACTTGTTCTTATTTTATCTATATGTATATTAAAAGGAATGGTTAGGTAATAGTATTCAGCGATTACTCTTATTTTGTATTTCTAGAAACATAGTAATATTATATTTTTATGTACTTTTGTCACTTATTTGCTGTAGTTTCTTTTTCGCAAAGCGTTTTATGTATATTAAAAAAAATGGTTAGGCAGTCGTATTCTGCGACTATTCTAACTTTGTAGTTTTATAAATTTTCTTATTGCTTTTTCCACGTTATGTTTTTATTTATTCATTATGTTTTTTTAGTATTTTTATTTTGATTATTATTTTACTTTTTTAAACCGGAGTGCCTTTCGTATAGAAGTGATGCCTCTAATATCGTAGAATACGGTACCGAGGGAAACTTTTCGATAAAACTTCACTCGCGACACAATAATTTGTGCACAGTATCTATTTTCACTTTTATTTCACACGTTCACCGCTGCAACCGACTGCGCCAGTTATGTTTTTTAGTTCGGGGAGCTTTAAGAAAAAACACAATTTGTTCCGTTGAATAATCAGCTCGAACTGATTTTGTTTTGTCAAATATACAATATGAAACCGTTATGCTTACATACATGATATAATTTGGTTGCAAAGGTGATCATACGAACTCCCGATAGAGCGGAATTCTGCCAGACGCTGAATTGCATATTTGATTGCTAAGTTCTTTTGTTCTCAGTCGTTCACAGACCGCCGAGCAGTGCAGTGAGATTTCGCGAGTGTTTCGACTTTGTAAAAACAGTAAGGCGATAGTAGTACTACTTAACTAGTGCAGGTGCCGCAAAATTGTTTTAACAAGCAAGCGGCCGAGTTGGTATCCACAGCAAGGCAGTGGATGACTATAATGAATTAATATAATCTCGAAGTTGGAGTTCTTCTCTTTTATCCCAAAAGAGGCGAAAAGCGCCAGTCCCGCCTGTTGAGGACTTCAATATGCTCACAGAGCAAGTGTGCGACGGAATTGAGATCGTCGGGGTTAAGCCCTTCTCCACAGTAAAGGCATGGAGAGAGGGGCGGAAATTACCCCTGTATATAGTTCAATTCACACCCAAGAGCAAATTAGACAATCTAAAGAGAAAAATTCTTATGACAGTATACGAAGGCGCGATTTTATTGCACAATGCTGTCGCTGCCAAAGGTTCGTGCACGCCGCATCGAACTGCCACATGCAGCCTCGATGCGTTAAGTGCGGTGAGGACCACAGTGCGGAAAATTGTTCTTTGGGGCAAGAGGGAGCAGCTAACAAGAGTCAGGTCAAGTGCGTACTCTGTGGGAACGCGGGGCACACCGCAAACTATCGGCGTTGCCCTAAGTTCCACTCAGGGCAGCCATACCCGTAACTCGTCAAATGACCTTCGCCCAAATGGTGTCCGGTCAGGGAAATACGGAAAAGCAGCAACTACCGAAGGTAGAGCCGCTACTTTTTTTTTTTTTTTTTATTTCATTTTTATTTCTTATCGGGACAACTTACTACTAGACAAAAATGACATAAAGATCTATCTTAATATCTAACAATTCATGTTCTTAATTCTAGAGAGAGACGGTAGAGCCGCTACCTTCAGTGCCAAGAGCACATGATCCAACGCCGGATTGAAAATTCTCCATTGAAAGGCGTATGGATCGGTTAGAGGAGCGTGTAGGCGAAATCTTGGCGCTCCTGCAGAGCCAACCACGTCAACCGTTTTAATGGCTGCGCAGGCGAACGAGTCTACTTACAAGATTCTTGCAGTGAATGCAAATTCATTGATAGGGGTCCCCCGAAAAAACGAGCTTTATAATTTTTTGGATGACCAAAGCCCAGAGCTTATGCTGATTAGCGAAACCAACGTAACTCGGAGAGGCATACTGGAGCACAGTAATTATAATGTTGTTAGAAGAGACCGGCCCAATTCCAGTGGTGGAGACGGTGCTGCTATCTTCTTCAAAAACAACATAAAACATAAAGTAGTGTATAGTGAAGTACGAAAGGTTTCAGGAGTTAGAGGCCTGCATCATGTGCATTTCGCTCCGCAGTGGAAGACGGTTGTATGCGGTGTCGGTCTACTCCGCTGGCAACCTTAGTTCCAGAACAACTATATCAGAGCTCGATTCACTCTTTCGATGTCTGAGGCTGGACTCGGAGGAGAACTATTTTATTTTGGCCGGGGACTTAAATTCCCGACATGGATATTGGGGGAACATGGTTTCCAATATTATAGGGGACCAGCTATATAGCTGGTTTTGCTTACACAATCTCGAGTATAGACTCTATTTGAAAGCAACAGAGACCTCGTCATTCCTCAGGAGCGGCTCTTATCTCGTGCTCTTAGACACAAGACTGCAGCTGACAGACACAAAAGTACAAACGGTAAGCGGTTTGAACACTTTCGTGTATCCCAGTGATCATTTCGGACTCAGTGCCGAAATCAAGATCCCCAACGATATTGCGGAATAAGGAGAGTATGTTCAAGCGTACTCTTACAACTATAGTAGGGCTCTATGGCCACGCTTCTCCAGAAAAATTACGAGAGCGCTCTCTTCGAACGCGCTTCACATACCGTCGAATAGAAACTTGTAAAACGAAAAGATTGACATGTATCTAATTCATTTGGACGAGACAATTGAACGAACGACAAACATTACCAACAAAAACTTGTACTGCAATGCGACAATCGACTTACGCCACCAACGAAAAAGTAGACTCCTGCTAAGATTAAAAACCATGTACAGGCGGTTTACTGACACACGAGATCTGGCAGTTAGGACACTGAAATCGCTCTTCAATAATATTCAGACTTTAACTGTCCATAATTACAAGCTTTCTGTTAATTCATACTGGAATGATAAGATTCGGGCTGTAAGATCTAACAATCCAAGCATGTTCCCGCAAATTAATAAATTCTTCCGTAGTAAATATAGCGATCTTCCGTGTCTTAAGCTTCCCAGAACGACGGACAATGAACAAATACTGACTACAGCAGGCAACGCTGTACACGACGATAACTTCTTTGTGGTCGAAGATCCGCAAGAAAAAATTAAGGTACTAGACGCGGTCTTCCAAGAAGTGTACAAGGTGAATGAGAGCGTTCGCCCGAACCACGACGTGGATAACCGTAACTGCGATTGTACAACCCATATCCAAGAGAGGAAAAGATTCTTCGAATCCTTGCAACCTCCGGTCAATAAATCTCCTTCCGAACATCAGCAAGGTATTCGAGAAGGTGATCAATAGAGCCTTGATCAACTGGACTAAGGACAAAAATATAATTCCGGATAACCAGTTCGGTTTCAAAGCGGGGCATGACACTATTCATGCTGCGTCGAAACTGGTGTCGGATATCCAATGAAACAAGAGCCAGAAACAATGTACGCGTGCCTACTTGATTGATCTGGAGAAGGCCTTTGACAACGTATGGTTAGAAGGCCTTTTCTACAAGCTCGATCGGCTAGGCATAAGCAAACCACTGCTGTACCTACTGTATAATATGCTTACCGGTAGACAGCTCGTTGTCAAAAATGGCAATGTGACCTCAAGAGGTATATTTCAAGTTAAAAATGGTCTTCAACAAGGTACCGTTAATTCGCCGATCCTGTTCAACATTTACTTGAGCGAGCTGATAAGTTCTCTTCCTCACGTAATTGCGTGCGCCGATGACTTGATCGTGTATAGATCAGACAAAAAGGTTGAGGAAATCACTACTCTCACGCAGAGTGACTTCGATTCATTCATGGGACGTTGCGATGACTGGAAGTTGAGCATCAACTTCCAGAAGTGGGAAGCTATTCTGTTCAGGACTTATAAGGTCTCCGCGGACACGAAAAAGAATTGGCGACAGTTCGCAATCGTTGGACGACACGGGGAATCACTGGCGCAAAAGACCGTAGTCAGATACCTGGGGATCTGGCTAGATCAGTATCTATATTATAACAAACATGTAGATGCTGTTCTGGCCAGAGCCCGATGCGCTTTTGCTGTTACAAAGAGACTGTTTTACAACAGCCAACTCCATGCGAGGGTGAAGGTTATCTGCTACATGGCCCTCATTCGGCCAATGCTTACCTATGGCTGTCCCGTGTGTTTCATCGTGAGTGCAAGCTTAATGGAAAAGATTCGGTTGTTCGAGAGAGCTTGTCGTAGGGCTTGCCTTCGCCTTTATCGAACTCCAGAGTCCCAGTATATAAAATTCTATTCCAATAAGTTATTATACACAAGGGCAAACCTGATAAGAGTGGACAATTTCCTGTTGAAATGGATTCGAGGTCGACACGGTCAATAACTTGATCTCGGCGGCTTACTACCCCAATTCACAATACTATGAAAGGGTACGTCACAATGGCCTCGTCCCCCCAGAAGCTTTCCTGCACCTAGACAACAGCGGATTGATACAAGATATAAATGCGGTACCGCTCATCTACCACATCGAAAGATCAACTATGGATGGGCGACTCAACCACGACCGTTCCGTCGCACAAGGAGCTGAGGAGGGTCTCCTCCGGTTCAGTACGGCGGTCTCAAGAGGGGTTGTCGAGATGTTGCTAGGCAGCACCAAAATTTCTCGTGGCTGGGGAACGAGAGAACTCCGGCGTCGAACCATTCAGATCCGGGGTAAAAAGGGCATTGCCAATCCCCGAATGGGGGAGTAGGCGATCTCTATCTTACAGTGGATTGGATGTAGGTCCATCTTGCTGCATCCTATGGCCGACTTACACATATTAGGGTAGTTTTTAGGTAGTTGTAAGTAGAATAAAAAAAAGAGGTATACACTTATGTACACTTGTTCGTACTTTTGTGTGTGCAATTGTATATACACATTGAATATCTGTATATATATGTATATATAAATGTAAGTCTAGCTTAAGATAAGAGTGTAAGTTATTTTTAAGGTAGTGTGTAAGTTAGTATATAAGTTTTAAATACAACAGTTCAGCTATTAAGTTTTTTTTGATAAATTTTCTTAATTTCATATTGTCAGTCAATATCTAATGTTTAGCGTAAATAGATGATTTGTTAGTTTAGGTCTAAAGACATAGCATAAGTATAAGATTAGCGTAGAGTGCTCGCCGAGGGCCAGTAAGTTACATCTAGCAACATTGTTCGTCTAACTAGTTTTAAGCTTTTTTTGTCTAGTATTTAAGTATATCATGAATTCACTAATATAAATGAATTAAAAAAAAAAGTTCGTATGTTAATTTGTGCACTACATTTATTGGTTATGATGATTGATGTGGGGAAGGCGGTCTGGGGGTGATTACTTGTGGTGCTGATTGACATTGATGAGCGATGAACTCCAGCATCGGCGTGTGTTCCGCTTCTTGGAAAAGTGGTGAAGGCGCAATGGCGATGATGGTGGATGTGTGTATGGAGCTTGTGAGTTTACGGAGATGTGGTGTTCAGAGTTCGGACGTAACTCGCGCCCTTGCCAATATGATCAATGGCGCGCCGACTTAACGCTCAAGAGTGGAAATATTTTCCCGTGCATAGTTAAATGTATCAAGAAACACACAAGCAAAATACTTACTTCTACCCCACTTTTATTTTGCGTGCGACCTAATGTGTAGTGGTTTATTGCATTTTTTGCGCTTAGTCTTCAGTATATTTGGCTGGGCTTTGCTTGTATATAGTCAAACATAAATATATAGATTGTATGGGGATTTAGTAGCGCAAATTTTTACGGTAAAGTTTGTTACAAGGATGATGTACCTTAAAAATACAAACGTGAATAAAGGAACACATTCTCTTCATGACTTTAAAAAGAGCTTGGTGTATGTTTTTTGTATCATGTTTATTTATATTGTATGCAAGTATGTAGGTTTGTTATTTATGGAACTGATTATTGCAATCAATCTTCGTCAGTCATTGTATTTTGCGTACAAAATATATTTCACAGAATTAATTTATTGAAATTCTTGGTTTTCTTGCCGCTAAGCTAACTATCTGAGAGGAATCGCCACTGAATCTATTCTCATAATTAATTCATTCTACATAGACGATTAGGAACACAACGGACGAAGAGGAACTGGAAAAGACCCAGTAAGAAACGCAAAGCCATCTCCTCACCGGCAAAAAAAACCGAGAACAAGAGAAAGCAATCCCCCCGCCTGCAATAAACGTTGTTGGTATGACGGATTACAATACATAGCTACGTCTTCTCAAAGACACGTTGGCGTTGGAATTTAAAGCAACATTGCTTCCGAATAACGTCTGGAAAGATAACGTAACTGACCCCGATAGCTATAGAGCTTTGCCATAAAAACTTATTAAGGAAAACATACAGTTGCCAAAGAGCTACAAAAAAGACGTGACGCTTTACGTTAACACGTAAGCCGTCGAGTTTAAAACGGAAAAACCATAAAAAAACGCGACAACAATGAAAATAATAAACTAAATGAGGCCACAACTGAAAAGGTGGGTAAAAGTAAATTTGCCCTGCGTAAAATGGAGGATAAGCCAGAGGTAAACAAAATCCCGCCGATTCCATGATTCTTGCTAAACTTGATATCTGAAACCCACGTGACGAAGGACCCCCAATTTAAAATAAGAGGCTTTTTTGCGTACCACTCTTATCATCTCTCCGGAAGAGCCAGAGGGGGATCCTCCTTATTTTTAAGAGACAATATAGAGCACTTCATGTATGAGTGGGGAAAAAGAAAAGGCGGATCTCTTTGCCGAACATTTGGAGGAAACATTTCAGCCTTTTCATGGACAAATGGTGGAAGATGATCTAAGTGTAACTTCTATATCTGACAGCTCTAGTATAGAAAGAGTATCGCTAAACGAACTCTGCCAGGCAATCAAAAATCGAAAAAAATAACAAGGCTCCTGCCTATGATCTAATAAGCGGACAAATCCTGAAGAACTTGCCGAAAAAAGCGCTAATTAAACTCCTCTACTTAATTAACGCTTCTTTTAGGCTATTTTATGTTCGAGACTCATGGAAGGTTGCAGAAGTGATTATGGTTCCAAAACTGGGCAAACCGTTAAATAACAAAACGTCGTACAGACACATATCGCTTTTACCAAAAATATCCAAAATTTTTGAAAATCGTTTGTTAAAACGCATTCAAAAACTTATCGAAGAGAAGCAACTAATACCTGACCATCAGTTCGGTTTTGTAGCGAAACACTCGACAATTGACTAGTTATATAGAATAATGAATGAAATTGAAGGATCATTAGAGGTGAAAAAGATCTGCTCTACAGCATTACATGACGGCTCCCAGGCTTTCGACAAAGTCTGGCATGAAGCTTGTATAATATTCTAGAATCTTATCTCGATAACTGGATATTTAGAGTGAAACATGGAACTTAATACTCCGATTTTAAAGAGATCCTAGCACTAGTCCCTCAGTGTCCTTGGCCCTACATTATACCTGTTGTACACAAGAGACATACTTGAAAAAGAGGGTACACTTGTGGCTACAATTGTGGATGACACAGCGATCCTGGCAACGGAAAATTCAGTTGAGTCTTCAACTGCAAAACTGCAACGAGCTCTGCACAAAATAAACGAATGGTCAAAACGCATGGCGCATTGCTCCCAATGAGACCAAATCGAAATTTCAACAGAAATATAGAAAATCTACCAGTTTTTATAAATTCTGTTCAAATACCGTACGCTATGCGAAACTCAAGTGGAAGGCCCACGTGAAAAAGAAACGGGATGAGCTTGAACATCGATATAGAGAAGTGTGCCTGGTTACTTGGAAGGCACTCCAAGTTAAGCATGTATAACAAACTGCTTTTATACAAGCAAGTACTGAGGCCTATATGGACTAACGGCATACAACTATGGGGTTGCACCAAAGCAAATAACAGAGGATTTATTCAGTCCTTTCAAAATAGAATTATACAGGATATTGTGAAGGCTCCCTGGTATCTCAGGAATTGTGATGTACAAATGACCTAGGGATAACTACTGTCGACGAAGAAATAAAAAACTCCGCTCGAAAGCTAAGAATCAGATTTCATGGTAATTGTAACAATGCCATCCTCCATACATTGGGCATAAGATGTTTAGTAAGCCGACTCCAACAAACGAGACCGCTTGATTTGGCGCAATAGTAATAAACCATCCTAACGATGGTTATGGCAGGTAATTTTACCGAAGGTCTACCTGCAACACGCGAAAACATCATCAAAACTAAGCTACTAGATAAGTAAACTTAGTTGTAATACAGAAAAACCAAAAGGGAAGGATGTTTTTAGTACTTAAAAATCTGACACAACTATGTGAATACGAGTCACATAGTGTCTTGTTGAAGATTTTCACCAACCCAAGTAACAAACAAAAAAAGAATCGAATGATTCTAATAAAAAGTTTTGTAATTATCGTTTGTAAAAAGAGAACCCCTAGATTGACACCTGAACAAATCCTGGGCGAAATATTAAAACGAATTCAAGAACTTGTCAGTCAATACGAATCTGCGGGGCAAGCTTCTTAAAGGGAGAGGGGACTGATAATACTGGACCCGTGGAAACCAAATAGAAGATCTGTGTCAACAAGGATGTGTGGCCTCATCCTATCACACAAAAATCAAATCAACATCGTTATCGTCTATCAAATGTAAACAACTGAGATGATACGATGGAAATGTTCTATAAAAGAGGAGTACACCAAAAATGCGGGGTCAGTAGTTCGTCATGCGTTATACACACGTCACGCCTTGTGTTTAACTGTTGGACAAAAATACTTTTATTTTGAAGTGAAGTGTACTTTTGAGAAAGAATTATACATGGCTTTATAAGCAAACGTTTTAACGACTGAAACATGTAATATCATTATCGCAAGGGCATATAGGGATAACAACGAAAAATGTAAGCAATCCTTGCTTGAGCAAGACACCAGACACAAAATGGAAATAAGTAAATTAGACGACCTGCTATCCTAAATAGGGATAAATAATTCCATCACGGAATACAAAACCCAGGCAATCGACTCGACTCTATCTGCTCACAATTCTATTTCGTTGTATGACATAGGTAGCATAAATTACTTAAGATCACTCAACAAATTTTAACAAATCACGGCACAGTTATGAACTTCGATGCCGAAATTTCAAAATTAGATTTCTCCTACGCAGACAAGAGACCAGTTTGTGCCATAGAATAAAAACTAAGCATTCTTAGACAAGGTTCAATGCCTTTATTAAATTACTTTAATGTTGTTAATCAGAAAATAACACTTTTGGGCAATAAAACCATTATAACACATGGGTCCAATTCGCCTGCCACAACAGAATTGAATACAGTGCACCGAAGAAACGATCTACGTGTTTTCATCACAGGTCTAAATGGCCAGTTACCTTATATTTTATTTTTGCTGAATCCTAAGGAGCTAGAGTATAATAATACAAGAACAAATTTCGCCCTTAAATTTACTTTTCACATGGAGAATGAACAAGGGATTTCAATAGTCTCCGTTCCTCAACACGAAGCAACAGGCCCCACAAAATAATGAAACAAATAATAGGAATGATTATGGTTCAATTCCATGAGCTGCAACGAGTCAAGCAACTGAAGACAATAATTCTCCCCGTGGAAGCAATTAGTATAGTAATAAAATTTTGTATAATAACCAGCATGAGAAAATATACACAATACATACAATACAAGCAATAAGCGAGAAAGAGAATCAAGCGGCCAAGACTCTATTCAACCCCCTCCAGTAAAATACGAAAGGATAAATAATTTAAATGAAATTGGAGACCATTTTTTTGGAAGAAGAGTGGGTCTGCCCCACTTACGAAGAATACAAAAGAATAAAAATACTCATCGACACTGGTGCAAGCAGTAACTACCGTAAACTTAATGTTTCTAACAATGAGATCATGCATGACATAAAAAAAAGCATCCACGAAATTTTAGTTTTAAACCAAGTGACTAGATCTAACGTCATACCCAGTTAGGAGTATGAAGTTTTAATAGGGGCTAACCTATTAAATAAAGTAAATGCTCAACTCGACTTCCAAAAAAGTATTGTCAGCTATTGCAATAAGAAGGAGAAAATGTATTTCGTTAATGTTGAGAAATTAAATAATATTAAAAACGAAAACATTGATTCATATCCATAGTTTGATCGATACCACTTTGCGCTTCAGGACAGGTATCGTTGCGGATGTCCGGACTTATAACGAGAAACCTGTTTGGAGTAAACAGGGTCCTTACCCTCTCTCCGCTAATAATTTCGTTAATAAGGAAATAGAGAAACTCTTACATGATGGTATCATCTGCACATCAAAATCCCCTTACAAGTCCCCGGTATGGGTCGTGCCCAAAAAAGGCCTCAATGAGGACGGTAGTCAAAAAAGCAGGTTAGTTATTGACTACAAAAAGCTCAATGGGAATACTGTATCGTAAAAATACCCGATATCAGACATGAATGTCATATTATCCAATCTCGGAAAAACAAAGTTTTTTTTTCACAGTTGATCTCGAATCCGGATTTCACCAAATCAAGATGAAATCAGAAGATATAGAGAAAACAAGTTTCTCTGTTAATAATGGCAAATACGAGTTCATGAGAATGCCATTCGGACTGAAAAATGCCCCAAGCATCTTTCAGCGTGCTATGGATTATACTCTCAAAGAATATGTACGGAAAATGTGCCACGTATACATAGACGATATTATTGTATTTACTTCAGAAAGCAAACACGGAAATTCAGAAATCCATTTTTATCAAGAAAAATGTTTGATTTTCTTGGCTATGGACACAACATGATCAAAACCAACCCAGATAAAGTAGTAACGATTGAGGAATATCCTGAGCCTATGACTTTACGACAACTTAGAAGATTTTTATTAATGATCGCTTACTTCATTAAACTAGATAACGATGAAGTCAAAGACTTCGAATTTCTTAAAAATCATCTAGAAGCAGAAACTGAACTAACCCAACCCGACTTCTCGAAGAAATTTTTGTTGACTAAGGACGCACCCGATGATGCAATAGGAGCTGTTTTACCGCAGAACGGTAAACTCATAACGTTCATATCAAAAACCAGAAATGAAGTATTACAGAGATGCCCGACTTCTACCTCGCTTCCCACTCAAGATTTTTGACAACTTTTTTTATAACGTGTTCATAAGCCAAATTGACCAATCAGAGGACGGCATTTACATTATTTCGTGAATAAGCGTCAAAAATGCATGAATATCTGTTAAAAAGCCACTCAAATTCGTCGATGGACTTGGGGGCAATCATCTGTGAAGTCGGCTATCTCTGTAATATTTCATTCCTGTCAAAAACACAAGGGAAAACAGAAAGAAACTATGCAACGAGTGGGAAGGAACTCTATGCCATAGTTTTCGCTTTAAAGAATTTAAGAAATTACTTATATGGAGTAACTAATTTAGAGATCCATACAGATCACTAACCACTAACGTTCACAGTTTCACCCAGGAACCCAAACGCTAAAATTAAACGGTGACATGTATTCATTGAGGAATATGCAACTAAAATGGTTTATAAACCTGGAGCTGTAAATGTAGTGGCTGACGCCCTATCCAGACAAAACCTCAACCAAATTTCCAAACAATCCTCTTTAGCTACCCAACATTCTGCGGAAAGCAGTGATGATTCTCAGATAGAGCTATACCCGAACATTCTAATCCATTTCCTTCTAAAATAAGATATATTATTACTTACGATACTGTTGATGATTTAGTACCAATGTGTAAAGAACATATTAAATAAGGATTAGTAGCCATACACGCTACTCCAGAAACTATAGTAGTAGAACTAAAAAATGGTATGATAGTCCGCAACGCAAAGTTAATCTGAAATTTAAATTTCTATAGGCTATTCTGGCTCACCAAGATATAACAGACATGACAATAATTTGAATATCATACAAACTCTTTTGGATCAACTCATAGTCTCGCGCTTTAAACGAGCTATAGAAACAATAGGGACTATCACGAAATAAAATAAAATTACCGATCTTATTGAAAACAATAATAGACAATTTGTAAATAACTCCAAATTATTTGAAGCTATTAAATCAAGTGAACATATAATTAAAGATGAATTTATTGCTGAAAAGAGCAAACTCATAATTTTTGAATTACAAAACATGATTAAAACATTAACTTTAGCTAAATTAAATATGTCAAATCCAGCTATTTTAAATATCAATGATATTAATAAAATTGAAAAGATTGATCTGATTAAAATTTTCACCATAAATGATATACTTGATATTTTGAATTTTAAAATTGTACTGAAAGATGGAATCATTGTAATTTAAATTAAATATCCTATCATTTACGAATAATGTTAATTATATTATATATAAGCCAGGAAGATGAAAAATTAATGTTAAGTAAAGAAATCGTAAAATGTAAGTGTATGTTTCTAAATATAATGAATCAAGCTTGTTAGGTTTTGTACACTTTACCATCTATAGTTGTATGAGCTCAAGCGTTACTAGGTAGACTCCTTTTAAGTTTTCATCGTTTACGACGTGTTCCCCAGTTCAAGAAAAACAATGATGAGTGGGCAAAAAGTGTTAAAGAAAAGGCGGATCTCGTTGCCGAACATTTAGAGGAAACATTTCAGCATTTTGATGGACAAATGTTGGAAGATTATCCAAGTGTAACTTCTATATCTGACAGCTCTAGTATCGAAAGAGTACCGCTAAACGAACTCTGGCAAGTAATCAAAAATATAAAAAACAACAAGGATCCTGGCTATGATCTAATAAGCGGACAAATCCTGAAGGACTTGCCGAAAAAGGAGCTAATTAAGCTTCTATACTTAATTAACGCTTCCTTTTGGCTATTATATGTTCCAGGCTTATGGAAGGTTGCAGAAGTGAAACCGGGTCAAACAACAAAAAGTCGTACAGACCCATATCGCTTTAACCAAAAATATCCAAAATTTGTGAAAAAATCTTATTAAAACGCATTCAAAAATTCATCGAAGAGAAGCAACTAATACCTGACCATCAGTTATGGTTTCGAGCGAAGCACTCGACAATTGACCAAGTATACAGAATAACGAATGAAATTGAAGGAGCATTAGAGGAGAAAATGATCTGCTCTATCTTGGTATGACACTCGATGCGAAACTCAAGTGGAGGCCCGGGATGAGCTCGAACACCGGTATAGAGAAATGTGGTTATTTGGAAGGCACTCCAAGTTAAGCATATATAAAAAACTGCTACTATACAAGCAAGTACTGAAGCCTATATAGACTTACGGCATGCAACTGTGGGGTTGAACCAAAGCAAATAACCGAGGATTTATGATTCTGATTCTTTATTGTAGCTAGTATATTTTACAATTCTTGTTTTACATGAGTTATATATATAATACAGAGATACGATAAGTGATTTATCTTACTACTGAACAACATTAGTGCAAATATTTCTGAAAGAAAAGGAAAGTGCTACAAGATAATTTTCATTTAACAAAAAAAAAAAAATGTGTATATATATGCAAATATCACAGTTCGAAGAAATATTATTATGTATACATATAGTTAATAAATATAGAATATATACAAATATAACATGTAGGTTAATAAATTAAATATAAATATTAAATATATAAATTAATGGAGATATAATATGTAGGAACTAGAACCCATAAATCATCTGACAAGAATATGTTATGAACGGACAAGATTATGGATGAGAATATTATCAGATATTTCACATCTCAACAGATACTTTTCTCTGAGTTGAAGTGTTCTATCTTGAATACGTTGAAAAATGTTGCAATTTAATACAAGAATTGAATATGTAGAGTAGATACTCGATACCAATTTTTGGTAATTGCTTAATATATATATTCTTAATGTTGTCCAAGCCGGCTGCCTTACGGGTTTTGAGACGTGACACACTATCTATCACATCTTCAAAGGTTGCATAATGACCTTCCTCAATTTCTATGGACATTGAACTTAAGAAGATGATTGTTTTGTTAACAGTCATTTCGGTTTCTACGTCGGACATGGAACTAGACACTATGTGATTTTTGTAGAACGAAACAGTTAGATTATCTGCTTTTTCTCGATTAGTGTACTTAGGAAGGTTATCAAGAGTAGGAATTGTGATATATTTCTTCCTCAGTACTTTCGCAACGTTCCAAAATGGTTTGCTACATTTTTTGAGCTCTTGTAGTTTTCTATTCCACTTATCATTACGGAATTTTTCTATTCCTTTTCGGATTATATAGTTGTAGACTTTAATATGATCCAAGAATATATTAGCCCGCGTTCCTTGCCAGTTTCTTCGAAAGCGGTTTCGAATTTTAATGAGATTGATAATTGAACTGTTAAGATTCGCGTTGTGGATGTTAATAGAAGATTTATTGGGAATTGAAACATTAACGAAATTTCCTATTGTTGCAACAAGAACTGCAATGGATGCTTCAACCAGAGATGTATCCCTAACTCTTTGAACATTTTTGTCGTGATTTAGTAATTCCATTCTAACTTCTCGTATATATCTACTCCAATCAGCATTGTTGATATCAAGATAGTAGTAATTGTTCAATTCAGGTGTTTGGTACATGTTGCAAACAACTGGAATGTGATCAGAACTTAGGGCGGTGGAAGGTCTACCATTAGATGGAAAATATGTTGGAGAGGGAGGAAACATCATTTGAAATTGATGGCTACAGTGCAGTTCATCTAATATGTTGCCCCATGTGTTGGGTCTTAGACAACCCCAGCTTCTATAACGGCAGTTAAAATCTCCTCCATTCGAATAATTTTCATTTATGCCGATAAGTTTCCTGGGATCACTTTTAAAAATTTGTCTGTTAATGAAAGTGTTGTTACGACCAAGAAAATAAACAGAAAATATGTTTAATTTTCTATCATTACAAAAATTTATTTCCAGACCAATGTTTTCAATAAATTCAGTTCTCGATCTAGGTAATATTTTATTATTAATTGTTTTATTAATAAGGAGGGGGTTACTCCTCTCGTTGAGGTTCGATCAAAACGATAACATATACACCTAATTCTGTTTTTACACGAAATATTTTTACACGAATTTGAAATAACACGAGTAAATACGAAATAATATTTCTATTTTTACACGACATAATTTGAAATAACACGAATACAAAAAAAAACAAAATTACTTTTTTTACATGAATTATTGGATTTAACACGTTTTTTTTTCAATGAATTTTTTTCTACTTAAAATAATTCTGGTGTGTATTCTGAGTTATGTCTATGTATGCGTAATTTCTGTTTTACGGGAAATGCGGGATTCCCCGAATTATTGAAAAAGTAAAAATGTACATAATGTATTGTACACACAATTTAGTTCCTATTTGACAATTATAATTGAAAGATCGTTAGTTTTTGCTGATTTTTAACAAGTGCTAAGTAAAATAAAGTAGAAGCTCATATAATTTTGGTAGATCAATAACAGGTTAGTTTCAAATATTTAATTTTAGATTTTTGCATTTTTGATTAATAAAATATATTTTGGTAGCCACACGCCATGTTACATAATTCTCCTGCATTAAAAATGAGGAAAGCGATCAGCTTAGATACCAAAATCAAAATTTTAGATCAACTTGCAACGGGACAAGGCGCAACGGTTGTGGGAAAGAATTTCGGAATCCATGAAGCTACTGTAAGAACAATTAAAAAAAATGAAACTGCAATTAGAGCATCAGTATGTTCTGGAACAAAATTAAGTGCAAAGTCATCATCGTATGTAAGGGATGTTGTTAAAGAGAAAATGGAAAAAGCTTTGGTAATCTGGATAGAAGACAAATCCCAAAAGAGAATACCAGTAGACGGACTTGCTATCAAGCAGACAGCATTAAGAATCTATAAACGTATCCAGGAAATTGATCCAGATACATCATCTCAGTCAAAACAACATGCATTTTCCGCAAGTACTGGTTGGATGACTGGTTTTTTAAAAAGACACGCTCTCCACAATATAAAAATTAAGGGAGAAACTGCATCCGCTGATGAATTGGCTGCTAAAGAATTTCCCGAAAAACTAAAAAAAATTATTGAAGATGGAGAATATACTCCAGACCAAGTTTGGAATTTAGATGAAAGCGGCCTTTTTTGGAAGAGAATGCCTAGAAGAACTTATGTAGCAAAATCGCAGAAAACAGCCGGTGGTTTTAAAGTAGCAAAGGACCGTATTACGTTGTTGTTTTGTTCCAATGCTTCAGGAGAACGTATTCTTAAGCCACTCCTAGTACATCGTGCCTTAAGACCACGTTCCATGAAAAGTGTAGATTTCAATAAATTGCCTATACACTGGATGGCGAACAAAAAGGCTTGGGTAACCAGTGCAATTTTCACAGAGTGGTTTCAGAAGCACTTCATCCCAGAAGTTAGGCGCTACATGAAAGAAAAATGTCTCGAATTTAAAGTTCTTTTGATTCTAGACAATGCACCAGGCCATCCAGTTTTGGAGCACCCAAACGTACAATTTTGTTTTTTGCCGCCTAATACCACTTCCCTTATACAGCCACTAGACCAGGGGATAATTGCTACGTTTAAAACGTATTACATAAGAAGTTCATTTCATTATGTTGTAGAAAAACTTGATAATTATGAGGAATCATCAGTCATAGATGTATGGAAAAAATTTTCTATAATGGACTGCATTAATCAAATCAAGATCGCGTTAGATTTATTAAAGCCATCAACTTTGAACTCGTGTTGGAAAAATATTTGGCCAGAATGCGTAAAATGCAAAGATCCTGTTATCGATAATAACGCTGAACTTGCTGATATAATAACAATGGCCAATGCAATCGGTGGGGATGGATTCGATGACCTATCGTTAGCAGATGTAGAAGAATTGTTGGTAGATGAAAGCTTGAGCGAAAATGAAATTATAGATCTCACCCTTGAGACTCGTTATGATAAAGAACATAGTGACAGTGACGAAAGAGATCGTCCAATTTTAAAAGCATCCCTAATTAAAGAAGGTCTTGATCTCGCTACAAAATTAGGTAGTCATTTTGAACAACATGATCATGACGAGGAACGAGCTGCCAAATTTCAACGTGAACTGAAATCATTAATGGCATCTTACAGGGAAGTTTATAATGGGTTAACGCGAAATAAAACTCAATCTAAGATAACTGATTTCGTTCAAAAATCTACTGATGTCCCAACACAGTCGGCTAGAAATGATAATGATCAACAAAATCATTCCAGTGATGGCAGTGATATTGTAGTCTTTCGCAAACGTTTGCGTTTATTATCAGACAGTGACAATAAATAAAATTGTTTAATGTTTAAATTTTTCTTATGGTTGTACTTTATGTTATTTAAGTTTTTTGGCAATGAATTTCTGGTATTATTTTTTTTATGAAATCTAAATTTTAATTTATTTTATTATAATTTAGTTTATTTAATAAATGAAAACGAAAATAAATTCTTAAAATAACTACAACAATATTTTTTTTATATTATTTAGTCTAATTTTAACTTATTTTTTGAGGTCTAGAACCAATCTATTATTTTTGTACTTGGCCAGAATCTTTTTTTACACGATTTTTTTTTACACGAATTTCTCGGGAACCATTCTATCGTGTAAAAACAGAATTAGGTGTATACAAATTACTGGATAAATTAATATCATTTTAGGCCAACATCGATGTTAGTCCTTGACAAGAAAGATGTGAATTCAATAAATTTATACCGAATACTTCTAGTATTCAAACATACTATTCTCAGACTTACAGACATATTTACTTATTATTATTAGAAAGATATTTCAAAGCTAGTTCTGCAATAACAGTGAATTGTTCAGATTTGTTTTTACATTTAAACAACTTACTGGTCATTTCAAAAGTGAGGGATTGAATTTCCTCAAATGAGAAAAGCTCTCCTTCAATTGATTCTGGTTTTGCATTACTATTAGCGATCGAAAGTCGACCTCTTTCCGCATTAACTGATGAGACGATTTTCTGGGGCTCTTGCTTTGTTTGGAAGCGGAGTCAACTGTTCCAGTGAGAACATATGTACGTAGAAAACTTCTGCCTGCTGATACACGAACTGTCAGTCGATTTGTATTTACCCTTGCAGTTGGCGCAAAGTGTAGAATCGGGTGTTTGACAATCAGCTATTCATCAGCTGTGATTCCCAGCAGAATTGGAACAAAATGTTTTTATGTTGCAATTTTTGCACTGTAGTATTTTATTGATTTGTCTGCGATAAAAGTCCCATTTGACCATTGTCTTAAACAGGACTTTGAAGTTTTTGTTGAGTTCATTCAGTCTTATTGGACCATTTGTGAAGGAAATTATGTAGAAAGTGTCAACATAATGTACATATGCTTTTTCCACAATTTTTATGTTTTCGCATTTATGTTAAGCATTTCATCCAAGCCGAACAGCACAACTTTAAACAACTTCGCGCTTTGTATATCGTGCGAAAAAAAAAACTGACATTTCTCGGATTTTAATGCTGATATAGTCTGCTCATATGTTTTCTCATCACTACACATTAATTTCACTCCAATAGATATTTTTTAAATGTATAACTTAATACAGAATTTTTTTTCATGAATTTTTTTTCACGAAAAATACTGCTGATTTTTGAAGAACCTTAATTGGAGGCGGAACATGTTTCTTTGAGTTACTCAAGACACATGCTTCATCACAAAAATCACTGTCAGGTAAAGTCTGGAGTGGAATGAACTCATTTCGGCTTATAGCACATTTTGGAACTTCTAGAAGACAAATTGTATTCTTGAGATGGGGATCTGCCCCACTTTGGTATGTTTAACGTTTAACAAAACTCCGGGGTAGAATACGGAAAGATAAATAGATCGATAGTATTATCGCACCGAGACACGTCAGACACGGACAGTTCGATGTCATCGATTGATGACAGAGAATTTATTAAGTCCTTTCAAAATAAAACTATACGGGATATTGTGAAAGTTCCCTGATATCTCAGGAATTGTGAAATACAAAGGGACCTAGGGATAACTACCGCTCGAAAGCTAAGAACCAGACTTCATTGTCATTATAATAATGCCATCCTTCAAACTTTGGACATGAGACGTTTAGTGCGCCGACTCCAGCGTACGAGACCGCTCGATTTGACGTAGTGGTAATAAACCATCCTAACGATGGTCATGGCAGGTGATTTTACCGAAGGTCTACCCGCAACATGTGAAAATATCCTTAAATGTAAGCTACTAGATAAGGAAACTTAGTTGTAGTAAAGAAAAACCAAAAGGGAAGGGTGTTTTTAGTCAGTAAAAATCTGACACTACTATGTGGACACGTTTCACATAGTGTCTTTTTGAAGATATTCTACAACCCAAATAGCAAAAACAAAAAAAATCTACATAGAGAGGGACTAATCAATAGGTACCTGCCGACGCTCACCACCAATCTCGAAAAGTGGAAAAAACCTGAGTACTGGTAATCAAAGGCCCGATTCAAGCATTTCCCAAAAGTCCGGATAATCATCAACAATGTCTGTACAACCAGGCAAGGGATGAACTATCTAGGTGACTTTCAGAAAGAACATCTCCGCCAATCTTCAACTCTGCTACTGCAGGAAAGTCATCCGGAAACCCAACGCAGTTTCCACGAATATAAACAAGATCTTGTACAAACAGATTATTAGACCATCACTGCCAAACGACTGCCCAGTATGGTTCCATTTAACACCATATCAAATTGAGACCGGCTCTTCTAGCGTAGATGCTTTAGGACCAACCAACCTTCACTGTCAACAAGATTCCTACAAATACGTAGGGTCAGCCACCCTCTACAACAGCGCCGAGATATATCGAATCGACACATGTATGTTTGATTGAGCCGAATCTAATCACCCTACGCACATACTTCATTCAGTTACATTAAAGACGTATGAAACACATAATCAGGATCGCTACTTGCAACGTACGGTCGCCACATACATCGGTCACAGTGAAGAAGATAAACAAAACGAACAAGAAACAACACGAACCGCCTGTCAGCCTGTCATACGTCGTCAAACGTTCACACGGGGCAGTCGCATTTAGAGTAAATAAAATAATCTTATATACATCAGCAAATTTAAGTTCAAGTTTTTTAACTCATTGTAGAGTTCAAATGCTACATATATCTATCAGCTCACCCGCAACTTCTGCAAAAACTAACCAAACTGGCTACAACACTACCAGACCCTAGTGGCATCTTCCACATCAGTGGCCTATTTCACCAACTCACCAAGTTGCAAATTTATATTTATAAGCGTTTTTGTTTGTTTGTTAACATAAACAAACATTTTCTATTAAATGCAATGAGTAAAGCTAACGGAAGTTATATCCCAGGTGGCAGCCCAGTTACATTGGAGAATCCACTCTCTTCGGAGATAGACTCCAAGGATTCTGGGGAGAGACAGTTATTGCATCTAAAAAACAGAAACGCAAAGCCATCTCTTTACCGGCAAAAACGCTAGTACAAGAGAAAGCACTCCCCCGCCAACAATAAACGTCGTTGATATGACGGATTACAATACATAGCTCCGTCTCCTCAAAGGAACATTGGCGTCGGAATTTAAAGTAACGTGGCTTCGGAATAACGCCTGGAAAGTCAACGTAGCTGAACCCGATAGCTATAGAGCTTTGTCATAAAAACTTAATAAGGAAAAGAAAGTCCACTCCGTGTTATAGCCTTATAGATGACCTTAAAGCCTTATAGATGACCATAAAGAAGATTAAGCAGAAAACGGAACAAGGTGAGGATATCCTGATCAAAACAGGACTGCCATTATTTATGCTTACATTCAAGAACAAGGCAAATTGCAAAGGCAAACATCCAGCTAATTATAGAGGCTGCGAGGTTGTCAAAGAGCTACAAAAAAGACGTGACGCTTTACGTCAAAACGTAACGTAACGCCGAGGCTAAAACGCAAAAAGAATAAAAAAAGCGAAAACAAATAATAAAGCAAACGAGGCTACAAGTGAAAAGGTGGGGAGACGTAAAATGAATAGCCAGAGTCCTCAAAGACTCTAAACAACAAAAAGTCGTACAGACCCATATCGCTTTTACCAATAATATGAAAATTTCTTTAAAAACTCTTATACGCATTCAAAAATTTATCGAAGAGAAGCAACTAATACCTGACCATCAGTTCGGGTTTCGAGCGAAACACTCGCAATTGACAAGGTATACAGAAAAACTGTACGCTAATGAAGCAAAATACAAAATACTCGATGCGAAACTCAAGTGGAAGGCCCACGTGAAAAAGAAACGGGATGAGCTCGAACATCGATATATAGAAGTGTGCCTGGTTAGTTGGAAGGCACTCCAAGTTAAGCATGTACAACAAACTGCTTTTATACTAGCAAGTACTGAAGCCTATTTGGACTAACGGCATACAATTATGGGGTTGTGCCAAAGCAAATAACAGAGGATTTATTCAGTTCGTTTAAAATAGAATTATACAGGATATTGTGAAGGCTCCCTGGTATCTCAGGAATTGTGATGTACAAATGGGCCTACGGATAACTACTGTCGACGAAGAAATAACAAACTCCGCTCGAAAGCTAAGAATCAGACTTCATGGTTATTGTAACAATGCCATCCTCCAAACTTTGGACATGAGATGTTTAGTAGGCCGACTCCAACGCACGAGACCGATCGACAGGTGATTTTACTGAGGGGATACCTGCAATACGCGAAAACATCATTAAAAGTAAACTACTAGATAAGTAAACATAGTTGTAATACAGAAAAACCAAAAGGGAAGGGTGTTTTATCATACTGGACCCAAATAGAAGATCTGTGTCAACAAGGATGTGTGGCCTCATCCTATCATATGACGGACAAATATTGTCCGTAAACAAGCATAGAACCTTTTCACCGAAATCAACATCGTTATCGTCGTATTAGGTATATAATATGTATCTAACTTACTGGCCCTATGCGGGTACTCTAAGCTAATCCGGTCTACTACTCTAATTGCCTTTCGGCCTATACTATCTACTATTTTTTTTTTGTTCTGTCCGAGACGTATTAAATTATTTTTTCTTTATAGCCAAGAAAGCTTGAAAACTTGGCTCTTCTAAGACTATTTATAATACTTAAATTACCTAACCTACCCTAATCGTTTCTAAACCCAGCAACACCTCGCGGCGAGGTGAGTGCAGTTCATTCCCAAATATTAGCAGGTTGAATATTTTAAAGCGTTCATAATAAAATATTATTACAACAAAGATGAACAAGTGTTTTTATATAAATGAGTAAAGATACTTAACTGCTGTAGTCGGGTTAAACAAATTAGAAGAAAAAGTGAGAAACGAAGTAAGTTTACGAAAAAAAAAACGTAGGCAGACACTCATTGTGTGAACAAAAAGTGAATTAAAGTGAACTGCTTAATCAGCCAAAATTGATCGCAGAGAAAATCGTGAAAAACTTTTCGATTAATATCGTGAAATGGCTAATACAATTGAACAGTGTGTTTTAACTTAAACGCAGTTAACTTTACAATGAAACCGTCCAACTAATGTATGCTCAAGACTGGAGAAGGACACTACGTTCTTACCCATATTTTCTGGAAAGCCAGGCATTTCGCCATCGTTAATTGAGACAGTGGATAGAATGTTACAAAGTAACACTGACGAGGAGGAAAAGAGTTTATAGTTCAATATGATTTTCGACTCAAAAATTCAAGGAGGAGCAAAGAATCTGTTAAATGTCAGCCGACCAGAGAATTCGATGTCTTGTAAGGCCATTCTGAAGCACCATTTGATAGCGTTAAAGAACCAACTAACCATAACTCGGGCAATTAGATCACTAAGAGTAAGTAGCATCACTGAATAAGACAACTCAAGATGGTCAACCAGTCTGCTACGCCTCAAGATCATTAAATGATCATGAGAAGAATTTTTCAGTGACAGACAAAGAGTTTTTAGCCATTGTATTGTCTGTATCTTATTTCAGACCATATTTATGGGGAAGAAGATTCAAAATAATAACTGACCACTTACTTATAAAGTACCTAAACAAAAAATATGCAGGGAAGGAATTTAGCCAACGAAACCAACGATGGCTACTTAAATTGCAGAAATATCAATTCGATTTAGAGTATTTGAAAGGAAAATAAAATAACGCAGTTTTTCTGAGCAGGATTCCAGAAAATAATAAAACCTAGAAACAACAGAGAGCGAATCAATAAATCATTGATCCGATAATGCAACCATCCACTCGCAGGAGGAATAACAACTAGATCACATACCCATCAAAGAAACTATAGTAAATAAATAAGAAACCGAGATACTATTAGCAAATGATGCAGCTATAATGTAACCATCCACTCGCAGGAGGAACAACAACTAGATCGCATACCCATCAAAGAAACTATAGTAAATAAAGAAAAAACCAAGATACTATTAGCAAATGATGCAGCTAAGAATGTAGAAGTTTTGCACAATCGAAAAATTATATACATTGGTATGACAAAGAATAAAGAGCATTTGACACAATTGCTAAAGGCACACTTAATAAAAGGCATGGTTGGTGGGTATACAGAATTATTATATCACGAATTTTATAAATTACAAAAGTTATTGAACTAAAACAAAACAACTACAAAAGAACTATTCCACCATGACAAGCAACTTAAGTTCATTAAAGCAACTTTGAGAGCTAGGGAAATTAAAAGTAAAGAATAAACATTTGTATAGCTATAAACACATGCGTATAAGCATATATCCTTACATACCTAATGCATATATTAAGTTGTACAGTTAAAGCAAGTTTTGTTTAAATGCATAGATCCTTAGTTTAAGTCGAAAGACATAGAATAAGATTAAGTTTAGCTTAGAGTGCCTGCCGAGGGCCAGTAAGTTAGAAATAGTAAAAATGTTCGTCCAACTAGTTTTAACCATTTTTGTCTAGTATGTAAGTCTTCATGAATTCCGAAAATAAAAATGAATTAAAAAAAAAAACAAAAAAAAGCCTAATGCATATATATACATCGTTTTGTATATATATATATCATACATATCCTTTCTTTTATTTTTTTTAATTTTTTTTTAATAATTAACATATATAAACAGCTTACCCACTACCTTACAACTACGCTTGAATATGTAAGTCGGCCATAGGTTACAGCTGATATATGTATAAAATCCGCTGCAAGACGTGGACCGACTACTTCACATGAGGGGGTCTGCATTATCCTTCCTAACCAGGGTGTAATGTGTTCGACGCTGGAGTTCACTCGCTCCCCAGCCACCAGAACTTTCGATGTTACATATCAACATCCCACACATCCTGCCTAGATACCGCCGTACTGAACCGAATGAGACCCTCCTCCCTCCATCTCGTTCTGGGACGGAGCGGTCGTGGTTGAGTCGCCCAGATGAGCGGTACCGCATTTATATTTTGTATCAGACCACGCTTATCCAAATGGAGGAATGCTTCTGGGGGGACGAAGCCGTTGTGCCGTACCCTTTCATGTTATTGAGGGTTGGGGTAGTAAGCCCCAGAGATCAGATTGTTGACCGTGTTCATCGCTCTAGCAGTGTGACCTCGAACCAACTTCAGCAGGAAATTGTCCACTCTCATCAGGTTTTCCCTCTTGTATAAGATCTCAATGGAATAGAATTTTTTGTACTGGGATGGGAATAAAATCATTCATTTGGATATATTCCATTTTAAAAAGCAATATTTTGTAACTACAATCGATACATTAAATAAATTCGAGGCGGCATATCACATAACAGATCGAAACTGGGAAGCAAAAAAGGCAATAATAATGGAACATTTTGCTTAGTTTGGAAAACCGGGCAAAATAATAATGGACAATTTATATAAAGCAGAACAAGTAATAAACCATTTGCAAAGTGAGAATGTGGAGATACATTTAAGAAAGCCAAACAACCATACTGGTAATGCACCTCCTATAGAAAGATTGCATTCCACCATGATTGAAAAAATAGTGGGAATTGATAATAATAAGCTTTCCACCATAACGAAAATACATATGGCTGTAAGGAATTATAATGAGCGATATCATTCAACAATCAAGTGCACTCCGTTTGAAGCAAAAGAAAATAAAGTACTACGGAGTTGCAGGAATGAATTATTAATACCAAACAATATATAATAAATAAAAGAAATCTCTCTAGAGAAGAATATACAGAGATCAGGCCGAAAGGATGTATAAAGAATAACAAAAGACTCAGATATAAAGACGATATTTTAGATTAGTTTTTTTTAGAATATTAAAAGACCTTTGAAATTTACAGACACAGTTCGTGGCAATAATTCTTCTGATTGCAATAACGATGGCCCAAGGACTTCTGCAAGTAAATCTATTCATGAAGGAATTGGATATATTATTATAAAACTCTAAGAGGTAGCAATAGTAAATGAAACTAATACAATTTAACATATTATACATCCTGTTGAGATAAGTAATATACGCACATAAATTGAAACCAATATTAACAATGTAGACATAGAAAATAGAGATACATATATTAAATCCAGAAATAAACAACAAAAGCAAAAAATTGTATCCATTATTTCAAAAGAGAAAAGGAAGAATTGGGGTGATGAAAATAAAAAAAAACGAAAAATATTACCAGCGCTAAAAATAATGTAATTCACCCCAGCATTCTTGCATCTCTTCAGTGGCAAATGTACAATATCGATTCTTATAAGTTAAAATTAATCAAGGTAGGGATTTTATAACATAAGAATCAATATATAAGACAATTGTAATTGCCATTAAAATCCCCAGAAATTATGTAAAAACTGATTTAAAACTAGTCACACCATTGGCAAACAAGAATTATATGGAAATTGATGATAATAACGAATATATTGTAACTATTGAAAATAAGACCTATAATTATGACTCTAAGTTAATGTTGAAAGATTTAGAAATAAGTAAAAATTGAGTTTCGAAAAAAATGTGTAAAAATATATGTCCAAAATTGAAAATTTAGATGATGAAACCTTACTAGTAAAAAATGCTGTTCGAGAAAAATTGTTACAAGATTGTGATGACAAGAACATTACTTACTGAATGGATGACTCTAAAGAGGTGAGCTTCCTTCCTGGCAAAGGCACCCCAATCAGAAGGATGGGGTGTCTGGCGAACTAAGTCAATCAACCTCAAAACTCAGTGGTGGTGTGAGCAAATAGCAAATCGTGCCGAAGGGTTGAATGCTTGAGGGGTAAATCAACCGTGAACAAGCTCCTTCAGGTGCACTGGCCAGCGGCTGTCGTAAGTGTTGGCTGTCGTCATAGTAGACCCGGCTATGCGGCTACTGTACACACCGGTTTACACGTGAGACCACAATTATAAAAAACCGAAGTGAACAAAAACAACAATAACAAAAAGCGAAGCCTAAACGGCAAAAAAAATTACACCGCATGTAAGACATCAACGTGCAGTCTGAAGTGCCATGTTCCGTCTTTATCCGATCCTAAAAAAACTCGAAGACTGTTGGACAGACATGGACAGAGACACGTTTCACTAGGCGAGTTATCTCTTGGCAGAGGTTAAAAGCGAGCCAGCAACAGGCATGCCCCTACCGAGTCAGAAGACTCCTAGCTGTCCAAATAAGGATGCTAGCGGAATAAAGGGGAGGTCAGCTGAGCACACCAAGCCGACCCAAATGGAAGGGCGCCGAGAAGGTCCTAGAACGAGCTAGACGGCTCGTACCAGAGACAGGGCGACCGGCAAGGTGGCTAGCAAACCTGTTACAGGTAAGCAAGCACCAACTGCCACCAGGAACTCCACGTTCAAATGAACGAGCAGGACGAGATACCAAAGAAGGCAAGAAACACTGATACAGTAAACCGAATCTTCTAGGATGTCGTCAAAAGTGACCTCTTATACGGGAACTCTGGCATGCAGAACGACGAAGGCAGACTTAGTTGGGAGAATTGGAGGGTCTTAACGACCAACATTTCTGAGAAATTAGGTTCGGTTAGGTTTGGGCGATTGCCACCACTGTAGCAATTGTCGCCTACTTAGATCCTGGTTGGATCCTTTGTGCTATCGCTATCCGGTGCTTTCCACCGGCTCCTTTTAAAAAGCGACTACACTAACGAAAATGATATAAACCTAGAGACTGCCTATTGGTATTCTAGTGGCCTACTTTGACAAGTCCACGCCTCTGCTGACTTACAGCCAATTAGTTTTCCTGATAAACTTAACTATGTCTTGTATCTTGAAGTGTGACATTTCCTTTGGGAAAAAGTAGTTGTCTAGTATATCTTTTCCAGTTTCTCAAGGGCTGGACAAGTGCCGAGGAGATGAAGCTTATTTTCTTCCTCCTCTTCTCTACAGCTTCTGCAGTAGTCGTTCCGTCGAGCTCCCATTCTTCTGACATGGATACCGAGAAGGCAGTGGCCGGTGATAATGCCCACTTCGTTCCTTATTACATTCCTGTTTAGTTTTAGGAGTGTATTTGTTTTGTTTGGATTTAGTGAGGGCCAAATAAGCCTCGAAAAAACCACTATGCCCAGGTACCCAGCATAGGGTCAGGTTGCATCTAATCGCTATCTCCATAACAGAAAGACGGCACAGTTTTTCTTCGGCTTAATTGATGGTTTATCCAGAGCTTTTATGGCCGCCTGACTATCTATGTTAATGGCGATAGATAGCCCGTCTATCTGGCTCATCGACAGTAAGCGGGCAGTCTCTTGGATAGCTTTAACTTCTGCCTTGAATACACTACAATGGTTGGACAGTCGAAGAGACAGGGAAAAGGATATGTTCGGCGATATCGCGAATTCTCCCAGTCCGGTGCCCTCGTCTGTTTATGAGCCATCTGTTAAGATTTCCAGGTAACCTGGTTTTCCTATCAGATCTTTTTCCTAATCTTCTCTGTCCGGGATACGTATTTTGAACCCAAACTTGAAGTCTAAAGCGGGTGTTATATAATCTGTATGCGTTGGTAGTCTTACATTACTGATTATCTCTGTTTGATATGGGAACTGCTCCAGCAGTTGCACTCCCGTAGCCTTAGCGCTGCCTTGGTGGCTACCAGCTTCCCATAGATGTCCACGGGAAGAAGTTGCAGCAATGTTTCCGTGGCGGTTGTGGGAGTGGATCGCAAAGCCCCTGTGATGCAGATACACGCTCATCTTTGAATACTTGTTATCAATTTAAGATTGGATTTGTTAGTGAGTGCTGGCAACCAAACTAACGACATCCGTATTTATCCAGTGAGCCATCCTTGGTTTAATTCCCCATGTGGGGCGAAGGGTTCTCTTACATGTGTAAATAGCTGCCGTCGCCTTCTTAATACGCTCCCCAATGTTTGGTTTCCAGCTTAACTTGCTGTCTAGGATTACTCCTAAGTACATGGACTGACTAGTGAAACTAAGGTCCTTTTTCTTCAGCTAAGGGGTCTCTATCGGAGGTATGATACGTCTTCTCGTTAAAGTATGAGCTCTGGTTTTGATGGGTTAACGTCCCGTCCGGCTTTTAATGTCCACTTCTGTATTTTGTTGAGTGAGACGTTCATAGTATCCCTAACGGTGTGAAGAAATTTTCCCTTTACAATTAAAGCTATGTCGTCTGCATAGGCTATTGGCTTACAGCCTGTACGACTAAGTTCCTTCAGAATTTCGTCCACTACCAATATCCAGAGAAGGGGTGATAGCACACATTTTACATTTTCATTTACATATTTACAACTGAGAGGTATAAAGATATGGTTATTGTTCCTTACTTATGAAAGATTTAAATACGCGCACAAAATCAATTTTACAAAAGAAAGGAACTCAAAGAAAGGCTAATGAAAAACTTTCATACAAAATATCACAGTTTTATAAGTTGGTGTGTCCTTTGTACACACATAAAGTATTTATAGAATTTAATAAATAAATGAAGTAACTGTATACATTGATTAATAAATAACACAAATAATATCAAATAACATTTGTAAGATTAAAAACGAGGCGGTCATCTGATATAGAGACAGGGTTTTCATTAAGTTCGATTATCCGTTGCTTCACCGTTTCAATTTTGACAATTTCGTGAAGTTCTGAAGTTGAAAAATACCATGTAGACTTAGGATCAATTTGAATACCTTGTTTTTTTTAATGTGAAATTTGGAACAGTTCAGCTATATTTACCTAACGATAATGTCATCTCAAGAGTTGTTCTAGAGAGAAGAGATTATTATTGACCTGCTACATATTGCTGTCGCTTGCATGATTATTGGCTGTGTTCTTCCATGGGTTATTGCTAATCGATGGTTGTTGTTGCTGCTGTACTGGAGGAATAGTTATTTTTCATGTAATTTTGTTTTATTCATATCGACTTTTCTTTCTTGCTAGACAAAAATACTTAACAGTTAACAATTGCTTCTAATATTAACTTACTGACCCTAAGCGGGTACTCGAAGATACTCAAATGTTTGTATAAATGTGCCTTTCGGCTTAATCTTCATTTATTTGTTTTAAGTGTTTGAAGACAAACTTTTATTAATTTTTCGTTTACCAAGAAAACTTATGAAAAACGTGGTCAAACTGAACTTCTTACCTTACTACCTTGTACTAACATACCCTGATTTAAGACGTAAGACTATCTTAAATATGTCCGTAACAGTGCGGACACGTGCGCCATGGCGTATATGTTATGTCTATGTCAAACAGATATAATTTATACGCCGTGGTGCACCTTTTTTTTTGCTTTATTTATTTTTTGGATTTTCTGTTTTATATTTTTATTTTTTATTTTTTTTTTTTTTCTTAAAATCTACCTTAAGACCTATGTAAGCTGGCCACTATGGTAAAATACCTAATCATTAAGAAAAGCTAGTGGTGACAGAGACTGGCTTTGGTGTAACCACCAGTAAAATTGCCGTTCTATCTCGAATCTTTTCTATCTCGAGCGGGGATCGCTCTACTGAACCGAAGAAGATCCTCGTGGGTGCGAGCGATATCCGGTTCATATTGGAGTCGCCTATCCACTGTTCGGCGTACGACATGGAAGATGACAGGATATCCTTGAGTATCCAGTATGAGGCCAATTGTGTCCAAATATAGAAATGTTTCAGGTAGAACAAATCCGTTGAAGCGCACTATTTCATGGAACATACTATTGGGGTAATAAGCCCCAAACAACAGACTGTTGGAAGAAATCAAGGCTGTGATGAATGATGTGAAATCGCTGATTAGGACCGAACGAAAATTAACGCTCGGTAACCTGTTGCAAACCCACGATCCAGACGTGCTCTGGTACAAGAATTACCACGTAATTCGAAGAGACCGACCACAATCTTTGCAAGGGGGCGGGGTCGCTCTCCTAATCAAAAAAGGCCTCTGTCATAAGGTCATGTATAACAGTGAAGTGCGAAGATTTCAAGTGCTTGAAACATGTATCGCCCGCATCCCTCGCCAGGTTGGAAAGCGGTTGTTTCCGATCGCGATCTATGCACCCGACAATAAAGACCTCAATCGTAACTTCATATATGAACTCGATATTCTATTCACTAGCCTGCGACTTAGCTCGGAGGAAAACTATTATATTATAGCCGGGGATTTGAACCCCAAGCTTAGAGAAAGGGGCAATATAGTGCACAATGACAAGGGAGCCCCTCTGTATAACTGGTTGGCAGAGCACAATATTGAGTTCAAGCTAGATTTGCTTGCAACCGATAGGCCATCCTTTCCCAGAACCGGGTTCAATCTGGATCTTTTGCTAATCGACAGACGACTGGAAAGACGCACACAGAACTGTCTTACTGCGGTAGAGTACGAAAGTGATCACTGTGGAAAGACGCACACAGAACTGTCTTACTGCGGTAGAGTACGAAAGTGATCACTGTGGACTCTTCGCAGCTATTCAGCTCCCAAACAAGGTGGAAGAACTGCAGGGTTATGTCCAGAGGCACCCTTATAATTATAGTAAGGCCCACTGGCCACGCTTCTCCAGGACTTTATCCACAGAACTACGTTCGAATGGAATCAATCCGCCGACAAACAGAAACCTAACGAACGAAGAGGTTGACAGGTACCTCATACAAATGGACGACGTAATAAAACGAACCATGGAGAAAACCATCCCGACAGTAATAGCAATCGATGACTACAATGTTTATCGAAATTCTACCATAAATGCACCTCACGTGCACAAAAGGAGATTGCTGTCAAGACTCAAGCTCTTGTACAGGCGGTTTACAGATGCCCTGACTTCTGCGTTCCTCCAACAATTAATGCGCATAAATTACAGCTTAGCTATACGCTTGCACTGGGGCAATAAAATCCGGGCTGTACGATCTAACCATCCGGGTATGTTCCCGCAAGTAAATAAAATATTTCGGAGGAAAAATCAAAATGAATCTTTTCCAGTTTCTCAAGGGCTGGACAAGTGCCGAGGAGATGAAGCTTATTTTCTTCCTCCTCTTCTCTACAGCTTCTGCAGTAGTCGTTCCGTCGGGCTCCCATTCTTCTGACATGGATACCGAGAAGGCAGTGGCCGGTGATAATGCCCACTTCGTTCCTTATTACATTCCTGTTTAGTTTTAGGAGTGTATTTGTTTTGTTTGGATTTAGTGAGGGCCAAATAAGCCTCGAAAAAACCACTATGCCCAGGTACCCAGCATAGGGTCAGGTTGCATCTAATCGCTATCTCCATAACAGAAAGACGGCACAGTTTTTCTTCGGCTTAATTGATGGTTTATCCAGAGCTTTTATGGCCGCCTGACTATCTATGTTAATGGCGATAGATAGCCCGTCTATCTGGCTCATCGACAGTAAGCGGGCAGTCTCTTGGATAGCTTTAACTTCTGCCTTGAATACACTACAATGGTTGGACAGTCGAAGAGACAGGGAAAAGGATATGTTCGGCGATATCGCGAATTCTCCCAGTCCGGTGCCCTCGTCTGTTTATGAGCCATCTGTTAAGATTTCCAGGTAACCTGGTTTTCCTATCAGATCTTTTTCCTAATCTTCTCTGTCCGGGATACGTATTTTGAACCCAAACTTGAAGTCTAAAGCGGGTGTTATATAATCTGTATGCGTTGGTAGTCTTACATTACTGATTATCTCTGTTTGATATGGGAACTGCTCCAGCAGTTGCACTCCCGTAGCCTTAGCGCTGCCTTGGTGGCTACCAGCTTCCCATAGATGTCCACGGGAAGAAGTTGCAGCAATGTTTCCGTGGCGGTTGTGGGAGTGGATCGCAAAGCCCCTGTGATGCAGATACACGCTCATCTTTGAATACTTGTTATCAATTTAAGATTGGATTTGTTAGTGAGTGCTGGCAACCAAACTAACGACATCCGTATTTATCCAGTGAGCCATCCTTGGTTTAATTCCCCATGTGGGGCGAAGGGTTCTCTTACATGTGTAAATAGCTGCCGTCGCCTTCTTAATACGCTCCCCAATGTTTGGTTTCCAGCTTAACTTGCTGTCTAGGATTACTCCTAAGTACATGGACTGACTAGTGAAACTAAGGTCCTTTTTCTTCAGCTAAGGGGTCTCTATCGGAGGTATGCTACGTCTTCTCGTTAAAGTATGAGCTCTGGTTTTGATGGGTTAACGTCCCGTCCGGCTTTTAATGTCCACTTCTGTATTTTGTTGAGTGAGACGTTCATAGTATCCCTAACGGTGTGAAGAAATTTTCCCTTTACAATTAAAGCTATGTCGTCTGCATAGGCTATTGGCTTACAGCCTGTACGACTAAGTTCCTTCAGAATTTCGTCCACTACCAATATCCAGAGAAGGGGTGATAGCACACATTTTACATTTTCATTTACATATTTACAACTGAGAGGTATAAAGATATGGTTATTGTTCCTTACTTATGAAAGATTTAAATACGCGCACAAAATCAATTTTACAAAAGAAAGGAACTCAAAGAAAGGCTAATGAAAAACTTTCATACAAAATATCACAGTTTTATAAGTTGGTGTGTCCTTTGTACACACATAAAGTATTTATAGAATTTAATAAATAAATGAAGTAACTGTATACATTGATTAATAAATAACACAAATAATATCAAATAACATTTGTAAGATTAAAAACGAGGCGGTCATCTGATATAGAGACAGGGTTTTCATTAAGTTCGATTATCCGTTGCTTCACCGTTTCAATTTTGACAATTTCGTGAAGTTCTGAAGTTGAAAAATACCATGTAGACTTAGGATCAATTTGAATACCTTGTTTTTTTTAATGTGAAATTTGGAACAGTTCAGCTATATTTACCTAACGATAATGTCATCTCAAGAGTTGTTCTAGAGAGAAGAGATTATTATTGACCTGCTACATATTGCTGTCGCTTGCATGATTATTGGCTGTGTTCTTCCATGGGTTATTGCTAATCGATGGTTGTTGTTGCTGCTGTACTGGAGGAATAGTTATTTTTCATGTAATTTTGTTTTATTCATATCGACTTTTCTTTCTTGCTAGACAAAAATACTTAACAGTTAACAATTGCTTCTAATATTAACTTACTGACCCTAAGCGGGTACTCGAAGATACTCAAATGTTTGTATAAATGTGCCTTTCGGCTTAATCTTCATTTATTTGTTTTAAGTGTTTGAAGACAAACTTTTATTAATTTTTCGTTTACCAAGAAAACTTATGAAAAACGTGGTCAAACTGAACTTCTTACCTTACTACCTTGTACTAACATACCCTGATTTAAGACGTAAGACTATCTTAAATATGTCCGTAACAGTGCGGACACGTGCGCCATGGCGTATATGTTATGTCTATGTCAAACAGATATAATTTATACGCCGTGGTGCACCTTTTTTTTTGCTTTATTTATTTTTTGGATTTTCTGTTTTATATTTTTATTTTTTATTTTTTTTTTTTCTTAAAATCTACCTTAAGACCTATGTAAGCTGGCCCCTATGGTCAAATACCTAATCATTAAGAAAAGCTAGTGGTGACAGAGACTGGCTTTGGTGTAACCACCAGTAAAATTGCCGTTCTATCTCGAATCTTTTCTATCTCGAGCGGGGATCGCTCTACTGAACCGAAGAAGATCCTCGTGGGTGCGAGCGATATCCGGTTCATATTGGAGTCGCCTATCCACTGTTCGGCGTACGACATGGAAGATGACAGGATATCCTTGAGTATCCAGTATGAGGCCAATTGTGTCCAAATATAGAAATGTTTCAGGTAGAACAAATCCGTTGAAGCGCACTATTTCATGGAACATACTATTGGGGTAATAAGCCCCAAACAACAGACTGTTGGAAGAAGTCAAGGCTGTGATGAATGATGTGAAATCGCTGATTAGGACCGAACGAAAATTAACGCTCGGTAACCTGTTGCAAACCCACGATCCAGACGTGCTCTGGTACAAGAATTACCACGTAATTCGAAGAGACCGACCACAATCTTTGCAAGGGGGCGGGGTCGCTCTCCTAATCAAAAAAGGCCTCTGTCATAAGGTCATGTATAACAGTGAAGTGCGAAGATTTCAAGTGCTTGAAACATGTATCGCCCGCATCCCTCGCCAGGTTGGAAAGCGGTTGTTTCCGATCGCGATCTATGCACCCGACAATAAAGACCTCAATCGTAACTTCATATATGAACTCGATATTCTATTCACTAGCCTGCGACTTAGCTCGGAGGAAAACTATTATATTATAGCCGGGGATTTGAACCCCAAGCTTAGAGAAAGGGGCAATATAGTGCACAATGACAAGGGAGCCCCTCTGTATAACTGGTTGGCAGAGCACAATATTGAGTTCAAGCTAGATTTGCTTGCAACCGATAGGCCATCCTTTCCCAGAACCGGGTTCAATCTGGATCTTTTGCTAATCGACAGACGACTGGAAAGACGCACACGGAACTGTCTTACTGCGGTAGAGTACGAAAGTGATCACTGTGGAAAGACGCACACAGAACTGTCTTACTGCGGTAGAGTACGAAAGTGATCACTGTGGACTCTTCGCAGCTATTCAGCTCCCAAACAAGGTGGAAGAACTGCAGGGTTATGTCCAGAGGCACCCTTATAATTATAGTAAGGCCCACTGGCCACGCTTCTCCAGGACTTTATCCACAGAACTACGTTCGAATGGAATCAATCCGCCGACAAACAGAAACCTAACGAACGAAGAGGTTGACAGGTACCTCATACAAATGGACGACGTAATAAAACGAACCATGGAGAAAACCATCCCGACAGTAATAGCAATCGATGACTACAATGTTTATCGAAATTCTACCATAAATGCACCTCACGTGCACAAAAGGAGATTGCTGTCAAGACTCAAGCTCTTGTACAGGCGGTTTACAGATGCCCTGACTTCTGCGTTCCTCCAACAATTAATGCGCATAAATTACAGCTTAGCTATACGCTTGCACTGGGGCAATAAAATCCGGGCTGTACGATCTAACCATCCGGGTATGTTCCCGCAAGTAAATAAAATATTTCGGAGGAAAAATCAAAATGACATTCGTTTTACATCACCACTTTTCACGACATACTTTCTACCTGTAATCATGTCATAGATCATGTATAGCAAGGACTTACTTATACCGAGCCTGACCAGCTTGAGGAAGAGGCCCTCCAACCAAACGGTGCCGAACGCTTTCTCCAAGTCAATCAGGCAGGCACCCGTGCATTGTTTTTTGCCTTTATTCCACTGAATGTCGGATACCAGTTTAGATGCAGCATGTATGGTTTCATGCCCCGCCCTGAATCCGAACTGGTTTTCCGGTATGATTTTATTTTCCCCAACCCATTGTTTCAGGACTCGAATGACTACCTTTTCAAAAACTTTGCTTATGCTAGTAAGAAGACTCATCGACCGGAGATTTGTCGCGATGGATTTGTCTTTGTCGCGTTTAGGGATCGGTTGCACTACAACTGTTTTCCAGTGGGTGGCGTAATATGCATTACTCAGCGCATTGTTGAACAGTGTTGTGTAGATCTGCACTGCTTCGAAAGGAAGATGACGAAGGACAATGTTCGGTATTCCATCGATTCCCACTGACTTTTTTTTCTTCAGCGAGTTAAAGATGCCCTGGAGATCTTCTTGGGAAATCAAGATGTCATCTCCATCATTGGCGATGACAGTAAACCCGGATTCTCGGATCGCCATTGACTTATCTCGTAACGAAGATTAGTGTAGTTCAGAAGGGCTTCGGTCTCCAGGTCGTGGTTCGGCCTACTTACTTCGTTGACTGTGGACACTCGCTGGAATACAGCACCAATAGCTTTCACCTTCTTTTGGGGATATTCAACCACGAAGAAGTCATTGTCTAGCACTGCCCTAGCTGGATCGATGCCAATTGAAGTCAGTAAATGTTCGTTATTTGTCGTCCTTGGAAGTCTAACGGCGTGAATGCCATTTTGATCTTTCCTCCGAAATATTTTATTTACTTGCGGGAACATACCCGGGTGGTTAGATCGTACAGCCCAGATTTTATTGCCGCAGTGCAAGCGTAATTTTTTCATTTTAATTAATTTTTATTGTGGAATTCACAACAACTTATATACTAGACAAAAATGCTTAAAACTAGTTGTACGTACATTGTTACTACTTCTAACATACTGGCCCTAGGCGGGCACTCTAAGCTAAACTTAACCTTATTCTATGTCTTTCGACCTAATCTTACGCAGTAAAATATAAATGAGAATTTAAAAAGAACAACTTGCTATTAAGAAAAAATTCGAAAACTTAATGACTGAACGGTTTATATTAAAACTTACAATCTACCTTAGAATAAAACTTACAAACTAACTTATGCATATACACCTGTCTATACCACACACATGTGTATACGCATACATCCTTAATATACACAATGTATACACGTATCGTCATGTATACACATATACATTCTTGCTATTTTTTTTTTATTTTTAATTTTTTTTTTTTTCTCACATATATACAACTTAAAAAACTACCTTAAAACTACCCTAAGATATATAAGTCGCGATATATAAGACTGCGCCCCATAAGGGGGAACGCACTACCCTTTCTACCCCGGGTCTAAAGGGTTCGACGCTGGAGTTCCCTCGCTCCCCAGCCGCCAGAAATTTTGGTGCTCGTTGTGCAACGGAACGGTCGTGGTTGAGTCGCCCATCCACAATTGATCTGGCTATGTGAAAGATGAGCGGTACCGCATTCATATCTTGTAATAGGCCGTACTTATCTAAATGGAGAAAAGCTTCTGGGGGAACGAAGCCACTGTGGCGTACCCTTTCGTGGTATTCTGGATTGGGGTAGTAAGCCCCTGAGATCAAGTTATTGGACGAGTTCATCGCTCTAGCAGTATGACCTAGGTGAGCATTGGCCGGATGAGGGCCATGTAGCAGATAACCTCCACCCTCGCATCGAGTTGGCTGTTGTAAAACAGTCTTTTTGTAAGGGCAAAAACGCCTCGGGTCCTGGCCAAAGCAGCATCTACATGTTTGTTAAAATATAGATACTGATCTAGCCAGACCCCCAGGTATCTGACTACAGTCCTTTGCGCCAGTGGCTCCCCGTGTCTTCCAACGATTGAGAATCCAATTCTTTTTCGTATCCGCCGAGGCCTTATACAACGGTGTTCTGAACAAAATGGTTTCCGATTTCTGGCAGTTAATACTCAACTTCCAGCCATCGCAACTTCTCATGAATGCATCGAAGTCACCCTGCATGTGGGTAGTGATTTCCTCGATCTTGTTGCCTGATCTGTACACGATCAAGTCATCGGCGTACGCAATTGCATGAGGAAGAGAACTTAACAGATCGCTCAAGTAAATGTTGAACAGGATCAGCGAATTAACGGCACCCTGTTGTAGACCATTTTTTACCTCAAATATACCTGTGGAGGTCACGTTGCCATTCTTGACTACGAACCGTCTACCGGTAATCATGTTACACAGTAGGTACAGCAGTGGTTTGCTAATGCCTAGCCGATTGAGCTTGTAGAAAAGTCCTTTTAACCATACGGTGTCAAAGGCCTTCTCCAGGACAATCAAGCAGGCACCCGTACATTGTTTCTGGCTCTTGTTCCATTGGATATCCGACACCAGTTTCGACGTGGCATGAATAGTATCATGCCACGCTTTGAAACCGAATTGGTTATCCGGAATTATATTTTTGTCCTTAGTCCAGTTGATCAAGGCTCTATTGACCACCTTCTCGAATACCTTGCTGATGTTCGGAAGGAGACTTATTGACCGGAGGTTGCAAGGATTCGAAGAATCTTTTCCTCTCTTGGATATGGGTTGCACAATAGCCGTTTTCCAATGCTCCGGATAATGTGCATTATTCAGAGCAATGTTAAACAGGACTGTGTACATATTAACCACTTCCAGGGGGAGGTGTCTTAGCACAATGTTGGAGATCCCGTCGATTCCAACTGCCTTTTTCTTCTTTAATGATTCGAAGACCGCTTGGAGTTCTGTCTTCGATATAAACGAGGGATGAACCCCTTCGTCGGCGATGGCATTATCTGCCATATTATCATCATTGAACACGACAAAGCCAGTGTTCTCAGATCGCCATTGTTGCAGATCCTCACGAAGAAGAGTGTTGTTAGCCAGTACGCGGTTCCCCAGGTCGTGGATCGGGCGAATACTCTCATTCACCTTGTACACTTCCTGAAAGACCGCGCCAAGTACCTCCACTTTTTCTTGCGGATCTTCGACCACAAAGAAGTTATCGTCGAGTACGGCGTTTTCTGGATCAATACCTGCTGTAGTCACTATTTGTTCGTTGTCCGTTGTTCTAGGAAGCTTAAGGCACGGAAGATCGCTATGTTTTCTTCGAAAGAATTTATTTATCTGAGGGAACATGCTCGGGTTGTTAGATCTAACAGCCCGAATCTTACTGTTCCAATACATATTAGCAGAAAGTTTGTAGTTCTGAGCAATCAATGTTTGAATATTCTTAATGAGCGATTTCAGTGTCCTAACTTCCTCGTCTCGTCTGTCAGTAAACCGCCTGTACAAGGTTTTTAATCTTGACAGGAGTCTACTTTTTTGTTGGTGGAGTGCGTCGATTGTCGCAATGCGGTACAAGTTTTCATTGTTTGTGCGTGTATACCGAGGTATAGTAACGTACATCGTTCGTTTAATTGTGTCGTCCAATTGAATTAGATACATGTCAATCTCTTCGTTTGACAAGTTTCTATTGGACGGTATGTGGAGCGCGTTCGAAGAGAGTGCTCGTGTCATTTGTCTGGAGAAGCACCAGACCACCAGGGCACCATCGTGCCCTACTGTAGTTGTAGGTGTACGTTTGAACATACTCTCCTAATTCCGCAATGTCGTTGGGGATCTTGATTTCGGCACTGAGTCCGCAATGGTCACTGAGGTACACGAATGTGTTCAATCAGTGTACCGTTTGTGAGTTTGTGTCTGTCAGCTGCAGTCTTGCGTCTAACAACAGTAGATCCAGATAAGAGCCGCTCCTGGGATAGGACGAGATCTCAGTTGCTTTCAAATCGAGTCTATACTCGACACTGTGTAAGCAAAACCAGCTGTAAAGCTGGTCCCCTCTATTGTTGGAAATTAGGTTTCCCCAATATCCATGTCGGGCATTTAAGGCCCCGGCCAAAATGAAATAGTTCTCCTCCGAGTCCAGCCTCAGACATCGAAAGAGTGAATCGAGCTCTGATATAGTTGTTCTGGAACTAGGGTTGCCAGAGGAGTAGACCGACACCGCATACAACCTCCTTCCACTGCGGAGCGAAATGCACACGATGCAGGCCTCCAGCTCCTGAAACCTTCGTACTTCACCACTATACACTACTTTATGTTTAATATTATTTTTTATGAAGATCGCAACACCGCCTCCACAACTGGAATTGGGCCGGTCTCTTCTAACAACATTATAATTGCTGTGCTCCAGTATGCCTCTCCGAGTTAGCTTGGTTACGCTAATCAGCATCAGCTCTGCGCTTTGGTCATCCAAATGTTTATAGAGCTCGTTTTTTCGAGGGATCCCTATCAATGAATTTGCATTCACTGCAAGGATCTTGTAAGTGAACTCGTTCCTCTGCGCAGCCATTAAAATGGTTGTCGTGGTTGGCTCTGCAGGAGCGCCAAGATTTGGTCTACCCGCTCCTCTAACCAATCCATACGCCTTTCAATGGAAGATTTCCAATCCGGCGTTGGATCGTGTGCTCTTGGCACTGAAGGTTGCGGCACTACTTTCGGTAGTTGCTGATTTTCCGTATTTCCCTGACCGGACACCATTTGGGCGAACGTCATTTGAGGAGTTACGGGTATGGCTGCCCCGAGTGGATTTTTCACTGCAGAACCATTTTTGTTTTCCGCTCTTGGAATTTGGGGCAACCCCGATAGTTAGCGGTGTGCCCCGCATTCCCGTACGCATTTGAGCTGACTCTTGTCAGCTGCTCCCTTTTGCCAAAGAGGACAATTCTCCGCACTGTGGTTCTCACTGCACTTGACGCATCGAGGCTGCATTTGGCAGTTCGACGCGGCGTGCCCGAACCTTTGGCAGCGAAAGCATTGTGCAATGCCATCCCGCCTTCTTATGCTGTCCCAGTCGCATTTGTGGTAATCTTATAACTTGATTTTCTTTGGATTATCCACTTTGCTTGTGGGTGTAACCTGTACAATATAGAAGGGTAATTTCCGCCCCTCTCTCTTTGCCTTAACTGTGGTGAAAGGCTTGACCCCGACGTACTCAATTCCCTCGCACACTTGCTCTTTGAGCAGTTGGAGGACCTTCTCCGCTTCGATGGGGGAAGTAAGCTTTAACAGCCGAGACTGGCACTTTTCGCCTTTTGGAGTGAACGAAAAGAACTCCAGCGTCGATCTCTTTAGGAATATTTTTAAAGCATTATAATCTTCCACTGTCTTGCAGTGGATTGCGTACTTATCTACACCTTTACATCTGCTAATAAAAAAGTTACCTGAACCTACGGCCTCCTTACACATCTTGGCAGTTTGTTCAATATCTGCCTAGATGTTAATTGGCGGCACCTTTTCCTTCTTCTGGGGCTGCTGTTGAGTTGCTGGTTGTTGCTGTTGCTTAACTTTCTGCGGTCGCTGTTGTGTTGCTGGTCGTTGATGTTGCTGAACAACTGGCAACTGATGTGTTGTTCGCAGTTGTATAGATTCTGGCCGCTGTTGTTGCTGGGATACTTGCTGATGTTGATGATCAGCTGCTGGTTGTTTTTGCTGCGATGCAGCCCTCTTTTGTTACTGCTTCTTCTTTTGTGGCGGCTTATTTGCCACGTGTTGTTGTTGTTTCTGCTGATCCAACATTCTCCTTGCTGTGGTCTTAGCTTTCAGCTCTCTGATTTCATGCAGGAGTCGCTGAATTTTCCACTAGCGTTTCCTTCATACGGAGTACACGCTCGACTTCGTCTTCGGTGTCGGAGGAGAGGGAATCGAAGCTGTTGCTGCTGACCGCGAACAGTCCTTCCCCTCCATCCGATACGTATTGAACTGCCTCTTCTTCGGATTCGGCTGCTGATGTACTGCCCGCCGTTTCACTCTGCTCTCCACCCTGCAGCCCATCGGGTGTTGCATTCGTGTTGCGGCGCTTAACATTTTTGCTACAAGTTTTCTTTCTCCTCCTCTGTGTGCCTTCTTGGGCAACTGTTGACTGGTGGCTTGATTCTGCCACCAGTTGTTCTGGGTCATTGTCCACTTCTAAAAGCGCGGACCGCTCGTTTGTTTTCATACTCTCCACTCGATTACTTATTATGTATGTGATTTACACAATACGAGAAAGGAGAAAAAAAGTCTTTCTGTATCTGCGCCCACTGGGACTCGAACTTGAGACCCGTAGAGTCTGGAGCACTGACTCCTTTTTTTTTTTTTTTGTTAATGCAATTTTATTTACTTCATTCTATATTTCTTACTTGCTAGACAAAATTACTTAAAACTAGCTTAACTATCTTAAGAATTACAATTGTTCTTAATACTAACCTACCGACCCTATGCGGGTACTCCAAGCTAATATAATCTATGTTATAAATGTGCCTTTCGGCTTAATCTGCGTTTTTTTTAGTCTTTATGACAATCTGTTAATACATTTTTCTTTGCCAAGAAAACTTTTAAAAAACTTGGCTAAACTTAACTACTTACACTACCTACTACTAACTTACCCTAAGTTAAAACTTAATACTATCTTAACTATGTCCGTAACAGTACGGACACGTGCACCAGGGCGTATATGTTGTGTATATGCATAACATATATAATTTATACGCCGTGATGCACATTTTTTTTTGTTTTTGATTCATATATTGTTTTTTTTGGTTTTGTTGTTTTATTAATTTTTTTGGATTTTTTTGGATTATTTTTATTTTTATTTGTTTTTGTTTTTTTTTTTTCTTTATATCTACCTTAGAAACTATGTAAGCTGGCCACTATGGTCAGCTATCTGATCCTCTTGAAAAGCTAGCGGTGGCAGAGGCTGGTTTTGGTGTAACCACCAGTAAAATTGCCGTTCTTTGGCAGACTCTTTCCTATCTCGAGCGGGGATCGCTCTACTGAACCGGAGGAGATCCTCGTGGGTGCGAACGACATCCGGTTCGTATTGAAGTCGCCTATCCACTGTTCGGCGTACGACATGGAAGATGATAGGACATCCTTGTGGATCCTGTATAAGGTCAATTGTGTCTAGATAGAGAATTGCTTCGGGAGGAATAAAGCCGTTAAGGCGCACCCTTTCATGGTACATACTATTGGGGTAGTAAGCCCCAAAGATCAGACTGTTGGACGAGGTATTAGCTCGTGCAGTGTGCCTTCTGATTAGTTTAATAATAAAATTATCTACCCTATTCACGTTTGCCTCGTTGTACAAGACCTCGTTATGGTAGTACTTCTTGTACTCAGACTCTGGTGTGCGATACAGACGGAGACAGCTCCTAAGACACTGCCTCTAGAACAACCTCATCTTTTCCATCTGGGAAGGACTCACGTTGAACCACAATGGACAACCGTACACCATAATGGGCCGTCCTAGGGCCATGTAGCAGATTACCTTCACTCTGGTATCAAGTTGGCTGCTGAAAAACAACCTTCTTGCCGCAGCAAAGGCTTTTCTGGCTTTCGTCAGAGCAATATCTATATGTTTGTCAAAATACAGATATTGATCCAGCCAAATGCCTAGATATCTGACTACACTTTTTACAGCTAACGGCCGACCATGCGGGTCAACTATGCCGAACTTACGCCAGTTTTGGCGCGTATCCCGCGATGCCCTGTCCAACGGGGTCCGGAAAAGACTAGTTTTGCACTTCTGGAAGTTGATAAGCAACTTCCAGTCGTCGCAAAATCGCTGGATTTTCTCGAAGTCATGTATAGCAATGGTTTACTTATGCCAAGCCTGACCAGCTTGAGGAAGAGGCCCTCCAACCAAACGGTGTCGAACGCCTTCTCCAAGTCAATCAGGCAGGCACCCGTGCACTGATTTTTGTTTTTATTCCATTGTATGTCGGACACCAGTATTGACGCGGCATTAATGGTATCATGCCCCGCTCGGAATCCGAACTGGTTGTCCGGTATGATTTTCTTTTCATCAGCCCATTGCTTCAGAACTCGAATGACTTTCTTTTCAAAAACCTTGCTTATGCAGGGAAGTAGACTGATCGACCGAAGATTTGTCGGAATGGACTTATCTTTGTCCCGTTTAGGGATCGGTTGAACAACAGCTGTTTTCCAGTGCGTGGGGTAATGTGCATTACTCAGCGCATTGTTGAACAGGGTTGTGTAAATTTGGATCGCTTCGGGGGGAAGATGGCGAATCACAATATTCGGTATTCTATCGATTCCCACTGACTTTTTCTTCTTCAGCGAGTGGAAGATACCCTGGCGATCTTCTTGAAAAATCAAGATGTGATTCCCATCATTGGCGACGGCACTATGTGCCATGTTCTCGTCATTGAACCTGGTGGAACCTGGATTCTCTGATCGCCATTGGCTTATCTCATTGCGGAGATAGAAGTGTTTTAGTAATGCTCTGTTCTCCAGATCGTGATTCGGCCTACTAACCTCGTTGACCGTATACACTCTCTGGAACACTGCACCAATAGCTGTAACCTTCTCCTGGAAATCTTCCACCGCAAAGAAGTCATTGTCTAGCACTGCCTCATCTAGATCAATGCCAACTGAAGTCAGTAAGTGTTCGTTGTTTGTCGTCCTGGGAAGCCTTACGATTTGAATGTCGTTTTGATCTTTCCTCCGAAATATTTTATTTACTTGCGGGAACATACCCGGGTTGTTGGATCGTACAGCCCGGATTTTGTTGCCCCAGTGCAAGCTTATAGCCAAGCTATAGTTTATGCGTATTAACTGTTGGAGGTTCTTGATCTCCGACTTCAATGCTCTGACTTCCGAGTTTTGCGGATCTGTAAAACGCCTGTACAAGAGTTTGAGTCTTGACAGCAGCCTACTTTTGTGCACGTGAAGTGCATCGATGGTAGCATTTCGGTAAACATCGCTGTTGTCGATTTGAACTACCTTCGGAATTGTTTTGTCCATCGTACGTTTGACTACGTCGTCCATTTGTATGAGGTACCTGTCAACCTCTTCGTTCGTCAGGTTTCTGTTTGTCGTCGGATTGATCCCACTCGAACGTAGTTCTGTGGATAAAGTCCTGGAGAAGCGTGACCAGCGGGCCTTATTATAATAATAAGGGTGCCTCTGGACATACTCCTCCAGTCCTTCCACCTCGTTCGGGCGCTGAATAGCTGCGAAGAGCCCGCAGTGATCACTCTCGTACTCAACAGCAGTTAGACAGTTCCGTGTGCGTCTTTCCACGTCTAGTATAGTCAGTCGTTTGTCTATCAGCATCAGATCCAGATAGGACCCGCTTCTAGGATACGATGGCCTATCGGTTGCTAGCAAATCTAGCTTGAACTCAACATTGTGTTCGTCCAACCAGTTATACAATGAGGTCCCCCTGGTGTTATGCACCACGTTGCCCCACTCTATATGCCTCGAGTTCAAGTCCCCGGCTACGATATAGTAGTTCTCCTCCGAGCTCAGTCGAAGGCTAGTAAAAAGAGTATCGAGCTCTGAAATGAAATATTGGTTGATGCGTGACTTATCAGTCGCATAGATAGCGATCACATATAGCCGCTTACCACCCCGAAGGGGGATGCGTGCGATACACGTTTCTATGGCCTGGAATCTTCGCACTTCACCGCTATACACGACCTTATGACAAAGGCCTTTTTTTATTAAGAGCGCGACTCCACCAGCTAGGTAGCTTCGATCTCTTCGAATAATATTGTAATTTTTGTACCTGAGTGGGTGCGTCTGGCTTAGCTTAGTTTCGCAAACCATCAACACATCAGGATTATGGGTCTGCAACAAGTTACCGAAATTTAATTGACGTTCAGGGCGGATCAGTGAATTCACATTCACTGCTAGAATTTTAAGGTTGCAGGCTGCCTGCGCAGCCATTATACCGATGCTGCGTTTGGCTCTCCAAACAGCGTCGAATAGATGAGGTCTATTCGCGCTGCTTGTTCTTGTAACTGGTTTTGGAATTGAGTTTGGAGTTGAGCGATCTGCCTCTGGATAGAGAGCAGGATCGTTTGCACATCCAAATTTGCTTCTGGTTGCCTGGCCACAGGGACCTGGGTAACTTTCGGCACTGTCTGTTGAACCGGTCGCCCAGCCGAAGCCACTTGGGCATAGGAGACTGCCGGTGTAACAGTGGTAGCTGGAGCAAGGGGCACTGGCCTCGCTTCTACCAGTTTTCCTTTGCGTTTGGCCCCTATTATTTTTCTGATCTCTTGGACCTTAGGACATCCCCGATAGTTAGCAGGGTGTCCGCTAGTCTTACAGAGCACGCACGTCAGCTTGCTCCTGTCATCAACTTTATCCGTCCCTAAGGGACATTCCCCACAATTGTGGGTTCCTGCGCATTTGACACAGCGAGACTGCATATTGCAGTTCGCCGCGGCATGCCCGAACCTCTGACAACGAACACACTGGAGTGTGTTCTTTGTCTTTTTTATTGTTTCCCATGTAACAGACAGAGTGCCTAAATGGGTAATTTTTTTAGGCTCTCTAGTTTGCTGTCTTGGGTGACCTGAACTAGGAAGAAAGGAAGTTTCCTATACTCCCTTCTCGATGCCGCAGTGATGAAGGGCTTAACCCCTACGACCTGGACATCGTCGCTCTGTGCTTGGCGCAGAACAGCGAGGATCTCATCGGGATCAGTATCAGGATCCACGTCCTTTAGGAGCATGGTCTGCACATTTTCTCCTTTCGGAGTGTACGAGAAAAACTCGGCCTCCGACACCGCTAACCTTTCTTTGACTACGTGATAGTTTGCCATGGATAAGCAATGGACAGAGACACGTAGTGGACCCTTATACTTAATAAAATAAGAATTTTTCGTGACCAACTTACATAGTATATCAACGTCTTTCGTCTCCAGTCCGAAGACGTTGATCGGAGGGCATCTCTCCTTTTTGGCTGGCTGCTGCTGCTTAGTCTGCTGCTGTTGTTGTTGCTGCTGCTGCTTAGTCTGCTGCTGCTGTTGTTGTTGCTGCTGCTGCTTAGGCTGCTGCTGTTGTTTCCGTTGCAGGCTGCCTGCGCAGCCATTATACCGATGTTGCGTTAGGCTCTCCAAACGCTGGTTTTGGTATTGAGTTTGGAGTTGAGCGATCTGCCTCTGGATAGAGAGCAGGATCGTTTGCACATCCAAATTTGCTTCTGGTTGCCTGGCCACAGGGACCTGGGTAACTTTCGGCACTGTCTGTTGAACCGGTCGCCCAGCCGAAGCCACTTGGGCATAGGAGACTGCCGGTGTAACAGTGGTAGCTGGAGCAAGGGGCACTGGCCTCGCTTCTACCATTTTTCCTTTACGTTTGGCCTCTATTATTTTTCTGATCTCTTGGACCTTAGGACATCCCCGATAGTTAGCAGGGTGTCCGCTAGTCTTACAGAGCACGCACGTCAGCTTGCTCCTGTCATCAACTTTATCCGTCCCTAAGGGACATTCCCCACGATTGTGGGTTCCTGCGCATTTGACACAGCGAGACTGCATATTGCAGTTCGCCGCGGCATGCCCGAACCTCTGACAACGAACACACTGGAGTGTGTTCTTTGTCTTTTTTATTGTTTCCCATGTAACAGACAGAGTGCCTAAACGGGTAATTTTTTTAGGCTCTCTAGTTTGCTGTCTGGGGTGACCTGAACTAGGAAGAAAGGAAGTTTCCTATTCTCCCTTCTCGATGCCGCAGTGATGAAGGGCTTAACCCCTACGACCTGGACATCGTCGCTCTGAGCTTGGCGCAGAACAGCGAGGATCTCATCGGGATCAGTATCAGGATCCACGTCAGTATCAGGATCCACGTTTCGGAGTGTACGAGAAAAACTCGGCCTCCGACACCGCTAACCTTTCTTTGACTTCGTGATAGTCTGCCATTGATAAGCAATGGACAGAGACACGTAGTGGACCCTTATACTTAATAAAATAAGAATTTTTCGTGACCAACTTACATAGTATATCAACGTCTTTCGTCTCCAGTCCGAAGACGTTGATCGGAGGGCATCTCTACTTTTTGGCTGGCTGCTGCTGTTGCGGTTGCTGCCGCTGCTTAGTCTGCTGCTGTTGTTGTTGCTGCTGCTGCTTTGTCTGCTGCTGCTGTTGTTGTTGCTGCTGCTGCTTAGCCTGCTGCTGTTGTTTCGGCTGCTTCTTTGGCTGCTGCTGTTGTTGTAGCTGCAGATGTTGCAGCTGCTGTTGTTGTTGTGCATTCTCTTTGGCTGCTCTCCTGGCCCTTAATTTGGTTTGGAGGGCTTTGATGTGGGCGTCCTCTCTCGTTGGCTCTTCTCGAGCCGCTCCCGGTCCTCTTCCTCTTCGTCCTCTGATTCGGAGGACGTTAGCGTGTGGAAGGGATTCTCTTTCCCACTGTAGGAGAATCTCCCCTCCCCCTCTGTCGACTCGTACTCAACGTCGTCGACCATTCTTGATGTTGCTGCTGATGTTGTATGTGCAGTTGTTGTTGTTGTCGTTACTGCTGCTGTTGTGTTTGCGGCTTTAGCCGCAATTCTTCCGTCACCTGATCCAAGGCTGGACCGGCGCTTTACGAGGTTGGGCTGAGGCTGGAGCTTCTTCCTCCTCTTCTTCCTCCCCTCTTCATTTGTTGACTGGTAAGAATCAATATCAATATCAATCAATGTCACCCGATTTCATGAGCTCGGGTCGCTCTACTGGCTCCATCACACTTCTTACTCACACTTAGTGTCTCTACTTGGTTTTAATTAAAAAAAAACGATCGCACTGTTTCTGCGGGATTTGAACCCGGCACCGCAAAGTCACTGGTGTTCACTCAACCGCGGAGCTACCGATTGTAACGATCTTTCGGTGATAATTTCCGCACTTAACGCCTTACTACTTTCGCACTAAGTCGACACGTCTGCACTTGGTGAAGGTCTGTGAACGACTCCGGAGCACTGACTCTACGCACTCGGCCACTGTTCGCGAACTAACACCGCACTGCTCAGAGGTATGTGAACGACTGACAGTGCAATCGTATAGCTAAGATGTAATTTATGCGTATTAATTGTTGGAGGAACGCAGAAGTCAGGGCATCTGTAAACCGCCTGTACAAGAGCTTGAGTCTTGACAGCAGTCTACTTTTGTGCACGTGAGGTACATTTATAGTAGAATTTCGATAAACATTGTTGTCATCGATTGCTATTACTTTCGGAATGGTTTTCTCCATGGTTTGTTTTATTACGTCGTCCATTTGTATGAGGTACCTGTTAATCTCTTCGTTCGTCAGGTTTCTGTTTGTCGGCGGATTGATTCCACTCAAACGTAGTTCTGTGCATAAAGTCCTGGAGAAGCGTGGCCAGCTGGCCTTACTATAATTATAAGGGTGCCTCTGGACATAATCCTCCAGTTCTTCCACCTTGTTCGGGAGCTGAATAGCTTCGAAGAGTCCACAGTGATCAATTTCGTACTCTACCGCAGTAAGACAGTTCTGTGTGCGTCTTTCCACAGTGATCACTTTCGTACTCTACCGCAGTAAGACAGTTCCGTGTGCGTCTTTCCAGTCGTCTGTCGATTAGCAAAAGATCCAGATTGAACCCGGTTCTGGGAAAGGATGGCCTATCGGTTGCAAGCAAATCTAGCTTGAACTCAATATTGTGCTCTGCCAACCAGTTATACAGAGGGGTTCCCCTGTCATTGTGCACTATATTGCTCCATTCTCTATGCTTGGAGTTCAAATCCCCGGCTATGATATAATAGTTTTCCTCCGAGCTAAGTCGCAGGCTAGTGAATAGAATATCGAGTTCAGATATGAAGTTACGATTGAGGTCTTTATTGTCGGGTGCGTAGATCGCGATCGCAAACAACCGCTTTCCAACCTGGAGAGGGATGCGGGCGATACACGTTTCAAGCACTTGAAATCTTCGCATTTCACTGTTAGACATGACCTTATGACAGAGGCCTTTTTTGATTAGGAGAGCGACCCCACCCCCTTGCAAAGATTGTGGTCCCTCGCTTCGTCCGGTTCAGCTTAGTTTCGCAGGCCATCAGCACGTCTGGACCGTGGGTTTGCAACAGGTTACCGAGCGTTAATTTTTGTTCGGTCCTAATCAGCGAATTCACATTCACTGCTAGGACCTTAAGGCTACTAGCTGCGTGCGCAGTCATTAAACATTTGTGGCGTATGGCTCATCAAACAGCGTCGAGCAGATAAGGTATACTCGCGCTACTTGCTCTTGGCACTGCTTTTGGAGCTGGGGCGATCTGCCTCTGGATAGAGAGCATGACCGCCTTCACATCAGCTTCAGGCTGCCTGGCCACAGGGACCGGGACCACCTTCGGCACTGTATGTTGTGTCCGTTGTCTTCCTGATGCCATTTCGGCATAGGAGACAGCCGGTGTAACAGTGGTAGCCTCGCTACTACCATTTAAGCTTTCTGTTTGGCCTCTATAATCTTTCTGAGTTCCTGGACCTTAGGACAACCCCGATAGTTAGCAGGGTGTCCATTAGTCTTACAGAGAACGCATTTGAGCTTATGATAGCATAGGAGTCATCGACCATTTCCGTCCCTAATGAACATTCCCCTTTTGTGTGTGTTTGTGCGCATTTGACGCAACGTGAGTGTCTGTTGCAGTTGCCGCGGCATGCCCAAGCCTCTGACAACGAGCACACTGGAGTGTGTGCTTCGTTTTTAATAATGTGTCCTATTTGACTGACAAAGAATCTAGATTGGTTATTTTCTTTAGGCTCTCAATTCTGCTGCCTAGGGTAACCTGAACCAGGAAGAACAGAAGTTTTCTGTTCTCACTTTTCGATGCCGCAGTGATAAAGGTCTTAACCGTAATGACGTGGACATCGTCGCTCTCCGCCAAGCGTAGCTTAGCGAGGATCTCCTCGGGTTCAATAGTGGGATCCACGCCCTTCAGGAGCATGGTCCGCACCTTTTTCTCTTTAGGCGTATACGAGAAAAACTCGACCCCGACACCGCTAGCCTTTCTTTTACTACATGATAGTCTGCCACTGATAAGCAGTGGACAGACAATCTTAAGGGCCCTTTATATTTAATAAAATAACCATTTGTGGCGACCAACTTACATAGGATGTCGACGTCCTTCGTCTCCAGTCCGAAGACGTTGATGGGAGGGCATCTTTGCTTTTTGACTGCGGCTGGTTGCTACTGTTGTTGTTTCCGCTGTAGTTGTTGCTACTGCTTCTGCTGCTGTTATTTTGGCTGCTGTTGTTGTTGTTGCTGATTCAGTGCTGCTGCTGCTTCGATTAGGACGAGCTGGGGGAAGGCTTCACTGTCCAAGCATGGGGGGCTGATTGGTTCTCTTAATAAAATGGTATGCACGTTGGTTGTCGATGCTATTGGCAAGCTTTTCTCTTATTTGGAGAAACGATTGTCTAGAACCACATGATCAATCAACTGATTTGTGATGGCCTTTACAGTTGGCACACTTAAAAGCACTTTTTTTCGCTGCAGTTCTCAGTTTTATGATTTTGAGAGCAAATTGCACAATATGTTCGAACATTTCGCAATTTCTCTCTCCATGTCCAAACATTTGGCAGTGGAAGCACTGCGTTCATATGTTTTCTTTTTTTTTTGATTTCTAGCATAATCCCATTTAACTTGGGTCTTAAATAAAGAGCGCGCGTTTTTCTTAAGTTCATGTAGTTTGATTGAACTTGACTCGAGGAAAACTGTGTAGAATATGTTGACATATTGCTCAATGTTTTTCTTTAATTTATATTTTGACATTACAAATTGAGTGCAATCAGTTATTTCTTAATATTTGCTATGGGCATCTCATCAAAGCCATACGGTATGACCTTGAACGTCTTGGAAGATGGGAGATCGTATGTTAAATATTGCCATTGCATACTTCCACTATTAAATTCTTCACAGATCACATTGATGCATATTGACAATTTTTTCGTAACATAATTAGACATTTTTTTCTCTTGGAAAAGCTTATGTACATTCTCTCTCTTAGATTGAAGAAGTATTATCGCAGATGGGTTTTTACCCGTTTCTCTTCACTTTTGCTTATAATTTCATCAAATTCCACATCACTGTCACTATTTGGCAAAATTTCGTGTTGTAAGAGTGGTAGAAATATGTTGTATCTAGAGTCACTGTCTCCTTCCTTCCTAAACAAAGAGGAGTCCCTCAAACTGCTGAAGGGAAAGGAGATCACCCTAAATTATATAATGTCGCAGGTTTCCTTGAAGGTGCAGGAAGCCGAGACATTACTGCGGAAAATGTAGCCTCACGCCACCATCTGCTACAGAGGGAGGCAAAGATGAAGAAAGACTCCGTGAGGACAGTACAAGTGACGACTCGTCTTATACAGACGGTAAGGTCACAGTGGTAGAAAAAATTCAGAATGAAGGTGGTCCAGATCAATCACCACTGTAAGGCAGCCACTGCTAACTTAGTGCTCCGTCTCCAAAGAGACGGAGAAGAACTCGTCCTAATTCAAGAATTATGGCTTTTGAGCAACGACTGCATATCCGGATTAAGGGCGAAAAGCTACAAATTGTATCAAGCCATGAACTCGGGTACATTGGGAACATGCATTTTGAGCTAAACACAACCTGCAGATCTTTTTCCTCCTACAGTATAGGGTGCCGTTAACAGCCTATTCAATCCGGAAGGCACTAAAAGCCACACAAGCCCCCACATTTGTGATGGGGGCTCAGAGCCAACTTTCATTAACAGACTCAGCCAGGAAGTCTTAAACATAACCTTTTTTTCCAATGACCCAATCCTATCTGTTTCAAAATGGGCAGTATCCAACGAGGTCTCTTTTTCCGACCATAGATACATTCAATCCTCTTTGAATCTAACTGGATCACGTATAAAAACATTCTCCAAAATAAGAAGAAGTCATTACAGAGCCAAGTTCTGTACACGGTATTGACGATTAGGTGGGGAGACCCACAGCAGCTGTGAATTCTGCCTTCACGGGCAGAAAAAAATAGAAAACCGCCATGGTGGAACTCCGACCTGTCTGCATTACGCAAAGGAAGAGGTGTTTCAACTGAGCAAAATTCTTAAGGGCAGCAGCGGACTGAGATCTCCACAAGCATAGTTTTAGGAACTATAAAAAAGAGGTCAAGTCCGTGCAAAATTAAGCCTGGAAAGCTTTCTGTAGGAACATAGAAAATATCAAGGGCTGTGGTCGGTTGACACATTTACTCTCAAAATCTCGCACCATGCCTGCCGAATGGATTCCTTACGAAATCCAAGCTGGACTGGGCAGTTAAAAGCTTCGAGCTACAAGTCCCCAGGCATAGATGACGTCAGACCAGCTGAATTACAGCACGGACTGTATACATTATCGCCCTAGCTGAAGGCCATTTTTAACAGCTGCTTAAGATTTAGCTACACTCCTAAATTATGGAGGAAAGATAAGGTGTTATTCATACCAAAATGCGGGAAAGCCACGCACAGTCTACAGAAAGACCTCAGACCCATAACCCTTTTCTCTTTCCTCTTGAAAACCTTGGAAAGGATAGTGGACTTAGATTATTAACAAAGAATATACAATGGTTGTTTTTCTTGGTATAGAGGGAGTTTATAACAACGTTAAATTTGAGGCAATAAGAAACGCTCTAGATAGACCCAATGTAGTAGATAATCCCTAGATTGGAAATGTCCTATACCTTCCGAATTAGGGCACCACAATATAACCAGAAGGGTATTCAGGGGAACCCCACAAAAGGGTTCGGGTGGTGGGGGGGGGGGACTATCTCTCCCTTCTCTGGATATTGGAAGTGGACGAAATTTTTAAGGAACTAAGTCCTTCAGGCTGTTAGCCTGTAAGGGGAAAATTTCTTCGCACCGTTAGGGATATTATGAACGTCTCACTAAGCAAAATACAGAAGTGGACAGGAAAAGCCGGACGGGACGTTAACCCATCCAAACCAGAGCTCATACTTTAACGAGAAGAGCTGAAGAAAAAGGAACTTAGCTTCACTAGTCAGTCCATGTACTCAGGAGTAATCCTAGACAGCAAGTTAAGCTGGAAGCCAAACATTAGGGAGCGTATTAAGAAGGCGGCGGCAGCTATTTACACATGTAAGAGAACGCCCCACATGGGGAATAAAACCAAGGATGGCTCACTGGATAAATACGGATGTAGTTAAACCCATCTTAACATAGGGTTGATTGTTTGCCAGCACTCAATAACAAATCCAATCTTAAATTTATAACAAGTATTCAAAGATGAGCGTGTATCTGCATCACAGAGGCATTGCGATCCACTCCCACAACCGTCACGGAAACATTGCTGCAGCTTCTTCCCATGAACATCTATGGAAAGCTGGTAGCCACCAAGGCAGCGCTAAGGCTACGGGAGTGCAACCGCTGGAGCAGTTCAGATAGCTTAGGTCAGACAGAGATAATCAGAAATGTAAGACTACCAATGCATACAGATTATATAACACCCGCTTTAGACTTCAAGCTTGGGTTCAAAACACGTATCCCGAACAGAGAAGATTGGGAAAAAAGATCTGGTAAGAAAACCAGGCTACCTGGAGATCTATACAGATGGCTGAAAAACAGATGACACCGGACTAGGAGTATTCGCGATATCTTCTCTTCGACTGCCCATCCATTATAGTGTATCCCAGGCAGAAGTAAAAGCTATCCAAGAGACTGCCCGCTTACTGTCGATAAACTCGATAGACGGGTTATCTATCAGCATTTACATAGATAGTCAGGCGGTCACAAAGGCTCTGGATAAACCATCAATTAAATCGAAGAAAACTGTGCCGTCTATCTCTTATGGAACCTAACCCTATGCTGGGTACCTGGGCATAGTGGTTTTTTCGAGGCTTATTTGGCCCTCACTAAATCCAAACAAAACAAATACACTGCTTAAACTAAACAGGAAAATAAGAAGGAAAGAAGTGGGCATTATCACCGGCCACTGCCTTCTCGGTATCCAGGTCAGAAGAATGGGAGCCCGACGGAACGACTACTGCAGAAGCTGTAGAGAAGAGGAGGAAGAAAATACGCTTCATCTCCTCGGCACTTGTCCAGCCCTTGAGGAACTAGAAAAGATATACTAGACAACTACTTTTTCCCAAAGGAAATGTCACACTTCAGATACAAGTTTATCAGGAAAACTAATTGGCTGTAAGTCAGCACAGGCGTGGACTTTTCAAAGTAGGCCACTAGAATACCAATAGGCAGTCTCTAGGTTTATTTTATTTTCGTTAGCGTAGTCACTTTTTACAAGGAGCCGGTGGAAAGCACCGGATAGCGATAGCACAAAGGATCCAACCAGGATCTAAGTGGGCGACAATTGCTACAGTGGTGGTAATCGCCCAAACCTAACCAAACCTTATTTCTCAGAAATTTTGGTCGTTAAGACGCTCCAATTGTCCCCACTAAGTCTGCCTTCGTCGTTCTGCATGCCAGAGATCCCGTATAAGAGGTCACTTTTGACGACATCCTAGAAGATTCGGTTTACTGTATCAGTGTTTCTTGCCTTCTTTGGTGTCTCATCCTGGGATCTCGTTCATTTGAATGTGGAGTTCCTGGGGGCAGTTGGTGCTTGCTTACCTGTAACAGGTTTGCTAGCCACCTTGCCGGTCGCCCTGTCTCTGGTACGCGCCGTCTGGCTCGTTCTAGGTCCTTCTCGGTACCCTTCCATTTGGGTCGGTTTGGTGTGCTCAGCTGACCTTCCCTTTATTCTGCTAGCATCCTTATTTGGACAGCTAGGAATCTTCTGACTTGGTAGGGGCATGCCTGTTGCTGACTCGTTTTTAACCTCTGCCAAGAGATTGCTCTGTCCTTGTCTGTCCAACAGTCTTCGGGTTTTTTTAGGATCGGGTGAAGACGGAATATGGCACTTCTGACTGCACGTGGATGTCTTACATGCGGTGTGAAATTTTTTGCCGTTTAGGCTTCAATTTCTGCAATTGAACTGCTGCCAGACTTTTGATCAGTGTTCTATAACTGATCTGAGGAGGCACCCATGTACACAATATGCCCCCCGTATTTTTGTTTGTCACGTTTGGTGTTTTGTATTGTTGTTGTCTAGAATTTGGGTCGTCATTGTCTAAGTTTTGATCGTTTTTATTGTTGTTGTTATTGTTGTTTTTGTTCGTGGTCGGTTCGTGGTGGGTTTTTTTATAATTGTGGTCTCACGTGTAAACCGGTGTGTACGTTATCCGCATAGCCGGGTCTACTATGACGACGGCCAACACTTACGACAGGCACTGGCCAGTCCACCTGAAGGAGCTCGTTCACGGTTGACTTACCAATTCAATCCTTCGGCACGGTTTACTATTTGCTCACAACGTGACTGAGTTTTGAGAGAGAACTATGTGTTCAAATGAGTACTCTACAGTAACGCGGGGCTTGAAGTTTGTAAAAAAACAAGAGCATAAGTCAAAAACGGTTGTACAGAAGTCTCCATTGAAAATACAATAGGGGCTGCCATAACCGTCAACTGTTTAAACATATTTGTGTTTCTCAGTGGTTATTGCAGACCCCAGATCTCGAAAGATATTGAGGAAATGGGAGATTTTGTTCAAACGTACCGTTATAGCTACAACAAGGCACATTGAACACGCTTCTTCAGTCAAATGACGAGAGCTCTTTGTACGAACGCGCTCTACTTTCGGTCCAATAGAAACATGTCGGAGGTAAAGATTGACAGATATTCAATTGGACGAGATAATAAAACAAACGATGACAGACATACATGAACAAACAGCGAAGACTTGTACAGTAATGCGACAATTGACACACTCCACCAACAAAAAAATAGACTCCTGTAAAGATTAAAACCTTGTAGAGAAGTTTTGCTAACGATGTTTAAGCTTCGATGATTTAAGCCAATCCGAGTATGTTCCCGCAAATAAATAAATAAATTCCTTCCCATAGTAATAAGTAAAGCAATCTTCCGTGTCCTAAACTCTTCAGAATGAGAAACAACGAACATATACTGGCTGCAGTAAATATTGGCTCGGATAATTCCGTATTAAAAAACAGAAAAAGTTGAGACACTTCGCGCGGTGTGTCACAAGACTTTCCTTCGTGAATATCTCCAACAATGGTTATCTGAGAACATCGGCTTTGTCCTGTTGAATGATGATAACATTGCAGACAATGTCATCGCCGACGAAGGCGTTCAGTGTGGGTCTCTTAGCTGACATTGTCAGCTCTGGTATGAACATATATAAGAGTCTTCAAGATGTTAATGACTGCTTTTAAGTTCAATCTGATACAGATATGTTTTGGTTTTTTTATATCTGCGTTTTGTCTTTTATGGGAAGTTTTAGGGTTGATGTGAGAAATGTGCGTGGGCTTAGAGCGAATCTCTTCGCTGTGTATGTCCACCTTTCCCGTTACAAACCAGCTGTCTTGGCGCTGAGTGAAACACAGGTAGGTGAGAATACCGAATTATCGGATTTGAACCTGCCTGGATATAGCTTGGTGCCGCTCTTCTTTTTACACCGCGGTCTCGCCATTTACGTGCATAGTGATGTAGCTTACCAAATTCAACCACAATACGGCCTCTGTTCCAATCCGGAATTTAATTTTCTGTGGTTAAAACTCCATATCCGTAAGCATTTAATCCACTACTGCTTTATTTATAGAAGTCCAAGCTTGGATAGCAGTTCAACTTTAAACGAATTTGATGCGCTATCCGATTCCATCTCAAGAATTGTATCCCTGTATCCTCGCACTGAAATTGCCATTGCGGGCGATTCAATGTACACAATTCGAATTGGCTTCGGCATTCAGGCCAGACAACACCCGAAGGAAGGTACGTCGAAATCTTTGCTGAGGTAAACAATCTGACCCAGCTGGTAAATGAGCCCACACGAATACCTGACATTGCAGATCATTCCGACAACACCCTGGACCTGTTTCTCACCTCTCATCCTGATAAATATTCTGTTGACATACTGTCACCTCTAGGCTCTTCGGACCATTGTGTCGTATCAGCAAAATTCTCGTTATCACCACACATAGTTAGAGAACAAATTCCTAAAAGAACAGTTTGGCTGTTCGAGAAAGCCGATTGGAACAAACTTAACAACTTTTTTAGGAATTTTAACTGGTCACTTTGCTTCCTCGATAGTGACGTGGATGCCGCTGCTGATATGATCACAAATATTCTTTTGCTGGGCATGAGGACCTTCATTCCTCACAGAGTGAAGAGTATCAAGCCCAAAGCAAACGCATGCGAGTCATACCCGCTCTGTAAAGAGGCTAGTAGGGTGAGAGAGTTGAATTTCCGGACATATAAAGCCAACCCTATTGAGGAAAACCGGAAGAAGTTTAAACGGGCCAGAAATGACTGCAATGCAACTATCAGACGTGTGAAATTCTCTTATGAGCAAAAGCTGCGGCAAAAAGTGCTACAATGTCCTAAGAGTAGCAAAGAAATGTTGGTCATTTGTAAAAAACGCAAAGAATTCCGCCTCGTCTTCAAATCCCACGCTCATTTACAATGACACTCCACCCACCTCGTACCGACCCATAGCACTTACGTCCCTTCTTTCTAAAGTCATGGAAACGCTGATAAATCGTCAGCTTATAAAATATGTTGAATCGCGGAAGCTTCTTAATGACCGACAATATGGTTTCCGCAGCGACAGGTCCACTGGTGATCTGATAGCTTATCTCACCGAAAAGTGGAACCAGTCCTTGCACAATGCAGGCGAAAGCAAGGTCGTTGCGCTTAATATTTCTAAAGCATTTGACAGAGTTTTGCATCAAGCTCTCTTGTCGAAAATGCGTGCCTATGGTATCGATGAATGTCTTCTTATATGGATTAGAAATTACCTTTCGAAAGGTTCAATTCAAGTTGTTTTGGATGGATTCAAGTCTGATATCCACCAAATAAATGCTGGTGTACCCCAAGGCTCAGTTCTGTCTCCGACACTCTTTCTCATTTTAATAAATGATCTCTTGTCTGCTACTTCTAATCCAATCCATTCCTTCGCTGATGACAGTATCCTTAGCTTTTCATATTCGTTCCAAGATTCACGACCCCGCCCTTCGGCCGTAGAATTTAAACGGCAGCGTATGTTAAGCATTGAATTCCGATCTTGACAGCATAATTAACTGGGGAAAAAACAATAGAGTGGAATTCAATGCTTCAAAAACTCAATGCTGTCTGCTGTCACTCAAGCGAACCCTTGATAATCAGCCATTATCCATGAATGGCGCTTGTGTCGATGAAACCAGAAAACTATCCCTTCTTGGTATGTGTATCAAGACAACACTTAGTTGGAGCGATCACATATTTGAGGTCGCCAAAAATGCTGCGAAATGTTAAGGTTTTCTTAATCGATTCAAGAAATATTTCAACCCTTCTGATTTGGCTTTAATTTATAAGGCGTACATCCGCCCCAAGCTTGAGTATAACGCTCATATCTGGTCTGGTACCCCCAAGACCACACTGCACCTACTTGATAGAATCCAAAAGCGAGCGATAAAACTTATAGGAGACAACAATATCGCAGAGTCAATAGACTCGCTCGAACATCGACGTACCGTCTCTTCTTTGGCCGTGATTTATCGTTATTTCAACAAACGATGCTCAAGTTAGCTAGCCAATACCGCAATACTCGTCTCGCCAGGAATGCCCATCAGCCTACTTTCGGACGCACAGTTAAGTTCAGAGACTCGTTCTTCAGCCGCACTGCACGAATATGGAATGCTCTTCCCAAACTAATATTTCAGACAGACTACAACCCGCAGGGAGAAAGGTGTGCACATTCGTGCACAGGTACCTCATCTCCCTTTCTCCCTCTATACCTTCAGCCCGTGCTGTGTCTTGACCCCGGACACATAAGGGTATTAGAAATCCCTTGAGCACGCGCAAATTATAAAAAAAAATATTATCTTCGAATGGTGTGATAATAACAGTCTAACTCTTAATTTTTGGAATGTTATTCAACTTTTTCACTAAATCAGCTTTTCCTATCGAATTTAACTACTCAATTGAATCCGGAAATCTTAATCAAGTGAAAAGCGTTTAAACTTAGGATTAATGTTTAACTTTTCTTTTTTACCGAACACATGTATAAATAATACATTATCTAAAACCAACTCAGCATTTGGCTTCCTTAAGAGTAACACAGTCGTTTACAAACTTGTAAAAAAATAACGTTCTTTCTTTCGACGACGTTTCGAACAGTTCCCTTTGAAAACTGATGTGATATTAACAATGAATTCGATCTTATTCTAGATTTTCCAAATGTGTACTTTCCGTTAATGCTCTAGACGCATTATAGATACACTTCGAGCTGCCGTTGTCCCAATTAAGGGACAATTAAGCGGCTGTCACGAAATGGCCATTCACACCATTTCTATTAAACAACGACTATTTAAAAACTTTTGACTAAAATATATAACGCATTCTAAAGCACGACAATATGCCCAAAACGGAGGAGAAGAAAAAACCACGTGTTATTCCGAAATCCAAATCCTGAGTGACAATCTTTATTTCCCTCAATGACACTTCATTTCTTAATTCACAGGACTAACAATCTAGTATTAATTCACAATAATGCAAAATAAGTAGTTTAACATAATAAATAAATGTTTTTCTCTTTGTTTAATGCCTTCCGTGTTGTGGACTAACAGAGTATTTACATGGGCTTAAGGTAGGTCGCCATAATTCTCTTTATTTACAAATGTAACATTAATTTTTCTTTTTCTTTCTTTTTTTTTTGTTTTTTGGTGGCACCCAACATTCTTTATTTTTTAAATACAATTTTAGGGATACAGAGATTTGGTTTGATACCTTACAACTAAAATATTTGTACAGTTTTTATTAAATACTATATCAAAGATTCATATACATTTTGAAGGAAAAGCCACTAAAAACCTTCATTAAAACAAAATCCTGGGGGAAGAGAGAAGCGGTTTCAACACTTGATTTCAGCGTAAAAATACATTATTGAGTAAGAAGATACGAAATAGAAAAATCTACAGGTAGAAATATAAAGGACACAAAAAACAAATAGAAGTTAATAAGTAAACAAATAAATAAATATACATATAAATAAATAAATAAATATATAAATAAATAAATAAATAAATATATAAATAAGGAAATAAATAAGTAAGTAAATGAATAAATAAATAAATAAATAAATAAATAAGTAAATGAATAAATAAATAAATAAACAAATAATTGAATAAATAAAAATAAATAACTATGCTTATAAATAAATAAGGATATATGTAAACAAAAATAAATAATTTATTTTGCACTCATTATGAGACTAAGTTTGAAATCAAGTTGTTGATTCTATCTGAAATCATTTCAATATTAGCCATTTTGAGAAGTTAATCTGTAGATAAAAACCAGGGAAGATCCATCATAATTTTCAGCAATTTGTTTTGAGTTATTTGGAATTTAAGAAGATGGCTTTTTGCACACTTGCCCCATACAGGGGATCCATGAAACTTTATTGCTTCCGCTTTTTATTGCTTTAAAAATTGTTAATTTGTTGGCGTCGCTCAATTTTGAAATTCGTCATATAAATGGGTAGAGAACTCTTGTCGTCAAATTAACCTTTTTTATTACTTCTTGAACATGAAGATTGAATGTTAGTCTCTTATCCAAATATATGCCAAGATATTTAACATGCGATTTCCACTCAACTTGAGTACCGTTGATTTGAAGATTGTTGCTTGGAAGGAAACAGGCTTTTCTTTTACGAGTGAAAAAGATGGCCTGAGTCTTCGAAGCATTATTGTTTGTTTTCCCGTTACGACAATATACTTCAACAGCATATAAACCAGATTGCAAATTTGTTTCAATATTGAAACCAATTGCATCTGTAGAATAAATGCAAGTATCGTCAGCAAATAAGGCAATATTACAGTTTGTCAAGTTGGTTAAATCGGAAGTATAAGTGTTAAAGAGGACAGGAGCAAGTGCAGTTCATTGTGGAACACCTGCATTAATCAAATGATTGTCTGAAGGACTAGATGGATACCTTGAAAGTACGGGAAGACAAGAACGATTGGACAATTTTAACAATATACAAAGGAAAATTAAATCCAAAACTAATAGTTTATGGATAAGACCATTATGCCAAACCTTATCGAATGCTTTTTCTACGTCCAAAATTACCATGCCAGTGCTTTTGCCCTCTTATTATTATAGTTATTATTATAGTTATTTTTAATGTCTTTTGTGATACGATGCACTTGGTGAGTAGTATTGTGAGATGGCCTGAATAAAAATTGCTCTGGGGGCAAAATTGCATTTTCATCAACAGAAGACACAATTCTGTTTTCAATGATTCTTCCAAGCACTTACAAAGAGAGCTTAGCAGACCAATTGGTCTGTAACTACAAGGTAAATTGGGAGCTCTGCCAGGTTTCAAGATTGGGATTACCTTAGCTATTATCCAATTATTAGGAAAGTAGGCCAATATTAGACAGCTGTTGAATAGATGCATCAACTTTATGAATGCAAAATCGGGGAGGTTTGTGAGGAACTGATTTTTGATCCCATCAAAGCCAGATGATTTTCTAGTCTTCAAACTGCGTATAATGTCCTTCAATTCATTTAGTTGTATTAACTTAATGTTATCAAACACTAAGAATTAATGTTGTGTGGCCATTGTTCCACAGAAGATTCAATGTGCGTGATTGAAGTAACGCTACTACCAATCGAATGATTATTAAAGAAGTTGATTGCCATTTCGTTGGGTTTTTCAGAACAAGAAGCCAACGAAGAATTGACACCAAAGCATTAATTTTGTTGCATTCTTCGAGATAAAATACATTTCTTGAACGCCTCCACCTGGATCTACAAGTGTTTCTTAATTTTATCATCTTGAAAATAAAATGTGGAAGATCATTTGATGCACATCTTGCGACCATTTGCTTTGGCACTGTTCAATGCTTTCCAAAATCGCTGTGGTAATTGTTTTTACATTTTCGTCGATATCAGATGGGCTATTCCTTTGAGAAATTTCAAGTGCTGACCGTATAAGGCTTTTAAATAAGCTCTTGTTTGCATTTTTGTAATCATATATTTGATTTGTACTAAGCACTGGAGAAGCTTTCACACTACACTTGACAGGTAGATGGTCGGAGCTAAGTTCGTTAAGGGTTTTGGGCGGGGTAAAGAGATCACCCATGTTAGCTAGATATAAATCCAATGTAGAAGGGTTTTTGTTCCTACTACATGGGATGTGAGTAGGACTTTCAGGAAACCAAATTTCAAAAGGATTTCTTGAGTTAAGGTCAGCAAGAATGTTACCCCATGCATTTGCCCTTATACAACTACAGCGCCTATGCTGCAGTTGAAATCACCACCTATTATGAATAGGTCGTTAGTGCTTACTAGCCTTAGGAAGTCGCTCCGGAGATCTAAGTTTTTTTTAGGTGTGGTTTTTTCACTCGGAAAATAAGCACAAAGCAAAATGTTCAATGTGTTTCCATCAACAAAAGGAATTTCGATACCAATGTCTTCGATTAATTTCAAATAAGTAATATGAAGTACTTTGTGCTTAATCGAAGGTTTTATTATAACGGCAACACCGCCACCACTTCTATCTTCCTTATCCAAACGGTAACACTTATAGTCAGAGTTTGACAAACGATCATTTGAATTTAACCAAGTTTCATAGATTAAAGCTACGTCAATATTAAACGTATTAAGGAATGAAAAGTTTCCCTCGAATGCTTCTAGCACTCCAACATATAATGCTTAAGCTACATGTCATTACTTAGAATTATATAAATACTTAATTGCAAGTTTAGTTATAGTGTTGAATTGTTCCGCCTTCGTAGTACAATTTCCGAGCTTGTTGATCATCTCTGCAGTGAGTGTATTTATTTCTTCCAAAGAAAAGTGATCTATCTTCTGCACACTATTGTTGTTGGTAGACTTGACCCACGCATTCGATGTGTTGCATATGTTTGCAGTTTTCGGTCTCACGCCAGCTGGTGACTTGCGATGAGGTGGGAGTGAGGGAAACTCCATGATGTCAGCTTCTAACACGTTGCGTTTTGTTCCTAGCCGAAAGCTTTTCCCTCATTTCCAAAAAGCTTTTACGACTAACACATGATGAATCAGTTTATTTGTGCGTATCATTGCAGTTGGCGCACTTAATAATTGTCGAACTGCCTTCAATAGTCTTGTGGCATTCGGAGCAGATAGCGCAATGAGTTTTAATGAGTGTCGCCGTGCCCATACATTTGGCAGTTAAACCACTGCGTTACTCGGTTGAGTTGCCTTCTTGAAAAATCCCATTTAACTTCCATTTTAAATATTGCTTTGAAGTTTTTTTAAGTTCCTCAAGTCTTATGGAACCGGTTTCAAGGAAAACTAAATAAAATATATCCAAGACACGTTCATAATGTTTTTCAATTAGTTTAATGTGTTGACACTTCAATCCGAGTTACACAAGTTCATTTTTAAGCTCTTCGGGAGATAATTCCTCTAGCCCATACAATAACACTTTAAATGACCTTGATGTTGGTAGGTCATGAGTGAAGAACTGCACGTTTTTTAACTTTAATAAATTGTACAATTTTTCATTCAAGTCAACACTATCAAGGTTTATTTTGATACCAATACTCATTTTAAGAACTAAGAACTTCATCGCATTCAATGCCGTTCTAATTTTCCTTTTTCTTATCCAAAACATAACAGTAATTACTCCTACTATTATAAATACAAAAAGAGTTACATTAATTCCATATGACATATTTGTATGCAATTTAAGTTCTTTAATTTCCTTAATGTTTTAAATTTTTTTTTCTATAGTTACAATATATTCGTTATTATCATCAATTTCCATATAATTCTTGTTTGCCAATGGTGTGATTAGTTTTAAATCAGTTTTTAAATAATTTCTGGTGATTTGAATGACAATTACAATTGACTTATATATTGATTCTTATATTATAAAATCCCTACATTGATTAATTTTAACTTATAAAAATCGATATTGTACATTTGCCACTGAAGAGATGCAAGAATGCTGGGGTGAATTACATTATTTTTAGCGCTGGCAATATTATCTTGAATTTGTTAATTTTTCTTTTTTTTTCATTTGATCCAAATACATTAAACGTTGTTTTATTTGATCATTTTCCTGCCCAATTTGTTGGAGTATATGAATTGTTTTTTCTCTATCTTCTTCTTTTGCGTTTTTAAGAACATTTAATGAATCGTTAAAATGAGTATTAATTGAAATTTGCTTATTTAAGTTGTTAATAGTGCTATGGGTATTTTCTGTGCTGACTTATAATTTTGGTAATATTTCTTGCCCATCATTTTCGTCCATAGTGCCAACATAAATACTTTCATTAATAGACTCAGGCAGGAAGTCTTAGACATAACCTTAATTTCTATTAACCCAATAATATCTGTTTCAAAATGGCCCGTATCCAACGAGGTCTCTTTTTCCGACTATACACCCAATTCTCTTTGAATCTTTATACTCCTCCAATAAGCAAATTCCGTAACCCCAGGAAGACTAACTGGATCACGTATAAAACATTCAACAGAATATCTAAACAAAGGTGTCATTACAGAGCCATGCTGTGTAGAGGGTATTGGCGACATGGTGGGGAGAATCATAGCAGCTATGAATTCTGCCTTTACTACAGCTTGCCCTGCAATCATGCAGACTTGTCTGCATTACGCAAGGAAAGCAGGTGGTGTTTCAACCGAGCAAAATTCTCAAGGGTTTCAGCTGACTGGGATCTCAACAAGCATAGTCTCAGAAACTATAAAAAAAGAGATCACGTCCGCGTAAAAAGAGGCCTGGACAGCTTTCTGTGGCAACATAGAAAATATTAAGGACTGTGGTCGGTTGAGACATTTCCTCTAAAAAGCTCCGACCATGCCTACGTTAGTCCAATCGTCGAAAGGAGAATGTATGGAATCCACCTTAAACTCCTAATCGACACACACTTCCCCGGTAACACTGACAACAGCAACCCGCAGACAGAACTGCAATACAGCACTACCATGCCGAATGGATTCCTTACGAAATCCAAAATGCCAATAGGGGGGTGGCCAATAGCTTCGAGCTACAAGTACCCAGGCATAGACGACGTCAGACCGGCTGAATTCAGCACTGACTGGACACATTATTGCAGTGTCTGAACCGTTTTTAACAGCTGCTTAAGATTCAGCTACACTCCTAAATTATGGAGGAAAGCTATGGTGGTATTCATACCAAAGTGCGGGAAAGCCACATGACCCTTTCCTCTTTTCTCCTGAAATTTTTGGAAAGAATAGCTACGGAGGCAGTGTTAAGGCTACGGGGGTGCAACCGCTGTAGCAGTTCACGCTTGCAGACTACAACACCAACAAAGATCTGGCAAGGAAACTAGGCTACCTGGAAATCTACACAGATGTGTCAAAAACAGACGAGGACACCTCAGGAGTATTTGCGATATCGCCGGAAATATCCTTTTCCCTGTCTCTTGGACTGCCCAACCATTGTAGTGTATTCCAGGCAGAAGTTAAACTATCCTAGAGGCTGCCCGCTTACTGTCGATGAACCCGATAGATGGGCTATCTATCGGCATTTACGTAGATAGTCTGGCGGCCATAAATTCTCTGGATAAACTATCAATTAAGTCGAAGAAAACTGTGCTGTCTATCTCTTATAGAGATAGCGGTTAGATGCAAAGATAGGGTTAAGCTTGTTACCTGGGCATAGCGGTTTTCCCGGCAACGAAAGGGCCGACGACTGGCAAATAATCAGGACACCCCATATCCCTCACTCCAGGTAACAATCGCTATGTTACTTACAGATGCCTTCGACTCCGCTAATCGGAGGACTTCGAGGCTTATTTGGCCCTCACTAAATCCAAACAAAACAAACATACTCCTAAAACTAAAGAGGAATGCAATAAGGAACGTAGAGGGCCTTATTACCGGCCACTGACTACTCGGTATATAGAAGAAATTACGCTTCACCTCCTCGGCACTTGTCCAGCCCAAACTAGAAAAGATATACTACGCAACTACTTTTTCAGTAGCCTAGAGGAAATGTCACACTTTAAGATACAAGACATAGCTTATCAGGCAAATTAATTGGCTGTAAATCAGCAAAGGAGTGGACTTGTCAAAGTAGGCCACTAGAATACCATTAGGTAGTCTCTAGGTTTATTCCATTTTCGTAAGTGTAGTCTCTTTAAGAGGTGCCGGTGGAAAGCACTGGGAAGTGATAGCTCAAAGGTTTCAACCAGGATCTAAGTGGACCACACCTGCTACAGTGGTGGCAATCACCCTAACTTAACCTCACCTAGCTTATCGTATCGGGGATTTCCCACAGTGATGAGCAAAATCACAGATAAGGACCTATCTAGAATTCACTCTTAGGTTACAGATTGTTGCCTGAACGTGAATCCTACAAAAACGGGACTGATGCTGTTGACCACGAAGACCAAGATACCAACGCCTATGCTTCCTCGGATCAACAATATCACTCTATTCCTATCTTTCAATGCTGAGCATTTAGTTGTCATTCTAGATCCCAAGCACAAGTAGAAACATAATAAAAACAACCGGGTAAAGAAACAAGTGCAGCGTTCTATGCCTGTAATAAGACTCTCGGTTGAAATTTGGTCTTAAACCCAAAATTACCATTTGGATGTAAACAGACTCGGACGGCCGTTCAAACAACACTGTACCAGTTGCCTATACACTCACTCAGATGGAGGTCTGCCTCACTTTCTCTGTGACTGCCCGGCACTAGCCAAACAAACAAATATCGCTATGTTCTCGATGGAGATATTGTCTTCCGTGCCGATAAAATTTAAGGCTGTCACTCTATTGTCAGCAGTTCACTATGACACCGAAACATAAGGTTGTCGTAGACGTCATGGGTCCAATGTTGGGAGAATATACCAGTAAACGACAGATGAAGCGATGGCCATTGGCTGTTCTTACAACATGTTGAATGTCGCAGCGTTCTTTCACAGACAGTAAGTATAGGTCAAAATCTTGTAACCGCCCTGAGGCCGCCTAGTGTTTTTAAGGAACAAAAGACATACACTCGTATGAAATTTGAAAAGAGCAAACTATTCCTGATAATATTTAATCATTTTTCTATTATTATTACACATTGATTTATAAAAGAAATTTGTTTTGCTTGCACACACTACAGGTAAATCTTTTGAAGTTGCTAAAAAACTAACCGTTATTTCTTAACACTTCCAAATATATACTCGATACGGTGGAGGGCATTAAGGGGTTATTTCTTAAACTGAACAATATAAAAGCGTAATTTTCTCTCTGTTCTCTTTGTCTTAACTGTGATGAATGAGATGACCCCGATGAATTCCATGCCGTCACACACTTGCTCTTTGAGCTCTTGGAGGACCTGCTCAGCTTCGGGAACCCAGGTGAGCTTTAAGAGTCGGGACAGGTATTTTTCGGTTTTTGGGGTGAAAGAGAATAACTCAAGCTTAGATATTCTTTCACTGTTTTGGAGTGAAGGTTAGGTTGGGTAGGGGGGCTGCTAGTGCATTCACCTGCGCACTTAGACTGTGTTGGTCCATTGTGATACCCAGTCAGACTACTACCACTGATTGACCATTCAAGTGATAGTGCCGTTAATTTGATCCCAACGGCAAATGGTGGCTGGACCAGATAGGAAACCAGATAAGAGCGTATGAACTTTGCTTTCACTGGGATTCGAACCGGGGACCCCGCAAACCAGTGGCAGGCTTTCTACCAACTGCACAATCCAGCCGCTGTTTTGCAGTGAAAGCATGAGGTATTGCACATACTGGCAAGTGGGTCAACATCTGCTATAGGACAACATTTCAATTGTAGTAGTTATAAGCCATCGCACTTCCTAAACCCAATCCAACTCCAATTACCTTTCGCGCCGCTAGCATGTACGTTCACCCCACACAATATCAATACAAAACAACCAGCATTCCCACAGTACCTCACTACAGCGCACCCACCTCGCACAACGCACTCATATTTAACGTATCTGACTATCATCACTCCCTCCATGGAAGTGGAATGAAAGCCTTCTATCATTGTTGAGATAGTTTGAGTTAATTTTGTGAACAAAAAAATAATTTTAGTCTTTCAAGATCACCATATGTGATAAGATTAAATCTATTAATTTACATGTTGATTGTTGGTAGGTACATTTTCCTTCATCTGTATTTGTTGCTGCTGTTAAGTTGTTGGCTGCTATCGCTGTATTGCTTCTGGTCGGTGCTGTAGCGGAGCTGATGGCATTTATATTTTGTTGCTGTGTTGTGTTGGAGAGGAGGAGAAATTATAGAGACGTCGATCAGTTAACTTACACCGACACAATAATGCGCGAAATCAGGACCACGACAGACCAACAGATAAAGTTTTGTCTGTATAGACTACCGCCAAGACATGAACAGGAAGTTAAAAATCGAGTAGAAGAAATGGAACGGCAAAATATCATCAGGAAATCGAATAGCCGACTCGTCTCCAATCGTGGTAGAACCCATAAATATAGATAATATCATCTACATTATATAGACAATATATTAGAAAAGCTAGGAAGAGCTCAATATTTCTCAACATTAGATATAGTCAAAGGTTTCCACCAGATAAGAATGCATCCACGAGATCTTCATAGGATAGCATTTATTACCCCAAATGGTCTATATGAGTTCACTAGGATGCCCTTTGGTGTGAAAAATGTACCAACCACTTTTCAGAGACTAATGAATCATCTCGATAACGTCTGTGTTCTATATCTTGATGATAAACTTATATTCTCAACGAGTCTAGAAGAACACCTTTCTGAAATTATAACAAAAGGAATGTCATAGCTTAACACAATCTAAAAGTGTTGTTGGATATAAGTTAACGTATTTTCATACCAACAATACCTTCAGTCGCTTCAGTTCATTTCCCAACACACTGTTTGACGATCAACACATCGTGGGTCAGCGCGCATTGCACTATCGCTTCGTCATTAATCGCTAAGTCAACATCTGCTGTTCGTTACCTCCACCGCGTCGAGTAATGCAATTCGATAATTAGGTCGGAATAAGTGAGCGTAGGTTAAGTGTTATGAGTAAACAGATTGTGAAGTTAATAATAATAATAATATGGGTGGCGCGACAGTCCGAGGTGGACCTGGGCCTAGCTTCTCAGCAAGATTGTGAAGTTAGTCTTCAATAAAGATTCATGAAGAATACATTTTATTGGCGCCCAAAGTGTGGCTCAGACTGTGGCGGAAATAATAAAGTAAATTAGTGTACTTAGTGAAGTATCAGTGTAGTCAGCCATCAAGTAGGGAAAATAGAGAATAGAGCCCGCTTTCGCAGACTATGTGTGAGAACGAGGCCCCCCAGTAGTCATTTGGCAAAAAGAAGACGCAAGAATCGTCAGCCGCTTAACCAGGAAAAAGGGTGATGCAGATTTTCTTCCTGTTTTATTTAATATAAGATTGCTAATTAATATTTGTTAGAATGAGATTAAGGATTTAAGAAATATGTGAATTTTGTAGGCAACTCTAAAGTAAAGAATTCCCAGAAATTCTTTTAACTAATTTTTTTTATAAACCAAAAGCCAAGAAGCTAATTCAACAGAAATAAAACTTTTGTATTACGTTATTATTGTACGAATTCAAATCGTTAAATCATTTATTGTATATTGGTTTTTCTTATATAAGTGTATACTATATAAGTGTTAGTTAAATGTTGACCAATTGAAGTCTATCTGTCTGAAAATGTCCAATCCCAATAATCTCGTTGGTCCCCCAATAATAAACGCTTCTTATTCTACAAACCGTTAAAGCGATCCGGCGTTACCAGCATTAATTGCTTCAATCGTCAACAAAACGCTGCAGACTGAAGGAAAAAGGATTATCCAATCAATAATCAATACTAATTCAGATCCATTGAGCAAATCCAACCGATCTCGATAAAATTCCTGATGTGGTCAGAAGTCTACGTGAATTCTCAGGTCTGCCCGGCGAATTTAGCTCTTGGCGTAAAAGCGTGGAGAGAATTCTTACAATATACGACTCAATTAGGGGATCTCCGAAATAATTCGGTATTCTAAATGTGATTAGAACAAGATAATCGGCCAGGCGGACCATGTTTTTGAATCTTACAACACGCCATTAAACTGGGGTTGTATTATCCTGCATTATGCAGATAAACGAGACTTAGACAGCTTAGAGTATGAGATAAGTCCTCGATTCAAGAATTCTATCAATAAGTATATTCTCATCTTTCATTAATCTTGAACAAAATTTCGAGTATGAACATCGGCCAGGAAGCCCTAAATCTTGTAATGCATACATATAGAGAAAGAGCCTTGGACACCTTTATAAGAGGCCTAAATGGCGATTTGCCTTCTTACTATCCGAGAACCGGTGGACAAACCCCAGGCCCTACATTAATGCTTCAAGTTAGAAAATCAAAGCTATAGAACACAGTGTGCAATGGCTACTAGTAACAACATTAAAAAATGCATCAACCACCACATCCTATTCCACACAATCAGCAAAATCCACAACAAATTAATCGGCAACAGTTTTCCCCCGAATTATGGAACAACCCGCCAAGATGAACTAGTCTTCAGTTCAATAATTTTTCACCGAAACATATGAGTTATGGTCGAAGGCCTATGGTTATTCCAAGATGTCCGCCACCACACAGAAACCGCAACTACTCACAAATTAATCCTTTTTCGAGATTCCAGCTATCACCAGAACCAATGGACACTACAACTATAAGAACTAACAACACCAACTATATGAACAGTCCAGGAATTGGTCACCCGCACCTAAGACGCAAGGCGAACCACCATGACGGCAAATCCACCCGCCGAAAATACAGAGAAATTTCTAAATACCGAAGTAAATCTAGAAACTGAAATCTAGAAGTATGCAGAATACATTCATGATGATATCCATTTTTCAGATTTCCATATTTCAAAACGTTGATATGACATCGCATAGAGGCACAAGCGTATGCACTAAGCCTGGGAGCCGAGCACCTTCGATCGAATATGCGGTAACATACCCCCGTGGGACGGTGTTGGCGGCTGGAGACGATAGAGGGGGAAGAGTGTGGCTGTATCAGGGCTCACTTATTTTTATGGATGGCGGCGGAGGAGCTGGAAAACTGTCTGGCCAACGGAGGCATCCGAATTCCAGTCAGAAGGAGTTACCTGGTGCGCAGTCCTTCTAGAGCTACTTCGACATTTTCGGAGCACAGGTCTAGAAGGTTCTTTCAAGGCCAGGTCGGGGCCTTGGAATTGAGATGGCGGTGGAAGATCCCTATAGTTTTAGGGACAACGGCGGCGCTCACAGCCTCAGCGAGGTTACCGACACCGGATAGACACGGACCCTACGCCCGAGGTTTAAAGAATAGGGCTTGGCCTCCCAGTTGGGGTTGTACGTGAGGTTAACGCCCTCACCACGTAAAATGTTATGGTTCAGAGACAACCAACTGCCGCGGATACAGACGGAATTAATGCCGACGACCTCAGCAAATGTTAAAAGTACAACGATTTTCGGTCCTGCACGTGGAATGTTAGGTCCCTTAACATACCACGTGCACCCGAAGAACTCGCGGAGGCCCTGGGCTGCTACAAAGCAGACATTACCGCAATCCAGAAAGTGCGGTAGAAGGGGCCGGCAATAAGAGGATGAGAGACTGCGACACCTACTACGGTAATTGCAACAGAGAGAAGCGCTTATTTGGATGTGGATTTGTTGTTCGAAGCTTTGCCTGTAAACGCGAACGCCTCATAACAATCCGCATCAAGGCTAAATTCGGGAACATCAGCCCGATTTGCGCCAACGCCCCGACAGAGGGCAAGGATGACAACGGCAAGGATGACTTCTATGATCTCCGAGAAAGGACTTACGATCAGTGCCCCAGCTTCTGCACCAAGATCGGTCTAGGAGATTTTAATGCAAAGCTGGGTAAGGAAGACATTTTTGCCAAAGTCATCGGGAAACACAGCCTGCACGACACCACATCCGATAACGGACGCAGGCTGGTGAGCTTTGTCACGGGACGTAATCTCTATGTAGCTAGCATGCGGTTCCCACACCTCAACATCCATAAAGGGACCTAGTGGTCCCCTGATCAATCAAGCGTCAACCAGATTGATCATGTTGCGATCGACGTCAGACACTCCTCCAGCATTCTTGATGTCCGAATGTCATCGACTCGGACTATTTCCTTGTTGTAGCCAAGGAAATAACTCGGATATCAAGAGATCAACGGAGTCGAGAAAGGACACCACGGTTTGACGTCGGAAAGCTACAATCGCAATGGACTTCTAGGATCTTTGTCGATCGAGTCTCCCGGAATATCTGTATGTTCATCGCCACCTGCGCAAACAATCGAAGAAGATTGGAGGCGTTCTCAAGAAGCCATCGAAGATGCTGCCACTGATGAACTGGGTTTTACGGCACCACCTAGAAAAAACCCATGGTTTGACAACGAGTGTAGGCTGGCACATGCAGCGAAGCTGGAAGCCGACTAAGCAACGCTGCAATGGACAACGGGAGCTTTTCGTGAGCTCAACGAACAGAGACGAAGGGACGTGACCCGGCTTCTCAGGAGAAAAAAGAGAGATCACGAGAAGGCGCGATCGAGATGGAGAGGTGATACGGCAAGAACGATGTCCGGAAGTTTTACCAGAGTGTGAAACAATTATCCAGTGGATATCAGGTTGGGACAGAAGCCAGCCGGGACGAGAATGGACAACTAGTTTGGAAGAACCATTTCTGCAGACTCCTAAACGGCGATGATGACACCAATACCGCTGTCAGGCAAAATGTCCCACTCAATATAGACGATGATCGACAAGAATTCCGTCTCCCCGAATTAGACGAGGTTAAGATAGCAATATCAAGACTGAAGTCTAACAAAGCTGCCGGTGCGGACGGACTGTCCACTGAAATCTTTAAGGCAGCTGGAGATAATCTGGTTTGGCGCATGCACCAGCTCATCTGTAAGATATGGTCGGTGGAAAGCATGCCCAATGAGTGGAATCTCAGTATCAGAAAAGACTTAAGAATTGCAAATCGACACCCACCACCTTCTTGTCGATTGCAAGGCCGCATATGACAGCGTGCATAGGGACGAGTTATACAACGCCATTCCTAGTTTGGACATTCCTGCGAAACTCGTCAGGTTATGCAGAACGACGATTGACAATTCTCGCTGCTCCATCAAGGTCGGTAACGAACTCACCGAGACCTTCAATGTCAAAAAAGTTTTAGACAAGGCGACGCGCTGTCATGTGATTTCTTTAAAATCATCCTGGAGAAGATCGTGCAAGACTCACACGCCAACACTGGAGGCACGATCTTCCAGAAATCCGTACAACTGTTACCATACGCGGATGATATTGATGTGATTGGCAGAATACAGCGAGTCGTCAATGTGGCGTTTGCTGGCATTGAAGCGGTAAAAATGGGCAAAACGAAGTATATGCTGTCATCAAAAAAGGACACACAACATCGACGTCTTGGACAGAGCGTCACAATGGGCAGCTCCGCAGTAAATAGTACAAACAACATCAGTACCGGGATCAAACGCAGAGTAACTCTTGCCAACCGGTGTTTCTGTGGGGTAAAGAGGCAATTGAATAGTAGAGCCATCTCTCGAATGACCAAGCTGACTTTATAAAAGACCTTGATCATCCCGGTCCTGCTGTACGGCGCGGAGGCATGGGCAAACTCAAAAGCGGATGAGGAAGTCCTTGGTATCTTCGAGAGAATAGCTTTGCGTGCGATCTTTGGTCCTGTTTTCGTTGACGGTTTCTGGAGGAGAAGATTCAACCACGAACTGTACGGGCTGTACAGCGACATGAGTCTAGTCAGGCGTCTTTGGATCCATCGCCTAAGATGGCTAGGCCATGTTGAGTGCATGAACAACTCAGCTCCGGCCCGAAGAGTCCTCGTCTCCGAACCCGTGGGACAACGCAACAGAGGACGCCCGCGTTTGAGGTGGGGCACCCAGGTGGAGAAGGAATTCAACCAACTTGGCGTGCGACACTGAAGGCAGCTAGCCAGAGACTGTGGTAGCTGGAGAGGCTTGCTGGTTGAGGCCCGGTCCACCCCGGACTGTAGCGCCAAATAAAGAAGAAGATGTTCCTCTGTTCCATATTTCGTATGTAATATGATTGACGACCAAATTCTTAAATTTCTTATTGACACCGGGTCAAATACAAATTACATTCAACCCAGACTCGTTTCAAATCCCCTTAAAAACGTAAAACCCTTTTTCGTGAATTCTGTAGCAGGGACTATTAAAATCAATCAACACACTTTCCTTAATCTTTTTGGTCTTCATCACAGTAAAATTAAATTTTTCCTTATGCGAGAATTGAAATCCTTTGATGGATTTCTTGGCAATGATAGCCTCAAAGACCTTTTTGCTGTTATCCATATCAAAGAAAATTACATGTTTGTCAATAGTTGCTTTAAAGTTAGGATTAAACAACTGGCTGCTCAATCCGTTAATGTAATAAACATTCGCACTAATCACATGTCTCCGCAGCAAAAATCGGATATGAGATAGAACGAATTCTCCCATTTGTCTGATGACCCCAACAATAAACTTACTTGCACCACTGTAGTAAAAGGAGAAATCCAAACGACTAAAAATTCTCCTGTTTATTTTAAGTTCTACCCTTACCCCATGGCAATCAAGGAAGAGGTCGAAAATCAAGTACAAAGTCTGCTAAAAGATGGCATAATAAGACGTTCTAGATCCCAATACAATTCACCCGTATGGATTGTACATAAAAATACTGATGCGTCTGGAATAAAAAAATTCAGATTAGTAAAAGACTTTGGAAAGCTAAACACTATTACAAAAGTTGACCGGTATAATTGAAGGATATAAATGATGTGCTCTCAAATTTGGAAAAGAACAAATGGTTTACTGTCCTTGATTTAAAGAGTGGGTTTCACCACATTCCCTTTAAGGAATCGGATGTGGAAAATACCACTTTTTCAATCAATCATGAGTTTGTGAGGTTACCATTCGGCTTAAAGAATGCACCCGCAATCTTTCAGTTAGCTTTAGTTGATATACTCCGTAAACATATCGGAAATATATACTATGTGTATTTAGACGATATTATCATCTTCAGTCCCGATGAACCAACATATCTTACAAGTACACGAAAAGTTTTCGAAGCAACGAATTCTATAAACAGGAAGTAGAATTCTTATGGTTCATTGTTTCTTCAAAGGATATTAAGACCAGCCCGAAGGAGTTAAAGCAATACAGAGCAATACTCCAAGGACTTTGAAGGAATTAAGATATTGCCTTGGTATGTCTGGCTATTATGACATCCCTATTAAGAGGGGAGGATTGTCCAAGAATCTCTTCAGCAAAAAAGCTATACATCTTAACGATGACTAGCATGATACTAGCATGAGGAGTATTATTATGGGCGTACATGGCCTGAAGCCAAGCACCCCAATCTACTGGATTAGTACTAGAGAATGATCGTAAATACTCTATTAAGGAACCATGATTTCTTTCTAGAGCGCCGTTTGTTTGTGGATGATACGCAGTTGTCTCCAGCTTACTAATTTTTAGAAATTTGCACAATCTCTTAAAAAGATCACTACAGAAATTAGCTCCTCAATCAGTTAGTAATTGCCTGGGAATTCTATATCTACATATAATTTCATCAAAGAAAACCCTTGCAACGGTTTCTGCTTCCCCGTTTGGAAGTGGGTAACAGTCCATAAACCTGGTGAGATCATCTTCAAAGGTCAAGATAAATTTGTTCCCGCGGATAGTGGTTGGGAGAGGACCGAAAATATCCATAAATACTTTGTCGAACGGCTTTTTTGAAGTTACAGATACCATCATAGGAATAATAGTACGTTTAGTTTTTTTTATTTACTTGGCATTTTCGGCATCCTTTGACATATTTTTTTATGGTTCCAAACATACTTTTCCATTTATAATATGGTCGAATTCGAAGATATGTTTTGAGAACTCCCTGATGACCACCACGATTTGTGTGTTGTGAATTTGAGTGTTAAGCTTCTTTGCTCTCGTAACGACGCGAATATTTGGACTTTCATTACTTTGTAGGCCTATTTGACTGAGTACATCAGCTACAACATTCTGTTTTCCAGGTTTGTATTTGATATCAAAGTCGTATTCTGCCAACTTGAGTCATTCGTGATTTTGAAAATATTAATCAATGAAACCAATAAGTAGCATCTAAAATATTTTACAGCCCACACCATGCCCAATGCTTCTCTTTCAATAGTAGAGTAACGAGCTTCCGTCGGACAAAAGATTCTACTGGCGAATGCAATAGGCAAATCTAATCCGTCCTTTTTCTGAGATAGGACGGCTCCTATAGTCGTTCCACTAGCGTCGGTTGAAAGATCAAAATGCTTGGTGAAATCTGGATATTTTAGAATAGGACTGGTTATAATTTCTTTTAACTTCTTGAAGGCTGTTTCACATTCCGTATTCCATCTGAAGTTTTTATCCTTGTGAGTGATATCCCGTAATGGTTTTTCATTTTTAGAAATGTTTGGAATACTCCTTCTGTAGAAATTAATCATGCCTAAAAATGATTGGATTTCCTTAGTATTTGTTGGCGACTGTATCTGGAGGATGCTCTTAATTTTTTGATCGTCTGGTAGTACTCCCATGGGTGTAATTTTATGCCACAGGTATACTACTTCTCGTTGAAGGAATTTACACTTTTGAGGTTGAATTTCTCCAGACGTTCTGAAATGGAAATGTGCTTGGTGTTATGGTCAGTTAAGTTTTTTCCATACACTACAATATCGTCTAGATAGACGAAATATTTAATGCCCTGTAGACCACTTAAAATATGGTTCATAAGTTCATCCTTTCAAGCCGAATGGCATTCGGTTAAATTCGTAGTGCCCGTATACGCACTAAAAGTCGTTTTCTGTCTATCAGCTTTATTAATTGGCACCTGGTGATACCCGCTGGCCAGGTCTAAGGTGGAAAAGTATCGGCTGTTACCCAATTGACCAGGGATATCCTCAATCCTAGGCAACGTGAAAGCATCGCCAATTGTAATTTCGTTGATTTTTCGAAAATCAACTACTACTCTATATTTTTTAACACCATTCTCGTCTGATTTCTTGGGAACCAACAAAATAGGACTATTCCAAGGAGACTATGTGTTATAATTTTGTCCGTAACCATCTGCTGGATTTGCTCATTTTTAACGTTTTTATGTACCACCGGTAGACAGTATTGCTTTGAATTTATAGGGCTGCTATTATGCACTGTCGGGATTTTGTGGTAGATAGCTGCAGTATAGGGTAGCCGTTCTCCTTCGAGATGAAAGAGGTTAGAAAATCTTTCTTTTCTGTTCAATTTTAACAGAATGGTGTCTCTTGCCGCTTTCTACACTCTTGGTACGTGTGATTGGGCTTATTGCAGAAGTTACACCTGACTTGTGCAATATTCTGGAGCAAATTATTTGAATTCCTATTTGGGGAATTTTCCGCCAATTGGAAGTTTAACAAGGTTGATGGAGCATCTCTCATCTGGGGCCACATTGGATAACTATTTTGTAGTGACCACCCCATTTGATATGGAACTAAGTTGTTTGCTTCCAATTCTAGTTTTAGAAGATTTTCACATAAGTCATTCACTGACGTTACTTGTGAAGTAATGGCTACCGCCTCAAAAGGGGGTTTGATATTCCTGACTTAATTGCATATGAAGCCGCTAGTTCGGAATCAGTGCTTAATACCTTAGCATCCGCAGGAAATTGCTCTCTTGCGGAACTTTTACATTTAGCAACTAGATTCTTCGCTCTTACCAGAAACGAGTTCAGCATTTCTGTTGGAAATTGCCGACATTGCCTTTGTTCATTCGACACCTGGATTTATGTCTTTCTGGGAAGAAAATATTCCCTAAGTATTTTTTCGAACTCAACATGTGTCGAAAACGCACAATTTTGCATAGCCAAATATGCATTACCCCGTAATTTTGTCATAATCAGTTGGCAAACAGTTTTTTCTTGTTGAGGCAATATACACGCCGACAACAATTTAGGACAACGTGCAACTCGGCGGGCAAGTTTTCGTTTTCGGAACTAGATTTTATCTCCTGGACGTCGTTCGGTTGGTGCACTTGAGTTTTGAACTGTGTTGATTTTTCTTTCGCGCCGCTTACTTCTGGAGGCGATTCATTAGTTTCACTTCTATTCATTACTTCACTGTATTTGTCTTCTTTTTTTTGCTTTTTCTTTATCTTTCGAATTCTGCCTTTCTCGTTCTATACTCACTGTTTTACTTTTTGGTAAGAGGCAACTTAATTTTATTTTTGCTTTTTCTGCTGTAGCAAATGCAAAATTTATTTTGCTAGACACTAAGTTGAAACTGATGTGAACAACCGAAAATAATTATTGGCAGGATCATCCAGAAATTATTATCGAATTGCAAACTTATTCGGGAACAGATTCGCGAACCGGCTGCGCCAAAATATGTCGTGTGGATCATTATTACCTACTCCGTGACAGCCAAAACGTTACTCCCTCTCGAAAACGAGAAGGGGTGGCTCAAAGCGTCGCCTCGCAGATCAGATATACACATGCCGTGGGAACATCGAAAATCACTTGTAACACAGTCAGTGTGAAACCCGATGTGCACACGACGTAAAAATGCAAGCGATGCATTTGTCTGCCGAATCACTCACGTAAAGTACTTTATGAATACAATTACGTAGACGACACTTTACACCACAAGCACATGATGCCTTTGAAGAAATTAAAAGAACTCATGCTTTAATCTATGCCTTCGATACACCCTGAAATTGCTTCAAAAATCAGATTTTCCTTCTCGAAGGCACTCATAATGAAACTTTTGAATTAGTATTTCCCAATTATCATAGACATAGTATCACTTCACCTTTCTTTAATAAAACAAAATTAATTGAAATTCTAGAAAACGTTTAACCCATCAGTCACTGATTGTATTAAAATAGCAAAACACATAATGGGAATGATCCAAATTATATATGTATATCCAACATACTTTAGTTCTGTCAAAATCGAAGTGGAACAGAAAAACATCATAATACAAATACGTAATCGTGTACATAGAAATGGCTGCGAAAATAAGATCCAGATCTTAGAAAGGTACTAATTTTCTGGAATGGCCGCAATGATTAGGAGAATTAAAGAACTTTGCACTAAAAACTTTGCACTTTGCCCAGTAAAACACAAATACAACCCACGCCAATCCCACAATATTCGGAAAAAATTATACACATCGACATTTTGTCCACAGAAGGAAAACTAGCCCTTACGGCCATAGACAAATTTTCAAAATACGCCATAACCGAAATAATTAGTTCAAAAGCCGTTGAAGAAATCAGACTTCCCTTGAGAGAAATAATCTTTAGTTTCAGCGTTCCAAAAATCATAGTATTTGACAATGAGAAATCCTTCAATTCCGCCTCTATCACATTCATGCTCAAAATGAGCTTAGTATCGAGACATTCACAACACCTCCTTATGCAAGTACATCAAATGGTCAGGTTGAAAGATTTCATTCAACTCTTGCCGAAATAATGAGATGTTTAAAAGGAGAACAAATCTACCAATCCTTTTAAGAATTACTTCCAGCAGCTGGTACTGCTTATTACTTTACAATCCACTGATACAGCGGTTGCATATAGACGAAACACAAGGAAGAACTCGAACACACAACAAGAAAGGCACCTGCACCACCCACTCTTGCAACAAAACATCAAGATCAGATCAACATACCCACATCTCCCAAAGCTATCCCAGCATTTACAATATTCCATTCTGATAAGAGCTGTGTGGACGCATTATCTTAAGGAGGGAAGTGTTAACGTATTTGCATATCAGCAATAACTTCAGTCGCTCCAGTTCATTTCCCAACACAAAAAACTGCAAATGCATCTATCGACGAGTGTAGATCAACACAATGCACTATCGCTTCGTCAATAATCGCTAAGTCAACATCTGCTGTTCGTTGCATCCACCGTGTCGAATAATGCAATTCGATAATAAGGCATGAATAAGTTAGCGAAGGTTAAGTGTTATATGTTTGATTAACCGGATTTTACCGGAAGTTTGTCAAAAATTACTCCATGATTAATTACTTGGACAAAGATTCTAAGATCAACGTAAATGATACAGAGTACATTCAAGCATTTGAGGCATTAAAGCTTAATATTTTAAGGCCACACTATACTTTGATTTCCAAATTTCACTAGACCGTTTATCCTTTTTACTTATGCTTCCAAATATTCTTTTGGGTCAGTTCTCACCCAAGAACGCCAATCTGTTTGCTAAGCTACAATTTAGTTAGTAAAATTTGGGTGAATAAGATATAATATATTTAACAACCATTCACAGAATTTCTTCTTCTTCTTCTTTATCTCGCGCTACAGTCCGGGGTGGACCTGGGCCTCAACCAACAAGCCTCTCCAGCTAGCACGGTCTCTGGCTAGCTGTCTCCAGTTTCGCACGCCAAGTTGGTTGAGGTCCTCCTCCACCTGGGTGCGCCACCTTAAACGCGGCCGTCCTCTGTTGCGTTGTCCCACGGGTTCGGAGACGAAGACTCTCCGGGCCAGAGCTGAGTTGTCCATACGCTGTACATGGCCTAGCCATCTTAAGCGTTGGATCCGAAGATGCATGACTAGACTCATGTCGCTGTACAGCCCGTACACTTCGTGGTTGAATCTTCTCCTCCAGAAACCGTCAACGCAAACAGCACCAAAGATCACGGAGAGCTTTTCTCTCGAAGAGACCAAGGACTTCCTCATCCGCTTTTGAGTTTGTCCATGCCTCTGCGCCGTACAGCAGGACTTAGATGAATAAGGTCTTGTATAAAGTCAGCTTGGTCCTTCGACAGATGGCTCTACTACTCAATTGCCTTCTGAGCCCATAGAAACAGCGGTTGGCAAGAGTTAGTCTGCGTTTGATCCCGGTACTGATGTTGTTTGTACTGTTTACTGCAGAGCCGAGGTAGATGAAGTCCTTGACTACCTCGAAGTTTTAGCTGCCTATTGTGACGCTCTGGCCAAGACGTCGATGTTGTGTGTCCTTTCTTGATGATTGCATATATTTCGTTTTTCCCTCATTCAGCGCTAGAACCATTTTAGCCCTCCGCCTCAATGCCAACAAACGCCTCATTGACAGCTCGCTGTGTTCTGCCAATCACGTCAATGTCGTCCGCGTATGCTAACAGTTGTACGGACTTCTGGAAGATTGTGCCTCTAGTGTTGGCGTGTGAGTCTTGCACGATCTTCTCCAGGATGATTTTAAAGAAATCACATGACAGCGCGTCGCCTTGTCTAAAACTTTTTTGACATTGAAAGTCTCGGTGAGTTCGTTACCGACCTTGATGGAGCAGCGAGAATTGTCAATCGTCGTTCTGCATAACCTGACGAGTTTCGCAGGAATGTTTTGTAAGAGGCATTTGTCGAATCAAAAAACAGAGGGATAAGCCAGTTCGAGGATCAGTGACAGACTCTTTATTTTCTATAATTTACATCCATTTATAGATTATGAGAGAACTGCTAGTGGAGAGTTATCAGTAGAATCAGCCGATCAGATAGCGCAATCCATAGACTATGTTATTTACATGAACATATACAACATAAGAATGTGACATTTATGTATACTAACAGTAGCGTACAAAAGTAAAAATTATTTTAATTTAATTTTGTCTACAGCTCGGCCATTCTGACAGATTGATCGACCCGATTACAACTCCATAAAATACATATATATATATAGAAATTCAGTTTAAGCATATTAAGTAACAAAATAATAAATTCTTCAAGCAAATTCAAATTATAAAATCAATAATTCATCATAACAATTTAAAGATGCAAATGATTTTTCATCATCTTAATATTAACAAGTAAAATATGAACAATATTATAAATACAAAAGTGTAGGGTTCTCAAACATCAATAGAATTGGCTTAGTGCATGAAGTTGTAACATATATTTATTGATTTACAAGTTATTCATCTTCTTTGCGGTCATCAATATCATCCTCATCGCATTCATTGTTGGGTTGATTAGAAAAGGTCTCATATTGGCTGGTGATGATACTCCTTTGTATGGTAATCTAGATATCTGCATATTTTCAATGTTTAGCAAAGTTTCTTATTAACATCTGGAATTACCGTGTTTTTAAGCATAACATAATCACCTTCACTGTAAGTTTCAGGTATTTTGTGATGCTTATCATAATATTTTTTGTAGTATTCCTGATTCTTTTTAATGTTACTTTCAGCCTTGACCCTTATATCCCTAAGATCATAAAGTGTCTTTCCCACATTCTTATCCAAATACTCCATTATTCTATCGCAAAATTCACCCTTTTGGTTTGTACTCTTTAGCTATCATTGGGACAATAATACGATTGATGCGCTCAACTTGGCCATTTGATTGCGGACTATGCATTGCAATCTTAACGTGCTCAACATTATTCTCCTTTAAAAAATCAGTAAATGTGTAAATGATGTAAAACAAGTTCCTCGGTCTGAAACTATTCTGATTGGTCTGTAGTAATTCTCGAAAAACGATTTCAAACAAACTAGGGCTTCCTTGCTTTTGGTTGTCTTAACCGGGTAGAGTTTGGTGAATTTAGAAAAGCCATCAATAAGAACAAGAATGTGTTTCTTCCCTGACACCGTATTCGATAAAGGACCAAGGTGATCGACATGTAGTGCTTCAAAGGGAACATCCCCTTTCGGAATAGGATGCAACACTCCCTGAGATTTACCCGAATCAGTTGAAAAATATATGCATTTTAGGCACATTTTAATGTATTTTTTGATCTTATGCTTCATTTCAGGAAACCAATATCTTTTAGACAAATGTTCAAAACATTTATCCACCCCTAAATGGCACATTGCTTCATGGTGTGTCCGTATCACCTGATTCTCCATGTTAGATGGAACATAAAAAATAACTTTATCTTTGGATTTGCGATAGATTAAACCATCAATCATTTCCAGAAATGCACTTTCTTTTTTTTCTAAATCTGACGCAATTAAACATATTTTTGGATCCTGTCTTTGAGCGGCAGCCAGCACGAACTCGAAATTCTCATCTTCGACATAAAGAATATTAAACGACCTGCTTAAGGCATCAACGTGTGACATTCGATCACCTTTCCTATGTTCTATTTTATAATCGAAACTTTGGAGTTTCAAAGCCCAACGTGAAATACGTGGATTCAGACATTTCTTTTGCAAAGTTAATGCAAAAGCTTGGCAATCCGTGACTATTTTGAAAGGCATACTGATTAAGTAAATCTTAAACCTGCGTAAAGCATATACAATTGAGTGTGTTTCCAATTCGAAACTGTGGAACTTACTTTCGCTTTCAGTTCAGAACAGCTCCAAATCCAACACTACTTGCATCGCAGTGTAATTCAGTTGGACTGTGTGGACTGTAGATTGATAACACCGGGGACGCAACAAGTTTTTCTTTTAATAATTCGAAGGCTTCGAGTTATCTTACCCCAAATGCAAACGGCGCATCTTTTTTAAGAAGATCATAAAGTGGCCTTGCTATATTAGCAAAGTCCTTTATGAACTTACGAAAATAAGAGCAAAGTCCGACGAAACTATGCACGTCTTTTGTGCACGAAGGCATCGGAAACATTTTGATGGAGTTTAGATTGTTGTCGTTTGGCCTTATGCCATATTTGGATATTTTGTATCCCAAATAGACAATTTCATTTTGTACAAACAAACACTTCTCCAGTCTCAACTGCAAGCAATTCTTTATTATTAGATCGATTACCTCTTTCAAAATTCCTAAGTGTTCTTAACACTAGATTTACCATACCAGTCAAAATGACTGGTTTTACCTTTTATTTCATAAATATTTACTATGTATATTTATTTTTTTTCGAAACTATTATATGACTTTTATAACAACAATTAAATACAAATAATTTGATAAGTTAATTTGATTTTGTGTTCATAACAAACATTTTTTTTTTGTTTTTGGTACTTATACCGAAACCAGTCATTTTGACCTGGTACACGTTTTTGTAGTTCTATGTGCAAATGCTTTATATTCTGATGTGACGAGAGAATAGTCAAAACTCTTTCAAGCCAGGAGCATTTATCACAGTAGATGAGCAACTGTTTCCAACGAAGGCTAGATGTCGATTTACCCAGTATATGCCAAACAAACCAGACAAATTTGGGATAAAATTCTGGCTGGCTTTTGATGTTGAAACGAAGTATGTTATAAATGGCTTTCCCTATTTAGGAAAAGACGAAAAACGAAATTCGTCAACTCCTCTCAGTGAATTTGTTGTAACAAGACTACTAGAACCTTATATCATGAAAGGAAGGTGTGTGACAACCGACAATTTTTTTACCAGCCTCCCCCTGGCTTCAAAATTATTAGCTAAAAATACTGCATTGGTTGGTACAGTACGTTGCAACAAACGGGAGCTTCCAAAAATTTGCAAAGAAAAAAAAGATGGTATGGAACGTTTTTCAACGCATCTATATGAAACAAATGAATGCACACTTACTGTTTATAAGAGTAAGCCTAACAAAAAGGTTGTTTTATTGAGTACTAAACACAAAGGCGTCAAAATTGATACCAGTTCCAAGAAACTACCTGAAACTATATCTTTTTACAATAAAACCAAATTCGGTGTTGATGTAACTGATCAAATGGCAAGAAAGTATAGTGTGAAATCAGGATCCAGAAGGTGGCCACTTCAAGTATTTTTCAATATTTTAGATTTGGCCGGCATCAATTCCTGGATTTTGTATAGAAGTATAACAGGAAAGAATATTTCTAGGAAAGACTTTTTGTTTCGATTAGCTGAAGAGCTCACATCTGAATATAAGTCATCAAGCCAAGGGAGGGCAAGTGAAATTCTCCGTCCAGCAACCCAGAATCCCCGGCCAGTACGTAAATGGTGCCAAATAGGACTTTGTAATAACAACAAGACAACTACAAATTGTGACATCTGTAAGAAATATGTGTGCGGAAAATGCGTGGAAAAAAAAGTTAGTATTTGTAAAGCATGTAAACATGATCATTCTGAATAAAACTGGAATATAATTGATGAGTTTTTATATTTTTATTTTTTTATGGGGGTACGAACTTATGCCTCAAACTGAAACGGAAGTTATGCCCCAATTTTTTTTTGACATTACTTATTTGCCCTGTGACATAAATTGATTTTTGGGATATAATTTCATATTTTTTTGGGCATATTTCATAAATAACCGAGATATTAAATCCCTAAATTTTTAATTTCAATGTTATCAATGCGGGGGGCCTTGCCCCTCACACCCCCCGCTTATTGGAAAAACAACCCTTGCTTCGCCTTAGAACCAATTTTTATATATCTCATCAATTCTCTCAAACGATAAAGCATTATAATATAAATGAATAGAACTTGTCATATACAGTCAAATTGACTGGTTTTGGTATAAATAGGTATGTAAATTTGTTGGTATATCTAGTGTTAAATTGTTTCGGTTGCGATGAGAATATCATCCAAATATGTCAAGACCTTGCCTTCTGAAATCAATTTACCAAACACATGTTTCATGAATCTTCGAATACAGATGGGGCATTTTTAAGCCCAAATGGCATTCTAACGTATTCGAATTGTCCAGTGGGTGTGATAAAAGATGTGTATTTAATTGAATCCTCACTAAGAGGCACATGATGAAAGCCGTTCTTAAGGTCTAAAGATGTGAAGTAGACTTTGCTTTTTAGTCAATCGAGATGATCTTCTATTAACGGCAAAGGATAATTGTCGCGTAGAGTAATTTTATTTAGTTCACGATTGTCAATACAAAGCCTAAATTCTTTGTTTTTTTTTTTTGTACCAAAACTATCGGAGACGCGTATTCCGACCGTGATTCACGAATAATACCATCTTTTAATAAATTATCTATTATTTTCTTCAGCTCTATCATATAAGGTAATCTCCTAGGTGAACAAAAGAACGGTATATCTTTAGATAACACAATCTTCATTTGGAACTCTGACTGAATGAAATTATTTTTTGCACTATTAAGAGAGGGCACAACGATGTCAGTAATTTGCTTTTTTATGTCATGAGGTATATTTTCATTTATGTTCAGAGACTTACGGTTTTCCTGATCTACGTCTATATTCAGAATTTGATTAATAGCCTCTTCTACGTTGCATTGGATGTGATGAGTGACGTCATTGTTGACCGCAAGGTGATCTTCTTTCTTCAGCACCAAACCAGTTCTTTTGAGAAAGTTCCTACCCAGTACAATGGGGTAACTCATAGAAAAGTCTTGTACAATAAACATAAAAATTAGTTAACACATTATCATATTAAATTTTGAAAAAGATACTCCCCAACATTTAAAGCGGGCACCACAATATTTATGTCCATGAAAATCTTGTCTTCGAATCATCGATGTTGGTAAAAACTGGTGCTGCACAAAACTGATCGGACTCCCTGAGTCCAGTAGGGTCAACAACGACATAGATATTTTCATGTGATCAGTAGCGAATTGATAATCAACCCACCTCTCGAATTCGTTTAATACGTTTCTTACCGGCTCTTCCTCAGAAGTTTCATCGACGTTTTTTGCGTTATTGGAAGAGATTTTTTCATCGCCACGATCTTGATGTTTATGGAGCACCATCACTGACTTATTTTTTATGCAACAAGTTGATATATGCCCCACTTCTCCGCAAGTGTAGCAGGTCAAATTGTTTTTTTGATTTCTATTTATTTCTCTCACGATGTTGTTTTGTTTTGCCACAAATGGCTTAGAACTGTCAAATTCTCTAGGTGTTTTGATTCCACTGTTTCTTTTCATACTGAATGTTTCATTTTTTGCGGTCCTATTCGCATAGTTGTTGTATTTATTGTTCTTGAACTTTTCATATTTTCTTAAAGCACATTTCGATTCTGTCAAATTATTTGCACTGTATAATATTGTTTTGTTTATTTCACTATCGACGATACCATTTATGATGAACTGCACAATGTCGTCTTCTTCTATGCAGCCATGCGATGCTATTTCTTGAATGCTTAGGAAGTATTGCTGCATTGTTTCATCTCTCTGTTTCCGCCTATTTCGTAATTCTTGGTATATATCTGCTCTTGTTACCACTTTCTGAAATTCCTTATGCAAGGCTGTTCTGAGTTCTGGCCAACTCTTGGAGTTAATGGTTCTGGCAAATTGTACAGCTGTTCCTCTGAGTAATCGCTTGGCATAGAAGAATTTGGTCTTTTCGTCTAAGCCAACAATTTAACGCATTCCTCAAACTGTTCAATCCAACGTGTGACTAGGAAGTTATCTTCGCCACTAAACGTTGGGATTGAGTTTTCGATGTCGCTGAAGTTGTAGCGCGTCGACGAGCTCGAACACGGTCCTTCTTCCTCGAGATTCAACTCACGAAGTTTTTGCTTCAATTTTGCGATCTCCTCCTTTTTTTGCAAACCCTTTTCAGCTTTTCTAGCTCTTCATCCAGATCGTCTTTTTCATCTATGCATGACTCCGCAGACACATGTACGCTAGACTGAGTTCTATCACTGGCTGATGGTGTATTCTCACGCATGAGGTTAATTAACTTCTCGCTTGAACATTCAGCAACTGCCTCCTGAATCTGGATCTTGAGCTCAGCTTTCGTTCCACTTGAAGGTAGTTTTAAGCTGCTGAGAACATCGTTTAGTACAGCCACGGTGGCTGAATCAAGGAACTGTACCCATTCTTTACACATTATTTGAACTATGACGACGAGCGGTTCTTGATAGTACTTGTTCTTGAAAAGACACGGATAACAACTTTTCTTCTTTTATTTATTTGTGGCGTGATCCCACTTCTGAACTGTAAGAGGCGTTTGTCTAATCAAAAAAACAGGGATAAGCCAGTTCGAGGATCAGTGACAGACTCTTTATTTTCTATAATTTACATCCATTTATAGATTATGAGAGAACTGCTAGTGGAGAGTTATCAGTAGAATCAGCCGATCAGATAGCGCTATCCATAGACTATGTTATTTACATGAACATATACAACATAAGAATGTGACATTTATGTATACTAACAGTAGCGTGCAAAAGTAAAAATTATTTTAATTTAATTTTGTCTACAGTTTAAACTAGAAATGGCGTTGTATAGCTCGTCCCTATGCACGCTATCATATGCGGCATTGCAATCGACAAGAAGGTGGTGGGTGTCGATTTGCATTTCATGGGTCTTTCCCAGGATCTGCCGTAGTGTGAAAATCTTGTCGATGGTAAGTCCACCTGGCCTGAAGCCACACTGATATGGACCTATCAGGTTATTTATAAACGGCTTCAGGTGAATACACAAAACGGCAGAGAACATCTTGTAAGCGATGTTCAGGAGACTTATCCCTCTATAGTTGGCGCAGTCAAAGGGGTCTCCTTTCTTGTGGATCGGGAAAACGATACTGAGATTCCACTCATCGGGTATGCTTTCCTCCGACCATATCTTACAGATGAGCTGGTGCATGCGCCCTAACAGATCACCTCCAGCTGCCTTAAAGATTTCAGCGGACAGTCCGCTCACACCGGCAGCTTTGTTACCCTTCAGTCTTGATATTGCTATCTTGCTATCGATCATCGTCCGTATTGAGTGGAACATTCTGCCTGACAGTGGTATTGGTGTCATCATCGCCGTTTAGCAGTCTGCAGAAATGGTTCTTCCAAACTCTCAGTATCGACTACGACTCTACTACTAGTTGTCCATTCTCGTCCCGGCAGTCTTCTGTCCGAACCTTATATCCACTGGATTAATGTTTCACCCTCTGGTAAGACTTTCGGACATCGTTCTTACCGTAGCACCTCTCCATCTCCTCGATCGCGCGCTTCTCGAGCTCTTTCTTCGTTCTCCTGAGAAGCCGGGTCTCGTCCCTTCGTCTCTGTTCGTCTCTCTCTGAAGAGCTCACGAACAGATCTCGAACAGTGTTGCTTTGTAGGCCTCCAGCTTCGCTGCATGTGCCAGCCTACACTCGTTGTCAAACCATGGGTTTTTTCTAGGTGGTAACGTGAAACCCAGCACATCAGTGGCAGCATCTTTGATGGCTTCTTGACAACGCCTCCAATCTTCTTCGATTGTTTAAGCAGGTGGCAACGAACTTAGAGAGATATTCCGAAAGAGGCTCGATCGGCAAAGATTCTAGCAGTCCGTTGCGATTGTAGCTTTCTGACGTCAAACCGTGGTGTCCTTTCTCGATTCCGTTGATCTCTTGATATCCGAGTTCTTACCTTGGCTACAACAAAGAAATAGTCCGAGTCGATGACATTCGGACATCAAGAATGCTGGAGGAGTGTCTGACGTCGATCGCAACATGATCTACTGGTTGACGCTTGATTGATCAGGGGACCACTAGGTCCCTTTATGTATGTTGAGGTGTGGGAACCGCATGCTAGCTACATAGAGAATACGTCCCGTGACAAAGACCCCAGCCTGAGTCCGTTATCGGATGTGGTGTCGTGCAGGCTGTGTTTCCCAATGACTTTGGCAAAAATGTCTTCCCTGCCCAGCTTTGCATTAAAATCTCCTGGAACGATCTTGGTGTCGAAGCTGGGGCACGGATCTAAAGTCCTTTCTAGGAGATCATAGAAGTCATCCTTGCTGTTGTCATCTTTGTCCTCTGTCGGGGCGTTGGCGCAAATCAGGCTGATGTTCCCGAACTCAGCCTTGATGCGGATTGTTATGAGCCGTTCGCTTTTACAGACAAAGCTTAAGACTTTTTGCCTACACAACTTTCTGCCTCGAACAACAAATCCACATCCAAATAAGCGCCTCTCCCTGTTGCAATCACCGTAGTAGATGTCGCAGTTTCTCATCCTCTTCTTGCCGGGACATTCCACCGCACTTCCTTGATTGCGGTAATGTCTGCTTTGTAGCAGTCCAGGGCCTGCGCGAGTGGTCTGTTAAGGGACCTAACCTTCCACGTGCAGGACCGAAAATCGTTGTCCTTTAAAAGTTTGCTTTGTTCGTCAAAATAAATTCCATCCGTATCTGAGGCAGTTGGTTGTCTGTGAACCATTATATTTGTACGTGGTGAGGGAGTTAACCTCACACACAACCCCCAACTGGGAGGCCAGGCCCTATTCTTTAACCCTCGAGCGGAGGGTCCGGGTTTACCCGGTGTCGGTAGCCTCGCTGAGGCCGTGAGCGCCGCCGTTGTCCCTTCAACTATAGGGACCTTCCGCCGCCATCTCAATTCCAAGGCCCCGACTTGGCCTTGAAAGAACCTTCTAGACCTGTGCTCCGAAAATGTCGAAGTAGCTCTAGAAGGACTGCGTACCAGGTAACTCCTCCGGACTGGAGTTTTTGCCGATTGGTCAGACAGTTTCCAGCTCCTCCGCCGCCATCCATAGAGAGAGATGAGCCCTGGTACAGGCACACTCCTCCCCCTCTCTCGTCTGCAGCCGCCAACGACTTCCCACGGGGGTTAGTTACCCCATCTTCGATCGAAGGTTCTCGGCTCCCAGATTTCACCACGTGGAGGTGAGAGTAGAAGTTAGCTGATAGAAGCTAAGTGCAGACGCTTGTGCCTGCATGAGACGCCATATTAACGCTTTGAAATCCATTCCCAGAATTTGTGAAACCTAAAAAATAATTGAAAAGAGACGAGATTAACACCACTTATATATTTATTTCTTTATTTGAGAGGTGTGCTCTCGTTGACGAACTGAAACAGAGTGAACGCGTGAACTGTTAAGTTAGGCTTAGCAGTTCATGTAACAAACGTAAGTAAGTATGTACTTTACAGTCGTTTTGAACGTTACAGTGGCGTGACTTAACAGATGTACGGCTTTAAAAGACAATGTTGAAACACATACAGCGGATATACACTGTCTTGCTTTCTGGCTCCTACAGATCGACCATCCTGACATTAAATCGACTTCGATTTTGTTTTCAATTTCAATTATGCCTTTTTTAATATGTTAGATATATATGCATATAGTGAAGTGGAACCGTTCACGCTTTCGATACTGTATACTTCAAATAAATAGATCACACAAATAATGTAGGTACTTTTGTTTTATTTTCCTCTAGAACAAATAATAACTTAACAGAGAATACGACAATAGAACTAGGCTGGTGGTTTAAGACTAACTGCGGTCGGTTGGTGTCATCGCGAACGAACGTCCAGTGGAAAAACGGAGGTACGTGCAGGAATGTGCTTACGGAGCACATGCTTATCTGCTTCCTGAGCGTCATGAGAGATCTTGTTGTTGATGTCTCAGCAAATACTCCCAGTATTTGGAACAGTGAGACTGTACGGGGTATTAGATGTCACTCGCCCCTCCCCAAGATTGATGCTCTCCTGAGTATCTTCAGCTTTATTCTTAATTGTTATAGTTGTCCTATTTGGTTTAAGTTTCAGAATTACAACCACAGCTGAAGTTATTAAGATGATTATGATGAAGATGTACGGCACTCCATGTTTAACATTGTTTTCATATTTAAGCTCCTCTATTATCTTACGATTCTGGATCTGTTTTAGGTTCATATCTTCGAGCTTCATTTCATTGTTTACAATTTCTAGTTTATCATAATTTGGTATTATTAAATTTTGGTTGATGGTGATTTGTTCATTTACATATATAGTTTCGTTTATTGTAGAGTTACAATCGCTAAAATGAATTAAGTTATTCTTTGACAACTGGTAGTTCAAATTATTACACGTGTTCGTTAAACTTGTCTTATATAAATTCTTTGTAAGTATTAAACCATCGCTTAATTCTATGATTTCTGGATCTTTATTTATTGTAAATTTACAAGTTTCATATGAGCTTTTAAATAAATTTTGGATAAAATTAACACTTTTCTTAAGATTTTTTTTATAAAGTTCATTGTTGTCGTCATATAAGGTATCATTTACTGATATGTAATAGCTTTTTGGTACAAGAATTTCGTTTCCTTTAAGGTTAGGTATTGATAACAGCATTATTTTCTCGTATTCATTGTTTGAAAAGATGGAATTCTAAGCACAAAAATTAGTTTATTATTTGATTCAATTAGAATGCTTTTAATATTTTCCAACTTTTGAATATTAATATCAAATCTAACATTTTCTTCTTCTGTTAAAATATTTTTCCCCAAAATTCCTAATTTAGAAAATACAATATTATCTTGGAGTTTTTCTATTTCGTTATTTAGTAGTAAAATATCTGTGTTAATTTGAATTGATTGCAAATTTTTTGCTAAATTCATTTGTTCTTTGTTTGTATAATTAATAAAATTATCCATAATACTTTGATGTTTATTAATTCTATTAGCTAAAACATTTAAATTATTTTGTAGATCGGTACTTATCCCGATTTGTTTGTTCAGTTCAGAAATCGAATTGTGATTGTTTCCCTCTATAATTCTAAAATGATCTTGCAACTCTAATCGCTCGTCATCATCCATCACGCCAAATAAAAAATTTAGTCCTTTTTGTCTTGGATGTGGTATGACTGTATTGAGTTTGGAACGTTCATTATTAAGGGCGTTAGTCAGTAGCATTTTTAATGTTAAGTCCCCAAAGTTTTTAAAATTATCCTCGATTGCTACTTCTACTTGGCTTATTACCTTGTGGTAGCTTCCTTAATCTACTACATGAAGAACCTTATCGTATCCTCCTATTTCCTCTAGTCTGCAATCAGCCTGGGTTAGTTTAACAGTCGTCAGAAGAATTATTGTAGAGATAAATTCCATATTTATTCTGTAAAAATAAAAATTATATCTAGATATGTTGATACTTTTATAGTTGTCTTAATTTTCAATATTATTCTGGTATTTATTTCGTCGCCTAACTTGGTTTTTATAATACCTGTTTTTAGGATTGTCTTTATCTACTATATGATTTTGCTGAACGCTATAATTTTGAATTTTTTTGTACCTGGGATCTGACTTTCCCCTTCGGTTTTTATTGACATAGTCGTTCCTAAAATCTTCTATACCTATTCTATTTTTGTTTATAAGATTATTTCTGTTCACCTTGTTCAAATGTAAACGGTTGGAAATTTGCTGAATAACGTCGTTTGAAATACAGTTATTAATAAAGTCGATGGGTTTTATTTTTGTTGTAGAATGTATTGAGTTATTATAAATTATTATAGCTTTAAAAACTTTATCTTTTAGTTCATCCTTATTGTTTTTATCGGCTTGGAACAGTCTCATATGTTCATTTAACGTGGAATGCAGTCTCTCTACATCTGAATTACCTGTTTTCAAATAGGGAGTTGTTAAATGTAAACATATATTGTTTTCTACAAAAAATTGTTTAATTATACTAGTACCTAATTCGTTATCGGTTATTATTAAATTTGGCTTTCCTAAGTATTGAAATCTGAACTTAAGTGCTTCTAAAATTGATATCCATGATCTGTCTTTTAGCGGATGCGCGGTTGCCTATTTTGTAAGTTTGTCTATGGTTGTCAGAAACATAACATTCCTCTGTGGAAACCATATATCTACATGAACTACTTCGTTATGTTTCTTAGGGGTTTCGGTAATATTAAACCTGTATTTAATAGGATGCCTATCAAACTTGGCCATATTGCAGATCTCACAATTGTTTATTAATTTATTTACTTCCTTTTGAAGATTCGGATAATAGTACTTATCTTTTAATTCTGAGAATACTTCATTTATTCCCCTATGGTTATTATTAAGGTGCTCTTTCTCTATGATTGACAGCAATTTTCCCTTGTCAGCAACATCTTTTAAAAGTGTGTTAGTTTTTAAGAGTTTCAAATTTTTATTTTTTGCAAAAAACTGTCTATAGTTTTCCTGGAATTTTAAAAATAATTGCATGTCTGGACAATATAGAGCCATTAAACCTTTTTCCAGCAAAATATTTTCCATAATGTTCACTAAGTTACTCTCCGGACCTATTTTTACAATATTTCTAACTTTTTTAAATAATATTTTGATAGTAATGGATTGCTTGTCAGCTACTTCTAATATAATCTGATTCTTAAATAGATTTAATGCTTTTTCTGTAATAGGAATAAAATCTGCACTGTCAGTATCTGCACTGTGTACGGTGTTGGAATCAAAAAGCTCATTTAGGTTTATCAATAATTCGTTGTCACTATTAGTTGCCTGATAATTTATTCTACTTAGTCCGTCGGCTACTACATTTTCCTTGCCTTTGATATATTCCACATTAAAATCAAATTCTGTTAATTTAATCTTCCAGCGTTGGAGCTTGCTATTTGGTTCCTTTAAGGAATTTAGCCATACTAAAGGCCTGTGATCTGTTTTAATCGTAAATCTTCTTCCGAATAAATACGGCCTAAAATGCTTTGTGGCCCAGACTATGGCCAAAAGTTCTTTCTCAATGGTACTACATCGCTGTTCGTGACCATTAAGAGAACGACTTGCATAGCTAATTGCCCTATTATTTTGCATCAGGACTGCTCCTAACGCATAGTTACTCGCGTCGGTTATTAATGTAAATTTTTTACTAAAATCTGGGTGGACTAATATCGGGTCATTCTTTATCAATTCCTTAAGCTTGTTGAGAGCTTCTATATAATCTCTATCTTTTGTATTAACCTTTGCATTCTTTTTGAGATACTTCGTAAGGTGATGAGCAATTTTGGAATAGTCTTTGATAAATCGTCTGTAATAACCTGTGATGCCTAAAAAGGATTTAATCTCTTTCTGATTTTTCGGAATATCGATTTTATCTATGGCTTCTACTTTCTGTGGGTTAGTTTTAATACCTTCTGGGGTAATAACGTGTCCTAAAAAATCGGTTTCATTTTTAAGAAAGCTACATTTTTCTAACTGTATTTTAAGGTTGAATTGAGCAAGGCGTTTAAGAATTAAATTTAGTGATTCAATGTGTTCTTCGACACTGGTTGAAAAAATTAGGATGTCATCCAGATAGACAAGACATATTTTTCCAATATATTCCTTCAATATATTGTTAATGAGTCGTTAAAAAGTGGCGGGAGGGTTGCGTAAGCCAAAGGGCATACGAATAAATTCGTAATGTCCATTAGCAGTGGAAAACGCAGTTTCATGCCTGTCGCCAGGGTGCATTTCAATTTGGTGAAAGCCCTTAGCGAGGTCCAATGTACTAAAGTACTGGCATCTTCCTAATTTATCAAATATCTCTTCGATATTTGGAATAGGAAATCGATCTTCCATCGTAATCTCGTTGAGCTTACGATAGTCGATAACGATTCGCCAGTTTTGCTTTCCCGATGCGTCTATCTTTTTAGGAACAACCCAAATTGGGCTATTGTATGGACTGTTTGATTCTTTTATTATACCCTGATTAAGCATTTCCTCGATCTGTCTATTAACTTCGTCTCTATGAATTTGAGGGTATCTTTATAGTTTCGAATACACCGGAAATTCATGTTTCGTTATAATACGATGTTTAACTTCATTAGTGAATGTTAAATCATCACCTTGTTGGTAGAAACCACATTGTTTCCGCTAATATTGGTTTGAAAAATTTCTATTACATTGTCTTTATAAGCCTGATTTTCATACTCCTCATCTTCTTTATTAAAATATATTCTAAGAACCGCTTCAGTTGTTACTAGCTGCTTGTTAGGGTAATCAATGACTGCGTTAAGTCTCCTTAAAACATTATTACCTATGATGCCATCAAAATTGTTTTGCAAATCGTGTTCTAAGAACTCACCGAAAACTTCTTCGTTTACGTTAAATTCCTTAAAGATTGGAAACTTGCATAATGTTCCGATAAAGAATTGACTTCCCATTGCTCTTACTGGTATCTTTACTTTGGTTTTCCATTTAGGGTGACATATGTTTGGACTGACGATACTGATTTCCGCTCCAGTATCGACAATAAAGTATAAAGATCTTACATGATTTTTGATTTTTATATAGGGAAGCTGTTTAAGGCTCCTTCCGAAAAATTTCCTTTTTCCATGGGATCCATGCTATTTGGGCTACCAATTTGGTTATTCGTAGAATTCCTGTTGCTGCGATTAACGGAAGCAGTATTGTTCTGACTGTTCCTACTCCTTTAAGTGTTACCTGATCTTCGATATTGGTTTTGATGCCGATTTCGGATCTCGGGCTGGAATTGGCTATGGTATTGGTTTCTATTTGAATACTGATTATTTTGATCTGCTTGACCCCTGCTTGTAAATTGATTACCTCGATTTTCTTGATTTCTTGAATATTGAATAGTCGGGTTTGTTTGGTTCCTACTTAAAAATTGATTACTCTGATTCCCTTGATATCGAGTTAAATTTTGATTATGATTTTGATGATGATTTTGATTTCTCCTACTGCTAAAATTTGAATTCCAACGATCACCATTCCTATTAAATCTGTAGTAATTTTGATTATTATCTTGCTCAATATAACTTTTTGTAGTTGGACCATATAAAGTATAATTCTAGTATCGCGCCCTTAAAATAATGTTAAAAGCATCTTCTAGCTTGTCTGGGTTTCTACTGAAGATCATGGTTTTAGTGGGCTCTGGCAAATTTTCCCTAAAAATCTGTAAAGCAATTCTATTTATTTCTTCACTACTAAAGGTTTGGTCTTGATGCGTTAATATCCTATTGTGTAACCTGTTTGTAAGTTTATTTATTTCGTTGTAGTAGTGCTCTATAGTTGAAGAGATTCTACACATCTTAAGCCTATCCACTAAATCTGCACTACTTTCTTTTTCTCCGTAATGTTTTTTTAGAATTCCTTTGAGCTGAGTCGAGTCGGTCCATCCCATGGTTGTGTATAGCTACTCTAGTCTGCCCTACACATTTGTTTTGGATATAGTCGAAAAGTATTATTTTGCAATTTTCATCAAAACTTCCCAGTTGGGGTATAATATTGTCTACCTGACGGATGAAATCCGGCAAATGATTTTTATCTCCTTCAAAGGGTACTATATTTTTTATACAATTAAGCATGAAATTAAAAGCCTCAATTGTTGTGGCATTCATTTTGGACAATAAAAACAATCTAATTAACTTTGTCACAAATTTAATTAACTTAACTAACACTTTAGCAAATTTTTTTTTTTTTTTTAATGCATAAGCCAATTGTAAGGCTTGTAAACGTAGCTTAATTTAACATAAATTTTCACTTTACTATTATTTTCTTTTACTACTTATTGAATTATTTAACTCGTACCAGTTATTTTCCCACGATGTTTTTCTATTTCTGCTCCCTAGCCTTTTACTTTTTGTTGCTTTTGCTCGTTCGTTGCTTTTTTGGTTTTTTTTTTTTTCGTCCGTTGCTTTTTTCGTTTTTTTTTTTTTCCTTTTTTTCCTCGTCGCCAGTGAAGTGGAACCGTTCACGCTTTCGATACTGTATACTTCAAATAAATAGATCACACAAATAATGTAGGTACTTTTGTTTTATTTTCCTCTAGAACAAATAATAACTTAACAGAGAATACGACAATAGAACTAGGCTGGTGGTTTAAGACTAACTGCGGTCGGTTGGTGTCATCGCGAACGAACGTCCAGTGGAAAAACGGAGGTACGTGCAGGAATGTGCTTATGGAGCACATGCTTATCTGCTTCCTGAGCGTCATGAGAGATCTTGTTGTTGATGTCTCAGCAAATACTCCCAGTATTTGGAACAGTGAGACTGTACGGGGTATTATATGTCACTATATTCTTATACAATAAACATAGAGAATGTTTATACATACAAATCTTGCTGATCTTAAGATATACATACATACATATAAAAATGAATGAAATAGCTTACGAGTGATGATTTCTACAAATTTATGTATGGCTTCATATTTGCAGGCGAAGCGATGCCTTCATAACGATTTCTGCCAATTTGTAGGTTTTCCAAATTACTTATTAGGTATCTATCATGAGATAAAACCCGTTTAACTTCAAAATGTCCTTTATACTTCGATCAAGCCCACATTGACTATGTTTTTTATTAAAACATAATCACCAACATCGTATTGGTGGGGGTCATAATGTCGTCATTATGTTTAAAGTATATTGATTTTCTGGTTCCTAACCATATCTTCATTCGCTTTTCCCCTTATAAGCTCAAAGTCTTGTGGTTCGACCATCAAAATATTTAGCTCTAAAAATTCCCGGACTTGATCGTGAACCTCGCCTTTCTGTAAAACACCGAATAGTAACTTACTAGGACTAAAACCTGCGATTTTACTCACCGTGTTGTTCAAAGCTAACTCTAACTCTATTATATGGTTTCTCCACTCTCCTATATCAAGTTCACTCGCTTTTGCAAGCATTGGGACAATCACCTTGTTCACCCGCTCCACCTGCCCGTTCGATTGATGGAAGTGTGTTCCTTGCTATATATTCTATCGGAAACTAGTCGAGTTGGTCTGCTATAAGCTACAAAGTAGGATTCTAAGCACTGTTCTCGCTTGTACTTGTTCTCCTTACGAGATATAGTTTAATAAACTTCGCGAATCCATTCACCACTACCAATATGTGTTTCTTGATATTTGTTCCGGAAGTGGCCAATGGACTAAGATGGTCAACGTGAATAGTTTCGAACGGTTTATTGCCCCTAGGAATGGAGTGTGACACACCCTCTTTCTTACCAGAAAAATGCATGCATTTAAGACAATATCAATGTAAGTTTTAATTTTATGCTTCATTTGTGGGAACTAATAGCTTTTTTCAAAAAAATGTAACACTTTTCTGCTCCCGTGTGGCATAATGCATCATGGTGGGTTTAAATGACACTTCGCTCCATACCACAGGGAACGTAGAAAAATATATTTTTATTCACCTTTCGGTAAACAAGGACATTATTTAATTCGTATGTACGACTCTCTTTCTTTTCTAAGAATTCAACTACCCCATTTATTGTAGGATCCTTTTGTTGAGATGCGACTAATAGATGTTCGAATGACTCCAACCCAATGATCAAAATATTGTGACACCTGCTTATGGCATTAACGTGATTCATTCTCATAGAATAATCGAAGTCTTGTAGCTCAAGAATCCAACGAGAAATTCTTAGTTTCAGTAACTTTTACTTAATTTTGAACTTAATACCGGTTAGGTAAAGTCGAAATAATATATAATAATAATATAAAATAAAGTCGTATATAATTGCTAGTGTTTCTAACTCGTCAGAATGGTTATGGAAATGGCTGAGGAAGAACGTTTTGTAAAACAGAAAATTGGAGGAAAAAATCGCAGTGCAATTCTGTTTCTGCGGTGTGGTTATAAATGCACAATAGCTGTGAGTTCAATATTTTTTCTATTACGGAGTCAAAAACTTTGATCTCCTCCGCACCGAACTTAAGCTCAGTATCTTTTTTATCCGCTCGTATAACGGCCTTGACAACAAAAAGACAACTTTAATCAGTCCTTGAACATTCGAACCAATTCCTTCACTTGATACTTCATAGCCTAAATAGATTATATTTTAATACATAAAACTGCACTTTTCGAACCACGTGCCTAAGTCCTTTTTTTTTTTTTTTGTTGCTTGGGTTGGTGAAAATGTGACCCGTATCCACATAGTAGTGTCAGATTTTTACTGACTAAAAACACATTTCCTTTTGGTTTTTCTTTACTACAACTAAGTATCCTTATCTAGTAGCTTACATTTAAAGATATTTTGCGGTGTTGCAGGTAGACCTTTGGTAAAATCAACTGCCATGACCATCGTTAGAATGGTTTATTACTATAGCGCCAAATGGAGCGGTCGAAATCGGAGTCAGCGTACTAAACATCTCATGTGCACAGTTTGGAGGATGGCATTGTTACAATGACCATGAAGTCTGATTCTTAGCTTTCGAGCGGAGTTTGTTATTTCTTCGTCGACAGTAGTTATCCCTTTGTACTTCACAATTCCTGAGATACCAGAGATACATTCACAATTCCAGCCTTCACAGTATCCCGTATAATTCAATTTTGAAACGACTGGATAAATCCTCTGTTATTTGCTTTCGTGCAACCTCATAGTTGTTTGCCATAAGTCCATATAGGCTTCAGTACTTGCTTGTATAAAAGCAGTTTGTTATACATGCTTAACTTGGAGTGCCTTCCAAGTAACCAGTACACTTCTCTATACCGGTGTTCGAGCTCATCCCGTTTCTTTTTCACGTGGGCCTTCCACTTGAGTTTCGTATCGAGTATTTTGTATTTTGCTTCATTAGCGTACGGTAATTGTACTGAATTAATGAAAACTGGTCGATTTTCAATATTTCTGTAGGTAAAATTTATGTGCGTTGTTTTGGTCTCATTGGGAGCAATGCGCCATGCGTTTTGACCATTAGTTTATTTTATCCAGAGCTCGTTGCAAATTTCAGTTGACGACTCAACTGAACTTCCCGTTGCCAGGACCGCTGTGTCGTCTGCATATGTAGCCACAAGTGTACCCTCAGTTTGAGGTATGTCTCTAGTGTACAACAGGTACAATGTAGGGACAAGGACAATCCCTTGAGGGACTCCTGCTCGAATCTCTTTAAAATCGGAATATTCAGTTCCATGTTTTACTCTAAATATCCTGTTATCGAGATAAGATTCTAGTATCTTATATAAGCTTATCGTTAGAAGCCAGCTTAGTTTATATTTTAGGCCTTCATGCCAGACTTTGTCGAAGGCCTGGGAAACGTCAAGTAGGGCGGTGGGGCAGATCTTTTTCTCCTCTAATGCTCCTTCAATTTCAGGTATTAGTTGCTTCTCTTCGATAAATTGTTGAATGCGTTTTAATGAGATTTTTTCAAAAATTTTGGATATTATTGGTAAAAGCGATATGGGTCTGTACGACTTTTTGTTGTTCAACGGTTTGCCCGGTTTTGGAACCATTATCCCCTCTGCAACCTTCCATGAGTCTGGAACATATAATAGCTTAAGTTAAGTAGATTAGCTTAATTAGCGCCTTATTCGGCAAGTTCTTCAGGATTCGTCCGGTTATTAGATCACATCCAGGAGTTGCTTTTTAGATTTTTGATTGCCTGGCAGAGTTCGTTTAGCGATACTCTTTCTATACTAGAGCTGTCAGGTATAGAAGTTGCACTTGGATCATCTTGCAACATTTGTCCATCAAAGGCCGAAATGTTTCCTCCAAATGTTCGGCAAATAGATGCGCCTTTTCCTTATTTCTCCTTGCCCACTCATCATTGTTTTTCTTGAATGGCGCGGACTGCATTTGGGGCTTCTTGATATTTTTACTTCTTTCCAAAGTGAGTAGTTTTTACAGTTTTCATTTGTTAGGCCTTCTAGATAAGTCGATATCTCATTTTTTTTTTCTTTTTTAATTGGTTGCACAGGCGGTTTAGGTATGTTTTATGTTGCGGGGTGCGAGACTGCCGCTTTTTCTTGCGCGCTTTTCTTTTTTCGAGGATAAGTTCTTTTACTTCTGGCGGAAGATTTGTTTCATTAAGCTTGGGTATTTTTTTACTGCGAGGAGTATTTTTCCAGGCTGCTTTCTGGATGTCACTAATTAACTTTTCAATTTCGAGTTCTAACTCTGAAGTTGTTTTTTAGGACCCATTTAGACTAATATTTTCCTCACAGTCATGTCTAAAACTTTCCCAGTCAGTTTTGTTATCTACACCTAAGTTGTAATGAATTTTCTCGCAGAACACAAGGAACCTCATTCAGTATTTCAAAATATTCTTCTCGTAGCAGCCTTCCTAATATTATGAGCAATTGTTGTATAAAAATCTGATCAAAAATTGTATTATATACTTTTGAAAAACAGCGGGCGCGTTCTTCAACCCGCAGGAACTTAAATTGACCTAATGGAGTGACAAACGATGTGTAGGGGATTAAAATAAATATTGAACAACCGTACACTTCAAACGATTGATGCGTTTTATTTCTATGTCACGTGAACATACAGATATATAGTTATATAAGAGAAGGAGAAGAATAGGATAAAATTAATTTGTGAGCAGGCAGGGCTCCCAATTATACAGACCAGGGTTGTTATAGGTGACAGGGAGGTCATTAATCTCCGACACGATGTATACCGAATTGAGATATCTTCCATTTTTACATGGTAAAATAAAGTAGAGTCCAATAAGGAAAAATATTTTTTGCCAGGTAACTTGTCGAAGTGGTCTTCGATAAGCGGCAAGGGAAAATTCTTTTATCGTAACCTTATTTAGTGCGCAAAAATAGACACACAACCGAAGTTCTTCGGATTTCTTTTGGGTGAGAACATTTGGGGAGGCGCAGGGAGAGTTGCTTTCGCGTATAACGTTACTGGCTAATAATATAAGATTTCACGCAACTGCAGGAATTGAGCATCAGGCAATCTACTAGGGGCGCAATTGAAAACATAATTTGGATCAGTCAATGATATTTTCATTTCGAAATCTAAATTCTTAGAACTGTCATTGCTGTGAACGCATGATTTAACTAAGTTTTGAATTTTTCATTTGTCACTTAACTCCAAATTTTCATTTACATTCAAAAAACACGTTTCTGCAAAATAATCACTAGTATCAATTTTAAGAATTTCGCCAATAATTTCAGTATTTGGATTACATTTGTCTTTTTGAATATCACAAATACCACTTAATCTTATATTAGATTTCATTAAAAAATTGTTCATCGTTTCATTATGTACAATATATAATTTTAAATTTATAAAATGTTTGTTCACTTTTAGCATGCAAAATAAATGTCCAATAATATTTAACTTTCTATTATTATCACCGGCTGATGAAATTTCTTGCATGGCAAGAATGTACTGCTGCATTTTGTCTTCTTTCCATTTCTTGCGGGTGCTTGAGCTATTCTGAACGTCGGTGCTTGTTGTTTACGTGTGGAACTCCGCTACTAACTCATCATTGAGTTGTCCCCATAATCGACATAGAGTTGACTTGTAGAAAATTTGGGCGGTGCCTCTGAGCGTAGATGGAGTCTTCAACGTATCCAATTTGTACTCACTGCTTCATCGATGGCCTTGATCCACTTCAGGACTGGGAAAGTGCCGTCACCTGAGAATATGGGCAACGATTCCTCCACCTCTCTAAACGATGTATACGCTTGCGATGCTCCGACCTGACCAATGAGTTTTGCCAGTCGCCTTTGCAACGCGCGAATCTCCTCCTTTCTTGCTTCTAGTGATCGCAAAGTGTTCAATTGTGTTGTCATCGCCTGAGCCTCGTCCCTCACCTCGGTTTCAGCAACGTGATCTGTTTCAGCCTCTGCCGTCTCATAGTTCGCTTGGTGCACCATGCTGGTTTCCTCCATAGTCTCTTCATTATTTTCAGACAATAGACCGCCAAGCTGCTCCTCAGTCTTGTTTTGTAAAGCCTCCATAAGTTTATCTTTTACTACTGCCTCAGTGCCTGTAGTCACCAAATTTAATTTCACAAATTTTGCCTTGATTTTCGGCACACTTGCGGTTTCCAAAAAAACTGAAATGCTGTTATTCATATTGGCTTACGGATAACACTAATCCCACTTGTGACGTTGAAAAGAGGCGAGATTAAAACAACAACACTTATGTATTTATTTCTTTATTTGAAAGGTGTGCTCTCGTTGACGAACTGAAACAGAGTGAACGAGTAAACTGCTTAGTTATGCTGAGCAGATCATGTTACAAATGTAAGTATATACATCACATTCGTCTTAAACGTTACAGTGGCGTGACTTCACGGATGTACGGATTTAAAAGACAATGACAGGAATACATACGCGAATATACACTATGTTGCTTTCTGACTCCTACATAATCTTCGACTTATAACAGAATATCTCTAATATAACAGAATATCTTCGAAAAAAAAGAAGTGCAAGCAATCAAACTGAATGCTCATACTGGTAATGCCAACATTGAACGACTTCATTCTACCTTACGCGAAATTCTGCTAACTATGAGATATGAGGAAATTTTAAAAAATACGAGTAGTTCAAATATATAATAACAGGTTTCACCTAACTCTTGGTATAAATCCTAAAACAGCGGAAGGAACAAACGGTGAACAGTTAAAGAAACAAATTAGTTTACATAAGCAGGGTTAGATAGACAGAAGAAATATGAATAGAGAAGAATATCAAGAAAGGCGGCAGGTAGGGTATTTTAGAAATTATAAGCACCTTAGACACAGACTCAACCTACTACCCTACCACTATCAAAAGACCAAATAAAGTTGGAAATATATCAATGCGAGAACACTTGTTGTTACACCAATTAATGCTAACAAGGGATTTATTGTATTAAATAGAGGTTCAGTAGAGTTAATTAACAGTTGGCAAACTATATTATACACTATTACAACTATTGCCTATTCACTGAATGCCTGAACAGAAAAACACCTGTAAGAAAGAACTCTGAAGAGATACACAGGCAAAATTATTTGGATCAATAATCTTTATTCCGGCTTCCAAACTCAAATTGGCTCAATTGTCCTCGTGGTCAAATCACTTAAGAACAAAAAAAGCTCCATTTTAATTATTCTGACAATCTGACATTTTTGTATGTGTAAAAAAAATGATCGGCTATATCGCTGACAGAAAGAAATGAAAGGTTTCTTCGTGGCTTGCGGCTATGGAAATGATCGTCGAGTAGATTTTGTTACACATCCCCCTTCTCAGCTCCCACGCACCAGTGTTAGTCCCTTGGTATATGGCCAAATGATCAACGTGGACGACTTTGGGCTTACTTCGTGGCAGCTTCTGGAATTTTGCTGTAACAACGGTAATTAATTCCATGATGTGATAGGGTCCATCCAAACGCGTTTGAAATTTTCAAACACGAACCTTGCGTTTTGGATTGTGAAACCATATGTCTATCCTGGAAACGAATAATATTGGAGGATAAGTCATACCTATACTTAATTTTTACAGCAGCTTGATGCATTTGGTAATTAGCTTTCTCATTCTTCGCTTCCAAGTTGTCCTCGTAGTGCCTTACAGTAGTCGCTTACAGACACACTAGTGGAGCTGCTCGAAGAGAGAAAACACTTCATCTACCAATTTTCAGGCTACAGATTCTGCCGTCTGGTCCGCCATTTATATATTACGTACCTTGCCGATGCTGAGTTAGATAATTGTACTGTTGTAGTCGTTCCAACCAACGAACAAGTTGTCCCTCCGGGTTGTTGAATGACAACAGCCACTGTAGCGCTCATGATCGGTTCGAATTAAAAATTCGGGGCCATGTAGATATGCATGAAAAGATCATCTTGATCAAAGATAGCAATTCCTCTCATGTGTGCATTAATTCTTTTCGGGTAAGTTTCTTACTGAAATAACCGTCCTGAGCTTGACTTAGAACCGCACCATTTCCTTCATCACTGGAGTCTAAATCAAGGATAAACTCAATATCCGCACGAACATGGACTAAAATTCGTGATGTGATAAGACAAGTCTTCAGGCGGAGGAACGCTTCATCACCGTTCGGAATGAACTGGCGGTAGTAGGTCCATAAACCCACGAAACTGCCTACTTCCGAAACATTGGCCGGCTTTGGTCAATTTGTAATAGCGTCTATTTGTTATGGATCGGGATGCGACCCCTTTTCGTTGATGGTTAAATCCAAAAAAGCGAACTTCTCTTCGACATGAGTTGCTTTAAGATGGATAGCAGCACGCAGACGACTGAAAACAATTTTTAAATTGGACATTATTTCAAAGCTTTTGCCATGAATTAATATATCATCTAGGTACACTAGACATTGTTCAATCGGAATACCTAGTAGAATATGAGACATCAACCGTTCGAATGTTGCGGTCATGATTATAAACTGCCACAAGCCCTCACGAATGGCAAACGTCTTTTCTCTATCACTTGGTTGCATCTCTAACTACCAATAACCGGACTGACAATCAACGTTACTGAACCAAGAAGATCCCGCCACAGCATCCAACGTGTCATTAATCCTTGGCAACGGAAACGAATCTTTTAGGGTGACATCATTTAGCCGGCGATAATCCACACATAATCGGATAAATCATATTTCTTTTTCACCATGATAATAGGTGATGCCCAAGGGCTAAATGACGGTTCGATTAAGTCTCGTCTGAGCATATCGTCTATTATTTGTCCAGATTCTTCATGTTCCATAGTCGCCAGGGCGGTTGTTTTATAGGCTTTGCAGAGCCAGTTTGGTTCGGCCCAAGTCTTCGGAACCAATTGAGAAGATGTGACAAAATTCGATTAAAAGTAACCAAAGGGCTTTCGTTTGCTATAACGAGAGATCTTTATAGACTTTATTTAGATGAGAAGGTATGACGTTAGTGTCCACATAACCACAAACCATGCAGGCAGCCTCTTCAAATGAAGCTTCTTTTGTTTGAGCTGGGAGCCTGACGATGTGATCAGCTATATTTGCTAGTCGCACCAGGACAATCCCTTTGTTTTACGGTTAAAAGATTTTCCAATCAAAATCTTTTGGTAAATTGTTTTAAATTGGATTAACTATGCCTTCAGCCATCGCGTCGTGAGACGTCTCAGCATATATAAAATAATTCATTGCGTGGAGGAAGATCTACACAGTTCAATGTTCTGAGGCATATCAGGAGAATGTTCTCTCCTAAGTGATCATTTGGGGGAAAAGAAAATTCATTTGTTGAATTGATTTTCTCACCCGTGACGAAGAACGCATTTGATGAAAAATCTAAAATGCATCAATGCCCAGAATTCCTTGGCTAGTTGGAGAGAGGGTAAAATTCACGACTTTTACTTTGACGCGTCACTTGAACCTTCCTAATTGCACAACAGTCAGCCACTCGTACGAGACTGGAAGAGTGCTTCCGCATAACATCATAATGATAATCTTACTAAGGAGTAATTGTGTACCGCTTCGGATGGCATCTCGACTTAGTACGTTGTTGACGCGCCAGTATCAATCAACAGCTTACAAGCGGTATTTCCGATGCAAACTGGTACAAGGATTGATCACCTTTGTGCTTAAGAAAACAATTGCCTCGTGACGCTGACTGCTCGAAGTTTTCTGAAGCCAGCTGCATGTCATTTGAAGGTTCTTCGCTAGTGGTATGAACAGTTTCTTTTCGGCAATATGAATGATGAAGTTTCACATCCTCGGCTGTGCCAATTCGTGCTAAATAACTGTTCTGAGTAGAAATGTGCTCTGCTTCGATAGTGATGGCTTTATTTAGAGTTTCGGCTAGCGTTACAGGAATAGCATCCCGAACAGCAGCTTGTACAGAGCGGTCTGCTATTCCATCAAGAACATCAACGAAATTCTGTGCTGCGCTTCGGATGGGCAGTCATTGAAAACAATTCACGTTATCTTTTGGATATCTCAACCGAAAACGCATAGGTCTTCTTTATAACGCTGACATCTGATTCTGAAGGTTGAGTGGGTGATGTACGCTTGCTGAGAAAATAATCTAAGCTCCAAGGCATATGTTAGTTTTCCATCATCTCTTTCTGTTGTTGGTGATCATTCCAATTATTAGCATCAGCCACTATCTCGAATTGAAAGCGATAGTCAAGCCAGCTAGCTGTGCTGCTGTCAAAAAGGCTACAATCTACATAAACTAGGATTGGACAAAAATTTGAAATATATATAATATATATAATTTACGAATTACTGTGGAAAAAGATAGAAAAATAAGAAAATTAAAGATGTTAGAAGACAACAAACTATGGATATAATAACGAAAGTGAAGTAATAATAATTGATGAACATATCGTCATTTGTAAAAATGTTTGCAATGTAATTGTATTAGATGTAAACAATTGTTAAAAAATATTTTAAATGTTACAATAATGAACTATGATCCCCAAATTATAAATAATTCTTAAAACTTTTCAAATTTAAAGAAATTTGAAGAACTTCATTACCATAAACTAGTTATGCTATAAGTGCATCCGTATTATTTGGATTACTTTTAATTGTAATAATACTTTTTTGTTTGATAAAGAAACAAAAGAAGTTAAAAGTCATAATTAAAAACTCTCCTGAATTTGTTAGACCTGAACAGAATTGAATTCAGGAAAATTTATTTGTGTTGTTTCGCAACCAATACAACAATTAAGTGTCAATACATAATTCATGGCTATACCTCATTAGGGTCAAAAAGTTTCACGAACTTCGCTGTTCGTAGTCGGTATGAAACTTGGCATGTCTCATCCATGTCATAGGACGCAAAACACGAGTAGTTGTTGTAATAGCTAAAAAAGCAAAGGTCCACTTCGGACTGTCGCGCCACCAATATTATTATTATACATATATGTATATATATATGCGTCGAATAGTTACTTTGTATAGCCTTTTCCATTTTTTGGATACTAATTTTGCAAAAAATACTGATATAAACTAATTGCAAACTACAGCGACTTACCATAAATATCCTATTTTATATCCTATTTTAACACAAACATTTTTTGTTTTTCCATCCACTGCTAAATCATAAAGACTTTTCGAGCACGATACTTGTGAGCACGCCACATAGAGTTTCCTATAGGAAAAAACAGTTTTACTCTAAATGTATACCTGCTACTTTAACCGCTTGCCCTTGAGCTTTATTTATTGTCATTGCAAATGCTGCGTTTAGAGGAAGTTGCACTCTCTTAAGCTGAAATGGCAAATCAGTCAGAATTGGATTACGGGGAATTTGGAATACGAGGAATTTAAACATTTTCTCCTTTTATCATTCCAGTCACAATCATCTCTTTTATAATATTGCGTCCCACTTAAGTAATTTGCAGCCGTATACCATAACAAAGCCTCGGTGCGTCAAGGTTTCTCATCAACAGGACCGGAACACCATCTTTTAATCTCAACTTATAAGAAGACACTCCTGATAATTGTAAAGAGTTCAGAAATTAGGAGGGGTGCTACGTTACTTGTTCAGTGTCCATAACATTGTCTACCGAGAGATACTCGACAATATCCTGTCCATATTTATTTGCAGATCGGGGTGGACATTATTTTTAAAATCATCTATACTATCGACAATTTGACAGAATTCACGGCACAGTATAATCATGCCGTTACTGTCTGAAGCCATATGATCTTCTCCGATTTTTATGAACAGTCTCATATTGCCCTGATCGTGGATTTTTGTCTCATTGAAATCGCATATTCATAGTCAGACGACACCTTTTTACGTGTACCCATAATATAGCCACTATCAAAAATGCATTTATTTCATCTGTTAATGTGTCCATAGTTATAACCGGCAGGGTCTGTCTAGAGTCACCAGCTAAAAGAAACACCAAAGAACCACCCTCCTATGATGCAATTATTGCTCTTGATATCTTTCATAGTGCGATCTAATGCTTCGATTTCTCTTTTATGGAACATCGTACATTCATCCCAAACCAAAAACGCATTTCCTCATGAGCTAAGTTCAATGGCAATTCAAGAACTGAGTGCGTCGTTCGCACCCCACTGAGCAGTGTAGCAGCTCTTCCCGAGGAAGCTACTGCAACAGCATTTTTTTTTATCTTTCCTAACTTGTGCTAATAACAAATTTAAAAGAAATGTTTTGGCAGTACCTCCTGGAGCATCAAAAAATAACAAACCACCTTCACCTAAAAGTTTTTGTTAAACCTTAACCAGTCTACATTATTTGTCATTTTAAAGAATCATTTTAAAGCCCATTTGCCTCACATGCCTCTTAAAATTTTGAAAATTCATTATTATTGAGATTTTTGAAGAAGAAAGCCCACGCACATGGTGCAAAAGCATTGTAAAAAAAAATATTCCATATTACTAACATGGACCAAATAAACTCGACCTAAAGCATCTATATTTGACACCAGTCCAATTCTGAACAGGTGCTCTTAGAATTCGGCATTTCCATTACCTTCTTGTTGTGTTCCAAGTGTAATACCTCGTAACCTTACCATACAGAATAGTTCTCCCAAATTCATCTCTTCTATAAGGATAAAAAAAAGCGGTGATTGTCGTTTTTGGGGAAGATAGTTGATCTCGAAAATTATTTTCAGTGAAATGGACACGTTGACCTTTTTCTATGTGCACACTGAGATATGTGACGGTGGTGTCTTTCGTGTAACGGAAACCTCAACAGCCGTCAGGCGGCTTCATTACTGCTGACATAATGACCAGACTGATAGTTTTGGACTTAATTTACAGGATTATCCAGCACTGTATTTCTAAAATCTAAAACAGCTTTGTCGCTATCCTTTTTAATGAATTTGCAGATATATTTGATAGCGCGTATTGAGCTGCAAGCCTCGACATTTATATGGGCATTAAACATTTATAGTAAAATAGGTGAATAAGGGACCACCCAACCATTGCCTGCGGTAAAGTCACTTCTATTTCAGAGCTTAGAGATGCTTCAGAGCTTTGGCTTCCGTCTGCTGGTGATTTTCGTCGTCTTCTAGTTTTTTAGTGCATTTCCAATCAATCATTCATGGGCATTGGCAATTTTCAGGAGCGCATGTACAAGGAATCATAGTTTTACAATAATTGCATTAAGTGCCTTGTCACTGTTTGGATCAGGTATTTCAGTGCTGATCTTTCTATCTATTTGGTCAGATATCAACTTAGTTTTCAACCACACTTAAATATACACGTGTGGCAGGTCGCGCTTTTGCCATTCTGTTGAATACTAACCATAAAGCACAATATTTTCCGTCAATATTTCTCCAAATATTTTTCCTTTGGTAATAAAAGTGATGAAGCTTTTTAACATTCAATCTGAAAACTCCTGCAACTACATCATGTCTATCGCACTTTGTCCCGCCAGTAACTCGTCAACCATTTCAAGCCAACTTGGATTACATATGAAGGTAATGAACAAATCAGGGCGACCATATGCTTAATGATGCTTCCACCACTATGCAACGCCGCGCCAACGCGCCGGTTGCCTTGGTGACTATTGGCATCAATCAAGCAGCAGTGGCGACCACTGGCATGGTGTGTGTGTAGTTTCAAGCACGCAGTAACATGTTCATATTCGTATTCTAGTAAGGATTTTCAGCACAGATGGCATTATCAGACATTTGTGTAGGTCGCAGAAGGGTGGATTTTGTTTCTGTTACGATTTAGAAGAAGGCAGGGAAAACCATGACAATAGTCGCCACTGCTGCTTGATTGTTATCGATGGTCTCCAACGACGGGAAATATTCAGCGATAATTAGTTGCATTTTTTTGAGTATGGCTCATTTTCATGACAATGCTAAAAGATGGTTGATAGTTCAAATGAATGAGTAGACACCTTAACTTCCTAAATAACAACCCTTATGAACAATTTTATTACTGGGAGACACATTTTTTTCCTAAGATTAGTATTGTAATAAATTCAGAAAATTCCGGAATTGTGCAACTAGTAGCTTTTATTACGGACGCCCACAACAAAGCGAATGAAAGTAGCCACTGAGATCATCCAAAAAGGCCCCCAAACCACGATGATGGTATCACAGAATCTTCTGATACCTCTAGGCTTCAAAATGTATCGAGCTACTTAAAAAAAGCCAATGATACGTGGCCATCATCTAGTGAGGAATCTCTCAAACTACTCTTAGATACCCCTTTCCCGGAGCATTCAATATATTGCCCGAATCCAACCCAAGTAGAAGCGATAACCACAATAAACTCTGATAACAAGTCGCAGGATAACGTGGGCAGTTAAAAGCTTCAGTTCATACAAATCACGAAGACTTGACGACATATATCATCCGATATACATCCAATAGACGTTCATCTTTACTTCTCAAAACATTAGAAAGGGTCAATGAGCCGTCATCTTCGATCTACGATTGACCTAAGCAAACTTTGGATGTCTTATCAGTGCTCTTTAGACACTGATACGAAGCATTGAGAGATCCTTTAAGTACAGAGAATGCACCATGGTTGCTTTTATATACATAGAAGGCACTTTCAAAAACATTTACCCAGAGGCAATCCGGCAGTGGTAGAACTAGACATAGAATCGGGAATGGGACTAGTAAGCCAACTGCTTACATGTTGAGTAACTAACGCCACTCTAAGTAACGCTTCCGCGAAAAGCTGATCCTCTTCCTTGAAGCCTGGCAGTAAGCAAACTGCTATTAATACTTGAAGTAGCTGGTTGCAAAACTTTTGCCTATGCGGGTGATATTGCCATAGCCGTCTCGGGAAATTACCGACAAGTACTGAAAGATTTAATAGGAAATAAATTATAGTGCAGTCTCGATTATTTCAACACTAGCTTTCGATTCTTGTAACCAATCTAATGGACTATTTTTGGAATTTTGGAAAAAAAGTTTTGGATTTTCGCAGCTTTGAAATCATACGACTCAAAATATATGCCAACATTCATACACATATGTGTGTAAGTTAACCTATAACACCCAAATCCCGCTGGCCGCGCAACCTTGACGGTTAAACATTTTGTAATGCTAGCTGCTAATGTTCAACGATTCAATCGGCTAGTATATTACATAAACATAACTGGCTCCCAATCTAAAAATAAGAACCCACAATTAGAAATTAACTAGACCCACAAATAGCAGTTAAATTAAGTGTTAGTAGTGTGGTGTGAAAAAACGAGATAAATTCATCTCTATCCTATATTGATCCCATTTAAATCAATCTTGTCACCACAGCCGTAGAAGCTCTCTGGGCAGCAAAGTATTTATTTACCTATTTCCACCAACTGAAGTTTCCTGAAGACCAACTGGAGAAGCGGAGGAAACATGATTTACAACCGGCTACAACAATTAGAGTAAGTGACGTTCCAACTAAGTAGGATTTTATAAAAACCGGTGAATACTTTCTAAATTTAACTTTTTTTTGGCTTATGCAACGAAATACCTTCCGCTTCTCTCTCTGTAAATTCTCGTGAGCTAGTGAAAAAGCGACGATCCTAATTTATAATTTTATTTCAGGTTGGAAAAATAAAAAAGAAACGCAGAAAAGATGCGAAGGATTTTGAATGGTACTGTAAGCAGTGCATGCAACGAGTGTAGTTAATAATAATAATATAATATGGGTGGTGCGACAGTCCGAGGTGGACCTGGGCCCAGCTTCTCGGCAACCACTCGTGATGTGCGTGCTATTGTTCTTTCACGAGTGGAAGGGACCTACAGTTTAATGCCGACTCCGAACGGCGAAGTTGAGAAGCTCTTTCTAGACAGGAATACTCTTTGGGCATTGTCAGTGACTCGAAAGAGGTGGAGCCGTGAATTATGATAGGTGGTAAATTCCGGTATCGAACCTGACACCCTCTGCGTAGGAGTCGACGCACTAAGCCACGGCGACCCTCGAGTGTGGTTAATAATTTGAAAATTAAAGTGCCAAAATGTGAGCCGCATAAAAAAATCTGTATTGAAAAGGATGCTGAACCTTTGGATATCGTTAAATTTATTCCAGAGTTTGACAGTAAACAAGGAGATTTCATGGCGCGAGCTGCAATGACGGCCTACGAAGTTTATGCACCATTCGATGGTTGTTCAAGGCATTATCAAGCCGTCGCTCAGGATACAGCTGCAGTGGCAGTTCTTAATGGAAAATTCAGAAGCAATGTGCTCCATACATTTGTTTTTGGTCTAAAAAGACCTTTAAGAATGACCGTATTCCCGGCTCAACCTAGAAATCTGCCAACGGCTCTAGCACTTGCCCAAGAGGCAGAGGTGTATAGTGGCTGATACCTTTATACTGGAAACATAGAGTATTGAGAACATAACTCAGAGACCTATAGATCAAAAAGCCCAAGCACGTAGGGAAAATTATTATTCAGGATATTTTGATAGGAGGATTTTGAAACCCGCATTATTTTCAAATTCAAAATAGTTCAGAGCGAGTTTCGTATAAGCAGCGCTCGAATGAAGGAGATACCAATGAGCGCTGTTATGCGCCAATGGACATTGGTCTCCCTTCATCGATATTTCGACAACCAACAGCACAGGACTCTAGTGGTCGCAATAACTACCTACCGAGAAATAACAGGAAAAATTCCTCCTTTGTACGAGTGGTCAAAGGAGACAAAATGTAAAAATATTTAAATAAACTGGGCCAACATGGCTAAAGTCTTAAATTCCTTATCGATACAGGGGCGGCAAAGAACTATGTGAAGCCCATAAAGGAACTAAAAGACATAGTCTTAGTCGACTCCCCGTTCACTGTGAGCTCTGTCCATGGCTCAAATAAGATAACCCAAAAAAGTTTCATGAATATTTCCGGAAATATATCCCTGTTCTTTTTATTAAACTCTCTTACATTGTTCGACGGTATCGTTGGCTTTGACTTGCTAACTTAAGTGGGCGCGACTTTAAACTTAGAGGCTAGCAAGTTAAGTTATGGTAGTACATTGGAAAACTTACTGTACCAAGTTTGTGATAACGTAAATTTCACAAACATTTTTTAATTCAGCTTTCAGTGAACTAGGTACCGAAATGTCACCGGAAAGCTGAATATAAAAATATTATCCGTAAAATAACTGAGGCATTCTCAATTACTAACGAACTGTTGCCATTTAATACTTCAGTTGTGGCTACAATTAGATCTGAAGATATAAACCCCATTAACTCGAAGCAATACACACATCCAATGGGAGTCATAAAATTTGTAACAAAGAATTAGCGGAATTGCTTCGAAACAAAATTACTAGACAGTGAAGGACACCGTATGAGAAACCAACGTGGGTTGTAGTCAAAAAAGGTTGCGATGAGTTCGATAATAAAAACAAACGTTTTGTAATAGACTTTAGAAAACTGAACGAATGCACCATTGCCGACAAATAAGCATTTCTATGATTTTGGTTTACTTTGAGAAAGCCAAGTACTTTACGACATTTGACATGAAGTCGGGCTATTTCCCGATTGTTCTCGCGGGGCGAAACAGTGAAAACACATCCTTTCTGCTGAAAAATACGTCATATTAATTCGTAGATAAAGAAACGCTTATTAACGAATTCACGTTGGTTGTCAATCCAAACATAGTAAACGCGACTCAGTTGGAACTACTAATTCTAGCTACCATCCAGCATGAATTAATAAAAAAATTGTCTTCTACTAAGTTCTGGCACTGTAAGACGTCGGACATTACGGACAAAAATGAACAACGAAAAATTATCACTGTTGACCACAACCGTACTCATAGAGCCACACAAGAAAATGTGAAGCAAGTCTTATGTGATTACTACTTCCCAAAAATGACAAAACTGGCTAATGAAATAGTAGCAAATTGTAAAATTTGAACAAAGTGTAGATATGATCGGCATCCGAAGAAGCAAAAGCTTCTAGTAATACCAATCCCATCATATGTGGGCGAGATCCTGCACATTGATATTTTCTCGACAGTTAGAAACAGTTTTTCAATTACCTAGGTAAATTCTCCAAGTTTGCAATAGTCCATCCAATATTGTCCAGGACAATAATTGACGTAAAGACACCCATTCTCTACTTCATATATTTCTTTCCAAAAACGAAGATTATATATTGTGACAACGAAGCGTCTTTTAACACAGAGACAATCACATCCTTGTTAAATAATCAATTCGGCGTTGATATTGTAAATGCACCATCTATCCACAATAGTTCAAACGGTCAGGTAAAGCGATTTAATATCACTCTCCTAGAAATTGCTAGTTGACTTAAACTTAAAAAGAAGATTGATGACACTGAGGACCTAATTTTACAAGCCACTATTGAGTACAACCGAACAATACACTCAATTACAAATAAGAAGTCTGTCGAGAACATTCACTCTACTACCAATGAGTTCGAATAAAACAGGAACGAATAAAAATAGGATTGAAAAAAAACGCAGTTAGCAAGGAGTTAGCCTCACAGGATTAGGCAGAATAGAGTTTTCGAAGCAGGAGAAAAGGTACTTGTGAAAACTAACCGAAAACTACGCAATGGGTTGACACATTTGCGCGAAGAAAACAAAATTCAGGCAGACCTAGGCAGAATGATTCTAATTAAAGGGAACAAGGACAACATTCGATCAAATTATCGGATCTTTTAGTTTCATCGCGAAATTAATGTAACTATAAGTCTTTCTGATAATCTTGTGTTGTTATAGGTATCTCAACATTATACTTTTCGTATTAGAGCCAACAGTGGCGAAATTGACAGGCTACTCGCACTCCAATTATATCCCGATACTAGACGGTGACGTGCTAACATGGGATGAATATAACTATCTAAGGCACTCAACCAACTTAACTCAACTCATGCGCATAGCAGAAAAAAACTATTGACCTGGCGGTTCTCGCTATGCGAAATATACTTGTTGTAATGTTAAAATGATGTTATCTACAGTAAAAGTGCACCACAGAGTAGCGAAAAGTGCAAATTTCTTGGGATTAGGCCTTAAAGTTATTGCTGGTACCCCAACCGCCAACGATTTGCTTCAAATATATATCAGTACTAGAACACAAGAAGAAATAAACCAGCTTACATAAACAGTCAACAAGATGCTCGAAGGAGCTAGAAATAATCACATCGATATGCCGGGGGCGTAGCACATTTTAGCACACAATCCAACCACATGGCTGCTAGCACACAGATCGTTGACAGTGTCATAATAATCAACGATAGCCCAGCAAGAGTCACCATTGATGATGCAATTGAATACGACACCGGCGGCACGTACCTTGCTACATTTTAGAACTTTGCACTAACTAATAAATGGCATCAAATTTGTCAACGTGATCAACATGATCCTTGTTGAACATAAGGGGTTATAATACCGAGCTAAGACTTCCCTACTTACATCCCCTCAGCGAAGAAAACCTGCAATTCATAAACGGATTAAAGGAAGGTTTCATGGTCACCTCTGGGTCGATTCTATTTTTCATCCTAGGTGTGGGATTGTCCGCTTGGACACGCTCATTTACTTACTTACTCTTCAATAAATCGATTGTAACGTTTTTATTTTTGCATGTAATTTTATTTAGTTCAATATATATTTTTTACTTGCTAGACAAAAGGAATTAAAACTAGCTTAACCAACTTAAGAATTAAAAGTGTTCCTCATACTAACCTACTGACCCAATGCGGGTACTCTAAGCTAATCTAATCTACATTATAAATGTGCCTTTCGGCTTAATCTACGTTTTTCTTAGTCAATAAGACAATCTTTTATTTCTTTATTAATTTCCCAAGAAAATTTATAAGCAACTTGGCTAAACTTAACTACTTAAGCTAACTTATACTAACTTACCCTAACATAAGACGTAATACTATCTTAACTATGTCCGTAACAGTACGGACACGTGAACCAGGGCGTACATGTTATGTATATGCCTAACATATATTATTTATACGCCGTGATGCTTTTTTTTGTATTTGTTTCATATATATATTTTTTTAGATTTTTTTTTTTATTAATTTTTTTTTTGTTTTATATTTTTTTTTTTTTTTGATTTTATCTTTGTTTTATATTTTTATTTTTATTTAAACTACCTTAAAAACTATGTAAGCTGGCCACTATGGTCAAATATCTGATCATGTGGAAAAGCTGGCGGTGGTGAAGGTTAGTTTTGATGTAACCACCAGTAAAATTGCCATTCTTTGGCAGACTCTTTCCTATCTCGAGCGGGGATCGCTCTACTGAACCGGAGGAGATCCTCGTGGGTGCGAACGACATCCGGTTCGAATTGGAGTCGCCTATCCAATCTTCGGCGTACGACATGGAAGATGATAGGACATCCCTGTGGATCCTGTATAAGGCCATTTGTGTCTAGGTAGAGGAATGCTTCGTGCGCCGTTAAGGCGCACGCTTTCATGGTACATAATATTGGGGTAGTAAGCCCCAAAGATCAGACTGTTGGAAGAGACCATAGCTCGTGAAGTGTGCCTTCTGATCAGCTTAATAATAAAATTATCTACCCTGTTCACGTTGGCCTGGGTGTGCGGTACAGGCGGAGACAGCTCCTAAGACACTGCCTCTGGAACACCCTAATCTTTTCCATCTGGGAAGAACTCACGTTGAACCACAATGGACAACCGTACACCATAATTGGCCGTACTAAGGCCATGTAGCAGATTATCTTCACTCTGGTATCAAGTTGACTGCTGAAAAACAACCTCCTTGCTGCAGCAAATGCTTTTCTGGCTTTCGTCGGAGCAATATTTATATGCTTGTTAAATACAGATATTGATCCAGCTAAATGCCAAGATATCTAACTACACTTTTTACGGCCAACGGCCATGCGGGTCAACTATGCCGAACTTACGCCAGTTTTGGCGAGTATCCCACTGTGTCCTATACACCGAGGTCCGGCAAGGACTAGTCCTCGCAAAATCGTTGAATTTTTTCAAAGTCACGCTGCAACAAGATGTTTATTACCTCGACCTTCGGACCTGATCTGTACGCAACTAGGTCGTCGGCGAACGCAATAAAGTGCGGCATGGAACCTGTAAGATCTGCATTGAATATAGAAAACAAGATCGGGGAACCGATGACCTCCTGTTGCAGACAGTTTTAAAAATTAATGACGTGTCGGACACCAGTTTTGAAGCGGCATGAATGGTATCATGGCCCGCTCGGAATCCGAATTGGTTGTCCGGTATGATTTTCTTTTCATCAACTCATTGCTTCAGAACTCGAACGACTACCTTCTCAAAAACCTTGCTTATGCAGGGAAGAAGACTGATCGACTGATCAGCGCATTGTTGAACAAGGTTGTGTAACTTGGACCCCTTCGGGGGAAGATGGCGAATCACAATATTCGGTATTCTATCGATTCCCACTGACTTTTTTTTCTTCAGCGAGTGGAAGATACCTTGCAGATCTTGAGACAACAAGATGTGATTCCCATCATTGGCGACAGCACTATGTGCCATGTTCTCGTCATTGAACCTGGCGAAACCTGGATTCTATTATCGCCATTGACTTATCTCATTACAGAGATAGAAGTGGTTTAGCAGAGCTCTGTTCTCCAGATCGTGATTCGGCCTACTAACCTCGTAAACCGTATGCACTCTCTAGAACACTGCACCAATAGCTGTAACCTTCTCTTGGGGATCTTCGACCGCAAAGAAGTCATTGTCTAGCACTGCCTCATCTGGATCGATGCAAACTGAAGTCAGTAAGTGAACGTTGTCTGTCGTCCTGGGAAGTCTAACGATTTGAATGTCGTTTTGTTCTTTCCTCCGAAAAATTTTATTTACATGCGGGAACATACCCAGGTTGTTGGATCGTACAGCCCGGATTTTGTTGCCGCAGTTCAAGCTTATGGTCAAGCTATAGTTAATGCGAATTAATGGAGGTTCCTGATCTCCGACTTCAATGATCTGACTTCCGCGTTTTGCGGATCTGTAAACCGGCTGCGCAAGAGTTTGAGTCTTGACAGCAGCCCACTTTTGTGCACGTGAAGTGCATCGATGGTAGCATTCCGATAAACATCGCTGTTATCAATTTTTACTACCTTGGGAATTGTTTTGTCCATCGTACGTTTAATTACGTCGTCCATTTGTATGAGGTACCTGTCAACCCCTTCGTTCGTCAGGTTTCTGTTTGTCGACGGATTGATCTCACTCGAACGTAGTTCTGTGGATAAAGTCCCGGAGAAGCGTGGCCAGCGGGCCTTATTATAATTATAAGGGGACATACTCTTCCAGTCCTTCCAGGTCGTTAGGGAGCCGAATAGCTGCGAAGAGCCCGTAATGATCACTCTCGTACCCAACAGCAGTCAGACAGTTTCGTGTGCGCCTTTCCACGTCTAGTATAGTCAGTCGTTTGTCTATCAGCATCAGATCCAGATAGGACCCGCTTCTAGGATACGATGGCCTATCGGTTGCAAGCAAATCTAGCTTGAACTCAACATTGTGCTCTACCAACCAGTTATACAATGAGGTCCCCCTGGTGTTATGCACCACGTTGTCCCACTCTATATGAGTCGAGTTCAAGTCCCCGGCTACGATATATTTGTTATCTTCCGAGCTCAGTCGGAGGCTAGTGAAAAGAGTATCGAGCTCTGAAATAAAATATTGATTGATGCGTGCCTTGTCAGACGCATAGATAGCGATCACATATAGCCGCTTACCACCCCGGAGGGGGATGCGTGCGATACACGTTTCTATGGCCTGGAATCTCCGCACTTCACCGCTACACACGACCTTATGACAAAGGCCTTTTTTTTATTAAGAGCGCGACTCCACCAGTTAGGTAGCATCGATCTCTTCGAATAATATTGTGATTCATGTACCTGAGTGGGTGCGTCTGGCTAAGCTTAGTTTCGCAAACCATCAGCAACAAGTAACCGAAATTCAATTGACGTTCAGGCCGGATCAGTGAATTCACATTCACTGCTAAAATTTTAAGGTTACAGGCTACCTGCGCAGCCATTATACCGATGTTGCGTTTGGCTCTCCAAACAGCGTCTAATAGCTGAGGTCTATTCGCGCTGCTTGTTCTTGTAACTGATTTTGGAGTGGGGCGATTTGCCTCCGAATAGAGACCATGGTCGTCTGCACATCCAAATGTACTTCAGGTTGCCTGGTCAGAGGGACCTGGGTAACTTGCGGCACTGTCAGTTGAACCGGTCGCCTTCCCGATGCCATTTGGGCATAGGAAACTGCCGTTGTAACAGCGGTAGCTGGAGCACGGGGCACTGGCCTCGCTTCTACCATTTTACCTTTACTGTGGCTTCTATGATTTCTTGGACCTTAGGACATCCCCGATAGCTTGCAGTGTGTCCGCTGGTCTTACAGAGTACGCACGTCAGCTTGCTCCTGTCATCTACTTTATTCGTCCTTAAAGGACATTCCCCACTCCAGTTGCCAACAAAATCAACACCTGCAGCAGCAACGAAGAACTTTAATTTCTACAGTGTTGACAACAACAGTGTGTTGCGCCCACCGCTACACAATCAGAATCAGTGGACAAAAAAACCTCAAATGCAATATCAACGCCGTGATCAAGTCCGCTGTTCCACTTCATCAGCGAATCAAGATCTTTTTTCACATGATGAACTCTCTTCTCTCATGTTTGATATGATTTCAGAACTCGAAAAATGTAATACCAAGACACAACAATTTTAATTATAGTATGTGTATATAGTAATTTCTCAACTTGCAAGTAAATATTTCTATAATAATGTTAAGTAATAATCTTTCCAATATTAAGCTTTTATGGTGAAATGCAATAAGAGCATAGAGATTTTCAATTTTCTCTCCAATCTGGATATTGATATTTTTCTTATATGTAAAACTGGAATTCGTAATAGTATAAGTCTTCAACATAGTAATTTTTCCTGTTATCATTGTGATAGAGGAAGCGATGTTGCCATCCTTGTCAAAAACAGTATTGTTTGGGGAAACGCACTATATAACTTCTGCTTAAGACATAACTTTACAGTAAGGTACTCATCCAGTCCTACTTACATCCCCGCATGCAGTAGATACTGTTCATCAACGTTGGATTTCTTTCTAACTACATCACTTTATCATTTTTCAACTCCTGTTGTTCATATCGCGCTTAGTTCGAACCATCTTCCTGTTATCTGTGATGTTTTATTCAATATAAGGTGCAATAACTACACTATAGAAAGCCAAATTAAGATGTGTTTACATATCACCTCAATCCGTCACAGAAGGCTTTGGCAAAGGGCCAGACTAGTTTATAAATACATTTTGTCCTAACTTTGAACCGATGAGGGTAAAGCGGAACTTTTGGCAGCTACGTTCCTTAAAAGTAATACGATTACAAGTAGTGTATCATCTCCTTGCATCCGATGTTAAAAACGAGGTATCCATTTTCAATAATACAATTGAACATCTACTCGCTAACGAACATATTCATCAAAATGAAGATATATATAAATATATTCTTGGGAATTGATAATATATTATGAATAAATAAAGAATAAATGGAAACATATCATGACTATTTCTAGTATTCCTCTCATTAAAAAAACTCGTTGCTCTAAATTTTATACTGCGACAGCACCAAGGCTTTTAATAAATTGCCATTGCATATAAATAAACTAGTTCAAACCACCTTATTTTTAAAGGAATTAAAATAATGTCTCTTCAGTTTGGATAGTTCTGCAGCCAAAGTTCTTATCAATACAAATTTTTAATATTAAATGTTTGTGTTATTTCGTTATAAGTCAACTTACCTGTTTAGCTTATTTATTTATCCTTTGTTCCTTGCGATATAATTGTTTAACTTTTTTATTATCTTTTTGTAATTTTCGATATACCTGATTAACTTATTTAACTTATTTATTACATGTTCCTATATGCGATATACCCCACGTAATAAAATATCTTTTCATATAAATGCAGTAATTTAACTGAAGGATCATTTGCCTCTAGTCACTTCTGTACTATAGCGGGAATCCTATTTTTGTAAATGTTAATGTATAATAAGGCACTTGTTAGGAATATTTAAAAAAAAATCTATCTGGAAAAAAATACCCCCTGAACAATTTTGGTTCAGAAGAAATTACAGCACTTCACACCAAATAATAAGAATCACTAGAGCTATTAAACAACAATTTGACCATAAGAAGTCGAAAAGATTGGTTCTACTTGATGTTGAAAAAGACGGGTTAATATTCAAGCATATTAAACTTAACTTTCCTAAATAGCTAGTCAAAATCATTTAAAGTTTTCTGTTTAATCGAGCTCTCATTGTATTCCTAAATGGAAGCTTTTCCTGAACAAAACCTTTCCCAGCTGAGCTTCCACAAGGATCAGTTCTTGCCCCTGTTCTCCTTAATCTATTTTTAACGAATCTACCCAGCGTACTTGACTGTGATATCGCACTATATATAGATGATTTGGCTATATATTCCTCACACGAGCTTGATTCAGAGATAGAATATACTCTTCAAATAGGAGCCCAAAGATTGTTTTGAATACTATAACCACTGGAAAATAAAAATAAAGACAGACAAGTGCAAGGCTATTACGAGAAGAAGGCTTAGTTGCTTCCTACCGTCTTGAAGTCTTCACCTAGACAACACGCTTATACCTTGAGTTGATTCTGTTAAGTACCTAGGGGTGTACTTAGACAAGAAATTGACATTCGGTCACCACATAGGTCATACTATAAGTAAGGTTAGCGTTCTTATTAAAATCCTGTATCCACTAATCTATCTAAAATCACTCCTTAATTTACAGAATAAAATAATACTTTTTAGTTTGTTTTTCAGGCTTTGATGACATATGGCTCTCCTGTTTCTGGCAACTGAGAGAAAACTCACATTAAGAGACTCCAAATTAGACAGAATTAGGTCCCTCAATTACTGTTTATCTTACCGCGGGAATTCTCTACTATTATTCTGTTTTCTTCTTTGTTTTCGACTATTATTTTTGTATTTATGTAAGTTAACACCGCGCATTTGGCCCTGAACCCCATGTAGGTTAGCAGTCAGTGTGAGAATTGCTAACTAAGTTTATTCAGGTGCAAGCATGTTCGCACATTCATTTAAGTTGCGTCGCGCTATTCGCACGATCACCGAACATCAAAATGCATCGCACCGGATACACGCGTCGGAATAAAACTGATGAGCATTCTGGATGGTTGGAGCAGCGGCTTCCTACGGCATTCAAATTAGTTTTAGAGATAAAGAAATAAATTAAATAAACGAAAAGATAAATCGATTTTTTTAAATAACGTAAGTCGGATGGGGAGGTAGGCGTTGCCTGGCGCCCGAGCCGGGAATCTCTGTATACGATATCCTTGGCTTACCTTTTAAACATTATCATCTTCTAACAAGGATGTAATGTTAGTGCGTTGCATTGAACGAAAAGCTCAGTCCCCATTAGAACACTGTGCTTATAAATCGGGTACTCAATCGTATCCATGAGACCACGAATGTGAGTAAAAAAAAAAACAAGTTGATTCATGCGAAGCCAATCGTGCATTAGTAGGTTGAACGCATTTAATTGCTCGCATAAAAAAGTAGAACACGATCCTTCTGAAAGAGGTGTTCCCAGAGGCAAAGAATTGTGTGCTAAGAATTGTTTGTTTTTCATTGAGTGTAATAGAGAGAAGATTGAAAGCGAAGAATCTTTCTGCACAAGAAATGACACTTTATGTGTGTTACTTGCACAAAGAAATACAGGCAGGTATTTGAATAAATAAAAAAGAATAAAGAAGATTAAAAAGTTCATTATTTGATTACGCCAAAGTGAACACATTTCATAAGTGTTGTTGAAAAATAAGTAATAATAAAAGTAATTGTAAATCCTTGATCACAACTGAATGAAAATAATTTAAAATTAATTTATTATTTGTGTGAAGTTTATAACTCGAAATATGTGAATACGTATATTGAGCGTCAGAGAGTCGATGAGTCCCAAATTTAAGTACCTTTTGAAATTTAATATATTTGCCATGGATGCCATCAATAAATGTATAATTGACCTAACGGGAGCAGTTAATACCATGATAGGTTAGATTAAGGGATTGGATATTAAGAAGTTAAGAAGTTTACAGATGAAAGCGGTAGAAATACCACTGTCCGTGGAGATTAGTGTGGAATCTGAACTCTGCGCTCCTAGAAATGCAGTCGAAAAAACATCATTAAGTTCCGGCGGCAATATTAAAGTAGAAGAAAAAGTTAGTGGTATATTTGTTCAGTCGGTCGGTAACAACACATTATTGACATTTTATAACTTGTCTGGACTCAAGTCCTCTTTTTCTTCTGGTAGCGCTACAGCCCGGGGCGGACCTGGGCCTCAACCAGCAAACCTCTCCAGCTGGCACGATCTTTAGCCAGCTGTCTCCAACTGCGCACACCAAGTCTACTGAGGTCTTTCTCCTCCTGGGTGCGCCATCGGTTCCGTGGGCGTCTTATATTACGTTGTCCCACTGGTTTGGAGTTGAAGACTTCTCGGCATGGAGCAGTATTGTCCATGCGTTCTACATGGCCTAGGCATCTTAGGCCTATCCATCTTAGACGTAGACGCCTGGGTAGGCTCATGTCGCTGTACAGTTTGTGGTTCAATCCTCTTCTCCAATAACCATCAACGCAGACAAGACCAAAGATTGAACGCAGAAATTTTCTCTCGAAAAAACCAAGTGCTTCTTCATCCGCTTTTGTGATTGTCTATGCCTCCGCATCATAGAGTACGACAGGGATGATCAAGGTGTTATATAATGTTAGCTTGCTCCTTCGAGAGAGGGCTCTAGTACTCAATTGCCTCTTGAGCCAAAAGAATCAGCTGTTGGCAAGAGCAATTCCAAGTTTAATCTCGGTACTGGTGGTGTTTGTACTGTTTACTTGCGAGCCGAGGTAGACGAAGTCTGTCACTACCTCGGAGTTATAGCTGCCTAGGGTAAGGTTTTATCGCCTGGGTATGCTCATGTCGCTGTACAGTTTGTGGTTTAATCCTCTTCTCCAATAACCATCAACGCAGACAAGACCAAAGATTGAACGCAGAAATTTTCTCTAGAAAGAACCAAGTTCTTCTTCATCCGCTTTTGTGATTGTCTATGCCTCCGCATCATAGAGTACGACAGGGATGATCAAGGTGTTATATAATGTTAGCTTGCTCCTTCGAGAGAGGGCTCTAGTACTCAATTGCCTCTTGAGCCAAAAGAATAAGCGGTTGGCAAGAGAAATTCCAAGTTTAATCTCGGTACTGGTGGTGTTTGTACTGTTTACTTGCGAGCCGAGCTAGACGAAGTCTGTCACTACCTCGAAGTTATAGGGTAACGTTTTATCCAAGTCGTCGATGTTGTGCGTCCTTTCTTGATGACAGCGTATACTTCGTTTTGCCCTCGTTCACCGCTAAACCCATTTTGGCTTCCAGTAAGCGCTTCATTGACGGCTCGTTGTGTTCAACCAATCACGTCAATGCGATCCACGTATGCTAGCAGTTGTGGAGCACTTTTGGAAGATCGAGCCACTAGTGTTGTTGAGGAGACTTATTCCTCGGTAGTTGGCGCAGTTGAAGGGGTCTCCTTTCTTGTGGATCGGGCAAACGATACTGAGATTCCAGATTAGTCGGGCATGCTTTCCTTCAGCCAAATCTTACAGATGAGTTGGTGCATGTACCTTACCATCTCATCTCCAGCTACCTTAAACCGTTCCGCAGACAGTCCGTCTGCACCAGCAGCTTCGAATTTAGTCTCGATATCGCTATCTTGACTTCGTCTAGGTCGGCGAGACGGAATTCTCGTCGATCATCGTCAATTGTGTGGAGTGGAACATTCTGCCTGACAGCGGTATTAGAATCTTCCTCGGTGTTTAACAGTCTACAGATATGGACTCAAGTCATTTGAGGGAATTATCGGGGATGACTCCTTGAAGGAGCTTGAAGCTATTATTGATGGGAGTAAAAGCACTCTGAAACTCCATCCAAATGTAACGATCTCTTTGAATGAAAGAATTTCAGGAGAAGTAAGCTTTCGCCTGGATGAAAACCTTTCCAAAGAAACCAAGAATGAGCTTTGCAGTCTAATAAAAAACTACGAGCCTCTCTTCGGTCCTATCGCCCCGAGTTAAACTGTTAAGACCATATAATAACACGTCCTTCAAAGAGTTCCTTCAACTCACCAATCTGGGTTGTTGATGAGAAAACCACTTGGGGAGAAACAATATCTGATGCTAATTGCCCATAAAAGATTAAATGCCGTCACAATCCCGGATACATACCCAATTGCGGACATTTACTCTGCGCTTGCAAATTTGGGCAGCCCAAGTTACTTCACAACAGCAGATCTAACCTCCGGGTTTCATCAAATTCCATTGAAACAGTGATGTGCCGAAATCAGCCTTTTCCACAGTGAATGGAAAATACGAAATACGATCTGAGGATGTCATTTGGTCTAAAAAATGCGCCCTGTAAAAATGCCCCGAGGGAACAAGGAATTGAGGGATGAAATTAAAAACAAGCAAAAAATTAATTTACTCAGATTTAACAAAAAAAAAAATCCAATCCCCAAAAATATAATAAGGTTGACATGGTATACACCGTGTGGAATGGGAATTCGTGCGAAGAACAAACCCTTATACCGTAAGGACATTGTTGCTAAAAATAACAAGGTGACTGTAATCACATCTTCCGGGCGTAGAATTCACAAAGCCCATATCAATATTATTAATGGTAGCAATGATAACAAAAGTTAATCCGCTCTCCGACTCACAAAAATTAATTGTTGGTATTTGAGAAATTCATGTAAAGAAGAGAATAAACTTGGGTATAGTAGTATAAGAGAAATAAGTTAGTTGGTCCACTCTCATATAGTAATTTGTAATCGAATTGTATTAATAAATATAACAAAAGTTGCTCCCTTTATAATAAATTAATTTGTTATTTGTTATTTCTTATTTCTTATTTCTTATTTCTTATTTCTTATTTCTTATTTCTTATTTCTTATTTCTTATTTCTTATTTCTTATTTCTTATTTCTTATTTCTTATTTCTTATTTCTTATTTCTTATTTCTTATTTCTTATTTCTTATTTCTTATTTCTTATTTCTTATTTCTTATTTCTTATTTCTTATTTCTTATTTCTTATTTCTTATTTCTTATTTCTTATTTCTTATTTCTTATTTCTTATTTCTTATTTCTTATTTCTTATTTCTTATTTCTTATTTCTTATTTCTTATTTCTTATTTCTTATTTCTTATTTCTTATTTCTTATTCTATATTCTTATTTTTTTTATTATTTATTATTTATTATTTATTATTTATTATTTATTATTTATTATTTATTATTTATTATTTATTATTTATTATTTATTATTTATTATTTATTATTTATTATTTATTATTTATTATTTATTATTTATTATTTATTATTTATTATTTATTATTTATTATTTATTATTTATTATTTATTATTTATTATTTATTATTTATTATTTATTATTTATTATTTATTATTTATTATTTATTATTTATTATTTATTATTTATTATTTATTATTTATTATTTATTATTTATTATTTATTATTTATTATTTATTATTTATTATTTATTATTTATTATTTATTATTTATTATTTATTATTTATTATTTATTATTTATTATTTATTATTTATTATTTATTATTTATTATTTATTATTTATTATTTATTATTTATTATTTATTATTTATTATTTATTATTTATTATTTATTATTTATTATTTATTATTTATTATTTATTATTTATTATTTATTATTTATTATTTATTATTTATTATTTATTATTTATTATTTATTATTTATTATTTATTATTTATTATTTATTATTTATTATTTATTATTTATTATTTATTATTTATTATTTATTATTTATTATTTATTATTTATTATTTATTATTTATTATTTATTATTTATTATTTATTATTTATTATTTATTATTTATTATTTATTATTTATTATTTATTATTTATTATTTATTATTTATTATTTATTATTTATTATTTATTATTTATTATTTATTATTTATTATTTATTATTTATTATTTATTATTTATTATTTATTATTTATTATTTATTATTTATTATTTATTATTTATTATTTATTATTTATTATTTATTATTTATTATTTATTATTTATTATTTATTATTTATTATTTATTATTTATTATTTATTATTTATTATTTATTATTTATTATTTATTATTTATTATTTATTATTTATTATTTATTATTTATTATTTATTATTTATTATTTATTATTTATTATTTATTATTTATTATTTATTATTTATTATTTATTATTTATTATTTATTATTTATTATTTATTATTTATTATTTATTATTTATTATTTATTATTTATTATTTATTATTTATTATTTATTATTTATTATTTATTATTTATTATTTATTATTTATTATTTATTATTTATTATTTATTATTTATTATTTATTATTTATTATTTATTATTTATTATTTATTATTTATTATTTATTATTTATTATTTATTATTTATTATTTATTATTTATTATTTATTATTTATTATTTATTATTTATTATTTATTATTTATTATTTATTATTTATTATTTATTATTTATTATTTATTATTTATTATTTATTATTTATTATTTATTATTTATTATTTATTATTTATTATTTATTATTTATTATTTATTATTTATTATTTATTATTTATTATTTATTATTTATTATTTATTATTTATTATTTATTATTTATTATTTATTATTTATTATTTATTATTTATTATTTATTATTTATTATTTATTATTTATTATTTATTATTTATTATTTATTATTTATTATTTATTATTTATTATTTATTATTTATTATTTATTATTTATTATTTATTATTTATTATTTATTATTTATTATTTATTATTTATTATTTATTATTTATTATTTATTATTTATTATTTATTATTTATTATTTATTATTTATTATTTATTATTTATTATTTATTATTTATTATTTATTATTTATTATTTATTATTTATTATTTATTATTTATTATTTATTATTTATTATTTATTATTTATTATTTATTATTTATTATTTATTATTTATTATTTATTATTTATTATTTATTATTTATTATTTATTATTTATTATTTATTATTTATTATTTATTATTTATTATTTATTATTTATTATTTATTATTTATTATTTATTATTTATTATTTATTATTTATTATTTATTATTTATTATTTATTATTTATTATTTATTATTTATTATTTATTATTTATTATTTATTATTTATTATTTATTATTTATTATTTATTATTTATTATTTATTATTTATTATTTATTATTTATTATTTATTATTTATTATTTATTATTTATTATTTATTATTTATTATTTATTATTTATTATTTATTATTTATTATTTATTATTTATTATTTATTATTTATTATTTATTATTTATTATTTATTATTTATTATTTATTATTTATTATTTATTATTTATTATTTATTATTTATTATTTATTATTTATTATTTATTATTTATTATTTATTATTTATTATTTATTATTTATTATTTATTATCACTTTCTTTCTTACTATGAGTAACTTTCTAGATCTATAAATCCATCTAACCGTGGTCCTTCTACAAACACCTGCTGATAGCATTCATTAAAATCGATTATCCGTTTCATGGCACTATTCGGTGGGGCTTCTGATATTCGTGTATATAACCACCCCCGCATACGCAACATATTCTTATCCTTGTGCCAGACCTTCTCTCCATGATGATGATACCGCTCGTCAGAACGTGACATTTTGAGGAGTGTTTGGCGATTCGTCGCCCTCCCTCACTACCTCCTTGAAGACATAGACTGCTTGGTCCCCGTTTTCTTGCACTTTGATTTCAAATAACCGAGCGTTTTCGGCCTCCTCACATCAAGTTCGGTCAATAAGCGCAGCTCCACTTAACCTGTAACTATATACCGAATAGTTTGAATTCAGCTATTCCCAGAAATAGTCTTCAGAGTTTGTGATGCTTCCACCTGCGCCCAATAACTTCTACGTTGAAAACATAACATGAGTCAACACAAGTTAGAACTATACTCTCATGCATTTACTCCCTGCTCCTTCCATAAGCACCGTTGCGGAAAACAGACCGCTGTGAGAAAAGTGCTTTTACTTAATCAGTTGGATCGTGTAGCAGTCGAAGTGCCACTCATTGCTTCAACAATCTCATCATCTCTTACTGCTGCATTCTCATTTATGGACTCACATTGGACTCCTCGGTCGCAGTCTTCCTCTTCCACTTCGGTTGACGGTTCATCGCAAATATAATTAAACAGTTAAAACTGTGTTTACGTGTGTGGAATACTGTGTTTAGATACACCACTAGTGTTATGCCTCGAAATGTCCTTTCCAATAAACACACTATTTTGTAGGAGAATACAAAAGGAATTTTATTGGTTAAATGAAGTGAACTGGTTTAACAATATTCCGACGAGAAATTGTTGGGCACTCATATTTATACATTAATATTTATTGGTTACTGTGAACGGGTGATCTTCCCCATGGGTCGTGCCCTATGTATCTATCCAGTTTCTTTTCCATGCTTTTCGTTAAAAACAGAATTTTGGGCTGGTCTGTTGGCCTTCGGCCTGCTATGTAAAATACATTTTACCGTTAACTTTTACCGCATCTCGGTAGATATCTCCATGCATAGCTGGTTCTGAATGCATTTATCACCGTAGGGATAATTTATTCACTTCCTCTTTGGAGAAAGGAAGATGCCGTCTTCTCCAGCAGATTTATACGGACGGAAGAAATTAACGGCTAATTTTATGTTTCCTTCGTGGAATATCTCTTGTGCTCTAGTCCAACCCTCCCTATTTAGTCTGGTTGACCTGGTCCAGCGAGATATGCAGGTAGGTGGAGGAGATGATGCATGTGGAGGAGATGATGCAAGTGAAGGAGATGATGTAAGTGGAGGAGATGATGCAAGAACTTGGGAAGTGAGTGTTAGTGAGAGTTCGTTGTGTCTGGACAATTTTCGGCATATGTGTCATCTGAGAATTTCAATAGACCAATAGGATTAGTATGCTGTTTATCGATTATTATGCAGATGGGAGCACTGCTTTGTATGTTGGATGGATCACTGCAGAACTTTTTCCATGATTCTATGTTAGCTCTTGTTAAAAATTAAATAAACATTCCTATGTTCTTTTGTATTGAGCAATTTGGCATCACTTAAATCTCATTTCTTATTACATCTATATTTTAATCTAATGTTCTACGCTCATCTCTTTTCATCTTTTCATTATGTACATAAGATCTGTGATTAATTTTTCCTATATAAGCCTTTGTGCTTTTAATGAAATCAAGAAGGTTAACGTTTTGCTGTGACCCGATAATTCGGTTATTTTTTGGATTATAAAATAAAACTTATTAAACTTGAATTAAAATCGTGTTCTTTGTCTTTCGGAAAAATATTTATTTCAGCTCTTCTGATCTCGTGGGTGTAGTTGGTGAGTGGAAGCGGTATGTTGTCGAGTCCCCATAGAGTTTTTCCTGGTTGAATAGTTTTCTTGTCTGTGGTCTTAATTAGTCTTAAAAGAAATTAGTATTGGAAGGAAACGCATTATGACTTAGACTTAGAACTACAGCATTGAGATTTTCACAGCCGATTTCATGCTTTCAGAAGAGTTTTTTATGAATTGCTTGAACTGTAGGCTGCTGTCGCCTAAGTGCCCTAGTTGCCTAAGTGATATAGAGGATTTTACTCCTAACTGGATGATAAAGCAGATCGGTCGATAGTTTGACGGGGACGTTTAGGTTGCGACGTGCCAGTTATTGATCAAACTTATGAATAGGGTGCGTGGTAGGGTGTCCCTTATAAGGTTGAACAATTTTTTTTTCAGCATACCCTCTATTTATTTTGAAACTACCTAGACAAAAATATTAAGTACATAATTTGACCTTGCTACGTCAACATTAACCCATGCCTACGGAGCTCTGAAGATTAAGACAAATCTGTTATTAACCCTTTCATACAAGTATAGTTAAATCAATTGAAATATTTTTATTTTATGAATAATATTTTGAATAATAATCAAAAAGAATAGTTAATTATTTATTAAAAGAACTTAAAATTAGAGATTATGCAGGATATTTTCTGTTGATGGTCTCTTTTTTACATTCTTGATAGAGATTTTTATGCTCGTGCACACAGCGTATTAAAAATTGTTTGTGTTCTTCCTTTGCAGTTATCAAAACATGAAAATCTTGCATAAGTTTTATAGCTTCTTCAGCTGTATCATTAACTGCTCTCAAAGAAAGAACCTTTCTTTCTGCCTGCGTAAAGGTAACGTTTTCGCCCCACGTAGAATTGGGTGTCTGGAGGAAGTTCTCATGAATTTTTAATCGAGAAAATAAATATATTGCTCTTGATGGACCCAAATTCACTAAATGATTTTCCTGAATCAAAAAATTAGAGACTTGTGTTTCTTCTTACCACAAAAGTAATCAGACAAACACAAATCGGCTGCTTTGCCGATAAATTTTGTCAACAGTTTCATAATCCTTACTCCCCTTTAAAAAGGAAAGATCTTGATTTGGTTTTTACAGCCAAACTAAATTCAAGCCATGGTTTCACATACATAACCGCAATGAATAACCAAATGGTTTGAAATGCTAGCTTATCCTTGGCACTTATTTTGAACTGCCATTAAAACAAACATATTTTCAAAGAATAAATAGATCTAGCCATTGATACATCGCTCCAGGTGGTTTGATTTTAATTTTTCTCTAACTATCTCCTCCTAAGAAAATAGTAGATCGTTCAATCAGTTCCCGGTAATCGTCACGTACAGTGGTTTTTAGCAGTTCTTTATTATAAAATGTCAACAATTGTTTTATTATTGTATTACAGAAATGTTGTGTGACGACATCGATGTATGTTTCCATAGCAGCAGGATTAATAGTTTTCCAGTTATCTCTAAATTTTTTGAAGAATGACGAGTTTTGGCGAATTTTAGTTTCGAACATACATTTTGAAACCAGTTCATAAAAGTGATGGTAGCAAGTAAAAATTATTAATGCCCTACATAGTTTCACTTCCAAAAGTACAGAAGCTCCTTCCAATCGCCCAGTATTAGACGCAGTTGTATCACAGCACATTATTTGCACTTTGTGATCAATGTTCCAGTCGCAAAGTGCGTTGAACAAGGTTTCAGTTTAATCTTGACCGGAAGAATTCTCTACTTTGGGTACAGCCAGAAGCTGTTCCTTTTATCCAAATGAAATTAGTATTGGAAGGCGTTCTACTTAAGAACTTCTCACGTCCAGTCCAAGTGATAATTTCCCGTCCAGTGAACGGTCACCATTTCAGGGATATGATTGAGAATGCGGTGCATTGAAGATCTGTTTATCAGAAAATAATCACAGCTAAGATCGAGTGCTTCAACCACAGCCTAAAGTATATAGACAGACGCCCTAATACTTTATTGACTTCTATGTAAGGCTGGCATTTTTTCGGCATAACTGCAAAAAGTTGCAGACCTAATCTCGGCCTGCCTGGTCAACATCTTTCAAAGATGTTTAGATCCAGGCCACGTACCCACAACTTGGAGAACGACCACAGTCGTCTTCATACCCAAGACTGGAAAATACTCACATGTCAACCCAAAGGATTTTCGGATTATAAGCATATCCTCCTTTCTTCTAAAGATCTTGGAAAAATGTATCGATTTATTCATCCGCCACTTAGTCACAGACAAACTTTCGATCTCTCAGCATGCTTACAATAAGGGCAAATATGTGGAAACAGCCCTGCACTCACTTGTTGGCACTATAGAAAGATTCAAGGAATGTACTCTCACTGCCTTTGTCGATATCGAGGGGGCCTTCAATAACATAGAACGTCACGCAATAACCTCAGAACTCAACAGACTTGGGATCGAAAAGCCTATATTGACTTTTATCCACCGGCTTCTCAATAACAGAGTGATAAGCTCGAAGCTTGGTGATACCACGATCCTCAAATCTGTTAACAGAGATACAGCGCAGGGTGGTGAACTCTCCCCTCTACTGTGGAACATAGTGGTCAACGAACTACTTGGAAAATAGATGGGACTGGGTGTAAGGTCATTGCCTATGCAGATGACATTGCCGTAGCTGTTTCTGAAAAATATTATGCAATTTGTCCTATCCAAGCTAGTGAAACGGACTATTGAATGCGGCCTAGGTGTCAATCTGCAAAAAACGGATCTAGTCCTCTTTACTAGGAAGTACAAAATTTCTAACTTTGACCCTCCCACACTATGCGGGACCCCCTTGGTGCTAAGCGACTCTCTACTGCTGTAAAAAGGCCATTGGCTGCAATTGGGGACTGCAACCCCGAATGGTTCCCTGGCTATTTATATCAGTAGTCAGAGCCATTCTGTTATATGGTGTCGCAATTTGGTGGACCGCACTCAACAAGAGAATCAACATCACCCCACTCGCTAGAGTATAGAGGATGGCATGCGTATGCATCAGCGGGGCGCTAAGGACTACCTCAGCCGAAGCATTAAACATACTCCTCAACCTGCCACTGATAGAACTAATTGGCAGACAGACAGCAGCTAGCACGGCGATTAGATTAAGAGCGCTGAGCAGCTGGAAGGAACTGCAGTCTGGACATTCAACGATCCTAGACCGGTATGCCTCTATACCCATAGATACAGACCTCACTGCACCTAAACTCCTCTTCGTGAAGAATTTCTCAACCAGCATACCGCCCAGATCTTATTGGAAGTCTGAACACCAAACGCTGGAAGGTCCACTGCGAATCTTCACAGATGGATCGAAGATGGATGCAGGTGTGGGTGCTGGTGTCTATTCCAAAGATGTAAATTTCCGGATATCTTTTCGACTACCTAATCACTGTAGCGTCTTTCAGGCTGAAACTATAGCGATTAAGGAAGCCCTGTTCTGGCACAGATATCATCACCTGTTCCGATAGCCAGGGAGCGATCAAATCTCTGGATTCAGTCACCTTTAATTCCAAGACTTCCCTTAACTGCCGACTATCTCTTAACGAGATGGCCAAGTATTTTAGCATCCAACTTATGTGGGTGCCGGGACACTGATATTCCAGAGAATTGCGAAGCGGACGAACTCGTTAGAAAGGGCAAAAAACTCCGTACTCTCTCCGGGTGGAACCCACCCTCCATGCCTATCGCTACTACAAAACATCTTCTACAGCTTGAAACGCTTGCTCAAACAAACCGCAGATGGATATCTGGAACAGGATGCCTCATTACCATACATCTATGGCCTTTGGTCGATCCGAAGCGATCGCTCGGCTTGATCAGATTAAGCAGGCCAAACCTCAGATCTTTAAGATCTTTAACAGGGCATTGTGCCATCGGAACTCACGCATCTAGACTAGGCCTTCCCTATAATGATTTCTGTAGAAGCTGAATGGACGAGGATAGAGAAGAAAAACATTTGCTATGTAATGGCGGTGCTCTTTCATCCCGCAGATTCAGACTTCTGAGGGCCCATTTCTTTGTTAATCTGGCTGAACTGAGCAGCATCAAAATTAGCCCTCTTCTGCGCTTTATCAAAATCACAAATTGGCTTGCGGAATAGGTAGCCTACGATCCGCATGGTAACACAATGGGCCGATGTTTGGCTTAAGTGTGTCTGCAGTCCGTATGCGCGGCAGCCCCCTCAACCTAACCTAACCTAACCTATTGTTCTTTATTTTTTATTTTATTTTGCGTCCATTTGGTTCCCACGATGTCAACCATCTACAGAGCCACCATTCCCTATGCGAAGGCACCCGGTATCGCATATGGACCGTACGTTCGGGATTCACATGTTTAGATTCTCTGCACCTTTCAGTTCTCGGCACATATTTCAACCACCTTAATTTGTGAACTTTCCAAGAGCCAACGCCGACGGAGACTTGTTCCGGTGCAACCACGAATAAAAGTGTAATTCTTTGGTACATTCTCTCCAGTCGCGAGGAGAGATCGCTATAGTGAAACGAAGGAGATCCAGATCTAAAGTTTTCGTCGATCTGGACTGGCATACTCAAAAAACATCTACTATTACCTGTACCAATAGCCATCTTACATTCATTGGTAGTTTGTTTAATAGCTGTCCTGTAGAAATTGAACACCCCTTCTTGAGTTTCAACTGCTGGTGTTGCTCTTGTCTCTAAGGACTTATGAGCTGTCAATTTTTTAACAGGATCCACGCACGAGTTACCTACATGTTGGCAACCCTACCCGTAGATATATCCTCCAGTCACCTGATGTTTATTTGTCTTATTTGCTTATATTTCATGTGCCACGTGATACTCTCTCCTATCGTCCACGTGTCACCTGATTATGTCTCCGCCTACTAACCACCCGATCTCTCCTTTGTCTCATGGCGTCACTAACCTATCGCCAGATCCTTTGTTTGTCTTACATGCTAAATGTCAAGTGATCCTTTGTTTGTCTTACAAGTGTAGTGTCACGTGATCCTGTGTTTGTTTATTTGTGTAATGTTACGTGACCCATTTCTCCTTGTGTATAAAAGGAGGACAGTTGGTGGAGAGCCAGTCAGTTTAGTGAAAACTGTTAAAGTGTAAAAATAAAACTTAATTAAGAGCAAAATCGCTGTTTTATTGGGTCTGTAACTCACGCAACTGATTCTATGGGTTTGAGATTTTGATTTAGGGAAAGTCCTCTGTATACAGTATCGGAAGTAGTTATTTGTATTTTCACTTATGGAAACAAAGAAATTAAAACAAAAAAAACTGGAAGTCTGAGGTGCTTTAGCTTTGTCCGATACTAAATAAGTTAACACGCTATTCCTTTTCCCATACCTGTCCCATATATAATTCACCTTCCATAAAACTGCTGACATCATGTTATCACACCGCTTCGCTATTCTCGCTATTCCCTTTCCCATACCTGTCCCAAATAAGATGCACCCAGATAAAACTGCTGAAATCAAAGTATAATTTCTTAGTCTGAACAACTCAAGTGATTTACACATGTAAAATCGGATCTCCCGAGTAACAGTCATACGAAAAAAAGTCACCTCGTCATAACTTGATAGAAGCCATTCCATAAGAACACGTCTTACAAGTGCTGTCACTAAGTGCGTATAAACCGTTCACGAAAGAACATGGTTAGATCAATCAAAAAGAGAAAAAGGCAGTGCCGACATGCAGATTGCACGGTTTAACTGACCAACTCAACCATCGAGTGAACTGTGGCGGAACCCGTACCACAAGTAAAGCGAAACAAGGAGCTAACAGGAAGAAATACGGACCACCCAAACAAGTCGAAGAGATGTTCCAACTCTCAATCATACTGTAAGCCATATACAATCGTAACTAAAATAATATACACAGATTGAATATATATGTATATATGTAAAGAGTGATCTGCTTTTCAAATACCTTATTAAATGTAGTAGTACTTACGAATTTTATATTGTAACCCTTCATCATTAAGCTGCCATTCATTTAAACAAATCATTTAAACAAATACAAGAAATGTTGACCCAAATTACGGGAGCAATTAATACACATTATCATCATAATCATCTTCTGACCCGCATGATCCACTAAAGGAGTCGAGGGGGTAAACCACGAACGAGAGATCTGCAGGCAACTCGATACTCCGTCAACGACTCTAATTCATCGGGGGTTATGCCCTAGCGTAACCATGCTAACTTATGGACTTAGTCCAACCATCTCATCCTGGGTCTGCCAAGTGGTGGCCTACACGATGGAACCGCAATCAATGCCCGCCTCGGAAGTCGTGAAATGAGACAATCGCCCCAGTTTGCCAATCGCCAGGTGTCTTACCGCGTTCCCAGACACGAGAGAATAACACGAGAGAGCCATAACACATTGCCTTAAGCATTTCTGGCCGGAATTCATCCCCATCAACGGATTTGCCAACTTTTAGCGAATCTATCGCCAAAATGCCTTCCTCAACCGTTGGACAATTCTCTGCCCCATTTAAGACTTCGGGTCTGTTGTCCTCCGTTCCCTGTGCGGGACTCAGCAGCTCTGAAAAGTGCTCGCTCCATCTGCGCAAGATGTCCTCCTCATTGGAAAGCACCACACCTTTTTTGGATTTAACTCCTTCGATGCACCTTTTCAACACCTTTTCGCAGATCTCTTTCGCTTTCCAACTTCTCGCCGAACACATTCCAATACTGCTCTTTAGCTGGTCAGCCAACTTGCAGGTTTTTCGCGCCTCGGTGTACCGGTAACGAGAAGCAGAATCCCCAAGAGAATCCAGTAACTGTAGATTTTCTTCTTCACACTGATGGCTTCTTCAACTCCGGGTGTTTTAAACCACGCAATTCTTATCTCACCACCAGCCGCGACACCAAACCGTTTCAATCCACAAACATCGCATGCAGAGGAAATGACAGCTGTTGAAAACAACCGCCAGTCTTCTTGCACATGCGATGGAACAGTTGGAATTTGCTCAAACCTTTGAGATATGTAACGTACAAAATTTAGCCGTAGCCCACTGTCTTGTAGTTTCTTTCACCGCATGCGTGTAACCACTCTTGGTTTCCGTCTTGTCAGAAGAGATACTAGAATGTCACAAGCCATACGTTTCCCACACGCTGTTACCACAAAAAGATCTATCACCGATTTATGTATTTATGGATTTCTTTGTGTGGAAGAAGGTGTTCATTATGGACATGCCATTTGCACAGAAGAAGCCCAACAGCTTCTCTCCGTTCGCGTTCTAGTGGGGATCACTATTCCTCCCAATCACACTCCCCCAAGTCTTTACATCAACACCCACATGAGCATTGAAGTCACCCATCATTACTCCACTACCCTATCAAGTGCAGCATTAATACAAGTTACGAATCAGCGCAAGCAACAAGGCAATTTAGTTGCTTGGGTGTTGACTGTACCCAATTGCATCAGCGGTACCTTGTTTACCACAAATAATAGCCAAATGTATAAACAAGCATATTGGATAATATGATCGTTGACTGTACTATCCCTTGAATCAGCGGTATCTTGTTTACCAAAACCTTAGTGGCAATGGCACTCTTTCAAGCGATTTGCTGCTGAGAGCATTGCAAGGCAGCAGTGTAAATTTGGAGTTCTCCTCGGCACGTCGTTTGCCGACCAATAACTTCCTCATAAAGGGAAACGTTTATTAGGTTAAATTAAGCAAAGATTTGGTAAATAAATCTATAGTAAGAACAATAAATTGTGTTATGCATATTATTTAATTGGCGACCAACTTACAGTGACGTGAAAAAGTTTAACCACATTTAAATGATACGAATTCGCGTTACTGGGTATCTACAGCGGACTAGCGAGACTTTTAGCATTTGTCCAGTGGTACAGTTTTTAAAGTTATTAAAACTGTATCGCAAAAGAAAGTGAGAAATTAATTAGAAACTGTTTAATAAATATGTAATTTGGAAAAAAAAGAAAACAATTCAAACAATAAGTTGAAAAAAAAAAACAACTCAAATCCAAAGAAAAAATAAATTTAAAATAGATTGTTCAGTGGCACAGCACTTGAGAGATAAAAAAATACCCGAAAGTGAAAAAACATTTATCATCTATTCTTTAATAATTAATATAAAAAAAAGTAAAAAAAACAATACAAGTCCACAAAAAGAAACGAAGTGATATATATATATATATATATATATATATATATATATATATATATATATATAAATTCAATAAGTTAAGTTAAATAAGTACGTCTAAAAAAAATTGGAGAAAAGAAAATAGTCAAATCAACAAAGCATCTACCATCTGAACAACTCCTCATCAACAACTACGTGAAGAAGAAATAATATTCATAATTATTGTATTGAATATATTATATATATATATAATAATTGTAAATGTAATAATAGTCATAATTATTGAATGAAGTATTGAATTTCATTGTATTAATATTCTAGATAAAAGTTTTTTTGTTATCTGCAAGTTGAATTTCTTTAAAGCACACAAATAACCCTATTTATTATTTAAGTAAATTTCTCTCCATATACTTTATAATAATATTTGTTACTTTAATTAAGCTATAATTTATTATGCGAGCTATATTGATTAAATGTTACATTTAACACAAATTGTGAATTGATTAAATGTTAGTGTTTAAGAATATCATGTTCATACATTTGTAAAGTCTGTACTATGTTGTATTTGTATTATATTGTATATTTACTCAGTTCGATTTTTCTAATTAACTCTAATAATCGTTCATAATATAATTTGTTCAACGTTGCCTAACATTGTACATGCACCCTATTTTTTCTTCGCTCAAAGAATAATGTACCTTCATATTGTAACTTAATAAGCGCTCTGCAATTTCAAGGTCGATCTTATCTCCAATTGTATTCCATCTCTATTACTCTTATGTAAGTTTAATTAACATTGTAATCGCATATCGCGACAAGTGGAAGCGGTTCCTTTTGGTAGAGTCCTCGATCGACTGATTTCTCTGCCATTTGGATCGTGACCACAGCGGAGCAAACATCAAAATTGGTAACCATATAAATTTATTATTTTTCTGGAGCAGGTTTTTTCATCGTTGGAGGAATTTTCTATGGGCATCATCGTTCTCATCTTCGCCTCTTAACTACAATCAATCTTCCCTAGTTTCGAAAATTAATTATTACAGTCCTATACAGTTAGATTTAACACAAATTGTGAATTGAATTTAGTTCAACTATTCGTTTTGTTTTGAATCTGATCCAATAATGGACGTGGCACAGTTCAGTGCAATAGTTACAGCTAGGAATAAAGTTGTAGGCTCTGCAGATCAGACTTTAACATTTTTCAACACGGTGCTTAACTTTAAAGCATTTTTAAGCATTTTACATATTCCGATAAAACACCCATTTATCTCATAGAACAGGAAATGTCGACTTTACGTCAAGGCAGATTACAAATCGTCGAATTCCATGATGAGGTTGAAAAAAAATTCACTCTGCTGGTTAATAAGACAATAAGTCTGCATGATGGCAATAAGCGTCTTATTGAATCTCTTTCTCAAAAATATCCACAACACGCGCTAAGAATTTTTATTTCTGGTTTACAAAAACCTATGTGCGACGTCTTATTTTCGTCTAGACCAACAGACTTGCCTGTCGCTCTAACTCTTGCACAAGAGCTTGCAGCTAACCAGGCAAGGTATAATTTTGGTAAAACAGAGTGGCCTATTTCATCTAAGCAGAATAACTACCACAATCTGTTCACTCCATATAATTCACCTCACTTTAGGCAAATTTCTGCTAAACAGATGCATCATGGACCAACTGCTATGGATATATATATAGCTTCTCAATATAGGAATACAACTAATTTTGGGAAGCCGCTTCAGATTCCTAATCATATTCGGATGTCCATGGCACCAATCCCTACCAATCAACAAGAGATACCATATCCTAATCAATATCAAAGGTCCATGCAGAAACAGAATAACTGCCAAATGCATTCTAACATCCCATACCATTACAAGCGACATCGCGAATCTGACAGGCAAACAGTCCCTAAACTGCAGAGAATCAACCATCACCAGACAGACAACCAACCAAACCAGACCTTATTAGCAAACAACACAGCTGTAGACAACCAACACTGTCCTTACGGATGTAATGACACAATTTCGGCCGACAGAGGGTTTATTACGGTGAGGAAGAGTATAATGAAATCAGGTGTACAGAACATAACGACTTAACAGACACATTTGATCATATTAATTTTTTAGGGGAAAGTCCCTCCTGCCATACGTTAGTCGAACCTTGGCAGGAAAGGAAGTTAAGCTCTTAGTGGACACGAGGGCGTCTAAGAACTATATTCGGGATCTAAGCTTTCATAAAGCTTTCAAGCCAATTACAATACCATTCCATGTTAAGTCAATACACGGAAGAAATCTTGCCACATCGAAATGCGTTATAAATATATTGAATAGTAATACTAATTTTTCCTACTGCCAAACCTTAAAACGTTTGACGGAATCATTGGATTTGATATTTTAAAAATTAAAAAAAAAATTAGGTGCAAAGTTAAATTTAGAAAAGGAACTATAACATACAATGGGGGTGAGGATAAGCTCTTATATTTTTACTATAGAGATGTTAACAGTATTTCTTTGGTAAGCAAATCTGTTGCTTTAGATGTAAATAAGAAAATATCCTCATTGATAACTCGGCACAGGAAAGTGTTTGCTGATCCTAACGAAGCTTTGCATTTTAATACAAATGTAGTTGTAACAATAAGAACAACCGATAAGGACCCTGTTTACTCCAAACCCTATTACCAACGAAATAGAGAGTTTGCTTCTAAGCGGAATAATAAAGCCACCGCGATCTCCTTATAACAATCCTTTATGAATTGTCGACAAAAAAGGGGTAGATGAGGCGGGTAAACGAAAAATGTGCTTAATAGTAGATTTCCGTAAACTGAATAGTAAAACTATTAGTGACAGATATCCTATGCCCGATACTTCTACTATTCCTGCAAATCTTGGAAAATCTTTTGTATTTACAACTTTGGATCTCAAATCAGGTTTTCATCAGATTAAATTAGCGGAGCGGGATAGAGAAAAGACAGCATTTTCATTAAATAATGGTAAATATGAATTCTGCAGGTTACCTTTGGGATTAAAAAACGCTCCAAGCTTATTCCAACGTGCAATAGATGACGTTATTAGAACAGAGATAAGTAAATGCTGCTACGTTTATATGGATGACGTCAGACGTCAACACCTAGAAGACGTGGATGGAATACTGAAACTGCTATTTGAAGCAAATATGCGCGTGGAACCAACGAAATCTTAATTCTTTAGAGAGGATTTAGGGTTTTTGGGTTTTGTAGTATCTAGTAAGGGAATACGAACCTGCCCAGAGAAAATAAAAGATATCGTAGAATACGAGGTTCCATGTACCCAACGTAGTTTACGATCTTTCGTCGGGTTATCTGGGTACTATAGGCGCTTCATTAGGGACAGCGCCCGCAAAACCACTTACGAGGTACCTTAGAGGTGAGAATGGTAAAGTAGGGACAAGGTCGACTAAAAATATCAAGATGGAGTAAGATAAGGAGGAAACGGATGCCTTCATTAGAAAAACCGTTGCTATTTCAGATAAAAACCTAAACCTAAAGGTTGAGGAGCTCTCACCGACATTTTTCTACAAACCTGGCAAGGAGAATTTTGTTGCTGACGCTTTGTCTGGGCAGCATATAAATACTCTGGAACAATCTGAAAGTTTGGACTCGATGACAGTTTATAGCGAGGCCTATTTAACTAATACCATACGTACTGTGCGAAATCCATTGAACAGCTTTAGAAATCAAATTAGTCTTACCCAGGGACCAGGGTCTCTTAAGAAAAAAAAGGTAATTTTCAAGTCGCAAATGCGGCATACGGTAACATTTGAAGACATAAATACCCTCCTCCCAATTCTTAAGGATGTAATCAATCCTAACGTTATGAACGCAATTCATTCCGACTTGTCGGTTTTAGCACAGATCCAAAACAAACTCATTAATTCTTTCCCTTCAGTAAAGCTCTATCACACTGGAAAAATTGTAACAGATATTTTTGACCCAACGATCAGAAGATTCTTGTTACCGAACACAATCGAGCTCATGGATCAGTTCGCGAAAGTTCACAACAGGTCCTAAACGATTATTATTTTCCGAATGTTAAGAAAAGATTAAAGGAGATAGTTTCGAAATGTAAAGTCTGTTATGAAGTGAAATATCAAAGACACCCACGTAAACATGAGATAGGAGAAACACCGATACCATGTTATTGTGGGGAGATTCTTCATATGGACATTTATTCGACGGCTGGTTCTTGTTTCTTAACTTGTTGTGATAAGTTTTCCAAATTTGCAATTGTGAATAATGAATGTTTATATAAAAAGAACCGCTTTTAGAAATACTAAATCTTTTCAATAATACCAAAACTGTTGTCTGCGACAATGAGAAGTCTTTTACTTCGGAAAGTCATTGCTAAGGGATAATTTTGGTATAACAATTTTCACTACACTTGCCTTTAACAGTGGTACAAATGGACAGGTGGACAGGTTTTAATAGCACGATTTCCGAGATAGCAAGGTGTCTAGGATTAGAACAAGACATCAGTGATACTGCTGAACTCCTTTTACTTGCCACAAGCAAGTACAACAGGACGATTGACAGTCAGGCCAATCGATATTATTCATTCTATTCCAACTGCATTAGGAGATGAAATTAGAAAAAAGATTGCCTATAACCAAAATATCTACCTAAAATACCATAAAAAATAGACAAACACGACAAAAAAGTCTTTGTAAAAACAAATAAAAGAATTGGAAACAAGTTTAGTACACTCTTTGTTGAAAAGATCTCGGAACCACCGTTCTTATTGATAATAGAAAAGTACACAAAAACAACCTTAGGTAGCATTACACGCTTCACTGACTGACACTTTTGAGAACTGGTCCCACATAACACAATCTATTACACTGAATACTTCATCATTATTTGCTTCTGAACTCAACGAAACGTTTCTCTCCATAGTTTATTTTAGTTCAACTTCTACCTTACTACTTTACTTTCATGTACATTAATCGTAAAATTAGAAAAATTAATAAATTGATTAATCATAATATTCTGAAATTAATAGTTATTATAATTAAGAATTATATTGTAATACAAAAATATATACATAAATATAATATGTAATTGTAAGCAAATCTCAAACATTTGAATTATAGATAAGACTAAAGTTTGTAAAGAATATTGTAAAGATATCGAAATGGTATAAGGAAGCCGTGGACGTCTTCGTTTAAAAGGGGGAGTAGTTACGGATCAGCACAAACAACAAGGCAATTTAGTTGCATATTGGATAATATGATCGTTGACTGTACTATCCCTTGAATCAGCGGTATCTTGTTTACGAAAACCTAAGTGGCAATAGCACTCTTTCAAGCGATTTGCTGCTGAGAGCATTGCAAGGCAGCAGTGTAAATTTGGAGTTCTCCTCGGCGAGTCGTTTGCCGACCAATAACTTCCTCATAAAGGAAAATGTTTATTAAGTTAAATTAATCAAAGATTTGGTAAATAACTCCATAAGTAAAGAACAATAAATTTTGTTATGCATATTATTTAATTTACACAAATGGAACAAATTAAATTATTAAGTAATTGCATACAACAAGTTGATTGCAGAGTTAATCCTCCCCAACTTCATACTCAAACACTTACCATCCCCCGAACTGAGAAATATCTAATGGAAATTGCGTTATTGATCTGCAGGTTTTCGAAGGAAATCCTGTCCAGAATGTTTCTTGGATCCACTCTGTGGAACACAAAAATCCTGTCCAGTATGTTTCTTGAATCCAGTCTATAGAATCCATCCTACTAGATGGAAAAACTATGAAATTGTTAAAACCAAATCTATCTTTAGAGCAATAGTCCAACATATTATGCAGAAGATGAGAGGTCCAGCGGAAGCACCCCTTATTTCATATAATATTTTTGACGACGAATAGTCAAAATTCAAAAAATGATTGTCTTCGATAAAAGAGACGTTCGTACGCTTGACCACGAACTTAATTCGATGAATTAGCAAGGGCAAAGCATAGACGAGTCTCTCTTGATAAACAAATTGAAGAGGGAAGATTATTCAGAAATTATAGGAACAGAGCCCTAGACATATTTATCAGAGTACTCAATGGTGATGTTTCAAGGACCTAAGACATTACCAGAGGCTTATACATCTTGGATGGAAACTGATCAATCAGTTCAAACCAAAAACAATTTACGTATATGAACCGACATGTTAATTTTCCGGCTCGAAGAAGATCAAGTGATTTGACCAATCTACCACGAAAACAACAACGCCTTTTAGCCACACATACCGTACAAGAGTCCGGGAAACGATAGTTTCATCGATTTGTTTGTCCTTCCTTGTCGGGTAGTGGAACGATCGGTACGTGCAGTGTGCGTGCAGAAATTAGAACCACACCATCGGAGCCGATCTACCAGAAAACATTCCCATATCCGACTGATTTAAGATCCGAAGTGGAAAAGAAAATCGAGAAGATGCTTGCATATGGTATTATAAGGCCATCAAAGAGCCCTTATTATTCTTCTGTTTGGATTGTCCCAAAGAAGGCCAATTCGGCAGGAGAAAGGCAATATAGACTGGTAATAGACTTCAAACGTCGAACGGCAGTCACTATTCCAGACACTTAACCAATACCGGATATCACCAATACTTTAGCCAGTCTTGGCCAGAGTAGATACTTCAAAACTATCGACTTAAAGTCCGGTTTACACCAGATTAGAATGAAAGCCAGTGACATGCCGAAAACGGCGTTCTCTACGGCGGTCTCTTTCGTTCGGCCTGAAAATCGCGCCGGCCATTTTTCAAAGGACAATTACCGACGTTCTTAAACCACTCATAGGAAAAATATGTTACGTCCATATCGACGACATTATTGTCCTTGGAAAAGACAGAGATCATGTGTAAAATCTAGACAAAGTCTTAACCTTACTGAAAAAATCCAATCTGAGAGTAAATCGAGGCAAATCTACGTTTTTTAGAACACAAATTGATTTTCTTGGTTATATTATAACACAAGATGGAATTCTCCCAGATCTTAAAAGAATTGAAGTTATTAAGCGTATTCCACTGCCAAAAAACCTGAAGGAATTAAAAAGCTTCATATTATGGGAAATTAATAAAAGATTTTGCAGAAATTGCAAGACCCTTAACAAACTTAACCCGAGGAGCAAACGCAGAAATAAAAGCCAATCAGTTGAAAAAAAATAAGTTAAAAGACATGCTTACTTCCTCAGATGTACTGATCTTTCCAAATTTGGACAGATGCTTCCAACTTTGCGATTAGAGCCGTCCTTTCACAGGGCGAGAACAACAAGGATAGACCAATAACTTAGTATCGAGGTCCTTGAATAAGGTCAAAGAGAATTATTCTATCATAAAAAATAACTATTAGCAATAGTTTGGGCACTCGACAAACTAAGAACGTATATTTCTGGAGCCAAGAAAGTCAAGATTATAACAGACCACAAGCCCCTAACATTCGCATTGAGTAACTGAAGACATAATGCAAAACTCAAGAGGTGGAAAGATAAGATCGAGGAATTCAACTATTCGCTAATATACAAACCAGCCAAACAAAGTAAAATGTTCTAACTTAAGCTTCTGGAATACAACACAGTGCCGAAGAATCTCATACCACATAGTGGGCAACCATCAACATATTTCGGAATAAAATTTTATTCTCAGAAGAAAAAGAAATGTTATGTCACGAGAATCGACATCCAAAATATATTAGGAATTATATTAAGCTGTCATCATTTACTAAGGAAATCTTAATTCAAATTTTAAAGGAAAAACTTAATGCCAAAATATTAAATGGAATTAAAATTCCCGTAAAATATATTTCACTGCTACAAGATGTATATAGAAACTTCTTCTCCAATTATCGAATTAGAATAACACAGAAAATGGTTACCGACATTTCAAATGAAGAAAACTAACTGAGTGGAATTCAAAAAGAGCACAAAATAGATCATCGTAACCGCAAGGAAAATAAAGAGTTAATCCTTGAAAAAATTACTTTCCACAAAAACCCTTCTACACGGGACCACCGTTTGCATTATTATTCCTTAGGAACGGATTATTCTTTACTAATGAACAACATCGAGCCTTTCTGGCAACTTCAAATTCCCTGGAAGTTTGGCACAAAAGGATTGGACATCTCAACCTGTCGTCGCTTAGGCAAATACAGTTGAAAAAATAGTAACAGGATTGAATCTGAATAAATAAAGCGCTACTTGTGACTCATGTATCTGTGCAAAACAATCCGTGAAGCCGGTTAGAACTTGTGATACCAAGAGAAGCTTTAAAAGACTCGAGCTGATACATTCGGATGAATGTGAAACTTTAAGCAAATTAGTCTATGTTATAACGTTTTAGAGGACTTTACTCGACACATTTCTGTTTATTTCAGAGAAACAGACGGGTGAGTCTATTAAGTCGTTAAAAAGTGACAATGGATCCGAGTATAGTAAGGAAAGCTTAACAAAGTAAGACGTAAAATCAGCGGGTTCCCCAATTTTGTTTAATTTAAATTTGCAGAAGTGTCTAATTGTACTACATCTTTCGCTTATTGTTTTTTCTAAAGTCGTACTGTGTTGACACGGTGTTTTCAGTTCTGATTATATTGTCTGTAAACATTAAACTAATAGTGAAAAGGTTTTTCTATTCGGTGTTTCTTTTGTTGGATTGCACTCAATGGCCGACACCGAACGCCGCGGAGTCTCATCACAGATCTCTTCGATCGGTAAACAAATCGGGAACGTCTTTTAAAATATCAAGCTCTTAGACGCTCTAAATTTAATGTTTATTAATCGCTTCGAATCACTAAAATACGACTTATCAAACACCATCATTACTGCGGTAAAAAATGAGCTAAAAAGTGAAATAAAAACCCTTTGAAGAGCAATTGCATAGCAAATTAAATCTGTTAAAATCGGGATTTAAAAAGGAATTGGAATTAGTGAAACAAAAGTTTAATGATTCATGTCTTTCTCTTCATAAGTCAACTCAATCTCTGGAGAATAAAAACAAACTTCTCAGAGACCAAACCGATTTCTTCTCCCGCAAGAGCATTGCTGGTGCTATTGTTTTGCATGGAGTACCGATGAGTGAAAACGAAGATGTCAGGAATACTTTCAAATTATTATGCACTAAAATAAACATTAATAACGTTTCCCCTATATCCATTTCCCGCACTGCAGCGAAAAACAACTCTAGTGCTGTCATAGTGAAGCTTCCTCTAGAAGAAAATAGAGTGTGTCTATTAATGGGTCTCCTGCTTACAACAAGGAGAGTTCACGTCATCTTTCTCTTCTTGACATTGGATTTAATAGCAACAGGTTTCTTCGCGTATATAAGAGCAGTGGAATTGAAGAGCGACACACTTCTAAAATCTGTATTTACGAGTTTCGGAAGAGTGTTTGTAAAGAAAAAAAGACAATCCAATTGCAGTTTCTGACATGTCTGCGTTAGTGTTAATCTTCTCAGCCGAAACCGCTCATTCGCCCTTTACATCCGCATTGACCGTACTTCTTCAGGAGGTGCTTCTGGGAGTCATACATAATATGAATCAGCTGACTGAGTTGCCAACTCTCTTCATTCTGTTTTTTGTTTACTTTCATATGACGAACTGCTGTTCCCACTGTTTTGTTAATTCATATTTTCTACTTCTAATGTATTTATATGTTTATTATTTTTGTCTTTATTTATCATATCTTATTAATGTTTGTATCTTTCAAATAACTATTTCTTGTTACTATTTTGTTAATTATATGTTTAATTTTCCTATGATATGGTTTCCTTTGATACGTTCTGAAGGCGGTATAGTTATATTTTTAAAACCATTATTTATCTTTTTGTGTGAACTTAAACCATCCGGATAAAATCAGGACCATCAATGCAATGTGTGGGTCAAATCAGGGAATTAAGGTTTGCCACTTAAATGTCGAAAGCATTCGAGCAAAATATACGATATTTTATCAAACGTCTGTACCTCTAAAATTGATGTGTTGATGGTCTCTGAATCTTGGCTTAACTGTCATATTCCATCTAATATGGTTGATTTCCCTAATTTCAAATTGTTTAGAAATGACCGTGCAGATAGGGTAGGTGCGGGTGTGTGTATTTATGCCAAAACTTCATTGATGCCTAAATTTGTTTACATGTCTTTTAGGTCTGTGATTCAATGTTGTTATGTCGAAGTTAGTGCTTTGAATGAGAAAATGCTCTTGGTCGCTGTGTACTCGCCTCCTAAATATTTCTTAGAAGAAAACGTAGAAGAACTTGAATAAACCTTACTAAAATTTCAAAACTATTATTATATATAAGTTCTGGTGGGTGGTGACTTTAATGTTAATATACATAAATTTAATAATACATTTAGTCTATTTCAATTTTTCTGTGATAAGGTTGGGTTATCTCCCATTAATTGTCTTTACCCTACTTGTCTTAAATCTCTTCAAAACCCCTCACTACTTGGCAAGTTTTTAACTAACAATACTACTAATGTTATATGTTCCGACCAAATAGGTATGACTAGTGATTTTATTCATGATTTAATTTTTTGTTCACTTAATTTCTCTGTAGACCGACACAACTGTGATACGTTTTTCAACTTTAGATCTTTTAAAGACATACATTTTACTGAACTAACACATTCCCTTTACAACTTAAATTGGCGTGATATATATTTTACACCCAATGTTGACGAAAAGGTTGAAATTTTTAATAAACTAGTCGAATTCTTATTTGATAATTTCCTGCCTGTTTTAACTAACCGTATTAATTCTCGTCCATGCCCGTGGTTTAGTAGAGCAATTCAATGCAAAATTACCGAACGAGAACGTCTTTATAAAAAATTCAAACGTAACCCGACGCTGGAAACTAGGCTTGAATATACTTAGTTAACAAATGAAGTCATTGTGCTTATGCGCAATGCCAAGAAATCTTATTTTGTAAATAAACTCGAACCGAATTTGGGTTCTAAACAAGTGTGGAAAAATCTGAAAAATTTGGGTGTAGTATCAGATAGTAAGTTGTCTGTATGTTCGTTACCTCCTAATGAAGTAAGTGAGTTTGTTTCACCGGATGTTCCTGAAACGCCTGTAATTAGTTCTACTTATGATCTGAGCTCGAATGAGTCCTCCTCGAATTTTTGTTTTGAAGATGTTGATGAAATTGATGTATTCAATGCCATTAACTCAGTTAAATCAAATGCAATTGGAGCTGATAATATTTCCCCCCGGCTTTCAAAGCTTATTCTTCATCACATTATTTGTTATATACACCATATTTTTAATTTCTGTATTTAGCAAATATCTTTCCTTTTTCTAAAAAGTCAAATCCAAAATCTGACATTAGATCTGCTTAAGATACTACTGCAGTAACCATTCTCTCCTTCTTTCGAAAATGAAAAATAAATTTAATTTCTCGAATTCTTCCCTCCGATTGTGTAGTGAATATCTGCGAAATAGAGTACAGACGGTCATCACTGAACTTGGTCACTCTAATCCTAAAGTTGTTCGAGCGGGGTTTCCTCAAGGCTCTGTACTAGGACCTCCGTTATTCTGTCTTTTATCAATGATATTTTTTGATTTATTGATTAATTATATACCTTTCGCGTCCTATTGGCTTGATGGAAGATGGTATTGCTAGGATGAACGAAGATCTTGACAGTATTTCAAATTTGTCTAAAGACAAAAATCTGAAGCTGAAACCCATTAAGACTGTATCTATTGTATTTTCCCTTCATGAATTTTGTCTTAGTGATTTTTCACCTATAATAATTGATGGCAACCCCATCAATGCCATCAGTTCTGTAAAGTATCTTGGGTTTCATATTAACTCCTATGCTGTGATGGTGTTAAAGATTCTTTACGGAAAGTTTAGTATAGTTTTGTGCACTCCGCAGATTACGATATTCAGAGTCCCATTGTCAAAATAGGTTGATCAAAACGCTCATTATGCCCCACCTTTTGTTTAATTGTTCTGTGTATCCGCACTTAGATTCTGTTTGTAAACATAGGCTAAATTTTGCGTTTAATGACTGTGTTCGTTTTATTTAGAATATTCGCCGATCGTGCAGTGTGTCCAACTTGTCATCTTCTATTCTTGGTTTGAGGCTTGATCTGTATTTTGATTTTCAGAATATCTTAAAGCTGTTTAAGGTCATGAATAGTAAATCACCTAGTTATTTATTTGAAATGATACAATTTGCACAATCTAGTAGAGGTAAAACTCTTATAATACCCTTCTTTCTTCCGCATGGATTACAGATAATCAATTCTTACACTGCCTTTCAAAAACCACTTTTCCGATTCTTTTCGGATAACCATATCATAAATTGACCTGAATACTTTTAAATTAAAAGATTTTGCATGTTGTTCTTATTGATTCTACTTGATTCTACTTAAAGTCAAATTATAATTATTTATTTTAAAATCCATACTTCCAAAAGACGAATTGTCTTGTAGTATTGTATTGCAATTTTCATTAAATAAATAAATTTATGTTCTTGATAAGGGAAGCAATATTGGATTTGACCCAAGGAGTGCAGAGCCTAATATCGTGGGATACCAGAACGAACACGGTACTTACAGACTTTGGAAACCTGGGTCGCGATTTATCACCAAGTGCAGGGATGTGAAGTTTATGGAAGATGTACGGATTAATGAGGGGAACGTCAAAGTATCTCAACTGTACACGTCAAACATTGAATCGCTAGAAAGCCATACCCAAGAGAAGAAATTAATGAATAGGACAAAGTAAATGGGCTGGAATAAGACTTAACTGAACAGGAGATCTTAATTGAAGAATTGAAGACTAATGAATCCGCATGAAACTATTCAACACAACAGCTGAAGCAAATGGAAAATCGAGACGAATGTTATAATACTACGCAAGAGGAATACAACTCGGGGATGCGAAACGAGACTTGGGAGTTGGTAAACACACCTACTGTCAAACAGGTAATTAAATGTAAATGGGTCTTCAAAACTAAAAACAAGCAGGACTGTTCAGTGAAGCGCCGGAAGTCAGGATTGGTGGCAAAAGGCTATGAAAAAAATTTCTGGACTCGACTACACGAGCACTTACGCCCCAGTAGCCAGTATCCATTCAATTCGACTGATGCTGGCCATTGCAGCGGAGAACGGTCTTGAACTACATCACTTAGACGTGTCTTCGGCGTATCTTAACGGAGATCTTGACGTTCAGATAATCATGGAACAACCGTTTCCAGAATGACGATGCAAACAAAGTACATATGTATCTTGAAGAAAGCCATTTACGGACTTAAGCAGTCAGGCAGACAATGGAATTTGAGGTTGGACATAACCTTAAGGAAATTTAATTTCCTGCTATCTTCATATGACAGATGCGTATATTACAAAATTGGTGGAGGAACCATTACCATAATGACGATCTACGTCGATGACCTCCTCCTGGCAACCAACGACCCTCAAGATCATTTAAATTTATACCGCAAATTATCGAAAGATTTCGACATTTGTGATGTGGGAGAATCGAAACTTTGCGTTGGATTAGAAATTTTGCAAAGCAACGGAGACATCTTCAAAAATTTTACCAGCTAGCACCAGTTAAGATGCGACTGGAATATAACCCAACAATAAAGGGTGAAAGTGATAAAAAAAAGTGAGTGTCGATAAAACTTCCTACAGCCAACTTATCGGACGATTGTTGTATATTTCAATGTATAGTCGACCAGATATTTCATTCATTGTGAACGCTCTTTCACAGTACGTTGAGGACCCTAAGCGTCAGCACTGGACTGCAGGAGTTAATGTTATAAGGTACTTACTTGGTACTAAATCTTCTATGATTATTAGACAAACAACCAGTCAACTCCAGGCTTATTCGGACTCTGCTTGGCTCAGCTGGGCAGGAGATGTCGAAGACAGAAAGTCTCAATCCGGATTCGTTTTTATTTATACCGGTGAGACAATACAATACATAACACATCGTTCATGACCAGGCGAAACAAGGGAGGACCAAGCACATAGATGTGCGTTTCATTTCGTAAGAGAAGCGATAGCTAACAACATTATCAACATCAGTTACCTCTGATTCGAAGACATGATAACAGATGCACGACGAAAGCATTGGTGAAACAGACGCATTACAAGCACTCCAAAGATATGTGTTGTATACTTTGATTATATTTTTCTTGTAATTTCTTTTGATAATTTAAACCGATCTAAGAATTATTTTTTTTCATTTTATACACCATTTTTTCCATTGAATTGAATACATTATTAAGTTTCTCCCATTTTATTACTTATTTGAACATATATATTTTTTTAATTTGGTAACAAGTTAAGAGTATACTTTACATTGTTAATGACGACACGATTATGAAGTTGAGCGGGATCGATTTCTATTATTCTAACACCCACCCCATTACCGTCATATCCAACGGAAATCATTCATTTGGATATAATAGAAATTAAAAGAGAAAAGTTAATCACTTGTGTTGATAATTTTCAAAATTTACTAAAATCATCCACATCACAAAAAAATCAGTCCTACATGTTCGGAACAAAATAATCAAATTGCTACATTTGTTTACCGCCCTAAAATAATGCTCACGGAAACGAAGGTAGCTTTAAAAGCCCAATAATCTTCTACTACATAGAAGGACTTCATTCACTATCACTGTCTATCTTGCCCCACCTCAAAAGAGCGAGGTTAATGGTACCGCGGAAAGAGTCCATTTCACTATTGTCGAAATGATAAGATGCCTTCAGCAAGAATAGCAGGGCTTTTCTATAAAGGAAATTCTAAATATCGCAGTGGAGAGATACAACAATATAGTAAACTCTGTTACCAAAAAAGCAAGTAGACGTATTCTTTGGGAGAAAGCAAAGGATTAATTATCAAAATTTGGTAGATAGATATAGTTAATACAGACCTACGAAGTGGAATTTCCAGAAACCAAAGGAAAAAGCTTGATGGACAACAAAAAGTGGTCAAAACCGAAATAATACAATCCTGGAGACACGGTATACAAAAAAGACACACATATAAAACTGAAAGATACACGTATTTTTCAAAAAGAGACTGTGGGAGTAAATAATAGATTTACGATAACAACAACCGATGATAAGAATACAAATATCATACCTAAAAAGCATTCCTCCATTTTCAGATTAATAACCAGCTGTACCGAAGCTGCAGTCAACATATATAAATACAACACCACTATATAACTGCAATCAAACTTGGAGACGGTGAGATCACAACAATGACTATACTCAAATTTTAACAAACCTCAAAGTAAAGTCAACCCAACAACCAGCGAAGTCCAACAGATCAATCAATTGGTTAGGATCGGCATGGAAATTGCTTGAGATTGGGACACTATTCTGACAAAGCACAACGATTTAATCAATTCAATACTTAACCCAAGCAGCTAATAACTTAATAAAAGGACACAATAAAATCTCAGAAGAAGTCAACGCCAATAACACTGTAAGGTATGAACAGATCATATTCAATAAACTAGGAACTCTTAAAGACGAAATCGAAGAAATACTTATGGCAGCAGAGTTAGCAAAGAAAGGTATAGTACATGCAACCTTATTAGACAAAGCGGAAATCGCCGATATCTTATCTACAACAAACGCTACCATTTAAAAATTAAGTAGAGGCAATTCAGTATTCAGAGCCTATGATGTTTGTTAAAAATCCTACACTTTTGTATGCAATATACCTACTACAAACCAAAAAAAATCTACAATAATATCCTAATTCAATCAACAGAACAAAACAAGAAGAGAATGTATCTCATTTTCTCAATCTGCTTATATCACAAAAAAATTAATTTCGGTGTCATAGAAAAGTGCCCCATAATCCAAAGTACTACAGTAAGTAAAACAAACCAACTTCAAAGTATTGGACCTAATCATTGTATTATCAAAATTCTAAACGGTAAATATGCAACCTGTGACTTTCAGTTTCAAAGTAAACTGATAATACAACTAATAAACGAAGGGAATACATTTTTGACCAATTATAATGGTAATCTTTCATATAGCAATATAACTAAAAGCCTAAACGAGTTAAAACACCGCTTTGCTATTCCCTTTCCCATACCTGTCCCAACTAAGATGCCCTCAGACAAAACTGCTGACTACATAAAATGTATTTGATGCCAAACATTGTCAATTAAGCAAATAAATATGATCTTCGAATTATTGATAAGCAATGTAATCAAATTGTATGCATAAAAGAAAAAAGCATTAATAAGAAAATGCAGTTGTTGTTTGAAATCAGTGTAACGAGTTTTTTCCATGGGCCTGTGCATCCAGGGCAAAGTTGTTGACTGCTCTCAACTTGGCGAGATGCCAGCAACGATCCCTGTTAAATGCACAGGTCAAGTTGACATACAGCCTCCTCGCAGCGCCCTCTGGATAGCCTTTAAAGCAACCGCTTAGAGGTGAACTAATGTATGCAGCGGCCCCCTTGTCCAGGGGTTTAAGCCAGGACCCGGTCCTCCAGGTTCGGGGGTTGCGCGTGGGGTTAACTTCCCCACCGTGTAAAAAAAAAACATAGTTCAGAAACGACGAGAAGCTTCGGATACGGATGAGCCTACTGCTGACGGCCATGGACAACGAAATAAGGACAACGAGTTTCGGTTCTGCATGTGGAACGTGAGGTCCCTGAACAGACCACATGCAGCCGATGAACTTGCGGAAGCCCTCGAAGCTTATAAGGCAGATATCACCGCCATTCAGGAGGTGCGGTGGGATGGGCCCGGCAAAAAGAGGATGAAAAACTGCGATATTTACTTCGGCGATTGCTACAAAGAGCGAAGGCAGCGCTTATTCGGATGCGGGTTTGTTGTTCGAGGCAGGCTTAGGCAAGAAGTCTTAAGCTTTAAATACGTAAGCGAGTGCCTCAGAACAATCCGCATCAAGGCTACATTCGGCAACATCAGCCTGATATGCGCCCACGCCCCAAAGGAGGATTAAGATGACGACAGCAAAGACGACTTTTACGATCTCCTAAAAAGAACATACGATCAATGCCCCAGCTACGACACCAAGATCGTTCTAGGAGATTTCAACGCAATGCTGGGCAAGGAAGACATCTTTGCTAGAGTCATCGGGAAGCACAGCCTGCACGACAACACGTCCGAGAACGGACTCAGGCTTTTGGACTTCGTAACCGGCCGAAACCTCTTTGTAGCCAGCACGCGGTTCCCTCACCTCAACATCCACAAAGGGACCTGGCGGTCTCCTGATTAATCAACCGTCAACCAGATTGATCACATTGCGATCGACGTCAGACACTCCTCCAGCATTCTCGATGTCCGAACATTCCGAAGAGCCAATATCGACTCGGATCATTTCCTTGTTGTAGCCAAGGTAAGAACACGGATATCGATAGGACAACGGAGTAGAGCAAGACCAAAATAGTTTGACGTCGGAAAGCTACAATCGCAATTGACCGCTGGGAACTCTGCAGATCGAGTCTCCCAAAAGCTCTCAGAGAGTCCAACCCTGCCAGGCGAAACAATCGACCAACAATGGAACCGTTGTCAAAAAGCCATCAGAGAAGCTGCATCTGATATACTGGGTTTTAAAACGCCATCCCAAAAAACCCCTGGTTTGACAACTAGTGCAGGCAGGCACATTCAGCGCAGCAACCAGCATACGCTGGACACAAGGACGAGAGCGGTTCGTGAGCTCTAAGAACTTAAAAGAAGGGAAGAGCACCGGCTTCTCAAAAAGAAAAAGGAAAGATCATGAGAAGCGCGCGACCGAGGACATGAAGAGGTGTTACGGCAGAAATGACGTCCGAAAGTTCTACCAACGGGTAAAAAAACTATCCAATGGATACAAAATTCGGACAGAAGCCTATCGTGACTCAGAGGGACAACTCGTAGTTGATTCGCAGTCGATACTGAGAATCTGGAAGGATAATTTCTGTAGACTCTTAAACGACGAGGAAGACTCCAATACCGCTGTCAGGCAGAATGTTCCACTCAACGCAATTGACGATGATCGACGAGAGTTCCGTCCCCCCGACCTAGACCTAGACGAAGTCAAGATAGCGATATCGAGACTAAAGTCGAATAAAGCTGCTGGTGCAGACGGACTGTCTGCGGAACTGGTTAAGGCAGCTGGAGATGAGCTGGTAAGGTACATGCACCAACTCATCTGTAAGGTATGGTCAGAGGAAAGCATGCCCGACGAGTGGAATCTCAGTATCGTTTGCCCGATCCACAAGAGAGGAGACCTCTTTGACTGCACCAACTATAGAGGGATAAGTCTCCTTAACATCGCCTATAAGATCCTCTCTGCCGTTTTCTGTTAGCGCCATTCGTCAACAACCTGATAGGTCCTTATCAGTGCGGTTTCAGGCTGGGGAAGTCCACCATCGACCAAATCTTCACACTACGGCAGATCCTGGAAAAAACCCAAGAAATGCAGATCGACACCCACCATTTATTCGTCGATTTCAAGGCCGCATATGACAGCGTGCATAGGGACGAGCTATACAACGCCATGTCTAGTTTTGACATTCCTGCCAAACTCCTTAGGTTGTGCAGGATGACGATGGAGAACTCTCGCTGCTCCATCAAGGTCGGTACCGAACTCACCGAGACCTTCAATGTCAAAAAAGATTTTAGATAAGGCGACGAGCTGTCATGTGATTTCTTTAACATCATCCTGGAAAAGATCGTGCAAGACTCACACACCAACACTAGAGGCACGATTTTCCAGAAGTCCGTATAACTGCTAGCATACGCGGATGACATTGACGTGATTGGCAGAACACAGCGTGCCGTCAATGAAGCGTTTGCTGGTATTGAAGCGGAGGTGGCCAAAAATGGGTTTAGCGGTGAACGAGGGAAAAATGAAGTATATGCTATCATCGACAAAGGACGCACAACATCGACGACTTGGCGAAAACGGCACCATAACTTCGAGGTAGTGAAGGACTTCGTCTACCTCGGCTCGCAAGTAAACAGTACGAACAACACCAGTACCGAGATTAAACGCAGAATTACTCTTGCCAATCGCTGTCGCTTTGGGCTCAAGAGGCCCAAGCTAACATTATATAACACCTTGATTATCCCTGTCCTGATCTATGGTGCGGAAGCATGGACAATCTCAAAAGCGGAAGAAGAAGCACTTGGTCTTTTCGAGAAAAAAGTTCTGCGTCCAATCTTTGGTCCTGTTTGCGGTGATGGTTATTGGAGAAGAAGGTTCAACCACGAGCTGTACGGGCTGTACAGCAGTATGAGCCTAGTCAGGCGTCTACGGATTCAATGCCTTAGATGGCTGGGCCGTTGCCAGTGGGACAACGCAATAGAGGACTCCCACGGAACCGATGGCGCACCCAGGTGGAGAAGGACCTCAACCAACTTGGTGTGCGCAGTTGGAGACAGCTGGGAAAAGATCGTGCCGGCTGGAGAGGCTTACTGGTTGTGGCCCAGGCCCACCCCGGACTGTAGCGCCACCAGAAGAAGAAGAAGTTTTTTCCATACCCGGAACCCGAACTTATATGTTTGTACAGATTCACAAAAGCAAATTCATGAAAAGCATTTAGTAATAAAGAAAGTAATTAGTAATAACAAGGTTAGATAGTTCGGAAACATTTAACTCTCTAATGCCTACCAACACCTCTAAGACGTTTGCCAGTGTTAAGACGTTGCGGTTCACCTCAAGTTTAAGCATTGCACTTTCCGTTGAAATTACTTTCATGGCTGTTATCCGTTTGGTATCCAAATTTCTAAAATACCACATTTTGGACGAAAATAAATATTTTTGTGCAAACAATATGTTTGATAAAAAACGCTAAACTCAAAAATTCAAAATGTCAATTGTATCAGTTGGGTAACTAAAGGCCTGTTCTCCTTGTCATCATCAGGTCAGTTGGGTGGCTAAAAGCTCCTTTTCAATGAGTGCGTTCACTCCGTACTCCCTAGTTCTTCTGATGAAGATACTTGTTGATTTATCCACATATATATGTATATGCATAAGCAAAACTCACAATGGTATGGAAAAAGTTAGAAAATCTTTCTCCTTGTCATATTTTTCTTATAAGTTAATGTTCTTGTTTTCAGAAATTTAGTTTTAAGTATTTTGTACTCCTGCTTCATATTTTGCGTCAGTTAATTTTAGACGGCGAGTTTGTGCACATCGTATAAAAGAATAGTCCATAAAATAATTAAGTTGATTTCAAGCTAATGTGCTTTATTGTTTTCTTAATTTGAGTCTCGGGATTTTGAACAATATGTTCAATATGTTATGGGCACAGGCACCAATAAAATTGAAAAAGAAAAATGATTAAGTCCTTAAGTGTTTATTTGAAACATAAAAAAAATAACGTGCGTTTGTGTGCATAAAATATTTGTTAATAGAAAGTGTTTGAAATTAAAATTAAAAATAAATAAGTTGATTTCACTACAAGTGCATGTACACAACGCTTCAAAGAATCAGTTCGTTAATTTGAATTTGTATGATTGTTAACGAAAATTTGAATATCATAGAGGTACGTGAATTTCAAAGAAAAAGTGTTCTTGTGTATGCGGTTGCAGAAAAATAAAATCTGTGCAAATAAAATGGAAAATAAAGGGGAACATTAAGCCGTTTGATGGGGAGAAATACTCGATCTGGAAATTTCGTGATAGGGCACTTTTAGCAGAAAACGAATTGTTAGAAGTAATTGATAGAGAACCAGAAGAAATGACAAAGGAGTTAAAAAAGGCAGAGAGAAATGCAAAAAGCATTATAATCGAGTTCTTGAGTGACTCATGTTCTTGTTTTTGTCAATTCTGAAAACACTGCCAAGCAGATTTTTGCAAACTTGGATTCTATATATGAGGGTAAAAGCTTAGCATCAAAGCTTTCTCTTCGAAAGCAGCTGCTGGCATTAAAATTGAAAGGCGACTCACCACTAGTTAATCATTTTATCGTGTTTGATGATTTAATAACAGAACTAATAGCATCAGGAGCAAAGTTAGATGAAATGGACAAGGTGTCTCATTTACTTTTAACTATTCCTTCAAATTATGATGGAGTTACAACGACTATTGAAACCTTGTCTGAAAGTAACTTGACATTGGAATTTTTGAAAACGCGTCTTCTTGATCATGAACTCAAATTAAAAAAAATGAGTAAAGATACAAGCGCCAAAGTGAACAGGCTGTTTATCATAAAGAGCAAACGGGAAATAAAATGAAAGTAAGTTTCAAAAATACGAAGAGGCCTTTTAAGAAAAAGTCAACAGCAAAATGTTATCACTTTGGTAAACAGGTTCATTTGAAGAAGGATTGTTTTATTTTTAAAAGAGTTGTAGGTAGTCAAAATTCTAACGATCAGAATTCAGGAAAAGATGAACAGGTTCAAGTAGCAACAGCTCAGTCGGAACATGGGTTCGCATTTATGATGAGTCAGGAGCTTAATAATAATAATAATAATAATAATAATATGGGTGGCGCGACAGTCCGAGGTGGACCTGGGCCTAGCTTCTCAGCAACCACTTGTGTTGTGCGTGCTATTGTTCTCTCACGAGTGGAAGGGGCCTACAGTTTAATGCCGACTCCGAACGGCCAAGTTTGAGAAGCTTTTTCTAGACAGGAATACTCTTTGAGCATTGTCAGTGACTCGAAAGAGGTGGAGCCGTGAATAATGATAGGCGGTAAATTCGGGTATCGAACCTGGCACCCTCTGCGTAGGAGTCGACGCACTTACCCACTACGCTACGGCGAGTCAGGAGCTTAATTCTTTAAAATATGGCGCAGTCGTATTTATATTAGATTGAGGAGCATCAGATCATATTATTAAGCATATCGTTTTGTTTGCCGATTACGTACATTTGAAAACACCTGTAAAGATTGCGATTGCAAGGCGTTTAGAATGCGTTCATGCTACGGAAAAAGGAATAGTACAGCTTAGCAGCTCAGGGAATGATATTATTGAGAATGTGTTATTTAGCAACGAATCACAATCTGTTATCGGTGAAACGAATGCATGATGCCGGGATGACCATCGAGTTCAATTCAGAAGGTGTAATGGTCACCAAAAATGGTCGATTGGTATTTGATGGAACATGTGAGTATAATGTACCAATTATTAAATTTAAAATTAATCACATAGTACATGTCTCAAAAATTTCAAATAGTGTAGATTATCGGTTGTAGCATCGGGTATAAACCAAATGGGGTCAAGTTGTGGAATGTGGAAACGAGGAAGTTTATGACAGCTAGAAATGTTGTGGGGAATGAATTAATCATGGTTAATTCTAGGTCTATGAATGACGAACAGTTAAAAGACTCTATGCTCCAGCTAGACAGTGTGGAGAAGATGGAAACTTCTTGCTTCCAAAAGGAAGATGAAGAACAAGAAGTTGATTTTCCATATATAAATACAGAAAATAATTAGTGTGGTTTCCCATTGGTAGGGAAGGAAAGTAGTGAATATGCTATTGAAAAATCTGACAGTTCAAGACCAGTCATACAACCAAGTGAAAATGCCACAAATCTAGAGAATGCCGATCCAGTTAATCCTGGTGAAAAATTGTATCATTTCGAAGAAATAAAGGTAGACCTGATATATCCTACAAATTATTAGAAAAATGCTTAATAAATGCCCATACATGTGTCAACAGCATCACTGACGTCGATGGTCTAACACCAATGATGACAAAGTCAGGGCAGTTCGACTGAACCGTCGTACGAATCGTGTCGTTTGTCTTGATGTTAAACTGAATGTTCGTTCGTATCGTATCGTAATAAATGGTGAAATAAAGTTTCAGTCGTTTTATTTAGCCTGACACATGTTTCAAAAATACTCTAAATACTCTTAGAAATTAGGGATCGAAATGATAAAGTTTTTTGGGAAGAAGCCATAAAAGATGAATTAGATTCTCATTTACAAAAACAGCGTTTTTAAATGGAACTCTGTATGACGAAATTTATATGATGGTTGCTAAGGGATTAACACAAGGTGGAGACATAGTCTGTAAGCTAAATAAGGCTATTAACGGTCTTAAGCATGCAGCTCGATGCTGGTTTGAAGTGTTTGAAAAGGTCTTAAAAGACATGCGTTTTGAACTTTTAAAGTTGATCGTTATTTATATCTCAGACAAAGGATATACTTCTAAGAACTGTTGTATGTGGATGATGTAGTAACAACCACAAACAATCCTGGTACAATGTCTAAATTCAAATTATATTTGATGAATAAATTTAAAATTACTGATTTACTGAACATTCGATATTTTATTGGAATAAAAATCGATAGAGAAGAAAATCAATTATGTTTAAGTCAATCATAGTTTAATATGGGAAATTGTAACCCAATTAGTACGTCACTTGCAAAACAAGCTTAATTATGAAGATTGAGAATCAGAAAAGGCACATGATGCACCGTGTCGAAATTTGATTGGTTGTTTGATGTACATTATGTTATGTAGACGCCGAGACTTGAGCACATCAATAAGTATCTTAAGTCGAAATACCAATTATAATAACAAGGAGCTATGAATATGCCTTAAAAGAGTTCTTGGAGTAGTTGCTGCTTCATCTACTGAAACAGAATATATGGCATTTTTTGAAAGTGTGGGAGAAGCATTATGGTTAAAATCATTAATAAAAGAAATTAAACTTGATTAAAATGGTCCAATAAACATTTTTGAAGACAATCATTTTTGCATTAGTATTGCCAATAATCCGTCTTGCCACAAGAGAACAGAGCATATTGATATTAAATATCACTTTATTTGGAAAACAAATTGAACAAAAACTAATTTCTATCAAGTATATTCCCACAGATACTGGCAGATGTACTGACAAAACCATTACCAGCAGCAAGATTCCTATTCTGAGAAAGCGATTGGGGCTCTCTGAATGAGCACAAGTCATCTATATTCAGTTAATATTATTATTTAAACATAATACCTATTAATAATATATTACTTTGAAGGAAATTTTATTTTTAAGAATGTAACTAAAAGATGTAAATATGAATTGAAACGTAAATCTTTATGTTTATAATGACGAGCGTGTATAAGAAAGGCAACATGCCGACTGCAGCAAACAAAAATCGGCTTTGAAGGTCCAAAAATAAACTCCTTATTGTAAGATATGCCCTGTGCCGTATGTGCAAATCGGTATGTTTTTTTTTTGCTACGCCAATTTTTTATGAATCGCAGTAGCCATGCTAAGATGCTTCACAAATGTGAAAGCGACGGGTAGGTGTGAAGTATCGGACTTTCTGGGGACGACTCAAGCGTGTTGATAATTTGTGCTTAAGAATGTTTGTCTCTAAGAATGTCCAGTAGGATTGCGGCCAGTTTTCTTGCGGCCCACTCAACCAATTTGGTCCATGTCAATACAACGTCGAATTGACAAGCTGTGTGGCGAAACCCCGCGAGAAGATAGGTCCGATAGATTTTCTTTTGTTGTAACGTGGTTCATGAATTTACATTGGTTGCTGTGTGGATTATTCCAATTATATTTGCAACAAAAAATATATTGGCCATCTGCTAACATCCCCTCTATGGTGAAATCAGTCCAATAAAACGTTTGGATTAAGTTCGAGGACAACTTTATATGCTTGGTACCCATTTTTTTTAAGATTCATTTTTCTAAGCGAATTCATGAAATACTTAAATACTAGACAAAAATTCTTAAAACTATTTAAACGAACAATGAAGCTAAATGTAACTTACTGGCCCTCGGCGGTCACTCTAAGCTTAACTTATACTTATGCTATGTCTTTTGATCTAATCTATCAACTCATCTATTTTATCGATATAAAGGGTTTAAATAAAAATTTGTAATTAAGAAAATTGATCAAAAAAGCTTAACTTATATACTACTTACACACTACCTTAAGCTAAGCTTACATATGTATACATACATATATATTCCAAATTTATTAATTCGACTTACAACTACCTTAAAACTACAATAATATGTGTAAGTCGGCCGCAGTATACTGCAGTTGGACCTACATCCAATCCACTGCAAGTCAGAGACCGACTACTCCCTACTTCGGGGATACGCAGGACTCTTTATACCCTTTTTTAACCCGGCTGGAGTTCCCTCGCTCCCCAGCCACAAGACATTTTGGTGCTGCCTGCCTGTCTTGAGACAGCGGTACTGAAACTGAGGAGATCCTACTCAGCCCTTTGGGCGACGGAACAGTCGCGGTTGAGTCGCCCATCCACAGTTTGTCTGGCGATATGGTAGATGAGCGGTACCGCATTTATATCTTGTATCAATCTGCTTTGTCTAGGTTCAGAAAAGCTTCTGGGGGAACGAAGCCATTGTGACACACCCTTTTATGGTATTTTGAATAAAGGTAAAAAGCTCCGAGATCAAGTTATTGACCGAGTTTATCGCTCTAGCAGTATGACCCCGAATCAACTTCAACAGGAAATTGTCCACTTTTATCAGGTTTGCCCTGTTGTATAAGACCTCATTAGAATATGGGGCGATACTATGGCGTTCGATAAAGACGAAGGCAAGCCTTAAGACAAGCCCTCTCAAACAACTGAATCTTTCCCATCAGGCTTGCACACACGTTGAAACACACGGGACAGCCATATGTGAACATTGGCCGGATGAGGGCCATGTAGCAGACCTTCACTCTTGAGTTGATACTCATTTTCCATTATACACGATAAGGTCATCGGCATATACAATTGCGTGAGGAAGAGAACTTATCAGGTTGCTCAAGTAAATTTTGAACAGGATCGGTGAATTAACGGCACCCTGTTGGGGACCATTTTTCATTTGAAATATACCTGTCGAGGTCACGTTGCCATTTTTCACGATGATCCGTCTATCGGTAAACATATTACACAGTAGGTACTAAGGGAGGGGACTAACTGACCGTCGGTCGCAGGGATCTGATGAATCATTTCCTCGCTTGTTGTACAATCGCAGTTTTCCAATGCTCCGGATAATGTGCATTATTCAGAGCATTGTTAAACAGGAGTGTGTACATATTAGCCAATACCAGGCGGACGTGTCTTAGCACAATGTTGGAGATCCCGTCGACACCAACTGACTTTTACCTCTTTAATGATTCGAAGACGGCTTGGAATTCTGTGTTCGACATGAACGGGGGATGACCCATTTTTTCTTGCGGGTCTTTGACTGTTATTGTTCGTTGTCCGTCGTTCTGCGAAGCTTAAGAACTGGAAGATCGCTTTGTTTGTTACTTCTAAAGTATTGGTTTAAACTAGGGAACATGCTCGGGTTGTTGGATCTGACAGCCCGTATCTTATCGTTCCAGTACATATTAACAGAAAGTCTTTAATTCTGAACAATTTATGTCTAAATGTTCTTATTGAGTGATTTCAGTCTCCTAACTTCCTCGTCTCGTCTGTCAGTAAACCGCCTGTACAAGGTTTTTAATCTTGTCAGGAATCTACTTTTTCGTTGGTACAAGTTTTCGTTGCATCGTTCGTTTAGTTGTCTCATCCAATTGAATTCGAAACATATCCATCTCTTCGTTTGACAAGTTTCTATTGGACGGTATAAGAAGCTCGTTCGAAGAGAGTGCTCTTGTCATACGTCTGCAGAATAGTGTCCATCGAGCCCTACTGGAATTGTAGAAGTACGTTTGAACAAACTCCCCTTATTTCGCAATATCGTTAGGGATTCTGATTTCGGCACTGAGTCCGCAATGACCAATGAGATACCCGAAAGTATTCAAACAGTTTACCATTTGTGCGCTTGTGTCTGTGAGCTGCAGTCTTGCGTCTAACAGCAAGAGATCCAGATACGAGTCGCTTTTACGATAAGACGAGACCTCTGTTGCTTTCAAAAGGAGTCTATACTCGACACTGTGTAAGAAAAACCAGCTATAAAGCTGGTCCCCTCTGTGGTTGGAAACCATGTTCCCCCAATATTCATGACGGGTACTTAAGTCAAAATAAATGTTTGGCCGGGAAGTTAAGTGCCCGTTTGAACAAGTCTTATTCCCATGGCTACTGCTGCACTGATTGGTGGTTTTGGAATAAACTTACTTTTGGCTGCGATTATTTTCGTTAAGTTTATCTTGTTTACGTAAATAAACGATTGCCTTATATGCGTGAAATAATCCATCGGAGAAAGCATTAATTTGAACTCCTCTGATTGTTCTTGGAGAAAAATGGAGCCAACGTGGAATTTGAATTTGATTTACGGATGGTAAATTGTTGACAATCTGCTTTCATTCCTCTAACAGTTTACCTAAAAATAGCTCGTCCCAGATAATTTTTAAGAAATATTTTTGCGGTGACGATAATAGGTTAATGAGTCCTTAGGGATCGAATAATTTGGCTCTTGTGGATAGTATATTCCTTTTCGTTAAAGGTTCATGCTCAAGATCGAACTTGATTTCGTATCTTTTGTATCGAAACTGACCACATTTGGGCTGCCAGCTCATTTGTAAGGTCTTGATCATATCATCACAGTTGAGTTCCAGAACAGTAGCCTCATTTGTCGTTCAATCGGAATGGAGATTAGAAGCTCGAGTACATTTGACGACAATTTATGCAATTCAAAACCTCCTTCTCGAAGAGCGCATACGGTCTGATCTAGAGTTCGAAGATAACTGTTGAATTTGTGGCGGAAGCATCGAAAACTATACGACACTTGGCTGTGAGGCTGAAGTTCTTGACGACAGTATGATGAAGTACGATACAACACGTGTGTTTCGGTATGTTGTTTGAGTTGAACTGGCGGTGTTGATTTTAAGTTGTTTCCTCAATTGCAATCTGCTTGAAGTCAAAGTATTCTTGTATGGATCTATGTTATTATTCCCTCCCGAATCTATGATCTTCTTCTTCAGTTTTCTTTCTGTTGAATAAAATCGATTCAACGCCATATGCTTTGACTTACGTAGAATCAAGTAACCTTTGAACAGGAGGGTAAGCGAAGGAAATATTTCCCAGTTCCTTGTGGCTTAAAAATTTGTATAAAAAACTCTCCACACCATTTCTTTCGTTAAAATGTCCGCTCCGATAAATTAGTCGATGCATGCTGAACGACTAAACTGTGGATCTGCTAATTCTAATGTGGCCACTCCTGAATTTCAATGTGTGTTGCTGGTAAATTTTCCGTAACGCTTTTATCGATTGTAGTAAACACAGACAAGCTTTATCGATCGTCTATGCAGGATTGAATCATAATGTTGACAACGGATTTCCTAGAGGTGCGATGGCCATTTGGCAATTTATTAGAGCAACAATCGGAAGGCGTTCGAGAATAAGAGCTTGAACTCGTTCGTTGATGAGGGCGCCAGTTGAACCTTGATCAATTAAAGCTCAGAGAAGGAAGTATTGAGCATCTGCAGATATAACCTTGAGAATGACGGTTGGGAGGAAGACCTTTGATTTAGATGGACAGTGGTTGATATTGCTTTGATTGTTCCTTGTGGTATGATTAGTTGATACTGTTGCTTGGGATGAAAAGTGCTATAAACTGTGATTTCGCTTATCACATTGTTGGCAACTTCTGGTACTAAAAAAGGATGACGTGATGATTTCTGGATTAACAATTAACACGAGGGTTAGGGGAGTCTGTTCAATCGTACTTCTACAAGACCAAGCTTTCTTGCATCCGCGATTAATGGGTCTTTGTACATTCGGTCTTCCTCTCCTTCTCGAACAAGTAGACTCGGATTCGAAGACCCTCTTAGCTGCAGTATTGTTATTCATGCGCTCGATTGGCCGACCCAGTGCAGTAGAAGATTGGTGGTGAAACATTTGTCAAAAAATTTCAGTAAGACCCAGAGCAAGGGCGTGGCTACCTCCGGGCCCTAGTGACCCTGATCAGATCCTCAGGCTCCTGAAAGGCTAAGATCCGGATGTCCCTATGGGTAACTGGAGGATCATTAAGGCGGAAAAACCAGAAGAGATGAGCAGGCTGGTCTCCTTCCTCATCAACGAGGAATCCTGCCTGATGAAGGCGAGGGAGATCACTCTTAATTAAATTACGTCTCAGATTTCCATGAAGGTGCAGGAAAGGGATGATCACAACATCAAGTACAACATCAAGATCCAGTATGGCAGCCTCTATTTTTATTGCCAATGTCAGTAGCGCTTTGCCACCAGCTGTTACAGAGGGAGGCAAAGACAGTTGTTCTTCGGCTTTCAAAGCGGAACGATGCGTTTTCATTCTCTCCTTTTTCCCCTCCTTGAAAATAGCACACGAGAACACAAAAATTTCTGACATTGGTTTTCGTAATACAGTAGTAGCCTAGTGCGTAGTGTACGAGACTCGCAGCCTACAACCTTAAAACTGTAACAGTGAATGTGAATTCACTGATCCGCCCTGAACGTCAATTGAATTTCAGTAACTTGTTGCAGACCCATAATCCTGATGTGTTGATGATTTGCGAAACTAGGCTAAGCCAGACGCACCCTCTCACGTACAAAAATTGTAATATTATTCGAAGAGATCGAAGCTACCTAGCTGGTGGAGCCGCGCTCTTAATCAAAGGCCTTTGTCATAAGGTCGTGAAGTGCGGAGATTTCAGGCAATAGAAACGTGTATCGCACGCATCCCCCTAAGCGGCTAGCTTTAATGGCCGATTTGAGCGCGACACGTGCTTCTTTATACGCTGTCCTTAATATCAAGTGTCTATCGGTATCGCGTCTAGACCGTTGATATTTCCTCCGTGCTGTTAGACAGGGTGGTCGAAGTTCCTTGACGTCGTCGTTCCACCAATACGTTGGATGCCGGCGGTTTTGTGTACCCATTCGAGCCATCGATAAATCGCAGGCAGCGTGAAGTTGTCGCATTACTTGACGTACTATCTCGTTTGCTGTTCTACCATCAACTGTAGCTTCCGCGATTGCGTACTCTAATAGCTCCTCATCTAGGGTGTTCACATTCCATTTCGTCTTGCTAGCTTGTGACCGAGTGTTTCGAGATCGCGTAACACTTTGGACATCTATTATAATTGCATTATGGTCACTGTGAGTATAGTGATTGCTGACGCGCCATGTCGTATGCCTAGATAAGCTACTACCTAGATAAGCTACCAACGAACGTTATATCAACAATCGAACCCGCACCCGTTCTACTAAACGTGTTCACATTTCCCACTTTAGCTATGACGACGTCTAAACTAGAGAGGGCTTCGAGTAGAATGGTTCCTCTTTTATTCGTTAGCACGCTTCCCCATTCTACTGCCCATGCGTTAAGATCACCAGCTATTTTAGTTGGTGTGTGATACTTAGCATCAAGAACTATGCTTTCGACGACTCGTTGCTCAATAGTTAGGCTTGGAGGGATATAACGCCTGTATATGTATACATCGTTAAACTTTGCCCTTACAAAGTAGTTTAGTCCAAAGTCTACTCCGTTTGTACTGCAGTGCAGGCATTTTGGTTTTGCCTAGCAGTCTTTCAATTTATGCCCGCTTTCTCCGCATCCGAGGCATGCATTGGAATGATCGGTAGGGTTTTTGCACGTTCTTGCTATATGGCCAAACCCGAGACATCTAAAACATTTCTTTGGCGAAATTTTTTCTCGGATCCTGCAACAGATCCAACCGCTTGAGTCGAAGTGTGGCCGCCTGAGTCCCACCAAAAGTTCTCCTCATTATTTTTATTGCAGGGGGTTTGACTTCATAATCCTGAAGAAGCTCTGTAATGGCAGCGCAAAATTCTTCTTTCGAAGTTACTTCGTCTATGTCATTATTTTTATTGCAGGTGGTTTGACTTCATAATCCTGAAGAAGCTCTGTAATGGCAGCGCAAAATTCTTCTTTCGAAGTTACTTCGTCTATGTCATTATTTTTATTGCAGGTGGTTTGACTTCATAATCCTGAAGAAGCTCTGTAATGGCAGCGCAAAATTCTTCTTTCGAAGTTACTTCGTCTATGTCCTAGCATTTTCGCCTAAAGAATCTAAGATTTGTTCCTTTAGGCTCGTCGTAGGTAACTCAGGAGATTTTTTCAATGCCAGAAGGAGGTCTCCTCCTACCGTTTTCCGAATCCGTTCTTTTTATTATAATTGCGTCGGGACGTTTCTCCTTTGGTGTATGTTTTTTTCAAGCACCTCTTTCAACTTTCGTCCACTCGTTGGGATTTGTTTTTGCAACGTCTCTGAGAGGCTCCGGCCTAGAAAGAGTCGATTGTGAGTTTACGCGGTCACTTTTCTTATCGCGATTTTGAGTTCGTATTTCAAGCGGCGCTATTTGTCACTTTTTCTTCGGAGAAGGAGTCTTAACACGCTGTTCCGCAGCATTTTCCCCTTCCCTTGGCCTCTTTGCAGGACGGTCCCGTTTCATTTTGCGATTTCTCCTCTCTATGCGCGTTAATTTCTGGCAATGATGCCACTGGTACTCGACGTTCCTCAAGACGCAGATTAATAAGTTGCTCTTCCCGTTCGAGTTGGGAAACCTTGCAACGCAGATTTGAAGCCTAGACTTTTCGGAAAGCGGACTTAATTAAGCTTCCGATTTTCTTGATTTCGCCGTGTACATTGTGCTTATCTTTATTAAAGGCAATGAGCTCATCAATTTTTGCACCAAGCTGAAGCATTTTATTTCCCGTTTGAGGCGGAGTCTCAGTGGTTGGCGTTACCATTGGGCTTCGGTCTACCGTTTCGGGACTGACTCGCGTGTTTGCCATCACGTGTTCCGTATGTGATCGCTATCTATGCGTCTGACAAGACACGCATCAATCAATATTTAATTTCAGAGCTCGACACTCTTTTCACTAGCCTTCGACTGAGCTCGGCAGATAACTAATATATCGTGGCACCTGAACGAATTGGAAGGACTGGAGGAGTATGTCCAAAGGCAACCTTATAAATATAACAAGGCACTCTGGCCACGCTTCTTGTGCCCAACACTGCACGAACATGAGACCAACCATGTGACATAACATATAAGTAGACAACTAGTACCAAATGAAGTGTTACTATACTCAAATGTGTTACGTATTCTTACAAGAACGTGACTCACAAACGAATGCAAGAATACAAGTCAAATGCAACAATACAATGGGGCGTCAAATGACAATTGCATTGGTTATGTATTCTTGCCCATTGAGCAAAGGCAGGAATACGAATACGATATACCGAATACGGTTAACCAAGGCAATTCTATAACGAGGTTGACCTAGGGCAGGAAATACGATCGGAGCTTACGAGGGAATGCATAATGGACGGTAGCAGTTGATTTATTCTTCAAAGACAACATTGGTAGCAGCGGTGGGATGTTAAGGTAAAGCATCTGCCTCAACTTCAAGAAGTTCTTACGATTTTTCAATTCATTTTCTCTAATAAAATACTCGTGATTCATAATCGACTAAAACAAAGCAATAAAGCTATATATCAAAGTAAACTGTAAAAGTCAAAGATAAAGCAAACATAAAAGTGCAAGTTAGTGCAAGAAGTTCAAGAGATAGAAAAAAGACAAGAACAGTGAAACAAGTGAGAAAGAAAACACAACATTGGTCACAACTGGATCGAAAAAACAACCCCTGCAAAACTCCACAGAGGTAATCCGTTTCCTGTGGTAGTCCCAGAAGGAAGGCAGAAACTGCCACGCCGAGGCAGAACATCAGAAACATCAACAATAAGATCCTAAATAGGAAGAGCAGCACCCACAGCATCAGAAGTGTCAACATCAACAGGAAGAGCATCATCAACATGAAACAATTTTTGTGTAAAGTGTTGTAAGTTGTAGTCGTATAAGAGGATAAACTAAACCTTTTTACAACCAACCATAAAACTCTCTAAACACATTACACCCAACCTTACTTCCAAACCTACTCCCCCTCCAAGTTATCTTTAGTCCGCCAGTTCTAAGCTTGGTACGAATTTCGGGTAGTGTGTTTCAAGTGGAATACGCATGTCGAGCTTAAACCTTAATATATCACTAAGCGGCAAAAAATTCCAAGAACCTCTCGTAGAACCACCCACGTCCGAAGCATCTCTGGAAACCACAGGGCCAATGCTAGACGGACACTCCCCAGTCAAACAAAAAATCGAAAGTACAGAGCCACCCAACCTCAGTAACGACGATAGTTTTCTACATACACCCGAACCTCTAGAATACAATTCGAAAACCCCTCGTGTAGCAATTACTCGCATCTAGATAGATAGATAGATTTCGCAGAAACACAAAAGTCAATCCAAAATGGCATTTAATTCGTAGCAAGCCATCAAACTTATACCTGAGTTTGATGGATCCGCTAGAGCGATAGATAGATTCGTGCAGCTGGTCGACCTCCAGTTAAAGAAGACTGTTTCTCCAGCAGACAAAGCAGAGTTAGTCGACATAGTAAGTTCTAAACTCACAGGTAGGGCATATAACGTTATAATAAAATATAACGGCAAAAGTTACATCAAAAGTAAACGAGATCGCAGCAAGTAATTCAAACGGAGATATTTCAGTTTAGATAAGGTTACGTTGAATCAGTAGCTAAATACACGGAAAGAGCATACTCGTTGTTTGATGAACTAAATGCTGCAAAAGCAAGTAGCTCAGACGAAACCGCAAATAAGGCAATTAGATCTCTGAATAGCAGCATGATATTTAATAGTTTCTGCAATGGTGTCATACTCCAAATTAAACTATTAGTAAAATGAGCTGGATGCACTGATTTAGAAAAACTCATCACTTATACTAAACAGCGAAATAAGTACTGCTGTAACTGTAAAATGAAGAATCATGACACTAACGAGTGTCGCAGGCAACAAAACGCAAATCACAATCAAAGTTTCACAAACCACAACCAAGAGGCCACAAGGTTCACCAATTTCACGAAACACAGATCAATTGATACAAATGGCCAACAATCCCCACACCGTAACTATAAATAAAAAAAAAAAGTATCTAAATTCATGTAGATACTGTATAAAGCAAGGCCACGCTATCGAAGAGTGTCAATAAAGAGCCTTCAACAACAGAATTTTAACAAAAGAAATTCGGGGAGCAGTTCCAATCTGAATCAGGAAAACTCTTCGCGACCTGGCACGCCCAGCACCTGGAGTCAGGTGAAGAATATCAACCAAGGTGCGCAAGCAAACTAAGTTTCAGAATCTCTAAACATAAAAATGTTAAACCAAATCCAATTCTAACTAAACACCGAAATCAATATAAGAAATCCTCAAATCTTACTCCAAACCGAAATCCATTTAGAACTCGAAATCAATTGTACCCAAACCTAAGTCTAGCACAAGAGGTCAAGCCTCATACACAAAATCGCGAAATCATTTGTCAGAATCCAAATCGAGATGATATATCGCTCAATCAACCCAATACACTAAATCGGGATAATAGAGTTTAGAACAAATCAAAATCACTAGACCAAAACAAAAAATATCGAGAAATAATACCAAATATACTTAACCAAGTACAAAGTGAAATCCTACATCAAAACTCAAGGTTAAACTTAACTCATACAGAAAATCGAATTTTGACCATACGTGTTCTGTCGTCAGTTCGAAATAATCACCGACCATAAACCGCTTGTATGGATGCTTAATCCTTAAGACCCCTCTTCGAGAATAATGCGCTGGCGCATCAAACTCACACACGTATTCCACTTAGATCCACATAACTTCCCAATTACTCAAGATGGTATAATAGGTGAAGATTTCTTCAGAAAATTCAACGCAGTAGTAGACTACAAGGATAATACTTTCAAATATAACTATAGTAGAAGAGTAAGATCTTACTGTATAAAACATAAATATATATACATAAAGCTAGACATTTGAATAAAAACGCAGACGCACTATCATGGTTCAAAACAGTGGAAGTAAGAGTAGTGATCCACAGTCAGAGTAAACTAAACCCATATAACGTTATGCAAGAAAGCCAAAACGTAACGGAGATCTCTGTTCCAGACAAAATCAAGCAGATAATGCATGAATTCCATGATACACCTTTTGGAGGTCATCAAGAAGTCAAAAGGACTCTAAAACGCATACTACAAATGGGAAAATATGCAAACAATTGTAAAAAAATTACATCAAATCTTGTGATTTGTGTCAAAGAAACAAATTTTATTCACGTAATAGGATACCAATGGTCATAACCACAACGGTGAAAACCCTATTCCAAAGAATAGCCCTTGATACCTTCTCTCTCTCTAATAATGTAAGAAAAAACCAACTTGATGTACTTATGTTGATTGTATGGTAGTAGGCGAGGAGTTAGTTCTCTCTCGACCGGCGAGTATAATAGATGAAATAAAGAAAACGAAAGAAAAAAAGTGTTTTCCATTCAACATTGTTTTTAAGAAGAACGCTTAAAATTTCAGAAGTGGGATTGGACAACGAAGTGAATAAAAAAAAAAAAAAAATTTAAAACATGCAAACTGAAAAATTCGAGCAATATACAGTTCCCCAGTTAAAAAATTGGCTTGACTTCTTGGGAAAAAAATCGTCCGGCAACAAGTCAACGCTGATTCTACGCCTCACCGAAATACCGTTCGAGGAAAGAGGACAGTGTCCAGCATTGAAAGGGGGTGAACGGGGTACTTTGCGGACGCCGAACAATCGAAAGTGTGATGCCGAAGACGACAATGACGGCGCCAACGATGATGATGTTCGCCGCGATGCCAACGAAAGAGATGACGACGAAAGAGACGAAGACGAAAAAAATGAAGGAGAAGGAGATGAAGGCGAGCGAGATGAAGACGAACGAGATGAAGACGAACGAGATGAAGACGAAAGAGACGACGATGGTGTGGTAGAAAATGAAGAAGAGCAAAGGAGAGGAAAACGAGCGATGAGCTTAAAGTTGATGAAAAAGGAAATGGAGCTTTTGAAGAAAGAGATGGAGTTACAACGAAGGGAACTTATATTACTGAAGAGAGAAAGAGAGTGCGAGAAAAACAGATGTGATGAAAAGCAAAACAAAGGGGATAAAACGTCAAATAATAATGAGTGCTACCCAAACAAAATACCCATGGCGAAGGAGTTGGTCTCCGAATACTTTGGTGAAGGAGACAACTTTCAGCTATTGGAATCCCAAATCAAAAGCGTGCGAAGTTGCTTTAATTTGGACGACAACAACACACGTGCCTTGATCGCGTCAAAATTAAAGGGACGAGCACAAAAATGGCTGTTATCGAGGGCAGACGTCGCTACTGTTTCGATCGAATGCCTCCTGAGTGACATGAAACATCTGTTCGAGGGGTGTACTAGCAAGCTCGCTATCCGCCGGGAGTTCGAAGCAAGGAAATGGAGTGCAAGTGAAACATTCCAAAGTTATTTCCACGATAAGCTCACACTTGCCAATAAAATAAAGTTCGAACGGTATTGACTACCGCGTGTTGAACAAGGTGACAGTCCGGGATAACTACCCCATACCACTGATCGACGACCTTCTGGATGGGTTGGCAAACAAAAGTATTTTTTCGTTGCTTGACCTCAAAAGTGCGTTTCATCACGTGTATATGAAAGAGAGCTCGATTAAATTCACTGCTTTCGTAACGCCGACAGGCCAGTATGAGTTTCTTAGAATGCCTTTTGGTTTAAAAAATGCACCATCAGCATTTCAACGATTCATTTGCAAAATCTTTGCCGACCTCATTACTGAAGGAAAGGTAGGTATATACCTGGATGACATAATGATCGCCACATGTACTGTAGAGGAGCATGTGTTGATTTTAGAGGAAGTGTTGAATAGACTAGTTAGGAATAAACTTGAATTGAGGATGGACAAATGCAAATTTTTACAGGCTGAGGTGAAGTACTTGGGATACACGGTGTCTAAGGAGGGCATACGTCCGAATGAAAAAGGGATTGAATCAATACCTGATTTTCCTGTTCCTCACAACGCCAAGACGGTCCATAGCTTTTTAGGGCTGTGTTCCTATTTTAGGAGGTTCGTCAAAGATTTTTCGGTGGTTGCAAAACCATTGTATAATCTTAAAAGGAAAGATACCAAGTTCAACTTTGGTGAAAAGGAACTAGAATGCTTTCAGCTTTTAAAACAGAAGTTAGTAGAATCCCCTATATTGTCCATTTATGATCCTCGTGACGAGACAGAATTGCATTGCGATGCCAGCGCTGTAGGTTTCGGTGCTATACTAATGCAAAAGAAATCTGATGGTAAGTTTCACCCGATATTCTATTTCTCTAAGCGAACAACGGATTGTGAAGCAAAGTATCACAGCTTCGAGCTGGAGACGCTGGCAATAATTTACGCTCTCGAACGATTTAGGATTTATTTGCAAGGGATTAGATTCAAAATTGTTACGGACTGCAACTCCTTGACCTTAACTCTAAGTAAAAAGGAGATAAACCCTCGAATAGCTCGTTGGGTTTTACAGTTGCAAAACTACGATTATTCATTAGAGCATCGTAATGGGATTAGGATGCTGCATGTGGACGCGTTATCGAATATCCTGGTGTTAGAGGGGAACACCCTTGAGCAAAATCTTTCAATTTGTCAGTATAGAGATGTGGCTATCTGCAAAATACGCAACCAGTTAGAGTTATCGGAAAGCAAGTTCTATGAGATGCACAGTGGGGTGGTGTATAGGAAAACCAAGAACAATATTCTCTTTTATGTTCCGAAGGACATGGAAAATCAGGTGTTGTCAAAATATCACGATGAGCTGGGTCACATCGGCCGTGACAAAGTGCTCGAGGCTATAAGTAAGACATACTGGTTCCCACAAATGAAAGCGAAGATAAGTTTACACATAGATAACTGTTTAAAGTGTATAGCGTTCTCTCCAAAGTTCGGTAAGCGGGACGGTATGATGTATAATATTCCTAAAGGCAACGTACCGTTCGAAACCATACACGTCGACCACTTTGGCCCGGTTTCGTTAGCCAAATCTAAGAAAAAATACGTTTTCTTGGTGGTTGATGCGTTTACGAAATTTGTAAGATTATTCCCCACACGCTCTACGTGCACTTGAGAGGTAATATGGCACCTGAAAGCTTATCATCAGATGTATAGTCGGCCAAGAGTTCTGATATCTGATAGAGGCAGTAGCTTTACATCGAAAGATTTTAAAGAATTTCTTGAGGAGAGTAACGTCCAGCATGTCAAAATCTCAACGGGTTCTCCGCAAGCTAATGGCCAAGTAGAGAGGATAAACAGGAGCCTGGGCCCGATGATAGCCAAGTTGGCGGACGGGAATTCTGAAGCAAGTCTGGACGATATACTGCCGAGTGTTGAGTTCTCTATGAACAATACACTACATCGTAGCACAGGCACCACGCCAAGCCAGCTTTTGTTCGGAGTGAAGCAAAGAGGCAAGGTTATTGACTTCCTTGGTGAATGGTTGAATAATAAAATCGATGGTGAATCTGAAAGGAATTTATATAATCTGAGGTCACGGGCGGTATTAAAACAGACGAAGTCACAGAATTATAATAAGAAAATAGTGGATGAGAACAGGAAAGCGGTTAGAAAGTACAAGGTTGGAGATTATGTCATGATCAGAAACTTTATAAGTACACAGGGTGTGTCAAAGAAGATAGTGCCGAAATTTAAAGGGCCTTATAAGATAGAAAGGGTGCTCGAAAACGATAGGTATTTAGTACAGGACGTAGAGGGATTTCAGATAAGTCAGATACCGTATAGGGGTGTGTGGGAAGTGGCAAACATAAAACCGTGGTACAGGGGTATGTGTCGGTAGTTCACAGATGTAATCGGGACGATTACGGGTCAGGATGGCCGAGTTGTGGCAACCCTGCTCTACGAATTCTCTCTCTCTAATAATGTAAGAAAAAACCAACTTGATGTACTTATGTTGATTGTATGGTAGTAGGCGAGGAGTTAGTTCTCTCTCGACCGGCGAGTATAATAGATGAAATAAAGAAAACGAAAGAAAAAAAGTGTTTTCCATTCAACATTGTTTTTAAGAAGAACGCTTAAAATTTCAGAAGTGGGATTGGACAACGAAGTGAATAAAAAAAAAAAAAATTTAAAACATGCAAACTGAAAAATTCGAGCAATATACAGTTCCCCAGTTAAAAAATTGGCTTGACTTCTTGGGAAAAAAATCGTCCGGCAACAAGTCAACGCTGATTCTACGCCTCACCGAAATACCGTTCGAGGAAAGAGGACAGTGTCCAGCATTGAAAGGGGGTGAACGGGGTACTTTGCGGACGCCGAACAATCGAAAGTGTGATGCCGAAGACGACAATGACGGAGCCAACGATGATGATGTTCGCCGCGATGCCAACGAAAGAGATGACGACGAAAGAGACGAAGACGAAAAAAATGAAGGAGAAGGAGATGAAGGCGAGCGAGATGAAGACGAACGAGATGAAGACGAAAGAGACGACGATGGTGTGGTAGAAAATGAAGAAGAGCAAAGGAGAGGAAAACGAGCGATGAGCTTAAAGTTGATGAAAAAGGAAATGGAGCTTTTGAAGAAAGAGATGGAGTTACAACGAAGGGAACTTATATTACTGAAGAGAGAAAGAGAGTGCGAGAAAAGCAGATGTGATGAAAAGCAAAACAAAGGGGATAAAACGTCAAATAATAATGAGTGCTACCCAAACAAAATACCCATGGCGAAGGAGTTGGTCTCCGAATACTTTGGTGAAGGAGACAACTTTCAGCTATTGGAATCCCAAATCAAAAGCGTGCGAAGTTGCTTTAATTTGGACGACAACAACACACGTGCCTTGATCGCGTCAAAATTAAAGGGACGAGCACAAAAATGGCTGTTATCGAGGGCAGACGTCGCTACTGTTTCGATCGAGTGCCTCCTGAGTGACATGAAACATCTGTTCGAGGGGTGTACTAGCAAGCTCGCTATCCGCCGGGAGTTCGAAGCAAGGAAATGGAGTGCAAGTGAAACATTCCAAAGTTATTTCCACGATAAGCTCACACTTGCCAATAAAATAAAGTTCGGGGACGACGAACTTGTGGAGTACATTATCGAGGGAATACCCAACTCTCAACTGCGTGCACAAGCCAAAATGCATCGCTTCACTCATTTCACGCAGTTAATGGAAGCGTTTTGTGATGTCTCACTGCCGACACAAGTTCTCTCATCTGCAGTCGAAAACAAGGATTTGAGACCCACCAGGCGATGCTACAATTGTAACGCGCTGGGACATATTGCAGTGGAGTGCCGAAAGTCACGGAGACAAATCGGGGCCTGTCATGCATGCGGATTACACGAACACTATGCTGCAGACTGCCCTAAAAACAAGACGAAGGAGATGATTCACCAAGTCCAGGAAGGGGAAGAAAATGAATTCGTAAGACAATTATCCATACATTTTAAATCAAATAATAATAGTGCAATTTTATTAGACTGCATAATTGACACGGGAAGCCCCATCAGTTTTGTCCGTTCGAAGTATGTTGCAGATTCTATTGATGTTATGAATAAAAATGTATTGAATTACCATGAAATAAATGGAACTAAATTAGTTATTTTTGGGAAAATAAACATTCGAGTTTTACTGGAAAATGAATATGTTTCATTGAATATATGTGTCGTATCGGATGAAACGATGGCGTATCCCGTAGTCTTGGGCAGGGATTTCATATCTAAAGCTAGGTTAAGTTTACAAAAGAGAGATGAACTGAAAGTAAATAATAATAAAAGGGAAATTGATATAAAGTTAAATGTAGAGAATAAAAATGTTTGTCAGGATGTTATGCTATGGAAAAATAAAATGTATGAATTCGATTTGATGGAAGTTGAATGCGATAAAGTAGAAATAGAGATAGGCGAGAATTTGGATTTTAGAACAAAAGAGGATGTAACTAGTATGTTTAACCGGTGTTATGTAAACTGTAAGCGTCCCGATTTGCCAGATGTTAAATACGAAATGGCGATAGTATTAACCGATGAGAAGCCCTTCCACTGCACCCCGAGTAGGTTATCTTATTTCGAAAAAAATAAACTTCAGGAAACGATTACTGACCTGTTAGAAAGGAAGATTATTAGGCCTAGTGATTCCGAGTACGCCTCACCGGTAGTGTTTGCTAAGAAAAAGACAGGAGAATTACGATTTTGTATTGACTACCGCGTGTTGAACAAGGTGACAGTCCGGGATAACTACCCCATACCACTGATCGACGACCTTCTGGATGGGTTGGCAAACAAAAGTATTTTTTCGTTGCTTGACCTCAAAAGTGCGTTTCATCACGTGTATATGAAAGAGAGCTCGATTAAATTCACTGCTTTCGTAACGCCGACAGGCCAGTATGAGTTTCTTAGAATGCCTTTTGGTTTAAAAAATGCACCATCAGCATTTCAACGATTCATTTGCAAAATCTTTGCCGACCTCATTACTGAAGGAAAGGTAGGTATATACCTGGATGACATAATGATCGCCACATGTACTGTAGAGGAGCATGTGTTGATTTTAGAGGAAGTGTTGAATAGACTAGTTAGGAATAAACTTGAATTGAGGATGGACAAATGCAAATTTTTACAGGCTGAGGTGAAGTACTTGGGATACACGGTGTCTAAGGAGGGCATACGTCCGAATGAAAAAGGGATTGAATCAATACCTGATTTTCCTGTTCCTCACAACGCCAAGACGGTCCATAGCTTTTTAGGGCTGTGTTCCTATTTTAGGAGGTTCGTCAAAGATTTTTCGGTGGTTGCAAAACCATTGTATAATCTTAAAAGGAAAGATACCAAGTTCAACTTTGGTGAAAAGGAACTAGAATGCTTTCAGCTTTTAAAACAGAAGTTAGTAGAATCCCCTATATTGTCCATTTATGATCCTCGTGACGAGACAGAATTGCATTGCGATGCCAGCGCTGTAGGTTTCGGTGCTATACTAATGCAAAAGAAATCTGATGGTAAGTTTCACCCGATATTCTATTTCTCTAAGCGAACAACGGATTGTGAAGCAAAGTATCACAGCTTCGAGCTGGAGACGCTGGCAATAATTTACGCTCTCGAATGATTTAGGATTTATTTGCAAGGGATTAGATTCAAAATTGTTACGGACTGCAACTCCTTGACCTTAACTCTAAGTAAAAAGGAGATAAACCCTCGAATAGCTCGTTGGGTTTTACAGTTGCAAAACTACGATTATTCATTAGAGCATCGTAATGGGATTAGGATGCTGCATGTGGACGCGTTATCGAATATCCTGGTGTTAGAGGGGAACACCCTTGAGCAAAATCTTTCAATTTGTCAGTATAGAGATGTGGCTATCTGCAAAATACGCAACCAGTTAGAGTTATCGGAAAGCAAGTTCTATGAGATGCACAGTGGGGTGGTGTATAGGAAAACCAAGAACAATATTCTCTTTTATGTCCCGAAGGACATGGAAAATCAGGTGTTGTCAAAATATCACGATGAGCTGGGTCACATCGGCCGTGACAAAGTGCTCGAGGCTATAAGTAAGACATACTGGTTCCCACAAATGAAAGCGAAGATAAGTTTACACATAGATAACTGTTTAAAGTGTATAGCGTTCTCTCCAAAGTTCGGTAAGCGGGACGGTATGATGTATAATATTCCTAAAGGCAACGTACCGTTCGAAACCATACACGTCGACCACTTTGGCCCGGTTTCGTTAGCCAAATCTAAGAAAAAATACGTTTTCTTGGTGGTTGATGCGTTTACGAAATTTGTAAGATTATTCCCCACACGCTCTACGTGCACTTGAGAGGTAATATGGCACCTGAAAGCTTATCATCAGATGTATAGTCGGCCAAGAGTTCTGATATCTGATAGAGGCAGTAGCTTTACATCGAAAGATTTTAAAGAATTTCTTGAGGAGAGTAACGTCCAGCATGTCAAAATCTCAACGGGTTCTCCGCAAGCTAATGGCCAAGTAGAGAGGATAAACAGGAGCCTGGGCCCGATGATAGCCAAGTTGGCGGACGGGAATTCTGAAGCAAGTCTGGACGATATACTGCCGAGTGTTGAGTTCTCTATGAACAATACACTACATCGTAGCACAGGCACCACGCCAAGCCAGCTTTTGTTCGGAGTGAAGCAAAGAGGCAAGGTTATTGACTTCCTTGGTGAATGGTTGAATAATAAAATCGATGGTGAATCTGAAAGGAATTTATATAATCTGAGGTCACGGGCGGTATTAAAACAGACGAAGTCACAGAATTATAATAAGAAAATAGTGGATGAGAACAGGAAAGCGGTTAGAAAGTACAAGGTTGGAGATTATGTCATGATCAGAAACTTTATAAGTACACAGGGTGTGTCAAAGAAGATAGTGCCGAAATTTAAAGGGCCTTATAAGATAGAAAGGGTGCTCGAAAACGATAGGTATTTAGTACAGGACGTAGAGGGATTTCAGATAAGTCAGATACCGTATAGGGGTGTGTGGGAAGTGGCAAACATAAAACCGTGGTACAGGGGTATGTGTCGGTAGTTCACAGATGTAATCGGGACGATTACGGGTCAGGATGGCCGAGTTGTGGCAACCCTGCTCTACGAATTCTCTCTCTCTCTAATAATGTAAGAAAAAACCAACTTGATGTACTTATGTTGATTGTATGGTAGTAGGCGAGGAGTTAGTTCTCTCTCGACCGGCGAGTATAATAGATGAAATAAAGAAAACGAAAGAAATCGATAACAGAGGATCATAACAAATACATACTTACATTTCAAGACGACCTCAGCAAATTTGTACAAGCAGTCGCAATACCCAACCAAGAAGCCCATACTGTGACCTCATCGCTAGTTAAGCAAATCACTTGTACATTCGGAATACCACAAACCATTCTCTCAGATCAAGGATCGAATTGCACAAGCAAGCTATTCAAAAACGTTTGTAAACTCCTAAAAATACAAAAGACACAAGCAAGCCCTTATCATCCACAATCAAACGGAGCACTTGAACGACCGCATAGATCTTTAATTATGCAGTGTTCTGTTATAACACTACAGAGCACACACGTACCAACTACAGTCCCTATGAATTCCCGCTATCTTAAGGAGACAAGTGCAACGTACAATACAATTACGATAACTACATAAGTGAAATTAAAGCTAAGCTAGAAACAGGCTAAGAAACAATACGAAAAAACTAAATGAAAGCAAAAAAAAGTCATAGCATTACTACGATCAGAAAAAAACAATTCAAACAATATAACGTAGGTGATAAAGTATGGTTAGAAGCAAAAAACCGATCGAACAAAAACCGTATCCGCTTCCATGAAGGACCCTATGAAATTGTAGAGATCAATTGTAGGAAAAATTAACATTCGATTTTTACACTCAAACAGATTTTTTTCAACCCTAGAAAAAATACAGTTAAACCTTCTAGACAACATAAGACTCCCACAAAAGATCTCTAGATTAACTCTACCGACATAGACCTAATAACAACTACTACACCCATATACGTAAACAACAAATTCATGATCCAAGTTAGTATACCCCTCGTTAGCGAAGAATTTAATTTGCTTAAGATAACAACCATCCCAATCAAACTAAAACAAAACATTTACAAATTTATGTCAGTAAATAGCGAACTTATAACGATAAACGAGAACTACAGGCGATATATATTCCTTAACACAAAAGACCTAAACAAGTGTCCAGAATTCGAACCAAACCACTTCATATGCCAACAAAACTTCGTGGTACATAATCACAACGTCAGTAACTGCATTCTCAGGAAAAACAACCCCAAAATCTTGCGAAACCAAAATATTCCAACTAAACCACGAAATATGGTTCAAAATAGTAAATAAAAATGCACGGCTTTACGACATACGGAAAAACTCAAACGTGAAAATACTATGTAACACGCCATAAAGCCTCAAACTGTCCGATAGTCGAATTTTAACAATAAATCAATACTGCCAAGCAATGACCGAAGAAGTATACTTGCAAGCCTCAAACTAAATCTATGACAAAACTCCGACCATGTACCGTTTCGAACATGTGTTGCCAACAGAAACATTAGAGCTCCCAACAAAACTATACCAAATACAACCCCAAACTGTACATATAGAAGAACTAGATTAAAACAAATACAGCATGCAATAACACTCCGATTTGTAAAGCGACACGTCGCTAAGAAAAGAAAACATTTTTTTGTAAACACATTCCCATATTATCTGTATACAGAATAAATTATGCCAACAGACACCGCCAATCGTTCATATGGATTCCTCTGTGCCGAACGATCCCACTCGGAATCTCGTGCGCCTTTCGTATTTTAAGGTGGGAGGATTGTTGTGCCCAGCACTGCACGAACATAAGAACATGTGACATAACATATAACTAGACCACTACTGCCAAATCAAGTGTAAAGAACATGTCTCATAAACGAATGCAAAAATACAGGTCAAATGCAACAAAGCAATGGGGCGTCAAATGACAATTGCACATGTTACTTATTCTTTTTTCGAGACAATTCGATAACGAGGTTGCCCTAGGGCAGGAAGTACGATCGGAGTTACCGAAGGAATGCATAATGGAGGCAGTCTGCAGCTGATGGCAACAGAATCCAACAAACAGAAACCTGACGAACGAAGAGTTTGACAGGTGCCTCATACAAATGGACGACGTGGGTAAGCGTACGATGGACAAAAGAATTCCGAAGGAAGTTCAAATCAATAACAGCGATGTTTATCGAAATGCTACCATCGATGTACTTCACGTGCACAAAAGTAGGCTGCTGTCAAGACTCAAACTCTTGCATAGGCGGTTTACAGATCCACAAAACGCGGAAGTCGGGCTGACCCCCGTTAGAACCGTTAGACTTCTCAGGATGACAGACAACGAACACTTACTGACTTCAGTTGGCATCGATTCAGATGAGGTAGTGCTAGGCAATGACTTCTTTGCGGTCGAAGATCTCCTGGAGAAGGTTACAGCAATTGGTGCAGTGTTCCAGAGAGTGTATACGGTCAACGATGTTAGTACACCCAATCACGTTCTAGAGAACAGAGCCCTGCTAAACCACTTCTATCCCTGCAACGAGATAAGTCAATGGCGATCAGAGAATCCAGGTTTGACCAGGTTCAATGACGAGAACATGGCACATAGTGTCGTCGCCAATGATGGGAATCACATCTTCATTTCTCAAGAAGATTTTTAAGGTATCTTCCACTTGCTGAAGAAGAAAAACGTCAGTGGGAATCGATGGAATACCGAATATTCCACTTCGCCATCTTCCCCACGAAGCGGCCGAAATTTACACAACGCATTACCTGGTACACTGGAAAACAGCTGTTGTTTAACCCATCCCTAAACAGGACAAGAATAAGTTTATTATGACAAATCTTCGATCGATCATTCTTCTCCCCTGCATAAGCAAGGTTTTTAAAAAGATAGTCATTCAAGTTCTGAAGCAATGGGTTGATGAAAAGAAAATCATACCGGACAACCAGTTCGGATTCCGAGCGGGGCATGATACCATTAATGCCGCGTCAATACTGGTGTCCGACATACAATGGAATAAAAACAAAAAACAGTGCACGGGTGCCTGCTTGATTTACCTGAAGAAGGCGTTCGACACCGTTTGGTTGGAGGGCCTCTTCTTCAAGCTGATCAGGCTAAGCATAAGTAAACAGCTGTACATGGTCTATGACATGATCACAGGTAGAAAGTTTGTTGTGAAAAATGGCGACGTAACTTCCACTACGGTCTTTAACATTAAAAATGGTCTTCAACAGGGGGCCATCGGTTCCCCGATTTTGCTTTCTATATTCACTACAGATCTTATTGGTTCCATGCCGTACTTAAATGCGTACGCCGACGACCTAGTTGCGTACAGATCAGGTCCGCAGATCTAGGTAATAAACATCTTGCTGCAAATGGAAAATAAAAGTAAATGAAGACAAATTGCAAGCCATCTTTTTCATTCGAAAAAGAAAAGCTTGTTTTCTCCCTTCCAGCTTGCAGGTATATGGAAGTGATATAGAATAACGAAACTCCGTAAAGTATAGTGTATATCTAGACTCCAAATTAACTTTTCGTGAGCACATCGCACAAACCGTTAATAAGGTTAAAATTGCAACGACAGTTTTATATCTATTTATCAATAGGAAATCGTTATTATCTATTTCAAACAAAAGCTTACTTAACCTAACATAAAACTTAAGACTATCTTAACAATGTCCGCAACAGTACGCAGACGTGCACTAGGGCGTATATTTTATGTATATGCCTAACATGTGTAATTTATACGCCGTGGTGTACCTTTATATGTTTTTGATTCATACATATTGTTACATAAGTGATGAATACCCCAATACCCCTAGAGGCGCAACTCTGACACTCGCCCCCACATGCAAGTTGCACGATGCAAGTGCGAGTTGTTGTACTCTCGCGACGCTTGGTGCTCTCTCAGAACAATACCGGTCTCCCATGTCTTCTCTCTGAGAAGATGTTGGGTAGATCGATCTACGCATCGGAGTTAGTTGTAATTTTGTGTCATAAGAAGAGAGATGAATAAAGCTATAGAAGTGTAAATAATAAAACGTGTTTTTTCTTTTAAATACAATTAAGTACTTAATTGGCGCAGTCGGTAAAGCCTAAGCTGCTTGGTTTAACGAAAGTTATTACAAATAACAATTTAACCAAATATATTAATCGCAAATACAAAAAAAAACCAGAAATCGTTACAGTTACTATGTTACAGTGTACAAAAGGAGTCATTGTGGTGATAACGTATATCATAGTGTAGTGAACAATAATCATTGTGTAGTAACGCTAAACCCAAAAACGTTAATACACAACGTATCATAATCATCAACAATTTTTGATGCCGATAACGGGGAATGCGCGTTAGCAACAAGTTAGCTGTACTCCATCAACCATCTTTTAGTGACGCCAACGAGGGAACACGTGAGTAATACGCTTACATTACATTCGGCGTGGTTAAAATCTCTAGTTTTGAAAACCGTTACAACTGTGCATTCAAATATGGAAGTTCTTAGTGCTCCGGATAGATTTAAGCTAGTTTTAGAATTAATAAATAAATTACCTATGTTTGATGGTTCAACAGAATGTACATTAGACTTTATAGACAGAGTAAATGCCTTGGAAACCACTTTTGGAGACTTTGATGAAAACGCAATAATTCTGCTGGTAGGTTACATAAAGGATAAGATCATCGGCAAAGCACGTATAGAGTTGCAGAAACATGGAAGGCTCTTGTTTTGGTCTCAAATTAGGGACATATTAAAAAATTGCTTCGGTGAAAGTACTCCATTCCATGTTTTGATTGATCGTATTCGAACTGAACGCGTGACTTCAACAATTGAAAACTTTTATGATAATATAAACGTCCTATTAAGTAGAATAAATAATTCTCTTTTACTTAATGCTGATCAAGTCGATAACAATCTAATAGAGTCCAATAATAGAATTGCTTTAGACGCCTTTAAGAACAATTTGCCTGAACCCACTAAGACCATAATTTTATGTCGAAACCCCCAGTCTTTGCATAGTGCTTACAAAATTGTAAGAGAATTAAATCACCAAAAGCTCGGGCAAAATGGAGTCGAAAATACAGGTTTCACAAATAGATACAATAACAATGCCACCAGACAACATAGCAGCTATTTCCAAAATTTTAATTATCAACCAAGTCAATCAAATTACAGAAGAAGGACCCAACAAAGAAATTCTATTGAACCCAATAACACACAAAACAACTTACAAACATACCAATCCAGACAAAGTAACAATTCATTACAAACAAGACAACGAAAAAATAACTTTTTACCTAGTGGTCATTCACGACAAACGAATAGGGACAGACAGTATCACGAACCAATGGACCTGGCTTTTAACGAAGATAATAATTTAAATAACGAAAGTGAACAAAGTCACGCTTGTTCCTGTCCAAATTTTCAAGAAGGCCATCCAAAAAACTACCCTATATAGTAGTAAAGAATCATATAAGACCCCTTAGATTTATAATCGATTGCGGTGCAGAATTTAGCATTGTAAACAAAAATGTGTGTCAAGCTAAATGGCGAATACCATCAACAGTCCATAAGATTAGAGTTCTCGGTCGTAATATTGATACAACTACACTCTATAGGATCCCCCTATTCCATGAATTTAAAAAAAGCGGTTACCTAGTAGATTTCATTGAGTATCAATTCCACACAAAGTTTGACGGATTGATAGGAAACAATATCCTCTTCGATCTTAACCCGGTTATTGACTACAAAAATAGATTACTTGTTATAGATGACGTAAAAATACCAATATACTTCAATTATGAAGAAGAAGTGTATGATAACAGCAGTAAAATTCTTTGTATACCTCCTCACATTTTTTTTATTGAAATATTCAAAACTGAAATACCAGGCCACGTGTTTGCAAAACACCTTAGCCAGTCCGATTTATCAAGACTTAAGTCTTTACTGTATACTTTCAAGTCATTATTTTATAAAGAAGGTGATAGTTTAAGTTTCACTAACGAAATACGACACTCAATTAATACAAAAGACGATATGCCAATTTATACCAAATTCTACCGGTACCCTGAGATACATTGCAACGAAGTCAACAATCAGGTGAGAGAAATGTTAGACCAAAAGATAATCAGGCCTAGTAATAGTCCCTACAATTCGCCTATCTGGGTTGTCCCCAAGAAGGATGATAAGAACGGTCAAAAACAGTGGCGAATTGTAGTAGATTATAGGAAGTTAAACGCTCAAACAGTAGATGATCGTTTTCCTATGCCTAACATGGATGACTTATTTGACAAACTTGGTAAATGCAGTTACTTTTCAACAATAGATCTTGTGAAAGGATTTCACCAGATAGAGGTTGATCCACGTGATATAGCGAAAACTGCATTTTCGACTAAAAGTGGCCATTATGAGTTTCTAAGAATGCCGTTTGGGCTAAAGAATGCTCCAGCGACATTCCAGAGACTCATGAACAATGTTCTCCACGATTTTATAAACAAGATTTGTGTCGTCTACTTGGATGACATTCTTGTTTTTTCGACGAGTTTGGACGAGCATCTTAACTCTCTCAGAAAGATATTCCAAAGGCTGAAGGAATGTAATTTAAAAATACAGGTAGGGAAATGCAATTTCGCTGATCTCACCACAAATTACTTGGGGCACGTTATAGTAAACAATGGCATCAAACCCGATCCCAATAAAGTTAAAGCTATAACGGAAATGAAGATTCCAACCGATAAGAAAGGAATAAAAAGATTTCTTGGCATAACCGGATATTACCGGAAATTTATCCGAGACTATGCCAAAGTGGCACACCCTCTTATCAAATATTTAAAAAAAACTGAGAAAGTTAATGTTGCTGATCTTCAATACCAAAAAGCTTTTCAGACATTAAAAATTTTACTTACTAGTGACCCAATCTTAACCAGCCCAGATTTTACAAAAACGTTCGTATTAACAACTGACGCATCAAATTATGCTCTTGGAGCCGTTTTGAGTCAAAGCAACCATCCAGTATGCTTTGCATCTCGCACTCTTAATAATCATGAGTTGAACTATTCAACGATAGAAAAAGAGCTTCTAGCAGTCGTATGGTCCATCAAATATTTCAGAACGTATTTGTATGGCAGAAAGTTTGTAGTACGTACTGACCATAAGCCCCTTGTTTGGATAAACAATTTAAAGGAACCAAATATGAAACTCCAACGCTGGAAATTGCTTCTGAATGAATATGACTTCACTGTAGAATACTTAAAGGGCAAAGAAAATAGCGTTGCTGATGGGCTTAGTAGGTACAGTAACAAAAACAACTTGAATGAAATGCAAGATAGTAGCCTAGTGGACATTTTCAACAATGAAATAACTCCATGTCATTTTAATGACGAAGAAGTTATTCCTGTAGTGAGAAGTTCCACCGCAAATGAGAACGAAGCTTTATCCACAGGAGCTACCATTCACAGTGCGAGAGAGGATAATTCATTACATATCTACATAACAGAAAGGCCAGTAAATTTTTATAAAAATCAAATCTACTTGTCGTACGGTTCGAAGGAACATATTTCAATAAAAATAGTACACAAAAAGATACAAAACAAAGTCCAAATTAAAGAGGGTATCAGCCATATGTTAAAAATAATGCAGAGATTGATGCTGGATAAAGGACTTATTTGTATTTATTGTGAAGATCTTCATTTGTTTGTTCAGTTTCAAGATCTTTACGTCAAGTATTTTTCAATGAACAAGAATCTTAGGCTACTTAAATCAAACATAAGACTTAAGGACATCACAGATAGAAACGAAATGATAACGATTATTAAAAATGAACACCATAGAAAGAACCATAGAGGGATAAATGAAATGTTCTCAGAGTTAAAAACTCGATACTTTTATCCCAATCTGCAAAGGGAAATTCATAAATTCGTCAACAACTGTGAAACCTGTAATGTAGCGAAACATGACAGGAGACCTCCAAAGATTCAAATGCAAATCACAGAAACTCCTCAAAGATTTAATGACATTTTACATATTGATATTTGGTTTCCTGAGCGAAATAAAATGTTTTTTACAACTATAGATAAGTTTTCAAAGTATGCCACAATTCACAAGCTAGAAAACAGAAACTGGTTAGCGATTTTAGAAGCCTTAAAAGAAAGAATACGATACTTAGGAAAACCAAGGAAGATAGTGTCCGATGGTGAAACATGCATTCTTCACTCGGCTGTAGAACAGTTTTTAAAAGATCAAAACATTGAATTTCACAAAACCACAGGGTCGTTGAAAACAGGCAATTCTGACGTTGAAAGACTGCACGGTACGCTAAACGAACACCTCAGATTAAAAAACGCAGACAAAGACACCTCTAGTTTAGATGATAAAATGTTTGACATACTAACTATTTACAATAACACTATACACTCAACGACAAAGTTAAAACCAATAGACCTTATTACTAAAAATTTAAGCAAGGAAGACATTAACACCTTACACAAAAAATATCAAACTAACAAAGAAAATAGGGTAGAAAAAACAAATATAAAAAATAACACAAAAAACGTAAACCTTTGCCCGCGAATAGTTAAAAATCGGACTGTAGGGAAAACTAAACCGAAATACAAACGTTTAGTTAACCCACAAGTCAAAGAAAATTACGTTGTTGATACATCAACTAAAAGAAATACAAAGTACTACCAAAGTCAAGTTAAAAGAATGTACAAACATCAAAATTCATAATATATTTATCTCTTCTTATCTCTATAACCTTATATTATAACGTAGTCTAGATTGATGTTTATGCTTAATTTTACTGTTAATTTTGAATTTGATAAAAAAAAAAAAATATGTAATTACACATTTGAAAATAAATGGTAGGCTCCAGAATTTCAGCTATCAGCATTTTCGAAAAGTGGTCGCCAAGGAATAAATTAAAAAGGCAATATTTATGTAATAAAACTAAGTTAAATTAATAGTATTAAGTTAAGTTAAAATGTTTTAGAAACATGTTAATGTTAAAGAAACATGTTTTTTATTTAAATGAAAATAATGAGTTTATAAAAAGTATGAAGTAAGAAGTTAGTTTTCAGTAAAAAGTTGTTTTGTTGAAAAAAGAAATATACGTTTTTGTTCCTTTTAAATTTTAAATTATAAGTTTGTAATAACAAAAATTTTCGGTCCTTTTGAAATGTAAAGCTTGTAAAAAAAAAACAAGGTCTATTTTGTTCTTTAACCAAAATGGAAAACAAAAATGTTATATATGATGAGTTATTAATATGTATTAAAGTTAAGGATTTGTAAAATATGTTAAGATTGTATACTTTTGGGGACCAAAAGTTCTTGGTGGGGGAGGTGTTACATAAGTGATGAATACCCCAATACCCCTAGAGGCGCAACTCTGACACTCGCCCCCACATGCAAGTTGCACGATGCAAGTGCGAGTTGTTGTACTCTCGCGACGCTTGGTGCTCTCTCAGAACAATACCGGTCTCCCATGTCTTCTCTCTGAGAAGATGTTGGGTAGATCGATCTACGCATCGGAGTTAGTTGTAATTTTGTGTCATAAGAAGAGAGATGAATAAAGCTATAGAAGTGTAAATAATAAAACGTGTTTTTTCTTTTAAATACAATTAAGTACTTAATTATATATATATATATTTTTTGGATATTTCGTTTTATATAAATTTTTTTTTTTTGATTTCTTTGTTTTATATATTTTTTTTTTTGATTTTTTTGGTTTTATACTTTTATTGGGCTTATTGTTTTATATTCTTTTTTTTTGGATTTTATTTTTGTTTTATAATTTTTTTTTTCTTAAAAACTACCTTAAAAACTATGTAAGCTGGCCACTATGGTCAGATACCGGAGCTTGTCGAAAGGTATGATTTGGTGTAACCACCAGTAAAATTGCCGTTCGTGGGCAGACTCTTTCCTATCGCGAACGGGGATCGCTCTACTGAACCGGAGGAGATCCTCTCGTGTGCGAACGACATCCTGTTCGTATTGGAGTCGCCAGTCCACTGATTGGCGTACGACATGGAAGATGATAGGGCATCCTTGTGGATCCTGTATAAGGCCAGTTGTGTTTAGAATAGGGAATGCTCCGGGAGGAGTAAAGCCGTTAAGGCGCACACTTTCATACATACTATTGGAGTAGTAAGCCCCAAAGGTCACCATAATTTGCCGTATTAGGGCCATGTAGCAGACTACCTTCACTCTGGAATCAAGTTGGCTGTTGAAAAACAACCTCTTTGCCGCAGCAAAGGCTCTCCTGGCTTACGTCAGAGCAATATCTATATGTCAAAATACAGATATTGATGCAGCCAAATGCCAAGATATCTAACTACACTTCTTACAGCTAACGGCCGACCATGCGAATCAACTATTCCGAACTTACGCCAGTTTTGGCGCGTATCCCAAGATGCCGTATACAACGGGGCCCGGAAAAGGCTAGTCTCTCACTTCTGGAAGTTGATAAGCAACTTCCAGCCATCGCAAAATCGCTGAATTTTCTCGAAGTCACTCTGCAACAAGATAGATAGATAGATTATTTCCGCATAAAAAGTTTACATTTGATTTAGTTTATCGCATAATATGTATTACAGAGATGGGATGAATTATGTATCTTTCTTCTGAAAAACGTTTATATTTATATTTTAAGTTATTTATATTTGATGGAAACTGTCTAAAAATTTAAGGAAAATACGAGAAAAACCTTCAATAAGAGAAAAAAAAAGGTATATATATAAGAATATATATATATATATATATATATATATATATAAAATACATGATTATATTCGTATATAAAAAAGCATATACATAAATAAATAAATAAATAAATAAATAAAACAAAAATAAATAAATAAAAAAAATTAAAACAATTTAAATAAATAAATAAACGGAATATATATGTATATGTATTAATTATTGGTACAAAAGTGATTAATTAAGGGATTATGAGTCAATGTAAATTTTAATATTCTTGTAGTAATCGGGTCAACACCCGCTTTTTCATGCAGTCTAGAAAGAGAAGGGAAATCAGATGGTAGATTTAACATCATTTTAAAGACTTTGTTTTGAGCCACTTGTAATTTCCTAATGTGGCACTGTGCGGATCCATACAAAGGCCTCACAGGTAGAAAGTTTGTTGTGAAAAATGGTGACGTAACTTCCACTACGGTCTTTAACATTAAAAATGGTCTGCAACAGGGGGCCATCGGTTCCCCGATTTTGCTTTCTATATTCACTACAGATCTTATTGGTTCCATGCCGTACTTAAATGCGTACGCCGACGACCTAGTTGCGTACAGATCAGGTCCGCAGATCTAGGTAATAAACATCTTGCTGCAAATGGAAAATTAAAGTAAATGAAGACAAATTGCAAGCCATCTTTTTCATTCGAAAAAGAAAAGCTTGTTTTCTCCCTTCCAGCTTGCAGGTATATGGAAGTGATATAGAATAACGAAACTCCGTAAAGTACTTAGGTGTATATCTAGACTCCAAATTAACTTTTCGTGAGTACATCGCACAAACCGTTAATAAGGTTAAAATTGCAACGACAGTTTTATATCTATTTATCAATAGGAAATCGTTATTATCTATTTCAAACAAAAGCATAATATTTAAGGTCATATTCCAAGCTGTACTTTTGTATAGCTGTACTTTTGTATAGGTATGACCTTAAATATTATGCTTTTGTTTGAAATAGATAATAACGATTTCCTATTGATAAATAGATATAAAACTGTCGTTGCAATTTTAACCTTATTAACGGTTTGTGCGATGTACTCACGAAAAGTTAATTTGGAGTCTAGATATACACCTAAGTACTTTCGTACGAAGAAAGATACATAATTCATCCCATCTCTGTAATACATATTATGCGATAAACTAAATCAAATGTAAACTTTTTATGCGGAAATAATCTATCTATCTATCTTGTTGCAGAGTGACTTCGAGAAAATTCAGCGATTTTGCGATGGCTGGAAGTTGCTTATCAACTTCCAGAAGTGAGAGACTAGCCTTTTCCGGGCCCCGTTGTATACGGCATCTTGGGATACGCGCCAAAACTGGCGTAAGTTCGGAATAGTTGATTCGCATGGTCGGCCGTTAGCTGTAAGAAGTGTAGTTAGATATCTTGGCATTTGGCTGCATCAATATCTGTATTTTGACAAACATACAGATATTGCTCTGACGTAAGCCAGGAGAGCCTTTGCTGCGGCAAAGAGGTTGTTTTTCAACAGCCAACTTGATTCCAGAGTGAAGGTAGTCTGCTACATGGCCCTAATACGGCAAATTATGGTGACCTTTGTGGCTTACTACTCCAATAGTATGTATGAAAGTGTGCGCCTTAACGGCTTTACTCCTCCCGGAGCATTCCCTATTCTAAACACAACTGGCCTTATACAGGATCCACAAGGATGCCCCATCATCTTCCATGTCGTACGCCGATCAGTGGACTGGCGACTCCAATACGAACAGGATGTCGTTCGCACACGAGAGGATCGCCTCCGGTTCAGTAGAGCGATCCCCGTTCGCGATAGGAAAGAGTCTGCCCAAGAACGGCAATTTTACTGGTGGTTACACCAAATCATACCTTTCGACAAGCTCCGGTATCTGACCATAGTGGCCAGCTTACATAGTTTTTAAGGTAGTTTTTAAGAAAAAAAAAATTATAAAACAAAAATAAAATCCAAAAAAAAAGAATATAAAACAATAAGCCCAATAAAAGTATAAAACAAAAAAATCAAAAAAAAAATATATAAAACAAAGAAATCAAAAAAAAAAATTTATATAAAACGAAATATCCAAAAAATATATATATATATGTATGAATCAAAAACATATAAAGGTACACCACGGCGTATAAATTACACATGTTAGGCATATACATAAAATATACGCCCTAGTGCACGTCTGCGTACTGTTGCGGACATTGTTAAGATAGTCTTAAGTTTTATGTTAGGTTAAGTAAGTATAAGGTAGTTTATGTAGTTACTTTAGCCAAGTTTTTATAAGTTTTCTTATCAATAAAAAAGTAATAAAGTATTCTCATAAAGACTAAAAAAACGTAGATTAAGCCGAAAGGCACATTTTTAAAGTAGATCAGATTAGCTTAGAGTACACGCATAGGGTCAGTAGGTCAGTAGAACGTTTGTAAATTCTTAAGATAGTTAAGCTAGCTTTAAGTACTTTTGTCTGCATGTAAGTAACATAATTCTAAATAAATAAAATTACATTGAAAAAAAAGTGTACGAGACTCTGGCGCGGAAAATCCCGGGTTCGAACCCGAGGGTGAAATTTGGGACAAGACACTTTTTTTAAAATCAAGTCATAAAATTATATAAAGCTAATAGTGAAAGTAAGATGGTGCCTGGAGAACGAGCCGAGGGTACGGGCAAAGTACCGGTGAATGGTTATCAAGCTACCACGCCGGCACATCAGGCCACGAAGTCAGCGGCGTATCCCACCACCCGGTGCAGACAAAGCAGAGGAGAAGGAGGATACAACCGCAGCCGCCATTAGCTGCCACGTCATCAGTAGCAGTAACAGCTACGACCACGGCAGCGGCCAAGCATACCGCAGCCCCACCAACAACAACTACAGCACCAGGAGTAGCACCATCACCAGCTACAACAACAGCGAAGAGGGCAGCGGCTAATAACTCCGCGGCCACAACAATAACAACAACATCAGCAGCTGAACTGCTAGCCTGCATGTCGGCAGCTTTTACCAGCGCAACAATAATAACAGCTCCAGTCGAATCAAACGACACAATTATGTATAAGTTGGCTCGAAGAGAAGGACGGTACCTGCTCGCTGGCAACAGGTACAGAGACCTCTCGTCATCCAGCTCCAGTCGAATCACACGACACAATTATGTATAAGTCGGCTCGAGGAGAAGGACGGTACCTGCTCGCTGGCAACAGGTACCGAGACCTCTCGTCATCCGGGGCAGATGACGAGGAGGAGGATGTGCAGTAGCTCTCCGACGTAGAATAGAGACAGAGATTGCTGGTGGAGCAATCGAGCTACCCGCAATCGCGACTGGGCAGCAACAACAACAAGCAGTGCAGACGCAAAATCAGCAGCAGAATCAAAAACATCAACATCAGCAATAGGCAAAACGGCAGAAACCGCAGCAGCAGAACCAACAACAGCAGCAGAACCAACAACAGCAGCAGAACCATAAGCAGAAGAGGGAGAGATGCCCCCATCGACGTCTTCGGGGCCGAGACAAAAGACCTGGAAAGTCCAGGTAAGTGTGCCGTTAAGGGAATGAAGGGTTTAGAAACCCGATTCACTATAAAATATAGAATGCCACTAAGGCACACTATATATGTACTGCAACTATATGGCAGTGCACGAGTCCGTTAGGGAAGGTCTGGCGGTGTCGGGGATGGAGTTCTATTCCTACACACCAAGAGGAGAAAAACTCCAAACTCTGCTCCTTAAGAGCATGGATCCCAATACGGATCCGGAGAAGATCCTCGGTGTACTTCGCCAGGCGCAGAGCGATGATGTCCAGGTTGTGGGCGTTAAGCCATTTGTCACTGCGGTGGCACGCAAACAGAACAGACGTCTCCCGATTTTTTAGTCCAGTCGACTCCCAAAAGTAACATCGAAAGCCTCAAGAGAATTAAAATCTTGGGGATAATTGCTATTCAATGGGAGACATTAAGGAAATCGAAGAACACGATGCAGTGTACTCGATGCCAGAGGTTTGGGCATGCCGCAGCGAACTGCCAAATGGTGTCGCCCTGCGTGAAATGCGCGGACAATAGAGGGGAATGTCCTCTAGGCACGGACAAGGTCGATGATAGAAATACCCTTAAATGCGTCATTTGCGGGGCCAATGGACACCCGCCAATTATCGGGGCAGTCCGAAAGCCCAGCTTTTGAAAGCAAAGTTCAAGGAAAAAGGAACTTAAAAACGGTAGAAGCAAGGCCTGTGCCTAGCGCTCCAGCTGCCGCTGTTACGTCAGGAGTCTCCTATACCCAAATGGCACCAGGCAGACTACCGACATAACAGACAATGCCGACGGCGGCCCCGGTCCTAGTGGCCAGCCAGCCTGAGGCCAGCACAGATATGAGCTCCATCTTGCTGGCGATACAAGCACAGATGGCCCAGAGACTCGCTGAACAAGCTGAGCGTACAGCCCGGCTAGAACAACGGTTCCTTCAACAAGCAACTCGAGTGGAATTTATCTGCTCGTTGCTGTTTGGCGAACAAACGCAAGAGTCAATATAATGGCTGCGCGCGCAGCTAACAACCTTAAGATCCTCGCAGTGAATGTAAATTCACTAATAGGGACAAATAGAAAACTCACCTTCGGCTACCTGTTACGAGACCACAATCTTGATGTGATAATGGTTAGCGAAATCAAGCTTACCCAAATGCACAAGCTCAAGTATAATGATTATACTAAAATTCGGAGAGACCGCACCGGGGGCGCCGATCATGGGGGCGGAGTCGCTCTAATAATTAAGAAAAACATTGCCCATAACATCGTGTATAGCAATGAAGCGCGTAGATTTCAGTTGATAGAGACGTGCCTCGCCCGCATATCGCTCTCGGGTGGTAAGCGGCTATATGTGATCGCTCTCTATGCACCGCATAGTTCAAATCTCGATCACATTCTCATTCCAGAGCTCGAAACTCTTTTTGCAAGCCTACGACTAGTGTCGGAAGACAACTACTTTATCATAGTAAGAGATTTTAAGTCTAGGCATAGAGAGTGGGGATGTAATATAAACTGCAACCGGGGGCACGCCTTAAATAACTGGTTGACTGAGCATGACGAGTTGAGAGCAAACCTGCTTGCAACCGAGATACCATCATTTCCCAGAAGTGGAAATTATCTGGATCTACTATTGATGGACAGACGACTGACCTTACATGACATAGATAGAAGCACACGGAACTGCTTAACTACGATAGAGTACGATAGTGATCATCATGCCTTTTCAGCGGGTATCCAGATCCCAAACGAGGTGTGTAAAGTTAACATAAAAAATAAACATAAAGAAAAATAAAACAAAAGTAAATTGTGAATTAGTTAAGGCCAAATGGTATAACATTTGAAATTTGCGCCAAAGCGGCCATATTTAATTTTAAATCTTCCCAGTTCATGTTAACCCACCTAAGAAACCGCAAATACTTAAACTACCGTTTACACTTAAAGTAAGTTAATCTGCAAAAAATATTGCAGAATTTTCATGGAGCCCGAGCAGTGACATTTTTAAGGAGTGTTTTTTTTTTAATATTTCAAAAATTATTAAATTAAAACAATTACACGGTGAAACATAGAATATATTTGTAAGTAAAAGTGCATATACACATAAAAATAACAAACAAATATATTTATAATATATATAAATGGCATGAGTGAGTTGTTGACTGCTCTCAACTTGGCGAGATGCCAGCAACGATCCCTGTTAAACGCGCAGGTCAAGTTGACATACAGCCTCCTCGCGGCGCCCTCTGGATAGCCTTTAAAGCAACCCCTTAGAGGTGAACTAATGTATGCAGCGACCCCCTTGTCCAGGGGTTTAAACCAGGAACCGGTCCCCCAGGTTTGGCGGTTGCGCATGGGGCTACGTTCCCAACTGTGTAAAAAAATAATAGTTCCGAAACGACGAGAAGCCTGGGATACGGATGACCCTACTGCTGACGACCATGGACAACGAAATAAGGACAACGATTTTCGAAGTCTTATGCTTTAAATACATAAGCCTCATAACAATCCGCATCAATATCAGCAAACAATATCAGCCTGATATGCGCCCACGCCCCAACGGAGGATAAAGATGACGACAGCAAAGACGACTTTTACGATCTCCTAGAAAGAACAATGTCCCAGCCACGACACCAAGATTGTTCTAGGAGATGTCAACGCAAAACTGGGCAAGGAAGACGTCTTTGCTAGAGTCAGCGGGAAGCACAACCTGCACGACAACACGTCCGAGAATGGACTCAGGCTTTTGGACTTCGTAACGGGGTGAAACCTCTTTGTAGCCAGCATGCGGTTCCCTCACCTCAACATCCACAAAGGAACCTGGCGGTATCCTGATCAATCAACCGTCAACTAGATTGATCACATTGCGATCGACGTCAGACACTCCTCCAGCATTCTCGATGTCCGAACATTCCGAGGAGCCAACATCGACTCGGATCATTTCCTTGTTGTAGCCAAGGTAAGAACACGGATATCGATAGGACATCGGAGGAGAGCAGGACCAAAACAGTTTGACGTCGGAAAGCTACAATCACAATTGACCGCTAGAAACTTTGCCGATCGAGTCTCCCAAAAGCTCTCAGAGAGTCCAACCCTGCCAGGCGAAACAATCGACCAACAATGGAACCGTTGTCAAAAAGCCATCAGAGAAGCTGCATCTGATATACTGGGTATTAAAACGCCACCCCGAAAAAACCTCTGGTTTAGCAACGAGTGCAGGCAGGCACATTCAGCGCAGCAACCAGCATACGCTGGACACAAGGACGAGAGCGGTTCGTGAGCTCTAAGAACTTAAAAGAAGGGAAGAGCACCTGTTTCTCAAAAAGAAAAAGAAAGAGCATGAGAAGCGCGCGATCGAGGACATGGAGAGGTGTTACGGCAGAAATGACGTCCGAAAGTTCTACCAACGGGTAAAACGACTATCCAATGGATACAAAATTCGGACAGAAGCCTGTCGTGACGCTGAGGGACAACTCGTAGTAGATTCGCAGTCGATACTGATCATTTCTGTAGACTGTAGACTGCGAGGAAGACTCCAATACCGCTGTCAGGCAGAATGTTCCACTCAACGCAATTGACGATGATCGACGAGAATTCCGTCCGCCCGACCTAGACGAAGTCAAGATGGCGATATCGACACTAAAGTCGAAAAAAGCTGCTGGTGCAGACGGACTGTCTGCGGAACTGTTTAAGGTAGCTGGAGATGAGCTGGTAAGGTACATGCACCAACTCATCTGTAAGATATGGTCGGAGGAAAGCATGCCCGACGAGTGGAATCTCAGTATCGTTTGCCCGATCCACAAGAGAGGAGACCTCTTTGACTGCACCAACTATAGAGGGATAAGTCTCCTTAACATCGCCTATAAGATCCTCTCTGCCGTTTTCTGTTAGCGCCATTCGTCAACAACCTGATAGGTCCTTATCAGTGCGGTTTCAGGCTGGGGAAGTCCACCATCGACCAAATCTTCACACTACGGCAGATCCTGGAAAAAACCCAAGAAATGCAGATCGACACCCACCATTCATTCGTCGATTTCAAGGCCGCATATGACAGCGTGCATAGGGACGAGCTATACAAGGCCAGGTCTAGTTTTGACATTCCTGCCAAACTCTTCAGGTTGTGCAGGATGACGATGGAGAACTCTCGCTGCTCCATCAAGGTCGGTACCGAACTCACCGAGACCTTCAATGTCAAAAAAGATTTTAGATAAGGCGACGCGCTGTCATGTGATTTCTTTAACATCATCCTGGAAAAGATCGTGCAAGACTCACACGCCAACACTAGAGGCACGATTTTCCAGAAGTCCGTACAACTGCTAGCATACGCGGATGATATTGACGTGATTGGCAGAACACAGCGTGCCGTCAATGAAGCGTTTGCTGGTATTGAAGCGGAGGTGGCCAAAAATGGGTTTAGCGGTGAACGAGGGCAAAATGAAGTATATGCTATCATCGACAAAGGACGCACAACATCGACGACTTGGCGAAAACGTCACCATAACTTCGAGGTAGTGAAGGACTTCGTCTACCTCGGCTCGCAAGTAAACAGTACGAACAACACCAGTACCGAGATTAAACGCAGAATTACTCTTGCCAATCGCTGTCGCTTTGGGCTCAAGAGGCAATTGAGTAGTAGAGTCCTCTCTCGAAGGCCCAAGCTAACATTATATAACACCTTGATTATCCCTGTCCTGCTCTATGGTGCGGAAGCATGGACAATCTCAAAAGCGGAAGAAGAAGCACTTGGTCTTTTCGAGAAAAAAGTTCTGCGTCCAATCTTTGGTCCTGTTTGCGGTGATGGTTATTGGAGAAGAAGGTTCAACCACGAGCTGTACGGGGTGTACAGCGGCATGAGCCTATTCAGGCGTCTACGGATTCAATGCCTAAGATGGCCGGGCCATGTAGAGCGCATGGACATCACTGATCCAGCCCGAAGAGTCTTCGACTCCGAACCAGTGGGACAACGCAATAGAGGACGCCCACGGAACCGATGGCGCACCCAGGTGGAGAAGGACCTCAACCAACTTGGTGTGCGCAGTTGGCAACAGCTGGCAAAAGATCGTGCCGGCTGGAGAGGCTTACTGGTTGAGGCCCAGGTCCACCGCGGACTGTAGCGCCACCTGAAGAAGAAGAAGATAAATATATTTTACATATATGTATACATATATATATTTTACATATATGTATACATATATATATACATATAGACATAAAAAAAAAGTGCACAAGTGCATTATAAAAAAAATAAAAGTGTGCAATAAAAACATACACAAAAACATGCAAAGTGTTCTGCGTCGGGTAATCGCGGGTGGATAGAAAAAAAAAGGCAGGTTCAGAAATTTCGAGGGACAATAGGAAATGCACTCCAACTGCAATTGCCAACAGTGCAAAAGGGAAGTCGCCGAGAAAGAGGTACCAAACAAAAGTTGAAAGTGTATTCCGTAATAGAAGCAATATTGCTTGTAATAATGTGCTGAAATTAGCACATACATACTTCACACAAGTACTTCATAATACGCTTTCAATTTTTGTCAGTAGCATCAACTGAACATTAATACACATATATGTACACATAAATAGTATATAAAAGTGCGAATAAAAACAGGTGCGTGCGATTCGGCTATTCGGCTATATATGTCAAAATTTATTGTGTCTTAAAAATAATAAGCACATTTCATTAAGTTCAAATATTTGAAACTAATAAGTAGTTTACAAATAATATTTCGTAGTTCATAAAACGATTAATTTCTCGTTTGGTTGCCACTGCAATAGTTCATCAGTTATTCCGAATTCAACTGCCAAAGTTCGTGCCCTCATCACCAGCGATTAAATCAGTTTCGATAAATCGATAAGTAATCGGTATTAAAATAAAATTCACTCGCGACAAATTTAATTTCTCAAGAGAAGTGTTTGTTTACATTAAAATTGTTTACATTTCCTCTTGACGTTTGGTCATTTGACATTTGATTTGTTGACATTTTTTGTCATTGTCATTGGGTGCGTTCAGTGCGCAAAATAATTTGTGCAAACTCTTTTTGGCTTAAGAGTGAATTCAGCGAATAAGAAAGTAAACACGGTTCGTACTAAAGTACATTTTCAAGAAATTTAATTACGGTAGACACCAGTTGCTAAACTAAAGCAATGTATTGTTGGCTTTTAGCACAAGTGATGAAATAATTAACAAATAGTGCAATTAGCCCGTGGATAAACTAATTCCACGTATCATATCAAAGCGGTTTGGATTCAGTTGACTCAATTATAAAAATGGCACCAAAGAGACAAGTATCTCCGAGCAAAAATGACTCTCTAGAGTAACTCAAGCATCAGAGTTCAATAATCGTGGCGAATATTTCTCGTGTGAAGTCAGCATTAGTTAAAAAGACGATGTCACAGAATCCAATCGAATTAGAGTGCAGATTGGATTTACTTAATACATATATTGATCAAGCAATGGTGTGTCAATCAGACATAGAGCTTGCTGATCGATATTCAAGATATCGAGAAATTCAATCATCTCATATCGCGTTTTTCCGGTGAGGCGTTAGGAACAGTTAAAGAGTTCCAAATCACCGAGCAAAACTATCCAAAAGCGCTAGCGAGCTTGAAAAAAGTGTGTGACAATAATCGTCTAATATTTTTCGACAACGTATCTACACTTTTTGAGTTGCCCTCAGGCAACGAAACCTTCTGCAACTGCCTTACGCAATATGATAGACACGGTTTCTGCGATTTATGATTCGCTTTTGTCTTTGGGTGACGAGAAGAACATTACCAATGCTATCATTATTCATTTGGTAATTTCGAAAGTTGACTCAATCACGAAGTCGAAGTGGGAAGAAAAGCTAGATTATAGCACGCTTCCTATTTGGAGTGACTGTGAAGCAGCACTTAATAAAAGATATCAGCACATAGCTGCCGAAGAGTCTTCATCGTCACGATGCAAATCAAATGAAAGGCAACCTGCAAATCCAGGCAACAGAAAAGATCTGAAGCGCCAGAAAAATCAAAGGTCATCGCTTTCGTGTTCAAACACACAACAACAACAAAACAGAATAAAGTGTTTTTTCTGTAAATCCAATGACCATTTTAACACAGCATGTCGGTCGTTTTCCGCGTTATCGGTGGTGCAAAGATTTGAAATTGCTAAAAGTGTCCCAGTTTGCAGTGTGTGCAATCGAGCGCATCACACATTATTGCACCAGTATGCAACGACTTTCAATGGAGTGCAACCTTCGACCTCCCAAACCATGCACGCCTCTGTTTTAACTGAGGAAGTTATTCTTGCAACCGCGGTAGTAAAAATAAAATGCAAGAATAGTGAATATCTGCTAGCGAGAGCTCTACTAGATTCGGGCTCGTAGATTAACTTCATCACGGAAGAACTTGCGCAGAGGTTGAATCTTCAAAAAGAAAACAATTCATTAAATGTACTGGGTATTGGTAAGATGAACTCCAAACTAAGCAAAAAAGTTCATGCTGTAGTGAAGTCAAGGCTGAATGAACATTCCTTCTCAGCCGACTATTGGGTCATGTCATCAATATCAGCCAATCGGCCGGATCAGGCTATCAATACGGCGAATTGGAATATTTCAAAAAATATTGAACTAGCTGACCCAGGGTTTTATAAGCCCCAAAAAAATTGATTTGTTGTTGGGCGCTGAGACATTCTTTGAACTGCTTTCAGTTGGTCAAATAAAGAATGGTCCGGAGTACCCGGTGATCCAAAAAACATTATTAGGCATTATATATCTGGAAAATATTCAAATAGCTCAAATTCAAAAACGCGAATTTGTAACATGATATGCAATTCCTAAGAACTATCGATTCTAGATCAAGTTGTTCAGAAATTCTGGACCCTAGAGGAAATACCCGGAGAATCGAATAAGATGCTCACACCTGAAAAACAAAGTTGTGAAAACCACTTTGTTGCCAATACAAAACTCTTACCGATAGGCCGATTTGAGGTAAAGTTGTCCTTTAAAGAAACTTCGAACTTGCTTTGATCATCTTATGAAAATACTAAACGTCGTTTTCTCTCTCTTGAGCGAAAACTTACAAAATGATGATCTTAGAGCAATGTACATGGATTTCATGACGGAATATCTACAATTGGAACATATGTCGCCGGCTGGTAACGAAATCCCGAAAAATCCACACTACTTCATTCCGCATCAGTGTGTCTTAAGGCCACAAACTGCGGGTTGTATTTGCGTCAAGTCGTACAACCTCTCAAAAATCACTGAATGACTTAATGATGGTAGGTCCAACCATTCATGAAGAGCTGTTTTCAACGTTGCTCCGTTTTCGAAAACATAAATATGCCCGAACGGCAGACATTTCGAAAATGTACCGGCAAGTTCTTATAGCCGAAGAGCACTCGATATACCACCTCGTAGTGTGGAGAAAACACCCGTCCGATCCTCTTCAACATTTTCAATTAAAAACAGTTACGTATGGTACTGCATCTGCACCGTCCTCCTGGCAATACGGTGTTTGAAAATGTTAGGTGAAAATCACAAAGCCTCGCACCCAGTAGGATCGAAAACGATTCTCAAAGATTTTTATGTGGATGATCTCTTAACCGGTGCGAATGACTTGGAGACTCTCACAAAAATCCAACAGGAAGTGATTGAGATCTTAAAAAGAGGTGGATTTCAATTAGCCAAATGGTTTTCTAACCATCCAGCGTTCTATAAGGAACAGAGCCCTGAAAAGGAAATCAAATTAAATGATTCTGACTCAACAAAGACGCTAGGAATTCATTGGAAACCGGAGGAAGACGTATTCAGTTTCAGACTTGAAGAAAACTTCAATGATCTTCCAGCGACAAAAATAAACATATTATCAGTCTATTAGCGTTATTTACATCGAAAGAACTGCCATGCTGGTCCTAAAGCATTGGTGGCGTTGCTGCGAGAAAGGTTGTGGCTAGTGAATGCCCAAGAAGCATGTCGAAAATCTGTACAAAATTATGTACACTGCTTTAGCTACAGGCCGAAATTGCTAACGCAAATCATGGGTAATTTGCCAGCCGACCGACTTAAAGCACAACGACCCTTTCTCCCTTTCTAATATGTGGTCCCATGTACACAACATTTAAAATTCGTGATCGACCACCAGTAAAAACGTATATTGCCGTCTTTGTCTGTTTTTCGTCCAAGGCTGTACATTTTGAACTAACCACAGATCTGTCCTCCGATTGTTTCATTTTTTCGTCAAAAAGGTTCAACGCTCGTAGCGGACTTCCGAAGACAGTATACTGCGACAACGGGACGAACTTCGTGGGAGCTCAGAGAAAGCTGCAGGAAGCCATTCACCAGTACGCGGCAGAGGAAGTCTTCAACTTCGCTTTCATACCGCCAAGGGCTCCTTATTTCGGCGGTCTATGGGAGGCAGCGGTGAAGTCAGCCAAGGGACTTCTGCAGAGGACAGTGGGAAACGCGCTCCTCACAAGCGAAGAGCTGCAAACGGTCCTCACCGAGGTAGAAGCAATCCTCAACTCGAGACCAATCACACCCTTAAGCGCCAACCCCAACGACGGCGAGGCGCTAACACCTGCTCACCTATTGATAGGAACCTCGCTGCGAGCGGTACCGCCGGAACGACTAACAGAACATCAACAGGGCTGCTTAAAAAGATGGCAGCTTGTATGCTGTCTCAAGCAGCAGTTCTGGCGGAAGTGGTCAACGGACTACCTAGTGGCCCTCCAAGAGCGCAGCAAGTGGGTACGAGAGCAACCAAATCTCGCCGTCGGAAAAGTCGTCGTCGTGCACGAGGACAACACGCCACCACAGTAATGGACGTTAGGACGAGTCGTCGCAGTCACCGCAGGGGAGGATGGAAAAGTGAGGGTGGCGGATATAAAAACCCGATTCGCCGTAATAAGGCGTCCAATTGTGAAGTTGGCGGTTCTGCCTGAACAATATTGAAGACAGGAATCCTTCAACGCGGCCGGAGTAACGTTAACATAATAAATACACATAAAGAAAAATAAAACAAAAGTAATTTCTGAATTAATAAATCACAAAACAAAAATAATTGTGAATTAGTTAAGGCCAAATGGTATAACATTTGAATTTCGCACCAAAGCGGCCCACCTAAGAAACCGCAAATAAAACTTTTCGCTTTGAATCGAACACCCACCCGAGTCGTACGTTAATTTTGAATCCGTTTTTGAACCCACGTTTTTATAAGTAAGTATAAGCACGAACACTTAAAGTAAATTAATCTGCAAAAAATAGTGCAGAATTTTCAAGGTGGCTGAACTGGGAGAATATGTCTAGAGAAACCCTTATAATTACAGTAAGGCTCGATGGCCACGTTTCTCCAGGGCTTTATCAACTGAACTCCGTTCGAGTGCGATCAATCAATCAAGGAACAGAAACCTTACAAACGAAGAGGTTGACGGGTACATCAGACGAATGGAAAAAGCCATAAAACGTACAATGGACAAGACAATTCCGAAGGTAGTGCACTCCGATGATTCTGATGTTTATCGGAATGCCACCATAAAGACTTAAACTCTTAGACAGACGGTTTACAGATCCAAGAAGTGTGAATGTCAGATCTCTGAAGTCAGAGGCTGTACGATCCAGCAACCCGGGTATGTGCCCGCAAGTAAATAAAATATTCAAAAGGAAATATCAAAATGACATTCAGATCGTTCGACTTCCCAGAACAACTGACAACGAACAAATACTAACCTCAATCAATGTTGATCCAGATGAGGCCGTGCTTGACAACGAATGTTTCATGGTGGTTAAATCAATTGGTGCTGTTTTGCAGAGAGTGTATAAGCTCAACGAGGTTCGTAGGCCGATCCACGATCTGCACAAGAGAGCCTGGTTAAGCCACTTCTATCTTCGTAACAAGATAATTCAATGGGGTTCGGAGAATCACGGTTTTACCAGATTCAATGACGAAAATATGGCAAACAATGCCGTTGCCAATGATGGAAACCAGATATTGATTTCCCAAGAAGATCTCCAGGGGATCCTTAAATCTATGAAGAACAAGAAATCAGTTGGTATGTAGTTCGCATTTTATAATTTTGATACTGATCGGCAGATTACTCTCCAATGAAAGTTCCTGCTAACACCGCAACCATGCGAGGGTGTAGACTATCGCACGAGATCAAGGGAGCAAATCCTTTGAAGTCGGCGCAAGACATTAGTTTCCACAAGGATCGTGTGAACTGCAGTGTTTGTGTGCTCTTCTAGGCAGCGCTTATGTTTATTAGAAAAGTTCTTAACTCTATCTTCTAGTGGTTATATTCCAAGATCTCTGTGGATATTGTCGTTTCGGATATACCATGGTGCATTAACGATGGTTCTAAGCACCTTATTTTGAAAAGTCTGTATTATATTCATATTACTTGTTTTGGTACAATATCAAAGTTGTACGCCATACGTCCAGACAGGTTTTAGGATTTGCTTGTATACAAGCAGTTTGTTATCAACACTTAGTTTGCATTGTTTACCAATAAGCCAGTACAGATCATTATATTTCATGTAAAGTTCTGGACGTTTCTTCTTAACGTTCTCCTTCCACTTGAGTTGTACGTCAAGAGTCATCCCGAGGTATATCGCTTCATTGCTAAAGGGTATTTGGACACTATTTAAGAAAACTGGCAAGTTATTAACTTGCCTTTAAGTGACAATAGGGGCTATTCGCCAGAAGTTCAAATAGACTCTTCAACAGTTTTGGCTGTTACCAAAATGACGGTGCGTCAGCAAATGTGCCTAGAACAGTGCGTTCTTCTTGTGGTAAGACAGTAGTGTACAGTAGGTATAGCAGAGGGCCAAGAACACGCCCTTGCGGTACACCAGCATATCCGTGCTTCACACGGAAAATCCTGTCATAGAGATGGTTCGCTAGAATACTATACAGTTTCCCCGGTAGAGATCGGCATGGTATATATTTCAGGCCTTCATGCCAAACTTCAAAGGCTTGAGAAATATCGAGAAATGTGGCTGAACAAAGCTTTTGTTCAAATGCCATTTACATTACATCAGTTATACGATGTACGTGGTCAATAGTTGAGTGTTTCTAAAACCAAATTAGTGATTTGGTATAAGCTGTTTTTCTTCCACAATTTGACTTAAATATCTAAGCAGAATTTTTTCAAATAATTTAGACATTATCGGGAGTTGTGAGATAGGTTTATAGAACTTTTTATCCGTTGGTGGTTTCCCGGGTTTTGGTACCATTATAACTTCTAAAACATTCCGTTGACTAGGGACATGGTCAAGTCTAAGCGCGGCATTTAATTAAGTAGAGTAATTTAAGAACGGCTTTCTAAGGTAACTCTTTAAGAATTTTTCCTGTAATTAAATCGTAACCAGGAGCTTTTTTCGGTTGGAGCTTTTTAGTTCTTCCTTGAGCTCTGCCAAGGTAGCACTTCTCAGAACATATTTGTCGTCGTATATATCAAATCCATGTAAATGACAGGAAGAGTTTGACCGTCGAATGGCTTAGACGTTTCTTCCAAGTAGTCTTCGAAAAGAATAGCTTTGTCTTTGTCTTCTTCAGCCCACTCGTCTCCATGCTATCAGATTGGCGCGTTACGTGATTCTGGTTATTTTTAATCCCTTCACTGCCTTCCAGAATGAGTAGTTACTTTCTTTTTTTGCAGATAAGTATATAAATTATTGTTTTTGATTGCTTTAATTTTCACCTTCAACAGATTACACAATTGGTTAAAACGAGTTTTATGTTGTGGCGAGCGAGTTTGTTGCCATTTCTTGCGTGCTTTCCGTTTTTCCTTTACCATTTCCTTTACTTCTAGCGGATATCGTAAGACGTGTTTATCTGGCACTTTTCTTGCGCAAGGTGTTCTGCTCCATGCGGCACATTGTATATTTTCAATAAATCTTGCAAGTTCAATTTCTAAGTCGCATGGGGTTCTCAGCGGTATCATAAGTTCAACGTGATTTTGCAAGTAGTTCCTAAACGCTTGCCAATTTGTACGATAATTAGTTAATGTAGGCGGCGCTTCTCTTTTCACGAGCGTTTCGCTCATAGTCAATATAATTGGAGAATGATCTGAACTGAGATCAAAGTTTTTCTTCCAGTTTTAGATAATTTCGCGAAATACCCTTCATAACGAAGAAATCTACGACGTCTGGTATTTTCGTGAAATCCGTAGGCCAGTATGTAGGCCTCGCTGTCGAGCAAAACTCGATCCCCAAAAGGAATGCTTCGCATTAAAGTCTCCATCGATTATAAAGTTTGGACCGAGACTTAGAAATGTGTTTTCATACTCGTATTGTTAAGTTTTACTGTGCGGTGGGTAGTAAATGGACAACACCTTATATGAGTGGTATTTGTTACGTAAGCGAACTGTACATAATTGCATTGTATGGGATTATATCTTTAATCCTACTAAGTGTTCGATGTTATCTCTTATAAACAATGACGACCCGCCTCTTGCCCTTTCCGAAGGGTGATAGGCGTGATAGCCACAGCAACCTTTTAAACTTAAACGAAATTCCTTCGTTAAATGTGTCCCAGAAATCAAACATATGTCGATATGTTTTTCCCGATTACAAAGCTCTAGTTCGTCAAGTTCTTGCGGTTGTCCGTTCGCATTCCAATTCAATATACTTACTGTCTTATTCATATTCGGTAATTTTTGTTGTTAATTTTTGTTTAGAAGATTAATAGTCTTTCAAAAATAAGTTTGTTCGTCTTACTCTGCTCCACAAGTTTTTACAATATAATGGAGAGGGTACGAGAAACGGGATCTAATGGCTTACTCCTACTCTCACACGGAGCTGCTACTACTTGAGCAAATGTTTTCACTCCAATGTGCGATGACTTAGCTGATGTTGTCACATCCGTTTGCGACTGTGCTTGTTGAGCATTCGTTTTTGCAACTATACTCTTCCATTGTTTTGTATTTGTTTTTTTTTCAGCGCTTGCAATAATGTCTTTTCTTACTGGTTTACGTGGTTGGGCAAGATTTGCTTTGATTTTGTAACGACTTTAAGCTCTTTAGCTACTTCACAGCCACGGTAGTTAGCTGGGTGCTTCCCTTTGCAAATAATGCAAGTTATAAATGTCCCCTTGCCTGCATTGCATTCTTCTCATGAGTGCTCTCCCACACAGCATCTAACACAACGTGGTTCTTTTTGGCAGTACTTTTTTGTGTGATTAAAACCTTGAGTAATGTAAATTCACTTTATTTCACTTGTTTCACTTATTAATAGAAAAAAACACAAAACTTTCAATCAATGATCTCCACTATAAGCTGACTGACTTCCAAAAAAAAATATGCATAATTTCTCTTAGCATTCTAATCAAAATTAACAGAACTTAATTCAACACATCACAAAGCCAAACCAAGCCAAGCCAAGCGAGTACAAGAAGTGCAGCTTGCACAGATAACATGATTGCAATCTTCGCTTTTGTTGCATTAGAATTTGGTAGACTGTACCTGCAGTAAACATCACGTGTTTTGTTTTTCTTGTTGCTAGATGGTATTGTGTTTTTGTTGAGGGGAGGCAGGGGAATAGTGATGTAAGTGCAAGGCAGTGCGTTGCATGTCACTCCTCCCGCCCTAGAATTGAGCTAGTGAGCACTTATAGCTTAGCAAGTTTAAATAAAAAAAGTTTTTTATTATACTTTATTAATTTTTTTTTTTTGATTTTTATTTATGTATTACTTGAATCACTGTGTCGCATACGCACTATTATCCTCTCATTTCATTTACTGAGCTCAATGTTGGATTTGCATGGTATTTAGGTTTGTAGATGTAGTTAAATACGGATTATGAATGTATATAACAGTAAGAGTATAACTAAACAAATTTTCATTTATAATATTTTAAAATAGTTTTGAATAAGTATTCACAATTTCTTTTTTTTAATAAACGGATGTGTTTTTTTAATCAAATTTCTATTGCTAAGGGAATCAAGAAAAGAAAACAAAACCAAATGAAAGTAGGGTAGCTCAATTAATTAAAATAAATGTATATAAGCAAAATAAACATCGTTCATCATATCGTCTTGTTCTTTAAGTGGATACATCTGATTTACAAAAAAAAAACAAATACATGTATCGCAAAGATTGTCTGCATGTATATAAACATATGTATTAACAATAAGCTTACTAACTAACTTAAGTATGTGACTATAAATATAAAATGTGTATGTCAATTATTCATATAAATTTTACAGATTTTGTTTTGTTTGTTCACATTTTCCTTTTGTCGATTTCAGGTCAGTATTAGTTTTTTTTTCCTTATTTTGTTTTTCTTTTCTTTACAAATTATATCTTGTTTGTAAGTAAAGTGTAATTAAGTTTAATGAAGAAAACAAGAGGATTTAAGAAAATAAAACTAAAAATTAACTAGTTTCCTATCAAACGTTATGTCTTTTAATGAGTTCTGATATTTATAATGCCGTTTTATTATTTGTCTATTACGCTTATGACCGTTTTGGTCCTTAAAATAAGTTCTGCCTTTTTCTTCTACATTTTTTAGAATGCACCGTGGCTGTTGTTTTGTATTATTAAAGCCTACATTTTTAACCAGATCTCGATCTCTCTAACTCATCCCATTCTGATTTATTTAACGTTGCTGAAGTAGGTCGTTTGGTCTAAATTTACTTGTTGAATGAATGGTGTCGTTATATATTTCTACAGCTTTGAATGTTAAAATCTTCTCGTCGATGTCTTTGTTTTCTTTATTTAATTCTAATAAACGGATATGTTCATTTAATGATTTAATGATTTAATAAATGAAACCTTTCAATGATACCGTTTCCCGTGTGAGTGTTTGGAAAAATGATAGGATATATTTTCTTTGTTGAGAAAGTTTTTAATAAATGCTGTATTTAATTCATTATCAGCTATTTCTGATGTTTTTGTTTGTTCAGTTTGTTTATTCAGTTTATCAATAGCTGTAAGGAACATGTTGTTCTTATTATAAAACCAAATATCCACATGAACAAGTTCGTTAGGCTTATTGGGGTTCTCAAAGATCACTGGATTTCTATCATACTTGCACATGTTGCAAAGAATGCAGTTATTTATGTACTTCTGAATCTCTATGTTAAGATTGGATAATAGTTATAATTTTTCATTTCTAAATACGACTCTTCTATTCCTATATAACAATAAGTTCTAACAACTTTTCATTGCATACAATATCTTCTAACATCGAAGAATTTTCACACCTGGAGAATTAGAAAAGTATTGTATATTAGAAAAGTATATTAGAAAAGTATTGACTATTGTTCTCAGAAAATCTATGAAAATTTCATTTTCGTGGCAGTAGACTCCTACTCTTCCCTTGATTGGCAAAAGTTGCTGTGGAATTTTCAGAACAAAATTCCCAGAGTATATTGTTAGGTATATTATTGTCCCCCTTTTCTGTTTATACAAAAATGTAGTTTTGTATGAATCATGATTACGTTTTTCTATAATAAGCTGTGTCTATAAATATTAACAGGTCTCTCAGTTATGTAAGTTAACACGAGTGCCCCAAATACGTTCGGTTGTGTGGGAACTAAATGTTCTCACAGTAGCGCACCGACATAGCGTCAGCAGAATTCAGTCAACACCGGTGTGCGAACCGAACGTGGGAGTAATGCAGCGTCTGGGCAGCACATAGGGTTAAGTTACATTTAAGGTAAATGTATGCTAGATGTAAGGCAGAAATATATTTTCAATAAACTGACAACACTTGCTGTTTAGCCCCCAAACGAAGAGGTCGTGTTTGAATAATTAACTGGCGCCCAACTACCCGGTCTTTTCAAAATTCCTAATACTAGGAAAAGCGAAATAAAATAGTAAAAAATGAGTTCTGAAATTCCTCGTTAAAAGGTAAATTGAGTTTATTTTAGTTCCAGCTTGTTCAACATAATCATCAACGAAATACGACGAATCGAACAACGAACCCTGGAATCCTTGGAGATGAGAGCAGTATTTCAAATAATTTGGATATTATTGTAAGGATTTAATATTGTTAAGCATTACTGAACTATATATCCAAAAACACTTAAATAAGAGTGAATTGTTTAGTAATAGTGATAATTATTATCTGTTAGTATCGGTATTAAAGAATAAGAAAATTATGCCGGAGAACATTGCAATAGCAGTTCAAAATGCAGTAGAGACTGCTTTTTCAAGTATCATGCGGAGATTCGTTCAATACAACATTAAATTTGGATGAAATAATAGCCAGTCTGGACCAAACCTATTCAGACAGACGGCCTTTACACGTTCTAGAAAATCTGTTGAGTATTTTAGTGCAAGGCAAAATTAATAATTCCAATTCTTATAATGAAATCGAAAAAAATCACACGCTTATAATGAACAAAATAACAATGGACTGTTCCGGCAACAGCGAACTGATAAGTTCATTGTCACACAAATACCGTTCTGACGCTTTACGAGTATTTATTTCGGGCCTAAATAGACCTTTTTGTAATATCCTTTTTTCGTCTGGTTGTTAAGATCTTCCCTCAGCTCTCGCCAAAGCACAAGAGTTGGAAGCTAACCAATACAGATATGAGTTTGCAATAGCTTTTGACTCCCGGCAAACGAATAACATTGTTTATCGGAGTAATCCACATTTCAGAAGAACAACAGAACCACAAAATAACATAGTTATAAGACAAGAAGACAATGCAATGGATATAGATCCAACGTCTTCTAAATTCCGGCACAATACTCGATTTAATTCACAGCCTTCAAGTAATTGAAATGTGTCAGCCATTCAAAAAACGTTACAGAACCAATTTGGGAAAAGACATCGCGAATCGGATAGATCTTATATAATAAAATATAATAATATGGGTGGCGCGACAGTCCGAGGTGGACCTGAGCCTAGCTTCTCAGCAACCACGTGTGTTGTGCGTGCTATTGTTCTTTCACGCGAAGTTGAGAAGCTTTTTCTAGACAGGAATACTCTTTGAAGAATTCAATGACAACCTTATATACCAGGTTAATTTTTAGAGTAGGGTCGGCACCACCTTTTATCAAAAAGAAACTTAATAACTGCCTTGAATTAAGAATTCTTATTGATACAGGTACTGCCAAACATTTTATAAAGAAGTTACCACAGTTAAAACACGTCATTTCAAACGACAATAGCTTTATCGCTAAAACCCTTAATGGACAGAATAAAATCACAGAAAAGTGTAAGATGAATTTATTCGGTTACTTAACCGATTTTTATTTACATCCGCAACTAAGAAGATTTGATGCTATAATCGGCTAAGACTTTTTAAAGCAGATACGAGCTAAAATCGATGCTGAAAAGGATGTATTAATCCACATAGATGGAAAAGAACCTTTCGTGTTGTTAAATTGTGAAAACGTTAATGCTATCGACATCGATTGCAAATCTGTCCCATCCGGTTTAAAAAATCAGTTCAAAGAACTGATCAAAAAACATGTAAAAGTCTTTACTAAGACCGGACAAAAATTACCATTTAACACTTCTGTTAAAGCATCGATCAAGCATCGATCAGAACAACAAGTTCAGAACAGATTTATTCTAGACCCCGACCATATCCTATGGCATATATTGAGTTCGTCAATAATGAAATTGAACGACTGCTAAAGGATGGTATTATCCAACGCCCCGTTCTCCCTATAATACACCTATACTGGTCGTTAATAAAAAGGACTTGAACGAGGATAATACAAAGAAATTAAGATTGGTATTCGATTACAGAAAACTAAATGAAAAAACGGTAGCCGACCGATATCCGATTCCAGAAATATCTGTTACACTCTCAAATCTGGGTCAAGCGAACTTTTATTCAATAATAGACCTAAAAGCTGGTTTTGGATTATGTACTTAGACCCGAAATAAGCAGAAGCTGTCATGTCTATGTAGATGATGTGATCATTTTTTATAAGACAGAATATTTTCTAAACTTTACGAAGCGTATCGAAAAAATCAGAATTCTTCAAAAAAGCGATGGTATTAGAACATGTCCCCGAAAAGTTCGTGATGTTTTAGGTTTCGAAGTTCCCATGTCTTTAAGAGCACTGCGAGCCTTCCTTCGACTTTCTGGGTATTACCGCAAATTTGTGAAAGACTATGCTCTCATTACCAAGTCACTAAGGAAATACTTAAGCGGTGATAGTGGACATATAAGCTCTCACAAGTCAAAACATATTAAGATCGTCTTGGATGCAGAAGCATTGTAAGCATTTGAAAAAATTAAAACCATCTTGGCATCGGATGATGTTCTCCTTTTGTATCCAGATTTCAAAAAGCCTTTTGACTTGACAACAGATGCTTCGTCCGACGCTATAGGTGCCGTGCTTTCACAAAACGGACGCCCTATAACAATGATATCCAGAACTCTAATAAAGGCGGAACAAAATAATGCAACCAATGAGCGCGATAGTATGGGCTTTGCAAAATCTAAGAAACTATTTATACGGGGCTCCCAAAACTAACATTTTCACTGACCATCAACCACTTACATTTGCCATGTCTGAAAAGAATCCAAATACTAAACTCAAAAGATGTAGAGTATTTATAGAAGAGTGCTTAACGAAACTTATTGAATCTATGAAGGAAATAATCAATTATGATGTAAACAGTGGTATATTTTGCACACTTGAGGTTCTAGGTAAAATAGAAAACGATTTGATTAATGCGTTCCCAAGAGCCAAAATGAAGCACAATAAGAAATTCGTACAAGATATGACGAATAGTGATTACCAAATGGATATTATAACAACTGAGCATAACAGAGCACACAGAGGACAAGCAGAAAACTATAAACAGATTATATCAGATTATTTTTTTTCCTCATATTAAAAAGATATTAAAAAATCTTGTAACAAATTACAAGATTTGTCAGGACAATAAATACCAGCGAAAGTCGATTAAGCATCCGATATGTCCCACACCAATTCCTAAATATCCCGTTGAAATTCTTCACGTCGATATTTATAATACGGGAAAGAAATACTTTATAACATGTCTAGACAAATTTTCTAAGTTTGCGATTATAAAACATATTCGCTCCAGAAATGCAACGGATATAAAAAATCCTCTTACAGAAATTATATCACATTTCTATCAGCCAAGGCTGATAATTTCTGATAATGAAGGTGCTTTCATATCCAACTCAATACAAACTTTTGTCAAGAATTGTTTCAACATATCATGGTACACTGTGCCTGCTCTTCATAGCCAGAGTAACGGTCAAGTGGAACGCCTGCACTCTACTCTTGCAGAAATACCAAGATGTATCAAAGCGACCACTACTGATATAGTTGAATTATTTCTGTTAGCTGTCTATAAATATAATAATACCATTCACAATGTCATTCGATATAAACCTTCTGAAGTGTTCCATTGCTGTAACAACAAATTAAAAACGGAAATAGTACAAGAACTAGTATCAAAACAGAAAAAATACATGATTTATCACAACAAAGGACTACCCAAAAGCAGTATAATCGTGGAGACAAAGTCTACTTGAGAAGATATAAAAGACTGGGCAACAAATTATCAAATCTTTACAGCTTGAAAACCAAACAAGCTGACTTAGGAACTGCTGTCATAATTTATGGCAGAGAGGTTCACAAAAATAACCTGAGGTCAATTTTTTCCTCATTTTCAGGATATCTCTATTTTCATCCGCAATCGACAGAATTACGGATTATTCAAATGCCCTGCTTATTCCAGTACCAAACGGCGAAGTAGCTGTCTACCAAGAGTATTTATATTTAAAACACATAACAAATTTCTCCTTATTTGGAGCAAATCCTTAATGACAATTATAATCTTTGAAAACGACATACAAGAGGTTACACGATTGGCGAGAATCCTAAAGCCTCCAAATAAAACAAAAATATGTAATCTTTTTTTAGTTGCACCTGTAATTCATTATAATAAAGTCATAGATATGAAAAACAATGTAAGCGCAGATTGTAATGGAAATAATTTAACCTTAAGTGAATGTAAAAAGTCTTGGCTTTACAATTATTGCATTATAGATTCAGAAGATAAATATTTGTTTCAACTTTTAAATCAGCATACAGCTAACTGTCCGGCCAAATCAGCATTTCATATCGACAACATCCAGACCATAAGAGAAGGCGTAATAGAAGTGCACGGCGAAGAAAATAATGTGACGGAAAATAATCAACAAGTGTCTCTTAATGGAACATTTCTTGTTACATTTAAAAGCAACGTCACCATTAATGGGAAAAAAGTATTCTTCATCCAAACCATCCGACATAACTTAACTACCAGCACCAAAGAAAACTTCTTTGAGAGAAACTAAATTTAAGGAAAAGTTATCGCCGTTTCTTCATAAACTACATATACAAAATAAAATAAAAGTTTCTCTCAAAGCAATAACTAGCTCTGGTACGGGATATCTGCTGCAATTGTTATTGTCATAATAATAATACTATGCATTAAATTACAACCAAGAAATCTGAACATACAACCAATTATTCCTTCAACAGAGATGCAGATACTTGATCGAAATAAGCTAAAACGATCTAGCACATAGGGTTAAGTTACATTTAAGGTAATTGTATGCTAGATGTAAGGTAAGAAGAAGAAATATATATTCAATACACGGAGCATCACTTGTTGCTTAGCGTCCAAAAGAAAAAGTCGCGTTTGAATAATTAACATGGTAAACATGGTTGTCTTGGTTTTCTATGCCGCTGTGAATTGTGGCCATGTCAGACCGAGTTTCATCATTTTCTATACAATTGACTTCTATACGACTTAAGAAATCTGCAGCATTATTGTCCTTGCCTTTTATGTAGGCAATGTCAAAATCATATTCATTCAAATGTATTTTCCAGCATTGAAGCATTGAGTTTGGCTCTTTCAAAGAGTTTAACCAAACTAGCCGACGGTAGTCTGTTTATACTTTAAATTTCCTACCAAATAAATATGGACGAAAATATTTTGTCGCCCAGACAATACAAAGTAGTTCTTTTTCCACCGTGCTATAGTTTGTTTCGTGACTATTTAATGTCATAGAAGCGAAAGCAATTGGGTGTTGATTCTAAGACAGAACCGCTCCCAATGCTGAATCGCTAGCGTCCGTCGTTAGAACAAATGTTTTTTGCAAAATTGGGATATGCCAAAACTGGGCAAGTACATACTGTCTGTCTTTTACGTTTATTTTTGCATGTTATTTCAGGCATTTTGACATGAGAAGGGCTACTTTAGAGTAGTCCTTTATGGTTGAAAAGGCAGTCTTATGTCTGTCTTCCTAACTTATGCGTATTTGTTGAAACCCTTTCGCCAAGTAATGGTTGAGAAATATTGGGCTTTACCCAATTTGGAAAGCAAATCTTCTATGTTTGGTATTGGAAACTTAACTCCAATTTTCACGTCATTTAATTTCCTGTATTCGACTACAATACGCCATTTTTGGCGACCTGAGTTGTCCATCTTTTTGGAAACCACCCAAATTGGTGCAATGTATAGGCTAGTCGAATTTACAATTATACCGGAAGAAAGCATTTCTAAAATTTGTTTGTTTACCTCTGCCTTGTGAATCCTTGTGAAATATTGTTATTCGTTGGTATTTTATGACTATATTTAGTGACAGTTGATAGACCAATACCTTCAACTTCCAACATTTCGATCTTAGTAAATGGAATATTAAACTCTTGGAATAGAGGGATAGTAATTTTGGAGTTGACAAAGATATTTGAACTAATCAATTTAAGCTGCATTGGTGTTTCAAGATCTGTCTTAAAGGAACTGTGAAATAAACCTTTTTGAATAACCGATGTACCTGCCCCGGAATCAATTAGCAGTATGATTGGACTGGATTTGGTTGTGACTACTATGCAGGGAAGAGATCTGAGGTGGTTGATCGAAAATTTTGAAATCTGGATTTATCAACATCTTGATGCTCTATATTTTCGATTCCTAAAAAATTACTTGGTCGAAAATGATCTACCTCCATGTTATCAGCCCTTTTAACAAAATTTCTTGCAGTTTGCATGCTGCGTGAATTATTTGCACGTTTAGGATAAGAAAAAAGTGGATTATGATTTTGAAAATTGTTGTTTTGGTAATTTGGAAAGTGTTGAAAGTCTTGTGGCATATTTTGGACGAAATTAGGTGGAAGATTCTGTGAAAAGCTCTGTTGCGAACACTGTTGGTTGGTGTGGGGAAAATGCTGATAATTACTATTGTTATTTCTTGAATTGAGAATGTGTTGCATGTTGTAACGAAAATTTCCTGAATTTGCTTTAAAATTCTCTGCATGAACCGGTACATTATTTCTCGGGGGCATGGGATCAATGTTTGCATTATTAGAGTATCGTAAATGTGGGGGCTTGGGATATCGTGAACGAGTATTTAAATAGTTGCTATAACTTTGGTGAAAACAATAAGTGTCCATTAAAATTTCTTTGGCTTCTCTTAGACATTAAGGATTTCGAGCATTCAAAATAAGTTTAGGTTCGCTAGGTAGTTTGTTAATTAATAATTTTATGACCATATTTTCATTATGAGTTGCTTCAAACCAAGAAACATTCGAACTCAAAGACGATCTAATATTGAGTTTATTTAAAAAAGACTTATACTTTTTTCAAACAATTCTTCGACAGAATTTTCAATATATTTATTTGGTTTATAACACTTTCTATAATTTCATTAATACTACAGTTTAATTTTATCACTATCTTCATATCAGGCTAATTTGTTGGGTTATTGTTATTGATTAATATCAAATTGGCTTTTTCTTTTACTTTGCTTCTTATTTTTAATTAAGAAATCCTTTTGATTGCTCATCACAAGAATTAATAAATTAATATATATATAATCAACTTGCTTTATGAAAATATCCAGCTCCTCAGGCAAACCGGTGAACTCCGATAACTCCGTTATGGCATCCAGTAGATTTAAATTGGCAAAAAATAGAAAAAAACACAAAACATTCTTTTCGATTTTTTTTAAATATGGTCTTTATTCAATGATCTCCACTACGAGACTGACTGACTTCCAAAAATAATATACATGATTTCTCTTAGCATTCTAGTCAAAAATAACAGAACTTAATTTAACACAGCATGAGTGGTGATGTAAGTGCAAGGCAGTGTGTTGCACGTCACTCTTGGCATCGCTTGTATCGAGGTATTAATGTTGAGTACCTGCGTAAGGCTTTTATGCTTTCACACTTGTCGAACGTTATCAGGAAGAGTGTCAGACTACGACGTGTCTCATCTTGCGCCCCTTCTGTATTGATATACTTTTTCGACAATATGTTGGTAGCATCAACTATCTTGAAGCATTTATTTATTCTTTTGGGCAAGACGAATGAAGTCCTCTAGCTACAACTCGAGTAGGCCTTTCCGATTTGTTTTATCAGTATACCACTGAATCTTTTCCGCGTTTAGTTTTTGTGAAAGTGCTCTGTAGTCGTCAGAGTCTTTTACCTTTATCTTCCATGTACTATTGTTTCGCGGTGTTAGCTTATATTCGGATTTTAACGTTGCCCTTAAGATAGTGTTCAGTTCCTTATATTCTTTAATTCCGAGTACGTTAATTGGAAGAGGTGGTCGTTCCTTCAGTTGCTTAGTTCCGTTCTTGTTTGGTTCACTACCATTCTTATCGACAAGCTCTGGTGAACAACCGGCCTTTCTTTTTTGCCTGGTCGCCTTTTTGCTAACCATTCAGTTTCCGATCGAGCTCTTCCTCATCTGTAAGGTACTCAATGTTCGTATTTTTTGTTTTGTTTTGTTTTGGACTTGGCTTCTTGCCTTTCCATATTTTTTGTTTATAGTTGACTAAGTTCTTGTCTTAGTTCTTTGCAGAGAGCTTCCATGCTAGTAACCATAGTCCGAAGTTCTGCATTCCCTTGTTCGAGAAGGTTGAGTCTCGCTAAGGCGTGTTCGTCATGAAGTGGCGAATGCCAATCATTGCACATTGCCATAATGCAATGACTGGAAGCTGCTTATCAACTTCCAGAAGTGTAAAACTGTCCTTTTCCGTACCCCGCTGGCAATGGCCTCAAGGGATACGCGCGTATACTGGAAGCAGTTCGGCATAGTTGACCCACAGGGTCAGATGGATGTCCCCTGTGATGGAAAAGATGAGGGTGTTCGAGAGACGGTGTTTTAGGACGTGTCTCCGGTTGTATCGAACACCCGAGTCTGAGTACAAGAAGTAAAATTTACAACAGGGCAAACGTGAAAAGGATAGACAATTTTATCATTAAATTAATATGAAGTCACATTGGAAGAAGTATGACTTCTATCAACATTCTGATCTTCGGGACTTACTATCCCCATTATATATACCATGAGAGGGTGCGCCACATCGGCTTTGTCCCACATGAAGCCCACCTGATCCAGGACACGGAAGGATCTCCTGTAATCTACCACGCGGTGCGCCGAACAGTTGACTGGCGACTCCTCTACGAATCGATTGTCGTCCGCGAAGACGAAGATCTTCTCCGGTTCAGAAGAGCGAGGCAGGGGAGAGAGTTATAAGGAAAGGCTTAAAATATACATATATATATTTGCAAATACATATATACATATACTACACATAAAACCACAAAAAAAGTATATACATGAAAAAAAGGTGGACAAGGGCAAGTGGATCTTATATGTTACGCATATACATAACATACACGCCTCTGTGTACACGCCCGTAGTATTACGGACATAGATTAAGTTAGATTAAGGTTTCTTAGGTTTTTGATTGGTAATAGGGTTAAGGTTTAGATGTAGGTTAGGTAATAATAAGAATGTATAGAGCGCCAAGTTTTTCTTAGTTTTCTTGGCTAGTAAGTCTTGGTCTTAAGGACCAAAAAAAAAAACTTAATAGTTTAGATGCCGATCTTGGAGAGATAGTGACGATTCGTCTGGTACAGAATGTAGGGGAAAAGCCGAATGAAGTTGGTTCAGATAAACCACCAACCACTCTAAGGCAGTCATTGCCAACCTTATGCTCTTCTAAAGGGCGGAGAAGAAATCGCCCTCATTCAGGAACCATGGATCAACGAAGTTGATCGCATTGCTGGATTGAGGGCAAAATGATATAATCTGTATCAAAACACGAGCTCTGGTAAGAAGAGAACTTGAATTTTAGCGAAAAGTCGCCTACAAAGCTTTCTCTACTACTCTACACTCTCTGTTTCTAAGTGGAAAGTATCCGATGAATTATTATTCTCTGACCATCGAGCCCCAGCCACCCCAGCCGAAGGTCGCCATGGTGGAACCCAGACCTGACAGTGCTACGCAAATAAGGCGGGAAGTGTTTCAATAGGGCAAAATCCTCTAGGGTAACATCGGACTGGGAACCTCTAAGAGCAAAGTCTCAAGGTATATAAAAAAGAGCTCAAGACGACTCAAAAAGAAGCCTGGAAAGCTTTCTGTGGTATCATAGAAAACACCAAAGACTGCGGTCGGTTAAGGCTTTTACTTTCAAAATCCCCGACAATGCCAATGTATATTCAGTCGTCAGACGGAGTCTGGACGGAATCCGCTGAAAAAACCCTCACCCATCTGATCGACGCTCATTTCCATGGGAACAAGGACCCAACGAACTAGATCGCATCGACATAAATGTGTAACTCCACAATAGAACCGTGCCAGATGATCACCTAACAAAGTTCAAATTGGTTTGGGCGGTTAAAAGGTTCTATCCATTCAAATCCCCAGGCATAGACGAAGTCAGGCCGGCTGAATTACAGCACGGACTCGACATTCTGTCAACATGACCAAAAGCAATTTTCTACAATTATTTGAGACTCAGCTACACTCCAAAACTGTGCAGAAAAGCTAAGGCAGTATTCATACCAAGTGTGAGAAAGCAACGCACAGCTTACCAAAGAACTTCAGACCCATTACCCTCTCTTCATTTCTTCTGAAAACATTGGAAAGGATAGTGGCTCTACATGTTAGGGAAATTACAAGCTTTAACTCCCTATCACCTGCTCTACATTCCTATCGCAAAGGATGTTCAAAAGAAACAGCACTTCACACCATAGTCAGCACCATTGAGAAATCCTTTGATAGCAAATATTACACAATGGTTTCTTTCCTTGATATAGGGGGGGGCTTTTAGTAACGTCAAAAGTGAAGAGACAACTAACGCCCTAGGTTAGGTTAGGTCAGGTAGTTGCGCTGCTAGTGAATTCACCAGCCCACTTAGACCATATTGGTCCATCGTGGTATCCAAAGTCAGACTACTGCCATTGATTAACCACTCCAATGGTAGTGCAGTTAATTTGATCACAACGGCAAATGGTGACTGAACCAGATTTAAAAACCAGATAAAAGCGTATTAACTTTGCTTTTACTGGGATTCGAACCGGGGACCCCGCTAACCAGGGGGAGGCACTCTATCAACTCCGCCATCCAGTCATTTTAACTAACGCCTTAACTAGACAAGAAGTCCGTAGGCTGTCTAGCACGTTATCCAATCTTGTTAGAGGGAATTTGTCAATCCTATTTTCTTGTTTAATTGACGAAAATCTACTACTAAGCGCCATTTCTTTTCTCAGTCGATTTCCTTCTTTGGTTCTACTAATAATGGCGAATTAAATGAGCTTACAGAAGGTTATATAATGTCTTCTTTTATAATTTTGTTATCCTGCTTATCTATTTCTTCTAATTGTGATTGCGGTAGCCTATAATTTTTTATGAACACTGGTTGGTTAAAGAAATTGTTTGCTTGTAGAAGTTGTTGACTGTCAATGAGTTTCCTCCCAAATGGAAGACATCTGCAAACTCCTCGCATATGTTTAGAATTGATTGTTTTGCTTTCTCGTCTTGTACATTTACCTTTAGTTCTTTTAGTAATCTATCATATTGATATTTTTATTTTGTTTAATATGTACGTCTTCAATGGTTATATGGGCTATAGTGGAGCCTAAGGAACTTGTCTCTGAATCAGTTACTCCTGTTATTCTAACGTTATCTGTAGTATCTAAATCGATATCAGATTTTAAGTTTTCTAGTTTTAAAATTTAAATATCTGCACCAGTGTCTATTCAAAATGTCAATTGTTACATCTGTCCGTGCTATTACGTAATTTGTGATTTGATTAGTAAGAAGAATGGTTTTTAATAATGGTCTTCCACTTGGTATTCTGAGTCTCTCAGGCCTTCGGACACTGTCTGCTCGTTTCACGAGTTACTTCTAAATCAATCAGCGTTTTGTTGTAATATTTCCGGTTTTCCCAAAATTTTTGATTTGGGTTCCTATTAAAATCCCTTGGTAATGTCATATTACCTCGTGAAATATTTCCTCTTCTAAATTGATTTGAATTGTAGTAGAGCAGTTCATTCTGAACTATCTAATTCTGACACTAACTGAACTGCCTCACTAAGTGTTTTTGGTCTAGCTGCGAATACAGTTGATTGCGCTGGCCGATTGACTGATTGGCTGATCATTTAGTTGCGTTATTACCTTTTTTCCTTCTTCTCCTTGCTCTGCTATTTGTATGCTATTAAGTTCAGTTACTATAGATTCTATCTGTGCCGCATAATTTCTAATGTTCCTAATTCCTTGGCTTAATGTACCTAGCTCATTTTGTAATTGTATCACCCTTTTATTACTTTTAAATAGTCTTTTAGTAGTTGGCTTTAGTGCACTTATATTTGTTGGAAGTATTACAGAGTTCAGATTGTTTTTGACCTTATCTGATAGTCTAGTACCTATTACGAATTTGAATAGCTTCTGTTTTTCATTGTCATCCTCAAGCGTGTCATGTACAAATTGTGTCATATTCAGAAAGTTACTTAACCGATCAAGTTCTTAGTTCTATTCGGGTATTATTTTTAAAATCGTAATCATATCAAACTTAGCCATTGTGATAGATTTCTCTTTTCCCGGACCTAGATTTGCTATTATCAGTTCTTGTTTTAGTTTCGATATTTCTCTAGATTCGTGGACTTTTTTGTAAAATGTGTCTATTATGATACTAGTTCTGATACTAGTTTCTTTACTTCTACCTCTTTATCTTGCAAGAAAGTCTTACTATATGTCCATTCCGGAGTTTTCTTCAGATTGCTTAATGTCTGAGTAATTTCCTTTAGAGAACTTAACAATATTTAAGAAGCAAATCAATTTAAATTTACTATATACATTTTTTTGGAAATGTTTGTTTTTTTTTCTGTTTATTTATTTTCATTCTTATTTTATTTATTTATTTCATTTTTTTTAACATTATTTACACTAACTACTTCTAACTATGTACTACTAACTTACACTAACTATGTACTATCTTATTTATTTGGTTCTTTATTAAGTAGTTAAAAATGTTTAGAATCATAATTACAGAAAAAACAATTACTACCATAATAAGAATATTTCCTAATTGCTCATTATTACTGGATCCTGAGTGTTGAAAATAACATTTTCTTTGGAGTTTTGAACTCCCATATTAAAAAATAATTTTCTATTTTTGTTGTAAAGCTTTCTAGTTGTTCATCGCGTCGCAAATGTCTGGCTTTTTCAAAAAATAATTTTTTTTCTGCAGAGACTTGCTAGTCTGTAGAGGTTACCTAGCTTTCTTTGTTTTTTCTTTATGGTCTTCTGGGCTTAGCTGCTGCTGGAGTTTCACCGTGTTTGCCTGGTTTCTATATTCCTCTATTGTGATGGGTTTTGGTCCAAGTTATGGTTTAGAGTTGATTATGACCCACAATTCTTCTTTAAGTTTTGCTGCTTCACGTCTGTTCGGTGCTTGCTCCCTGGCCTCTTTGCCTGTCCAGTCTGTGTTTTTTATCAGGCAGCTGTTGGAGAGAATTCTTAGATTTCATCGATTTTGGCCAGTACATAAATTCTTAAATGCTAGCTTATGCCTAACTTACAGAGAATAAATACGTCGAGTAATCAAATAATAAGTGTGTCATCATATCATAACTTCAATGCTATACAAATTCATTAAAATGCAAAATCGTAAGCGTAGTGGTTTCTTCTTTCGAAGAAATGTACGAAGCGTGGAAGAGTGGAATCGTACATGAAGTGTGGCACTCGTAATTCAATGAATGACCACGAAGTGTGGAATCGTACATGATGTGTGGCACTCGTAATTCAATGAATGATCTCGCTGGATGTGAGTTGTTGCGTATTTTGTAGTACGGTAATCGGATGTCAATGGTTAAATTCGCCGTATTTTTATTGTCGGTTGTGGCGTACTATGTAGTGCCAGGCATTATACAATGAATCCGATAGACGGGCTATCTATCGTTCTATACATAGACAATCAGACGGCCATCAAGGCTTTGGATACACCATAAGACTTTGCCGTCTATCTCTTCAGCGTCAGATGCATCCTGACCCTATGCAGGGTCCCTGGGCATAGGGGTATTCGAGGCAACAAAAGGGCCGACGAGCTAGCTAGAACAGGGGCGGGTTTGCACATGGCAAGTAATCAGGATACATACTATACCCCTCTCTTCAAGTAATAAACACTTTGTTACTTACAGATGTCATCAACGCCTCTAACTGGAGGTGGATGCTTATATGGCCTTCAATAAATCCGAAAAAAGCACTCTCCTAAATCTAAATAGAAAGGAAATCAGCAATGTAGTTGGTGGATTCTGGACGTAGGTTCCTCGCCACCGGCCTTGAAGAGCTCTGATGGTAAGCCATCTGACCCGCTGGCTTTGTCGTTCTTCAGCTTTTAATGGCTATACCGACTTCTTCAAAGCTAGGTGGGAGGACTACGTTATCGACTGAAGTTGAGATTTGGGCATACCAGAGAGACTCTCACTTAATTGGTCTTCGTAGACTCTGGCAATCTCGGGTGTGCTCAGGCGTCATATGTCAAGACTCCTTTTTGTTGGCTGGTGCAGCTTTCTGACATTGGACAGTTTCTGACATTGTTGGCTGGTAGGGGCGTGTTCACATATGAGGCTGATGTTGTAAAATCTGCCATGGGAGCAGATCACAGCCAGGGGATCACTTATCGGTTTAAAGTCGAGTGACCTTCGACCTTAACCGTTTTCCGACAACGAATCCGCATCCAAATATGTGCAACCTTTTGCTACAGCTGTAATATATGTTGCACTCTTTCTTTTTCATTATACCTTGTCCTATCCAGCGTATTTTCTGGATCGCACTAATATCCGCCTTGTACTGCGTGAGCATATTTTCCAGTTTATGAGCGGCCTCTGGAGTGTAGATTGTTCTTACATTACAGGAACACACTCCATACGTTTATCCGAGGCAGCTTGTTATCTCATAACGGTTATCTTTTTTTTTATGCGAGCGGATTATTTGCCCTCCGCACAACCACAGGGGGCCCGCATACATTGGTTCACCTCACGGGTGTTGTGAAGGCTATCCTGGGGGCGCCGCGAGGAGGCTGTATGTCGATTTCATCTTTGCATCGACAAGGATCGTTGCTGGTATCCCGCCAAGTTGGGAGCTACCAACAACTTTGCAGTTTTTGTTAATAATGACTTACCTGACTTTCTAACTTTAACTGGAGGGGTACCTCAAGGATCAATTCTGGATAATCTCTTATTTTCTCTATATAGAAACGAAATTCAAGATCTAGTCGCGCATTCTTCAATACTTATTTATGCCAATGATGTCCAAATATATCGAAGTTGTACGTTGCATCTAATTGAAATCAAAATCAATCTAATCCCTGTGCTATTCGAAATATATACGGGCTAAGAAGATATAATTATGTGTCACATCTCTCAGTAAATGTCTTAGATATGCCTTTTGAAAACTATCTTAAATTTCGCACACTGTTATTTCTCTTCAATATCCTCACAGCACGACAGCTTTCCTACCCTTCAATTACTTACAATTCCCAGCTTCAAATAGATCCACCTATCTCATTATACAGAAATTTAATTTCATAATATCTGAAAGACAGTTCTTTGTCAATGCCGTCCGTCTTTGGAATTCAATACTTAAACCTATAAGAGCACTAAGCGATATAGACAAGTTTAGAAAAGAATTACAGCATCTTTCGTCACGTCAAAATAACTGATTTTTGTTTAATTTATTTTATATTTTTTGTTATTTTTCATAGCATTCGTAATAGTATCCTACTTTTCTTAATTGTGTTTAAAATTATTTGCTTTATTTATTTATAGTTTACTAATTCTGTAGCAACAAAAAAATTGTAACAAATTATATATTGTAACTAGCTATAACAAAGTTATAAGGTTCATTCTTACTGTTCTAGCTTTCCTAAAAATGTATAATAAACTAAACTAAGCTAAGCAGCGTCGTATAATGCGTGAAGTCTTGCAAGCTAAGTAGCTCATTGGATTCTCATTTGACTCAGCCGAAAAGAGTTGTTGATAGATGATGGATTCTAGTTTCAAGAAGAGGGTACAACTTTGTGGCGGCCCAGATATTTGACTTAAAATTAATTGTTTTTGTTGAAATTGTTGAAACTTTAGATTCTAAGATGCGGTATCTTAGGTCCAGAAAATTTGCAAATTGCATAAAAGTAGGTATTTCAACGGACTAGCCGAGTTCTTGTTCCCACAGATGACGAGTTCTGGGGACAATTTTTCAAATTTTCAAATTTATCTTTGATGCCCGGAGAAATTTGAACTAACTTATGAAAGTTTATGTTGTATTCGGAGTATAGTTGCTCTAATTTATTCCTCGGGATTTCAAAATATGATTGTACATCGCGTTCTGCATTGTCTTTTTTAAGACTATGTAACGAAGAAGTCGTTATTGTCTTATCTATATATATAAATATATATATATATAGATATATGTACATATAAAGAATTCAAATGGTAAACTAAAGACTTCAATGTGAAGTGAATTGTATCAGTTAGGTAGCTAAAGGCTTGTTCTCCTTGTCGTCATCAGCGCAGTTGGCTAGCTAAAAGCTCCTTGTCATCGGGTGCGCCCACTCCACACTCGCTCAAACATAATATTTCCGACCAAAAAAACAAAAATACAATATTATCAGGAATACTTTTTTCTTTTAAAACTTCAAACAGGTGTCTTTTACCCCTCAAAAACCCAAGACAGCCTCAAGGCGGTTATAAGATTGTGACCTATTTTTAGTTCCAAGAGGTTCAAAATTCAGTTCTTGGAAGTTCGATGTATAGGTTAGGTAGGTTAGGAAGAGGGGCTACTACAGGCTAGTACATTCACCACCCACTGATTGACTACTCCAGCGATTGAGCCGTCAAGGCAGGCACTAACCAAGGGCAGGCACTCTACCAACTGCTCCATCCAGTCTTTGGGTGTACACTATTTTATGAAACAAATTTGAGTCGAATCAAAAATAAGGCATTAGAGCGCAGTTGCCTTAGGCTCTTTATTTAAGTTGTTTAATTTTTGTTTGAATATTATGAGCATCTGAGATAAGTTTTGGTTGATTTAACGATGCGTATAAAATAAGTCGACTAGACTGATAATCAATAATTTTCTTAGGCTCGTTTTCTCCAGAGTCTTCACTAACGTTATCTGGATGTATATTTTCCAGATTTTTTAGTAAATATTTTTGGTTGCTCACATCACTTTCAACTTAGTGTCTAACAAAATAAATTTTGCATTTGCTTCAGAAGAAAAAGTATCAATTATCAAAAAGTAAAACAGTGAGTCGAGATCAAGAAAAGCAAAATTCGAAAGATAAAGACAAAAAAATAAACAAATACAGTTAACTAATGAATAAAAGTGAAACGAATAAATCGCCTCCAGAAGTAAGCGGCGCGAAAAAAAACAACATAGTCATTATTAAAATAATATGAAGTCACATTGGAAGAAGTATGACTTCTATCAACATTCTGATCTTCGGGGCTTACTATCCCCATTATATATACTATGAGAGGGTGCGCCACATCGGCTTTGTCCCACATGAAGCCCACCTGATCCAGGACACGGAAGGATCTCCTGTAATCTACCACGCGGTGCGCCGAACAGTTGACTGGCGACTCCTCTACGAATCGAATGTCGTCTGCGAACACAAAGATCTTCTCCGGTTCAGAAGAGCGAGACAGGGGAGAGAGTGATAAGGAACGGCTCAAAATATATATATATATATATATACAAATAATACATATATATATATATATATACACATAAAAACACAAAAAAAGTATATACATGAAAAAAAAGGTGGACAAGGGCAAGTGGATTTTATATGTTACGCATATACATAACATGCACGCGTCTGTGTACACGTCCGTAGTATTACGGACATAGATTAAGTTAGATTAAGGTTTCTTAGGTTTTTAATTGGTAATAGGGTTAAGGTTTAGATGTAGGTTAGGTAATAATAAGAATGTATAGAGCGCCAAGTTTTTCTTAGTTTTCTTGGCTAGTAAGTCTTGGTCTTAAGGACCAAAAAAAAAAAACTTAATAGTTTAGATGCCGATCTTGGAGAGATAGTGACGATTCGTCTGGTACAGAATGTAGGGGAAAAGCCGAATGAAGTTGGTTCAGATAAACCACCAACCACTCTAAGGCAGTCATTGCCAACCTTATGCTCTTCTAAAGGGCGGAGAAGAAATCGCCCTCATTCAGGAACCATGGATCAACGAAGTTGATCGCATTGCTGGATTGAGGGCAAAATGATATAATCTGTATCAAAACACGAGCTCTGGTAAGAAGAGAACTTGAATTTTAGCGAAAAGTCGCCTACAAAGCTTTCTCTACTACTCTACACTCTCTGTTTCTAAGTGGAAAGTATCCGATGAATTATTATTCTCTGACCATCGAGCCCCAGCCACCCCAGCCGAAGGTCGCCATGGTGGAACCCAGACCTGACAGTGCTACGCAAATAAGGCGGGAAGTGTTTCAATAGGGCAAAATCCTCTAGGGTAACATCGGACTGGGAACCTCTAAGAGCAAAGTCTCAAGGTATATAAAAAAGAGCTCAAGACGACTCAAAAAGAAGCCTGGAAAGCTTTCTGTGGTATCATAGAAAACACCAAAGACTGCGGTCGGTTAAGGCTTTTACTTTCAAAATCCCCGACAATGCCAATGTATATTCAGTCGTCAGACGGAGTCTGGACGGAATCCGCTGAAAAAACCCTCACCCATCTGATCGACGCTCATTTCCATGGGAACAAGGACCCAACGAACTAGATCGCATCGACATAAATGTGTAACTCCACAATAGAACTGTGCCAGATGATCACCTAACAAAGTTCAAATTGGTTTGGGCGGTTAAAAGGTTCTATCCATTCAAATCCCCAGGCATAGACGAAGTCAGGCCGGCTGAATTACAGCACGGACTCGACATTCTGTCAACATGACCAAAAGCAATTTTCTACAATTATTTGAGACTCAGCTACACTCCAAAACTGTGCAGAAAAGCTAAGGCAGTATTCATACCAAGTGTGAGAAAGCAACGCACAGCTTACCAAAGAACTTCAGACCCATTACCCTCTCTTCATTTCTTCTGAAAACATTGGAAAGGATAGTGGCTCTACATGTTAGGGAAATTACAAGCTTTAACTCCCTATCACCTGCTCTACATTCCTATCGCAAAGGATGTTCAAAAGAAACAGCACTTCACACCATAGTCAGCACCATTGAGAAATCCTTTGATAGCAAATATTACACAATGGTTTCTTTCCTTGATATAGGGGGGGGCTTTTAGTAACGTCAAAAGTGAAGAGACAACTAACGCCCTAGGTTAGGTTAGGTCAGGTAGTTGCGCTGCTAGTGAATTCACCAGCCCACTTAGACCATATTGGTCCATCGTGGTATCCAAAGTCAGACTACTGCCATTGATTAACCACTCCAATGGTAGTGCAGTTAATTTGATCACAACGGCAAATGGTGACTGAACCAGATTTAAAAACCAGATAAAAGCGTATTAACTTTGCTTTTACTGGGATTCGAACCGGGGACCCCGCTAACCAGGGGGAGGCACTCTATCAACTCCGCCATCCAGTCATTTTAACTAACGTCTTAACTAGACAAGAAGTCCGTAGGCTGTCTAGCACGTTATCCAATCTTGTTAGAGGGAATTGAATAGAATGTCAATCCTATTTTCTTGTTTAATTGACGAAAATCTACTACTAAGCGCCATTTCTTTTCTCAGTCGATTTCCTTCTTTGGTTCTACTAATAATGGCGAATTAAATGAGCTTACAGAAGGTTATATAATGTCTTCTTTTATAATTTTGTTATCCTGCTTATCTATTTCTTCTAATTGTGATTGCGGTAGCCTATAATTTTTTATGAACACTGGTTGGTTAAAGAAATTGTTTGCTTGTAGAAGTTGTTGACTGTCAATGAGTTTCCTCCCAAATGGAAGACATCTGCAAACTCCTCGCATATGTTTAGAATTGATTGTTTTGCTTTCTCGTCTTTTACATTTACCTTTAGTTCTTTTAGTAATCTATCATATTGATATTTTTATTTTGTTTAATATGTACGTCTTCAATGGTTATATGGGCTATAGTGGAGCCTAAGGAACTTGTCTCTGAATCAGTTACTCCTGTTATTCTAACGTTATCTGTAGTATCTAAATCGATATTAGATTTTAAGTTTTCTAGTTTTAAAATTTAAATATCTGCACCAGTGTCTATTCAAAATGTCAATTGTTACATCTGTCCGTGCTATTACGTAATTTGTGATTTGATTAGTAAGAAGAATGGTTTTTAATAATGGTTTTCCACTTGGTATTCTGAGTCTCTCAGGCCTTCGGACACTGTCTGCTCGTTTCACGAGTTACTTCTAAATCAATCAGCGTTTTGTTGTAATATTTCCGGTTTTCCCAAAATTTTTGATTTGGGTTCCTATTAAAATCCCTTGGTAATGTCATATTACCTCGTGAAATATTTCCTCTTCTAAATTGATTTGAATTGTAGTAGAGCAGTTCATTCTGAACTATCTAATTCTGACACTAACTGAACTGCCTCACTAAGTGTTTTTGGTCTAGCTGCGAATACAGTTGATTGCGCTGGCCGATTGACTGATTGGCTGATCATTTAGTTGCGTTATTACCTTTTTTCCTTCTTCTCCTTGCTCTGCTATTTGTATGCTATTAAGTTCAGTTACTATAGATTCTATCTGTGCCGCATAATTTCTAATGTTCCTAATTCCTTGGCTTAATGTACCTAGCTCATTTTGTAATTGTATCACCCTTTTATTACTTTTAAATAGTCTTTTAGTAGTTGGCTTTAGTGCACTTATATTTGTTGGAAGTATTACAGAGTTCAGATTGTTTTTGACCTTATCTGATAGTCTAGTACCTATTACGAATTTGAATAGCTTCTGTTTTTCATTGTCATCCTCAAGCGTGTCATGTACAAATTGTGTCATATTCAGAAAGTTACTTAACCGATCAAGTTCTTAGTTCTATTCGGGTATTATTTTTAAAATCGTAATCATGTCAAACTTAGCCATTGTGATAGATTTCTCTTTTCCCGGACCTAGATTTGCTATTATCAGTTCTTGTTTTAGTTTCGATATTTCTCTAGATTCGTGGACTTTTTTGTAAAATGTGTCTATTATGATACTAGTTCTGATACTAGTTTCTTTACTTCTACCTCTTTATCTTGCAAGAAAGTCTTACTATATGTCCATTCCGGAGTTTTCTTCAGATTGCTTAATGTCTGAGTAATTTCCTTTAGAGAACTTAACAATATTTAAGAAGCAAATCAATTTAAATTTACTATATACATTTTTTCGGAAATGTTTGTTTTTTTTTTTTCTGTTTATTTATGTTCATTCTTATTTTATTTATTTATTTCATTTTTTTTAACATTATTTACACTAACTACTTCTAACTATGTACTACTAACTTACACTAACTATGTACTATCTTATTTATTTGGTTCTTTATTAAGTAGTTAAAAATGCTTAGAATCATAATTACAGAAAAAACAATTACTACCATAATAAGAATATTTCCTAATTGCTCATTATTACTGGATCCTGAGTGTTGAAAATAACATTTTCTTTGGAGTTTTGAACTCCCATATTAAAAAATAATTTTCTATTTTTGTTGTAAAGCTTTCTAGTTGTTCATCGCGTCGCAAATGTCTGGCTTTTTCAAAAAATAATTTTTTTTCTGCAGAGACTTGCTAGTCTGTAGAGGTTACCTAGCTTTCTTTGTTTTTTCTTTATGGTCTTCTGGGCTTAGCTGCTGCTGGAGTTTCACCGTGTTTGCCTGGTTTCTATATTCCTCTATTGTGATGGGTTTTGGTCCAAGTTATGGTTTAGAGTTGATTATGACCCACAATTCTTCTTTAAGTTTTGCTGCTTCACGTCTGTTCGGTGCTTGCTCCCTGGCCTCTTTGCCTGTCCAGTCTGTGTTTTTTATCAGGCAGCTGTTGGAGAGAATTCTTAGATTTCATCGATTTTGGCCAGTACATAAATTCTTAAATGCTAGCTTATGCCTAACTTACAGAGAATAAATACGTCGAGTAATCAAATAATAAGTGTGTCATCATATCATAACTTCAATGCTATACAAATTCATTAAAATGCAAAATCGTAAGCGTAGTGGTTTCTTCTTTCGAAGAAATGTACGAAGCTTGCACGAATCGTACATGAAGTGTGGCACTCGTAATTCAATGAATGACCTCGCTGGATGTGAGTTGTTGCGTATTTTGTAGTACGGTAATCGGATGTCAATGATTAAATTCGCCGTATTTTTATGGTCGGTTGTGGCGTACTGTGTAGTGCCAGGCATTACACAATGAATCCGATAGACGGGCTATCTATCGTTATATACATAGGCAATCAGACGGCCTTCAAGGCTCTGGATACACCATAAAACTTTACCGTCTATCTCTTCAGCGTCAGATGCATCCTTACCCTATGCAGGGTCCCTGGGCATAGGGGTATTCGAGGCAACAAAAGGGCCGACGAGCTAGCTAGAACAGGGGCGGGTTTGCACATGGCAAGTAATCAGGATACATACTATACCCCTCTCTTCAAGTAATAAACACTTTGTTACTTACAGATGTCATCAACGCCTCTAATTGGAGGTGGATGCTAATATGGCCTTCAATAAATCCGAAAAAAGCTCTCTCCTAAATCTAAATAGAAAGGAAATCAGCAATGTAGTTGGTGGATTTTGGACGTAGGTTCATCGCCACCGGCCTTGAAGAGCTCTGATGGTAAGCCATCTGAGCCACCGGCTCGTTCTTCAGCTTTTAATGGCTATACCGACTTCTTCAAAGCTAGGTGGGAGGACTACGTCATCGACTGAAGTTGAGATTTGGGCATACCAGAGAGACTCTCACTTAATTGGTCTTCGTAGGCTCTGGCAATCTCGGGTATGCTCAGGCATCATATGTCAAAACTCCTTTTTGTTGGCTGGTGCAGCTTTCTGACATTGGACAGTTTCTGACATTGTTGGCTGGTAGGGGCGTGTTCACATATGAGGCTGATGTTGTAAAATCTGCCATGGGAGCAGATCACAGCCAGGGGATCACTTATCGGTTTAAAGTCGATGACCTTCGACCTTAACCGTTCTCCGACAACGAATCCGCATCCAAATATGTGCAACCTTTTGCTACAGTGTAGATTGTTCTTACATTACAGGAATTCACACCATCCGTTTATCCGAGGCAGCTTGTTATCTCATAACGATTATCTTTTTTTTTATGTGAGCGGATTATTTGCCCTCCGCACAACCACAGGGGGACCGCTGCATACTTTGGTTCACCTCACGGGTGTTGTGAAGGCTATCCTGGGGGCGCCGCTGGGAGGCTGTATGTCGATTTCATCTTTGCATCGACAAGGATCGTTGCTGGTATCCCGCCAAGTTGGGAGCGACCAACAACTTTGCACTGTGTGCACAGATCCTGCCCTTGCACAGCAGAAAACAAGCAGTTTTTGTTAATAATGACTTACCTGACTTTCTAACTTTAACTGGAGGGGTACCTCAAGGATCAATTCTGGATAATCTCTTATTCTCTCTATATAGAAACGAAATTCCAGATCTAGTCGCGCATTCTTCAATACATATTTATGCCAATGATGTCCAAATTTATCGAAGTTGTACGTTGCATCTAATTGAAATCAAAATCAATCTAATCCCTGTGCTATTCGAAATATATACGGGCTTAGAAGATATAATTATGTGTCACATCTCTCAGTAAATGTCTTAGATATGCCTTTTGAAAACTATCTTAAATTTCGCACTCTGTTATTTCTCTTCAATATCCTCAGAGCTCGACAGCTTTCCTACCCTTCAATTACTTACAATTCCCAGCTTCAAATAGATCCACCTATCTCATTATACAGAAATTTAATTTCATAATATCTGAAAGACAGTTCTTTGTCAATGCCGTCCGTCTTTGGAATTCACTACTTAAACCTATAAGAGCACTAAGCGATAAAGACAAGCTTAGAAAAAATTGTAACACATTGTATATTGTAACTAGCTATAACAAAGTTATAAGGTTAATTCTTACTGTTTTAGCTTTCCTAAAAATGTATAATAAGATAAACTAAGCTAAGCAACGTCGTATAATGCGTGAAGTCTTGCAGGCTAAGTAGCTCATTGGATTCTCATTTGACTCAGCCGAAAAGAGTTGTTGATAGATGATGGATTCTAGTTTCAAGAAGAGGGTGCAACTTTGTGGCGGCCCAGATATTTGACTTAAAATTAATTGTTGTTGTTGAAATTGTTGAAACTTTAGATTCTAAGATGCGGTATCTTAGGTCCAGAAAATTTGCAAATTGCATAAAAGTAGGTATTTCAACGGACAAACCGAGTTCTTGTTCCCACAGATGACGAGTTCTGGGGACAATTTGCAAATTTTCAAATTTATCTTTGATGTCCGGAGGAATTTGAACTAACTTATGATAGTTTATGTTGTATTCGGAGTATAGTTGCTCTAATTTATTCCTTGGGATTTCGAAATATGATTGTACATGGCGTTCTGCATTGTCTTTTTTAAGACTATGGAGAGTCTTCTACAATCTGTCCAACAAAATCCCGTTGCACCTTGCCCAACATGTCACATTACACTTTGTCCTCCGACTCTCGTTATAATTTATTTGAATCTTCATCTACTTCACTCATCTTGGAGATAACCAACAAAATATCTAGATACTTTTATCTTCTAAGATTCACACACTCGTTAAACTCGATCTCTGATGGAAAGCTAAGATCGATTTGTGTACGTATGTAACTGCCGTAAAAGTTTGTCTCGTGAGAATTCTGCCTTTTCTCATGCGCGGGGTATTTCATATGATTATATGCAATTCATCCTAGGTAATGTAGTCAATCCTCACAGGAGGCACCATATATTTGAGCACGTACCACAATGATTAAAAATGTGTTATTTTTGTAACGAAGAAATCGTCATGGTCTTATCTATACATATAAATATATATATAGATATATCCACATATAAAGAATTCAAATGGTAAACTAAAGACTTCAATGTGAAGTGAATTGTATCAGTTAGGTAGCTAAAGGCTTGTTCTCCTTGTCGTCATCAGCTCAGTTGGCTAGCTAAAGGCTCCTTGTCATCGGGTGCGCCCACTCCACACTCGCTCAAACACAATATTTCCGACCAAGAAAACAAAAATACAATATTATCAGGAATACTTTTTTCTTTTAAAACTTCAAACAGGTGTCTTTTATCCCTCAAAAACCCAAGACGGCCTCAAGGTGGTTATAGGATTGTGACCTATTTTTAGTTCCAAAAGGTTCAAAATTCAGGTTTTGGAAGTTCGATGTATAGGTTAGGTAGGTTAGGAAGAGGGGCTACTACAGGCTAGTACATTCACCACCCACTGATTGACTACTCCAGCGATTGAACCGTCAAGGCAGGCACTAACCAAGGGCAGGTACTCTACCAACTGCTCCATCCAGTCGTTGGGTGTACACTATTTTATGAAACAAATTTAAGTCGAATCAAAAATAAGACATTAGAGCGCAACAGCATTATTCACTTTTATAGACTGATAATCAATAATGTCCTTAGGCTCGTTTTCTCCAGAGTCTTCACTAACGTCCTCTGGATGTATATTTTAAAAAAAAACTGTTGCATTGTATTGTGAGGAGAATTGGGTAAAGTCACATGCAGAACTATTGCGGTGTAAAGTGTCGTTTATGTAGTTGTATCCTTCTGTTCTCGAATAAGTTTGTCATTATTTCTGGTTGATCCTGCCAGTAATTGTTTTTGGTTGTTCACATAACTTTCAACTTAGTGTCTAACAAAATAAATTTTGTATTTGCTTCAGAAGAAATAGTATCAATTATCAAAAAGTAAAACAGTGAGTCGAGATCAAGAAAAGCTTAATTCGAAAGATAAAGACAAAAAAATAAACAAATACAGTGAACTAATGAATAAAAGTGAAACGAATATATCGCCTCCAGAAACCCAAAACAAATCCAAAACTCAAGTGGAAAGCAACCAACCGAACGAAGTCTCCAGGAGATAAAATCTAGTGCCGAAGGAGACCAGTCCATCGAAATCCGACGACTTTGGATCAACTTATAAGAAAAGTAGTGAGTTAAGAAATCTAGTGCTAGAAAATAAGAGACTAGATAAAACCTTGATAGATTTAGTAAAGAGGTTTGATAGGCAATCTGTAGGTACTAGTTTTAAGCAAAACATTTGCGAATTGTACAGAGTTGTTTAGGACTGAGATAGGAAACTTCAAGAATCATATACATTTTCCTCTTTTAGCTTAAATAAAGAAAAGTCCCTCGCCAGCAACATCTACTCAAAACAAAATGAATATTCCGGACCCAAGCAACAGATCCCTGATTGCTGATGAATCTTTCTACTCGCCTAATCAGCAAGCGAACATTATACAGCTGATTTCAAATCTGATACCAATTTTTTACAGGGAACAAAACATAAACTTATCCGCAGAGCTGCAAGCTTTCATAAATTGTTGTTGGCAAGTACAGGCGTGTATATAGAAAAAACTTTTTGCCAACTGATTATGACAAAACTACGGGGTAATGCATTTTTGGCTATGCAAAATTGTGCGTTTTCGACACTTGTTGAGTTCGAAAAAATACTTAGGGAATATTTTCTTCCCAGAAAGACATAAATCCAGGTGTCGAATGAACTAAGGCAATGTCGGCAATTTCCAACAGAAATGCTGAACTCGTTTCTGGTAAGAGCGAAGAATCTAGTTGCTGAATGTAAAAGTTCCGCAAGAGAGCAATTTCCTGCGGATGCTAAGGTATTAAGCAGTGATTCCGAACTAGCGGCTTCATATTGTTACATAACTGATGAATACCCCTAGAGGTGCAACTCTGACACTCGCCCCCACATGCAAGTTGCACGATGCAAGTGCGAGTTGTTGTACTCTCGCGACGCTTGGTACTCTCTCAGAACAATACCGGTCTCCCATATCTTCAGTGGTAATTTTGTATCATAAGAAGACAGATGAATAAAGCATTATAAGTTTAAATAATAAAACGTGTTTTTTCTTTTAAATACAATTAAGTACTTAATTGGCGCAGTCGGTAGGATCTAAGCTGATTGGTTTAAGGAAAGTTATTACAAATAACAATTTAACTAAATATATTAATCGCAAATACAAGAAAAAAAACAGAAATCGGTACAGTTACTGTGTTACAGTGTACAAAAGGAGTCATTGTTGTGATAACGTATATCATAGTGTAGTGAACAATAATCATTGTGTAGTAACGCTAAACCCAAAAACGTTAATACACAACGTATCATAATCATCAACAATTTTTGATGACGATAACGGGGAATGCGCGTTAGCAACAAGTTAGCTGAACTCCATCAACCATCTTTTGGTGACGCCAACGAGGGAACACGTGAGTAATACGCTTACATTACATTCGGCGTGGGTTCAAATCTCTAGTTTTGAAAACCGTTATAACTGTGCATTCAAATATGGAAGTTCTTAGTGCTCCGGATAGATTTAAGCTAGTTTTAGAATTAATAAATAAATTACCTATGTTTGATGGTTCAACAGAATGTACATTAGACTTTATAGACAGAGTAAATGACTTGGAAACCACTTTTGAAGACATTGATGAAAACGCAATAATTCTGCTGGTAGGTTACATAAAGGATAAGATCATCGGCAAAGCACGTATAGAGTTGCAGAAACATGGAAGGCTCTTGTTTTGGTCTCAAATTAGGGATATATTAAAAAATAGCTTCGGTGAAAGTACTCCATTCCATGTTTTGATTGATCGTATTCGAACTGAACGCGTGACTTCAACAATTGAAAACTTTTATTATAATATATACGTCCTATTAAGTAGAATAAATAATTCTCTTTTACTTAATGCTGATCAAGTCGATAACAATCTAATAGAGTGCAATACTAGAATTGCTTTAGACGCCTTTAAAAACAATTTGCCTGAACCCACTAAGACCATAATTTTATGTCGAAACCCCCAGTCTTTGCATAGTGCTTACAAAATTGTAAGAGAACTAAATCACCAAAAGCTCGGGCAAAATGGAGTCGAAAATACAGGTTTCACAAATAGATACAATAACAATGCCACCAGACAACATAGTAGCTATTTCCAAAATTTTAATTATCAACCAAGTCAATCAAATTACAGAAGAAGGACCCAACAAAGAAATTCTATTGAACCCAATAACACACAAAACAACTTACAAACATACCAATCCAGACAAAGTAACAATTCATTACAAACAAGACAACGACAAAATAACTTTTTACCTAGTGGTCATTCACGACAAACGAATAGGGACAGACAGTATCACGAACCAATGGACCTGGCTTTTAACGAAGAAAGTAATTTAAATAACGAAAGTGAACAAAGTCACGCTTGTTCCTGTCCAAATTTTCAAGCAGGCCATCCAAAAAACTACCCTATATAGTAGTAAAGAATCATATAAGACCCCTTGGATTTATAATCGATTGCGGTGCAGAATTTAGCATTGTAAACAAAAATGTGTGTCAAGCTAAATGGCGAATACCATCAACAGCCCATAAGATTAGAGTTCTCGGTAGTAATATTGATACAACTACACTCTATAGGATCCCCCTATTCCATGAATTTAAAAAAAGCGGTTATCTAGTAGATTTCATTGAGTATCAATTCCACACAAAGTTTGACGGATTTATAGGAAACAATATCCTCTTCGATCTTAACCCAGTTATTGACTACAAAAATAGATTACTTGTTATAGATGACGTAAAAATACCAATATACTTCAATTATGAAGAAGAAGGGTATGATAACAGCAGTAAAATTCTTTGTAGACCTCCTCACATTTTTTTTATTGAAAGATTCAAAACTGAAATACCAGGCCACGTGTTTGCAAAACACCTTAGCCAGTCCGATTTATCAAGACTTAAGTCTTTACTGTATTCTTTCAAGTCATTATTTTATAAAGAAGGTGATAGTTTAAGTTTCACTAACGAAATACGACACTCAATTAATACAAAAGACGATATGCCAATTTATACCAAATTATATCGGTACCCAGAGATACATTGCAACGAAGTCGACAATCAGGTGAGAGAAATGTTAGACCAAAAGATAATCAGGCCTAGTAATAGTCCCTACAATTCGCCTATCTGGGTTATCCCCAAGAAGGATGATAAGAACGGTCAAAAACAGTGGCGAATTGTAGTAGACTATAGGAAGTTAAACGCTCAAACAGTAGATGATCGTTTTCCTATGCCTAACATGGATGACTTATTTGACAAACTTGGTAAATGCAGTTACTTTTCAACAATAGATCTTGTGAAAGGATTTCACCAGATAGAGGTTGACCCACGTGATATAGCGAAAACTGCATTTTCGACTAAAAGTGGCCATTATGAGTTTCTAAGAATGCCGTTTGGGCTAAAGAATGCCCCAGTGACATTCCAGAGACTCATGAACAATGTTCTCCACGATTTTATAAACAAGATTTGTGTCGTCTACTTGGATGACATTCTTGTTTTTTCGACGAGCTTGGACGAGTATCTTAACTCTCTCAGAAAGATATTCCAAAGGCTCAAGGAATGTAATTTAAAAATACAGGTAGGGAAATGCAATTTCGCTGATCTCACCACAAATTACTTGGGGTACGTTATAGTAAACAATGGCATCAAACCCGATCCCAATAAAGTTAAAGCTATAACGGAAATGAAGATTCCAACCGATAAGAAAGGAATAAAAAGATTTCTTGGCATAACCGGATATTACCGGAAATTTATCCGAGACTATGCCAAAGTGGCACACCCTCTTATCAAATATTTAAAAAAAACTGAAAAAGTTAATGTTGCTGATCTTCAATACCAAAAAGCTTTTCATACATTAAAAATTTTACTTACTAGTGACCCAATCTTAACCAGCCCAGATTTTACAAAAACGTTCGTATTAACAACTGACGCATCAAATTATGCTCTTGGAGCCGTTTTGAGTCAAAGCAACCATCCAGTATGCTTTGCATCTCGCACTCTAAATAATCATGAGTTGAACTATTCAACGATAGAAAAAGAGCTTCTAGCAGTCGTATGGTCCATCAAATATTTCAGAACGTATTTGTATGGCAGAAAGTTTGTAGTACGTACTGACCATAAGCCTCTTGTTTGGCTAAACAATTTAAAGGAACCAAATATGAAACTCCACTGAAACTCCCACGCTGGAAATTGCTTCTGAATGAATATGACTTCACTGTAGAATACTTAAAGGGCAAAGAAAATAGCGTTGCTGATGGGCTTAGTAGGTACAGTAACAAAAACAACTTGAATGAAATGCAAGAGAGTAGCCTAGTGGACATTTTCAACAATGAAATAACTCCATGTCATTTTAATGACGAAGAAGTTATTCCTGTAGTGAGAAGTTCCACCGCAAATGAGAACGAAGCTTTATCCACAGGAGCTACCATTCACAGTGCGAGAGAGGATAATTCATTACATATCTACATAACAGAAAGGCCAGTAAATTTTTATAAAAATCAAATCTATTTGTCGTATGGTTCAAAGGAACATATTTCAATAAAAATAGTACACAAAAAGATACAAAACAAAGTCCAAATTAAAGAGGGTATCAGCGATATGTTAAAAATAACGCAGAGATTGATGCTGGATAAAGGACTTATTTGTATTTATTGTGAAGATCTTCATTTGTTTGTTCAGTTTCAAGATCTTTACGTCAAGTATTTTTCAATGAACAAGAATCTTAGGCTACTTAAATCAAACATAAGACTTAAGGACATCACAGATAGAAACGAAATGATAACGATTATTGAAAATGAACACCATAGAAAGAACCATAGAGGGATAAACGAAATGTTCTCAGAGTTAAAAACTCAATACTTTTATCCCAATCTGCAAAGGGAAATTCATAAATTCGTCAACAACTGTGAAACCTGTAATGTAGCGAAACATGACAGGAGACCTCCAAACATTCAAATGCAAATCACAGAAACTCCTCAAAGATTTAATGACATTTTACATATTGATATTTGGTTTCTTGAGCGAAATAAAATGTTTTTTACAACTATAGATAAGTTTTCAAAGTATGCCACAATTCACAAGCTAGAAAACAGAAACTGGTTAGCGATTTTAGAAGCCTTAAAAGAAAGAATACGATACTTAGGAAAACCAAGGAAGATTGTGTCCGATGGTGAAACATGCATTCTTCACTCGGCTGTAGAACAGTTTTTAAAAGATAAAAACATTGAATTTCACAAAACCACAGGGTCGTTGAAAACAGGCAATTCTGACGTTGAAAGACTGCACGGTACGCTGAACGAACACCTCAGATTAAAAAACGCAGACAAAGACACTTCTAGTTTAGATGATAAAATGTTTGACATACTAACTATTTACAATAACACTATACACTCAACGACAAAGTTAAAACCAATAGACCTTATTACTAAAAATTTAAGCAAGGAAGACATTAACACCATAAACAAAAAATATCAAACTAACAAAGAAAATAGGGTAGAAAAAACAAATATAAAAAATAACACAAAAAACGTAAACCTTTGCCCGCGAATAGTTAAAAATCGGACTGTAGGGAAAAGTGGTAATTTTGTGTCATAAGAAGACAGATGAATAAAGCATTATAAGTTTAAATAATAAAACGTGTTTTTTCTTTTAAATACAATTAAGTACTTAATTATATGCAATTAAGTCAGGAATATCAAACTCCCTTTTGAGGCAGTATGCCATTACTTCACAAGTAACGTCAGTGAAGGAATTATGTGAAAATCTTTTAAGACAAGAATTGGAAACAAAAAACTATGTTCCGTATCAAATGGCGTGATCACTGTAAAATAGTTATCCAATGTGACCTCAAATGAGTGATGCTCCACCAATGTATAACTCTTCCAATTGGCGGAAAATGTACCAAATAGGAATTCAAATAATATGTTCCAGAATATTGCATAAGTCAGGTGACACCATTCTGTTCAAATTTTCGTGTGCACGGCCATTACAGCACCACAGTATACCACAGCATCAACAGTATAAAAATACTAACTTAAGGCTTTCTGTAAAGGCAACGAATTCAAATAGTAGCTGGAAACAAACAAGACCAACTAACCAAAAGTGTGATTTCTGACTAAGGATCGGGCACGAAAGTACAGACTGAACCCCAAAAAAAAGTTGGACGAAAAGAATGCCAATTCAAAAACTAAATAGTTGTCGTATGATTAAGGAAAACACGGGTCAATCATACGACAACATGCGTGACGAATCTATGAAGAGTATTAAGAACGGTATAATTGCGATCCCAATCTATTTAGGATTACAAAGAAAATTTAATTTTTTTGTGGATACGGGATCAGATTTAAGCATAATTAACGAGGAAGAACTGGGAACGGATGCAAAAATAACTGCTTAAATTCCTTCATAAGACAGTGCCAAAAAACTCGTTGCGCATCTTGATCTTCCTGAAGGTGAACTCGTACTGAACTCTTATGTCAATGCAAAGAATTATGCCCCAAATTTACCTAGCTTCATTCGTGAGTCAAATTAATAACGGTTCAATAGTAATAAGTTTCTATTTCACTCTAAATGGTGTTTCCATTGATTTTTCATTCAAAAACTACATACTACTAAAAGGAAAGGCCACAGAGTTCTTTATACACAATTAGTAGCTAAAGTTCAATTCTGGAAACAGACAACAAGCGTTTAAATAAACGGCTCCAAGGACTTTATTTTCGAGAAGGCCTAAATCTGGAAAATCGATAGTCAATACAATCTATATGTGGAAGATATTCTAATCTCTTTCATATCGAAGGAGAACGGCTACTCTATACAACAGCCATCTACCCTCAACAGTGCATAATAGCAGCCCTATAAATACAAAGCAATACCGTCTACCGGTGGTACATAAAAACGTTATAAGGGAGCAAATCCAGCAGATGGTTAGGGACAAAATTATAACACATAGTCAGAGTCCTTGGAATAGTCCTATTTTGTTGGTTCCCAAGAAATCAAACGAGAATGGTGCTAAAAAATATACAGTAGTAGTTGATTTACGAAAAATCAACGAGGTAACAATTGGCGATGCTTTCCCGTTGCCTTGGATTGAAGATATCCTTGATCAATTATGTAACAGACGATACTTTTCCACCTTAGACCTGGCGAGCGGATATCACCATGTGCCAATTTATATAGCTGATAGACAGAAAACGGCTTTTAATATGGATACGGGACACCACGAATTTAACCGACTGCCATTCGGCTTGAAAGGCGCTCCAGCCACCTTTGAACGCCTTATGAACCATATTTTAACTGGTCTACAGGGCATTGAATATTCCGTCTATCTAGACGATATTGTAGAAAAACTAAATTGACCATAACAAAAACATCATTTCCTTTTTAGAGCGTCTGGAGGAATTCAAACTCCGTCTTCAACCTCGAAAGTGTAAATTCTTTCAACGAGAAGTAGTTTACCTTGGGCATAAAACTACACTCATGGCGTACTACCAGACGATCAAAAAATTAAGATACCTTCGCCAACAAATACTAAGGAAACCCAATCATTCTTAGGCATGATTAATTTCTACAGAAGAAGCATTCCAAACTTTTCTAAATATGAAATACCATTACGGGATATCACTCACAAGGATAAAAACTTCAGATGGAATAAGGAATGTGAAACAGCTTTGAAGAACTTAAAAAAAAAATTATACCCAGTCCCCCTATTCTAATATATCCGGATTTCACCAAGCACTTTGATCTTTCAAACGACAGTAGTGGGACGACTATAGGAGCCGTGCTATCTCAGAAAAAGTACGGATTAGATTTGCCTATTGCATTCGCCAGTATAATCTTAAGTCCAACATAATCTCGTTACTGCACTATTGAAAGAGAAGCATTGGCCATGGTGTGGGCTGTACAAAATTTCAGATGCTACTTATTGGGCCGAAAATTTAGCTTTTACACAGATCACAAACCATTGATTCATTTTTTCAAAATCACGAATGACTCAATCAGAATATCCAATTTTAAATTCAAGTTGGCGGAATACGACTTTGATATCAAATACAAACCTGGAAAACAGAATGTTGTAGCTGATGCACTCAGTCGTATAGGCCCACAAAATAAGTAAAGTTCAAATATTCGTGTCGTAAAGAGAGTTCAGAAGCTTAACACTCAGATTAACAACACAGATATTGAAAGGGATAATTCGGTTGAAGGTGGCAGTGCAACTGAGTCAAGTGCATTTATACGGCATGAAATCATACGCGTTAAGTCGCCGAGTAATGACATTTGTATAAGGAGTTATGAAGACTGTAAGAGTTGATAGTGACACAGATATATCGATCGAAAATAAATTACAAGGAAAGACTATCTTCCTGACAGATTTAGAGGAAATTAAAAAAGTTCTAAAAAAATACCACGACTCGACATTAGGTGATCATCACGGAGTTCTCAAATCATATCTTTGAATTCGACCATATTATAAATGGAAAAATACGTTTGGCACCATAAAAAATATGTCAAAGGATGCAGAAAATGCCAATTAAATAAAAAAACTAAAGGTACTATTATGCCTATGATGGTAACTGTCACCCCAAAAAAGTCTTTTGACAGAGTATTTATGGACATTTTCGGTCCTCTGCCAACCACTAACCGCTGTAACAAATTTATCTTGACCTTTGAAGATGATCTCACCAGGTTTATGGACTGTTACCCACTTCCAAACGGGGAAGCAGAAACCGTTGCAAGGGTTTTCTTTGATGAAATCAAATGTAGATATAGAATTCCCAAGCAATTACTAACTGATCGAGGAGCTACTTTCTATAGCGACCTTTTTAAGATATTGTGCAAATTTGTAAAAATTAGTAAGCTGGAGACAACTGCGTATCATCCACAAACAAACGGCGCTCTAGAAAGAAATCATGGTCCCTAGTACCAATTTTATTTCCTAGTACCAATTTCATTCTATAGTACCAATCCAGTAGACTGGGACGATTGGCTTCCTCAGGCCATGTATGTCCATAATAATACTCCTCATGCTAGTACCAAACCAACACCAATGGACGTGTTATTCGGTTTCACCTCTGAAATTCCAAATAGTATAAAGGGACAACCGTCTCCCGTCTACGACGACGAAAACATGTTTTTAACTAAAGCTACTTCAGAAAATGGCCAAGAAAATAAATTGTACTCCCTGTACACAGGCCCTTTTCAAATAAAGCACATTAACAACGGTGTTAACACGACGATTTTGCGAGGTTCAAAAGTAGAAAAAGTACACAACAATAGACTGAAACCATATTTCGAAAGTCTTTGACAAAATCTTTCAGAATCGAACCCCCTTTGTTTTCAATTGATGTTTCATTTCTTTCAGTTTCTGATGATAAACAAAGCTTCATTAACCGTTATACGATCGTCTTTCGTCGATTACGCATAGCTGAGCGTTTCAATACTAGGTGCACAACTATCTGAACGAGTAAGCATAGAAAAAGTGCAATGTACGGCAGGAGTATATTTTGACAACATCGGCGAAGTCCAAATTATTAGCAGTTGGAGTATTTACATCTACTATAATTTAACAACATATTAGCTTGAAATGAGAGAAATGAAAGCATATCTTAAGCGTCTGGAAGAATTTTGTGCGAATGAAGTTTTCCATAAGCGACACTGTATACCAACTGTTGAAGCGATTCATCATCTACTTGACGTCATAGAAGAAAATAATATCCTATTATTTACTTTAAATGCTGAGAAAAACTATAGAACCAGGGCAAGACGATCGCCTTTCATTTCACATTGTAGGGAGCTTGGTACATGTGTTGTTTAGAATTTTAGATAGCGATTATGCTAAACATATTGAAGAACATATATCCAAGGTAAAGGATACCGAGAATCATTTGTCAAAGTTACTAAATAAACAGACTTCTATAGCCGACTCCACTGCTAACATTTTGAATCGAACTACTTCACAGATAAATAATAAATTTAAGGTTTTGAACTTAACTGTGTCAGAAAAATCGATTAAAGACTAAATTTAAAAAAAATGAGAAAATGCAAGATTTGGCAGCGTTGGCCTTGTACTTAATTCTTATATTGACAAACTTTGAAAGATTGCAGAGAAATTTGTTAGTTGTCCTCCCTGATCTTAAGTATGCTAAAGTAAGCCCTCAAATAATAACTCCGAAACAACTTACGGAGTCTCTGTTATTCATTTGAAGCCATATTCCCGGTACTCTACGGTTGCCTTGAATGTCTACCGTTGAGTGTAGGGTGATGGAGGAAATTATAGCTCTGGAATTGCGATTGCCTTTGATAGAACTTGAAGATTATCAAATCTTCAGACTAAATTCGTTATTTAAAATAATTCCAGTTATTTGATCGAAACGCCTCCGCCTTATTTACCGATTTCTCTGGCCCGAGAAAATAGCTTTCCGATATCAGAATTATAGCTCAAACTTTGTAAAACCTTTTCACTAGGACAATATTTCAGCTTGAACCAGTTTCCTATTTTGAGTGAGCATTCAAACAAGAGCAACTGCGAAGTCGCTTCGCTAAATCATAAAACTAGCAAGTTACATGAATGAAGGTTAAAGGAGGTCCCGTTACACAATTTTTGTAAACTACTTCATATTCCCAACTCGTGGATTTTCTCCGTGGCAAATATTATAACAGGGCACCTCATTTGAAACCAAACCTCCACGAGTCTTTCCATAACAGGGTGTGGGGTATTAACATTCAAGTCGTCCTGCACACTTAAGCTGTAAACAATTTTAATAAAAGGATGGATGCCAGGTTGACGTTCAAAGAGCACATAGCAAGCACTGTCAATAAGGTAAACATTAGTAGAAAAATGCTCTACTCTTTCATAAACAGGAAATCAAAGCTTAGCAGGTCCAACAAAATCGTAATCCATAAGGTGATATTCCAGTCAATACTACTTTATGGGTGCCAAGTATGGCGAAGATGTATCATTACCCATATTAAGAAGCTGCAAGTAACACAAAACAAACTGCTGAAATGATGCTTAATTTGTCCCGATACCATTCAACTTCGGATCTTCACCTCCAAGCGAATGTTGAAGTGATCTCCGACAGAATAATTAAATTAACGGATAAATTTCGACAAAACAAAGTTTTTTTCAGATAATCCTCTCATAAACCAATTAAATATCTAATAATTATTTGTTTATTTTCCAATATATGTCATAATACTTATTTATATTTAAATTATTTATTTAATTATTTATTTATATATATATATACGTATTTCATTTATTAAATTATTTATTAAGTTTTGTTTTTATTTATTTATTTATTTATAAATATTTTGATCATTTAATTATTTATTATTTGCTTGTTTAGTTATTCATTTAGTTTATTTATTTATTTGTACATTTATTTATTTATTTATTATCTATTTATTTATTTATATGTTTATTTATTTACTTATTCAGTCCGATTGTTCATTTTTTATAATAGATTCATCAATCTATTCATTCTTCTTCTTTTTATTTCTTTTTTCTTTGTATTGAAGTTTTTCTTGTAATTTTCCTCAAAATCACTCTTCTTTACATTTGTATACCTTAAAAACCTAAAAGATAATAATTCAGTTGAAAGATATAAAATTTAAATATCGAATCTCTGTATGTAAATTGTGTGACAACCGCATTTTATTTTTACGTAATGAAGCCATATCTGTCTATCTATCTAAAAAAAAAAGGATATTTCGGGTACTGTTTATGAGTACGATAGAGATATTGCAAATGTTCGTGGAAAAAAAAATACACTACAAATTGGTTAATGTATGTCACAATATTTATTATTTGAGGGAAATGAAAATGAATCGATAACATAAGATATTGTATGAATAACGAAAGGTTTTGAATGAATAACAAAATATCGACGATGTTTACTTGACTTCGGTTCGTATCGAAGTGTCCTTTAGTTCCTCTATCAGTACCCATTATCAGTTCAAGTACACGCTTCTCGAGGATCCTTCATGTGGGTTCGATTGGGCGTGTGCATACATCGTCCGATCAGGCGTTTTTTTTTCTTTTTATTTTTTTTTTAATATAATTTTATTCAATTTATTCTATTTCCTTACTTGCTGGACAAAATTACTCAAAACTAGCTTAACTATCTTAAGAATTACAAATGTTCTTAATACTAACCTACTGACCCTATGCGGGTACGCTAATCTGATCTACTTTCTAAATGTGCCTTTTGGCTTAATCTACGTTTTTTTTTAGTCATTAAGACGATATTTTATTTCTTTATTAATTGCCAAGAAAACTTGTAAAAAACTTGGCTAAACTTAACTACTTACACTACCTAATACTAACTAACCCTAAGATAAAACTTAATACTATCTTAACTATGTCCCTAACAGTACGGACACGTGCACCAGGGCGTATATGTTGTGTATATGCATAACATATATAATTTATACGCCGTGATGCACCCTTTTCTTTGTTTTTTTATTTTATGTTTTATTATTTTTTTTTCTCTTAAAGCTACCTTAAAAACTATGTAAGCTGGCCAATATGGTCAACTACCTGATCCTGTGGAAATGCTAGCGGTGGCGGAGGCTGGTTTTGGTGTAACCACCAGTAAAATTGCCGTTCTTTGGCAGACTCTTTCCTATCTCGAGCGGGAATCGCTCTACTGAACCGGAGGAGATCCTCGTGGGTGCGAACGACATCCGGTTCGTATTGAAGTCGCCTATCCACTGTTCGGCGTACGACATGGAAGATGATAGGACATCCTTGTGGATCCTGTATTAGGCCAATTGTGTCTAGATAGAGGAATGCTTCGGGAGGAATAAAGCCGTTAAGGCGCACCCTTTCATGGTACATACTATTGGAGTAGTAAGCTCTAAAGATCAGACTGTTGGACGAGGTCATAGCTCGTGCAGTGTGCCTTCTGATTAGTTTAATAATAAAATTATCTACCCTATTCATGTTTGCCTCGTTGTACAAGACCTCGTTAGGGTAGTACTTCTTGTACTCAGACTCGGGTGTGCGATACAGACGGAGACAGCTCCTAAGACACTGCCTCTCGAGCACCCTCATCTTTTCCATCTGGGAAGGACTCACGTTGAGCCACAATGGACAACCGTACACCATAATAGGCCGTACTAGGGCCATGTAGCAGATTACCTTCACTCTGGTATCAAGTTGGCTGCTGAAAAACAACCTTCTTGCCGCAGCAAAGGCTTTTCTGGCTTTCATCAGAGCAATATCTATATGTTTGTCAAAATACAGATATTGATCCAGCCAAATGCCTAGATATCTAACTACACTTTTAACAGCTAACGGCCGACCATGCGGGTCAACTATGCCGAACTTACGCCAGTTTTGGCGCGTATCCCGCGATGCCCTGTCCAACGGGGTCCGGAAAAGACTAGTTTCGCACTTCCAGTCGTCGCAAAATCTCTGGATTTTCTCGAAGTCACGCTGCAACAAGATGTTTATTACCTCGACCTTCGGACCTGATCTGTACGCAACTAGGTCGTCGGCGTACGCAATTAAGTGCGGCATGGAACCTATAAGATCTGCAGTGAATATAGAAAACAATATCGGGGAACCGATGGCCCCCTGTTGCAGACCGTTTTTAATGTCGTTTAATGCCGATCAGGCGTACACGCTATCGGATGGCGTCGAAAGTGGTGTGACCAAAGTTTAGCTGCATGCGAGTGAGTTATGCAGATGTACAGTGACTCAGAGCATTTATCATTTGTCTGACAGTGACTAACAACATACAAAGCAATACAAGAATGATTAACATTAAGAACATAGTAGATTACAAATGGAGTATAAACAAAACAATAGAAAACGATTACGAGTCCTAAACATGCCGGCCCCCTGGAACAGAGTTTCAGGATACAGGCAATATGGCCAATTTTGTGAGGGGCCGCTTAATTATTCCACCAGCAGTTCGTAAAGTGGCTACTCGAACAAGTTGATCTGTGCCCAGTGTAACATCTTCCACTCCACCCAATAACCAACGGCATATGCGGTTCCTTGACTACCACCAAATCTCCAGCCTTCAGGTTGTCGGTAATTCGTTGCCATTTGGGACGCTATTGTAGGGTGGTAAGGTATTCAGAGTGCCACCGTTTCCAAAACCCTTGGTTCAGGTACAGCAGTTAATGGTTCGCCTATAAGGAAATGTGCGGGGGTTATTGGATTCAGATCAGTATCGGACATTGAACACAATGGACGAGAAAAAGGACAGCTCGATTTGCGTTAAGAGCGTATACAACTCATAAAATGTTAAAATCGAAGAACCTATGACACGACGAAGGTGGAGCTTGACAGATCTCACTCCTGCCTCCCACAACCCGCCAAAGTGCGGAGCATAAGGAGGAATGAACTGCCAGTCAATATAATCTGAAGCTAGAGCTGCTGCAATCAGATCATTATTGGTTTGGTTTAGCACTAGCCTAGGCATATTAGTAAGGCACCGATGAGCGCCTTGGAAATTGGTGCCGTTGTCACTGTAAAGTGTAGCACATCTACCGCGACGTGCAATTAACCTCCGTAATGCTGCCTAAAACGCGTCCGTTGTAAGGTCGGCAACCACTTCCAAGTGAATGGCCTTTGTTGATATTGCAGAGAGATATTCCAAATGTTCGAGGAAAAAAAATACACGACGAAATTGGTTAATGTATGTTACAATATTTATTATTTGAGGGAAATGAAAATGAATCGATAACATAAGATATTGTATGAATAACAAAGGTATAGAATGAATAACAAAATATCGACGATGTGCACTTGACTACGGTTCGTATCGAAGTGTCCTTTAGTACATCTGCCACTGGCCCTTATCAGTTCAAGTACACGCTTCTCGAGGATCTTTCATGTGCGTTCGATTGTGCGTCAGGCGTACACGCTATTGGATGGCGTCGAAAGTGGTGTGACCAAAGTTTAGCTGCATGCGAGTGCGTTATGCAGATGTACAGTGACTCAGAGCATTTATCATTTGTCTGACAGTGACTAACAACATACAAAGCAATACAAGAATGATTAACATTAAGAACATAGTAGATTACAAATGGAGTATAAACAAAAAAATAGAAAACGATTACGAGTCCTAAACAGGTACACAATTAGAAAAGTTTTAGTTCCTAGTATTAACATACGTTGGGATTTGGATCGTAAGGTGCCAAAAATAATTGCACCACCTCAAGATTTTGAGATAAATCAGACAGATCTTATCAAGCTAAAAGCCGAAATTGGCATGGTTCGTGAAGAATCAAAAATATTGCCGATACCGCTTACAACCACGATTACCACCACTATACCATAAATGACTTATTACTTGCCGCCATCCTCGTATTTGTTATCGTTTTACCTCCGGCATTTGGTTTGCTTCTGATACTTGTTGAACTGATTTCATTAGTCTGACAGCCTACTTTTTTTTAGTTCACACTCTATTCCCTTAATGTTTCGTTGTATATATATATATCAGTCTGCATATCGTCTGCGTTATATATTCCTATCAGTCTACACAACTCAATCTTAATCTCTCAACCCAAACGAAACCGACGATTAGTTTCCGCCAATAATAATAATAAAAATAGGCTTTAGTTTAGTGTCGTGCATACATTCGCCCTTAACCCATATGTATGTATAGTACATAATCTTGTTTATATATTATGTATCAATTTTATTTATTTTTCAATTCTATTCTGCACGGTTGTTATCATATTCCATTTAGTTGTAGCTGTGAGATATTGCCGAATTCATTATATTTAGTAAATAACATAGTTTTGGAAAATATATCGCAAATTGTACTCTTTTCAAATATCACATAAATCTTAGTATATGCAATGTGTTAATTTTATAAATTTTTGTTATGCTGTTTTTGAAATAAATAAATAAAAAGTATCAAATATAAGCTTCATATTATCTAAAGAAAATAAAAACAGAAATTAATATTAAGTTAAGTTCTTTTACCAATCTTAATTTAAAAATGGTCGCTTCTCAAAAAGGATGATGTATCCATAAAATACTTTACGTGAGTGATTCGGCAGACAAATGCATCGCTTGCATTTTTACGTCGCGTGAACATCGGGGTTTGCACTGACTGTGTGACAAGTGAATTTCGATATTCCCACGAAGTGTGCTTACCCGATCTCTATGCGCTGTCGTGTGATTTCTTCAATTTGGTACTGGAGAAGATAGTGCGACGGGCAGCTGTAAACACGGAAGGCACTATCTTCGACATCGACATCGTCGCGCGTTCCCAACGTGCCGTAGTTGAAGCACTTACGGCAATTGAGGTGAAGCGAGCTGGTCTTAAGGTCAATGAGTATAAAACAAAGTATATGCTGTCGACCAAAAAACGATCCGTCACACACCACCTAGGACAAAATATCACAACCGACAGCTACAATTTCGAGGTAGTAAAGGAGTTTGTCTACCTCGGGGCAGACGTAAACTCCACAAATGACATCAGTGTGGAGATCTGACGTAGAACCACCTTTGGCAACTGGTGTTACTTCGGTTTGTCAAATCAACCGGCGTCAAAACTTCTGATTCGAAGGGCTAAGGTCATGCTCTACAAGACCCTTTCTGCTATATGGAGCCAAAAGCTGGACTATCAGCAAAATTGCGGAGCTGAAACTTGGTGCCTTCGAAAGAAAAATTCTACGTCGGATATGCCCGATGGAGGCCGATGGAGGAGAAGACAAACTCTACGAGCTGTATTTAGATGTAGTCCGGAAGGCAAAGATCCGTCGACTGCAGTGACTAGGCCACATCGAGCGCATGGACAACAATCCTCCAGCTAAGAGCGTCTCCGATTGCGAGCCTCCTGGTTCGAGAAGGAGAGGAAGACCGAATTTCCGGTTAAAAGACCAAGTTATCGTGCATGCAAGACAGCTTAATCTTGATGACTGGAGCAGCGTGCCCATGACTGTCAGCAATGACTGGCAGCTATTGTTCAAACTCGGACCCTGCATGGGTCGAAAGCCTGATAAATAAGTAAGTAAGATGCTTATGGCAATGGGTAAAGAGGGAGTTTTATGGCTCTCTAGTGTTATTAAGGTGGCCTGGGAACGCGGTAAGGCACCTGGCGATTGGCAAACTGGGGTGATTGTCCCTCTTTTAAGGAGGGGGACAAAACAGACTGCTACATCTACAGGGGAATATCCCTCTTAAGTCTACCCGAGAAAGTCTACGTTAAGGTTTTGGAAGATTATTCTAAATCTATGGTCGAGCACAAGATGGGGAATGAACAGTGCGGCTTTCGTCCTGGCAGAAATATAACCGACCAGCTTTTCACTCTAATAATGGTACTTGAGAAAGCTTGGGAGTATTCCAAACCCATCTACAGCTGTTTTGTAGATGGGCATATGACCAAGTTTCTCGAAGTAATCTCCGGAGTATTCTGCAGGAGTATGGGCTTGAGGGTCCTCTGTTGAAGGCCATTCTATACACAAACTTTAGCAGCTGTGTGCGGGTTAACGGTGCTAAATCAACACAGTTCACCGTTGGTGTTGGACTTCGTCAAGGGTGCGTCTTGTCACGTCTCCTTTCATTGTTTATATGGACGGGAAGTCATCTTCTTTTTGCGGATGACTTAGTTATTTTCACATCTTCCCAGATGGAACCCCAGCGCTCACTCGATAGTTTTGTGGCGGTATGTGCTGATTCTGGATTGAAGGTTAACGTAGACAAATCAGAGGTTATGGTAATTTCTAGAACGCCTGTTCAATGCACTCTTCATGTAAGCGGAGTCCCATTGAAGCAGGTGGAGAAGTTTAAGTATCTCGAGCTCTTCTTCACGAGTGATGGAAGGAGTAATACTGAACTTTCCTGTAGGATTGGTCAAACTTTGTCTGTTTTGACACAGCTTGGGAGATCTGTAATCAGGAAGGCCGAGCTTAGTGGGAAAGTCAAATTAGCAGTTTTCAACTCAGTATTTGTTCCAACTCTCACCTATGGTAACGAAATTTGGGTAATGACCGAAAGAATAAAATCGCGAATACAATCTGCTGAGATGAGATTTCTTCGTGCTGTTGTGGGAATTACTCTTCGTCACGACAATGCGCGAGAAAATCGTTGACTTGAGTGTTGAGCTGAACGTTGAGCATCTGCTTCTTCAAACGGAAAGAGCTACATATGCTTCGTTGGTTTGGTAACGAAGCACGAATGTCCCCACCATCACGACTTCCGCAGCGCGGCGGGGCTTGAATGGGATTCCATCAGATCAGATAGGCGACCCTTTAGCAGATCCAGGATGTAGTGTTCGGAGCAAGTCCATAAACTCGCGGAGGATCGAGTTGCCTAGAGATCTCTCGTGCGTGGTTTGTCAGTGCGACCCCTTTAGAGGAGCATGCTGGTCAGAAGTTGATGATGATGATGATGACATTTATTCCAACCTTTGTCTTGAATTATTCTACATAATATACAAATATATATATATATATATATATATATATATATATATATCCGCGCTATTTAAATCTAATCCGTGCATGCAGTCTTGACATTCCCAGTGTAAGAGCTCCTTCATTCAGGGCGATTGATTGCATCTTGGATAGTCATTCTTCTCTGATCTAGAATTCATCACAGCTTGAGCTACTTTAACATCAATCATCGTAAAGCCGGTGTCTAACTTTTACAACATGCATTCCGACAATTATTGAGCTCTCTTCCCATTCTTCAATTATATTATTCAAACGTTTTTTCTCTTCACGTCCGATGTCAAGTGTTTCCTTTTTATATTAAAATGTAAACAATATCGCCCTTTTTTATATTAAAATATTGAAGACGGACGGGGATTGATCCATATTAAATAGTTTTCTCAAATTCACCGATTAACCAATCACTATATTTAGCATAGAATTTGGATTTGGAATTGCCAACAGCACACCCTACCAAAATCTTTATTTTCCATTTGTTACCAATATACCTAAGTCTTTTCATTTGTATTTATTGTGCACATATACATAGCTACATATCTGTCAAAGGGGTTCTCGTGACTTTAACACACCGACTCCACGTGCAATGTTTAAAAAAACACGAAATTCCTACTAGCTACCTATCTGATAATAGCACTTTGTGTTCACCTTTGTCAAGCGCACATTCAACAGTACTCCTTCGCCTCTTTCCAATGGCAAGAGAATTCATTCTCAATCCAAACAACAAAAATGCGTTCATTAAGGTGTTCTCTCAACATCACCGCACCGAAGAAAAGCAAATCCAGATACCAAAAAATTCAGACAGAAAGAGAAGACAATACAAAGACCATACAAATTTGTATGGTTAGGTGTTCAACAAAATTCAACGCACCGTGCCGTTCATTCTACGATCTGTAGAAGGCAGAAGCAGTACGTTGAGAAATGATGTTCATTTTTATTTCGCTTGCTGATGTGCGGATTCACTGGCTGTACCACACAAATACCACGATGCGGATACTGGCTCATAAGCACACAGAATCCACACTCGGTTGTAGGTAGTACGTAGTGTAGAAGGCAGAAGCAGTAGGTTGAGAATTCTTGTTAATTTTGTGCCGGTTCATTATGTGTACCACATACATATCGCGATGCGGATACCTTTAAGCTTATCGGGTGCGTTGCTTGAGTGGGTTGGTGCGTTGCTTATGCTTTTTGCAGGTTCTGTGTTGAACTTCGACTGAATCTATCACTTTTTTTTCTTATTTTTAGTCAATACTACTTTTTTTTGTTTTGTTTTGTATTTCAAATTATGCTTACCAAAGTATCCTATTTGCAATGAATATATATATGTAATAAAATTTTTCGTAGAAACAAAATATACATCATATAAGCGACGCACAACACTTATCCTGCTGTACGACATGCTTGTCTATATTAAATTTTTATAAACCTTTGTCTAAAATGAGGAAAAAATTAATCAACTTTCTTACCGGGTGAAATTTTGGCGGCAACATCACTTCCATTCATTAACGGATCTTGTTCCCGACATACTTACAACCCAATACACAATGCCCATTGTGAGATGTGGACCCCAGATAACATTTATTAGAGCCCAATAAAGAACAGATAAAAGTACCCCCATTTATAATAATATATATTATAAAACTGATTTCATTCTATTTTCCATCTCTGAAGCTCTCATACAAATTTACTTAGGTCAACATATTACTACGCTAAGAAAGCTCTTGCGGTGCAAGTGGTCAATAAGCGGATATATATATTTTTACAACATGAATAGATCTAGGTCTCCCATTAGAGCAACTTGTAGTTTTTGCCTACAGTCAAATATACACTAATACCACTGCAAAGGTGTTTCTTATTAAGATCCTAGCTTAAGAAATTAAATATCTCAGAGCTCCAACAGTGTATTCATTTAATTTTCAACTAAAACTAAAATAGGTACATGAAAACTTTAATTCTACATTAAATAAAACTTAAATGGATTTAAAAACCATCTTATTAACTAACTATAAACTGCACAACTATACATATATAGGATATAAAGATATAAATAGATTGGTATATTTGCATTTGTATATTTCATAATATGCATAGCGTCAAGGATATATAGGTAATTATGTGCAAATATGTACATATTTCTTATGTCCCGGAACATATGTATGTACGTACAAACATAGTATTCATTAAATTCGTACAAAATTACTCACTAATTACATACTTACGTTATATAACATATATTTAAGAATAACTGAAAAGTTCACCTCTTCTTTTTGGTTGTACAATATATACGTATAACGTATGCAAATTACTCACTGCAGTTAGGTAGGTATAACTATCTAGTTTATTTACCGCAAAATTTTGATTGTAGTTTGGTGATTCAAATTTATTAGCTTCATCCAAGTTTTTCATTATGAATTTATTCTTTTCAAAGAACATATCGTACGATATTAAAATTCAATAATAAGTAGGAGTCAAAGTTATAAAACGCCCACTGAAAAATGGGGAATGCGAAAGAAATCAGGTTGTAGATTCAAACACTACACACATGGATTGACAAATGAACACAGATTTGCACTCATTAAATTGCGATTGGAGATATTTTATATTATTACAAACAGTCGGTTTATGAAATTCACTGCATACTATGCCATGTTTGGAAATGGGAGGTAACGCTTGGATGAGTTTAAATTCATCGTGCCTCCCCTCGCGCTTAAATATTTTTCCAAAAATCAACAAGTTGCTTCCACACCAAGGAGGGAAGCGAGTAACAAAAAAAACATGAAAAGAAAATAGATCAGATATCACGTATCGATATGTATACAGTGTATAGTATATGTAAAACTACAACAAAAATTAACATCAGCAATACAACTACAACGGTTCATCATTCTATACGCAAAAACATAAAAACTCTAAGGCGCGTGCCGTCTGTCATACTATAGTAGTCTTACCACTTCCTACGTACAAAAAATCAACAAACATGGGTGGAAAAAGGTCAAAAATCCCCACACTTGCAATCGGTAAGTCGTTCGCGCGATGAAAGCGGAGGAGGGCGCTTCCAACGTACGTGGAGATGAATGAATGTTCACCAACGGCTTATATCTTGACAAGAGTGGGATCAAGGGGGGTTATCCACTAACACAGAGAAATCCAAACCAACGCAGTCTACTTTTAAAAAAAACCGGGAGAGTAAGTCAGCGTACATATATTTTTTTCGAATTATATATATTACTTACGTCAGACATTCGAACTCGAACTTCCCCACCAGCCGATGAGCTATCCAAGAGGGGAACACAAACTTGCTATTGGCTTGAATGCGCTTGCGCCAGCCCCTATATTCAACAGATAGTCGAAAATGGCTGCAAATTGGGAAGGTTTCGTGCAGTCCCATTGGCAGTCATCATCGCTTCCCCTTTTGTCAGCTGGACTGTGACGATATGTGTGCCCACACAAAAGACTATTCGATACATGCACAAGTGGTTTTCATTCATTGTGAACTCTCTACCTTAAGCACGTTTAAATTTGTAATTTATACACTTTTTCGTTATGGTGTTATGTGATGTTCTGGCTACTCTTTACAATCTCTACTTCATTCATTTGTGTGTGTAATTTGGTGGTTATGTAGTGGTTTGCTTGCGTGTACACCGGAATGTATCTAAATTGAATATCATCAGTTTCATTCATAAAAATTAAAAGTATACTCATCTCGTGCTTCAGTTGTGTTCGAACAATCGCGCCGGTTGGACATCTCTCTTATAGTAAGGTGTATTTTTTTAGCAGCGCAAAAGAGGAAAACGAAAAAATAGTAAAAAAAAAGCTTCAAGTAAAACAGCAGAACAAATTATAGTGACCAGTGCGCGAATCAGAGTGAAAGCACACACTTAAGTGAGAAGTAGTACATATAAGATATTGTTAAAATTGCGATATTTAGTGTTTTGAAGTGTGGTAAGGGCTGCAATGCCTGAATTGTTCATGGATAAAGGAAAACACACATACTCATAAGGCGATAAAAACAAGTGTCTGTTAAGCCTTAAAATAAAGCTTAAAGATGAATATTTAGATTCAAAATTAAGGTTTTAATAAATTGTCTGCATAGTGCCCTTATGATAGATACATCTTGTTCAGAGAGAAGACACACGCCCAGTCATCTTCCTTCGTGTATACCTATATATGTACGCAGTGTTTCAGTGTATATTACTTCATTCATCAAATGAAAGTCGCTATCTCTTACATTAATCGATATTCATTCAAGGACTTGCACAAGAATCCTGTGTTAGAAAAATACATACATACAAAACAAAATAAGTGGATACATATCTTTCTGCAAATCACACGAAAGCCTGTATAAAATTATTTTTTTTATTTTCATCTATATTCGTATGAAAGCGGATATGTAAATCCACCCAGTACCATATTCAGTGTGAACAAATATAACAACAATAATAACGGATCTAACGTGAACATCTAAAAAAAAATTGAATCTGATTCGGGAAAGAAGGAAGTACTACTGCAAGGTGGTTTCTGTAGATTTGTTGAATTCTTCTCAACGAGCCATTTATATCCAGGTACGAATAAACTCAATTCATTTCAATCTTCATCTCATTTAGACGGAGGAATTATTTTTGCGGTTGATAAACGGATTTTTTGTGATGTGTGTTTCACGACGATATTTTTAGAAATATTTTCGGTTTTTGTTTTCATTTTGTGTTTTTTTATAGATTATTTATCATGTTTTTGGATAATGCATGCACTTTTAGTTTCTATCACGTTAAAATATAGCTTAAGGCGAAGTTTCCGTTTTTCTTGTATATAAATTAAATAGATGAGATTTATTATTAATTTTTACGAACATTTGGACACTTTTTTGTGGCTTTGAGTAAAGCTGAATAGCATAGACAGTGGTATGACGAATTTGCATGGAATAATAAATAAAAAAATAACTTTTCAAATATATGTCAGAGAAGCTCAAGGCAGTAATTTTATTCAAATCTGTTACTTGGTATGATGCCATATACGTATACATATGTATGTATATACATTGCGCTAAGTAATTGCATGCACCGATCAATTAAATACATAAAAAACCGTTCATTCATCGCCATGCTGATCAGATTGAGTTAACTTAGATAAGATCGCAATCTTAAGTAATATAAAAATAAACAAGCAAATTGACAACTGTTCGATGTTGTAAATAGTACCACACCTAGAATTATATGCAGAAGATACATATCTTGCTCTTGTTTTCAAATGATGTTGGAGTCTTTTTTGACCACTATACCTCAGGCACATGCTAGGCATTCTGACAATCTATTTATAAGTTTACGGTGTGATTTTCAAAATAATATTTTTTCCTTTATATATTTTGCGATGGTTTTTTTTTCTTGAAAAAATGTCGAACAAAAATTAATTTTTCATACAATGAAAAAATAGTAGTTTCTTAATTCATCACAAAATTAAATAATTGAAATAAATTTGTTCGTTAGGCTGATTTAAAAAATACAAAATACGTGTTTGCAATTGCTGTGAGGATCACCTTTTTCATACGACCGAATCTCTTCTTTTCAAGGTGTCTTGTGCGCTTGTCACAAAACAAAACAAAGTTCAAAGCAGAATAGAAAATATTCTTCGAAACTGAAAAATTACCGATTTACAATAAAACTAAGCATCAAAAATAGAAACAGATGAAACTAGTTTGAAAATTGCAATTACTGTGCCACTGCCAGTAGACGTTTATGTGTTTCTCTAAAATATGAACATATGTACTGCGTGTATCGAGTATAAACTTTAGCACGGTCATAACCTATTAACATATGCCTTATTGAATCTTCTTAGAACAGATAAATGTAATAGATCTCTCTAAAACAGACCAAGGAGTGAAGTTAATTCATTAAACACAGATTTACAATGCTGATTGCTGCTGATCTATAATAAATAAGTGGATAGATGGTTACAGTAATAATTCTAAAATGTTCAGTGATAGCCATACAAATAAATTGATAGAGAAATAAAAACTATATACACTGTATTTCTTACCAGATTTTTAAGTATTTAAATGTACTAATTGTAAATGTAAATTCCATTTTAAATATATCTGAATCCGAATACCTACACATATTCCTGACGGTTTTGACTTTTATTGCAAACTCTATAACCTAGGTTTGTAATGTGAAGACTAGTCTTATCATATCTACATCTTGTTTTCTTAGAGTTAATGTATTGTTAGTCTTATTTGGAAAGTAACTTACAACATTAAATGTGATTTGCGTACAGTTCAGCTTTTCTATATATATTCCACTGTCTATGAAATAAAGATTCATTTATTTATATATATAACACGATTAAATAATCGTGAGAGAAAATTAGGATACATAAATAAAATTAAAGTTGAATTTGTAGAGATTTTATGCTGGACTAGGCGTTTTTTGATTAAATATTAGGTTTAGTAAAAATTAGATTAATTTTTCAACATATGGTTAAGTAATCTATATCTCGCGTTGTAAAGTCCTCCTACCAAACTAACTAACAATTTAAGAAAGCAATCCCTCAGAATCGCCCGGATATGGCCCATTAGAGAAATTGTGTTCACACGTCGATAGCGACATCGCTGCTCTTATAGCGGACATTGCACAAAGATTAAAGTATAATGCCTGTATAATATAATAAATAATGCATAATGCAATCACCTATACGACGACTCTTTGGAAGTATCTTAATTAATGCTCAATCAATGCCCAAAGAATAATAACTGTCTACAAAAAGCTTCTCAAACTTGGCCATTCGGAGTAGGGCATACAACGGTATGTGCCTTGTGTGAGAAAAAAAAACAGACCCCACAACACTAGTGGTTGCTATAGAAACTAGGTCCTGGCCCTCTACGGGGGGTGTGGTCACTAGCAGCCCCCGTACCTAATCTAACCTAAGTTTCTATTTCAACCTAATTTCGTTCTCGATTTTGTGGTTGATAATATACTTTGGTTTTTTCAGTGTCATCGTTTTTAAAGTTTCAGGTTCAGATTTAAGCAATAATGTTATTATAGCCAATGATTAAAGGTCACCAACAAAATTTTAAGTGAATACCCAAAAAACGAACTAGATATGTGCACATACATAAAATGTGGATATTATTAATCTATCTACAAAATGAATGCAGCTATGGTACATTGACAAATAGCCTTAAAAAGTATGGGGAGTACATTGATGCATGGGGCACATAGATACAACCGACTTTATTTGAAAACAAAGTACAGCAGGCCACTCAGCGAAACATGTCTATCAAAGCAAAACTTATCTGGTTAACATCACTGCGCGAACGTGTTTCGATGATCGTTTTTAATATATAAGTGTTCATAGATTCATATGAAGTTATTTGGTGAATATATGTCAAGTCCTTAATACGATATTGACTTAAATTTTCGTTGTAAAATATTGTTTAACTGCATTTAATATTTATTTTCTGTAAAGTAAGTTGGGGTACATTGATACGTACGACCACGTTATCTATATAATAAGATTAGGATATCATCTATTTTGAATGAAAACTTTTTAAAACGCAGGTTAACATGAATTACCAAATACCTAAATACGTATGTATGTGCTATTTATATCATAAAAAACAATGATGATGATTGGAATTTTTCAATAAATACTGATTAATTCTATGATAATATCATGATTCAAAGTGCCCCTGACATGTGTCAATGTACCCCGTGAGTGAAAAAAAATTTAAGTTTGTGTGTTGCTGTCTTTTTGTTTTACTCCTTACTAAAATCGTATCACGGTGCCCGCCTCCCTTTTTAGTTGTCGATGTAGAAGCTATTACTAGTTATGAGAAAGAAGCTATTTTGTTACTATTTTGTTTTATTGGATTGATTTTTTAGAATTTAGTGGAGAAAGCTTATAAATAAAGGTGTGCTTAGAGCTAACCCTTGTTTACTTTTGTATTACCCACAATCCCCCATTTCTCCAACCCTTAGGAATGCTGTCCAGATTCCCAAGGGTTGGCAAAGTTAAGTCGAGTGAGAATCGATTCATACAACATCTCGATATTCAAAATCACTCGAATGACTTCAGTACTCCCCGGATGTAAGCAACCTCTTTTAATAGCAACAAATTATTTATTTATTTACAAGCTGAATCATACAACGCCATCCTAAACCTACTTATGGTCCCCGCTTAAAGGAATTTCATTCAAAATCCGTTTAGAAGCAACACAATTTTATGCCCATGGATATGTTCTATTATCCTGGGTGTACTGTACTCGATAAAATGTGTCCTATCAAAGTCGTTGGAATAAATTCAAATTTTTTATTTGTTCATTAATGAACCGATTAGTGGATTAATACTTGAGTGAATTTCCTTTGCGTTTTTATTTCATTCTGAGTAGTATCTACGGTAACTATTTGTTACTTGTTCTCCTGCCAAAGTGAGAATTTAATCGATTCATCCCGTGTTTTTAGTTCGTAATTAGTTAGTAGTCATTCGTATGATTTTGAGAATCGAGATGTTATACTCGATCATCCCTCGAATAAACATTCGAATGGGCCCATCTCGAATGATCGATTCTTAAGATTCGATTATGCACACCACTGATACTTAACGCTCGTATCATTTTTGTTTTTTCCAAAAACAGTACTTTTCGCTCAAAAGTGAACCAAAAAAACAGTATACCGATACCGAAAAAACAGTACTTTCGCTATACACAAAATCAAAAAAAATGGAATTTACGTCCCAAAAAGTACAGACAAATTAATACATTTTTTTGTAGTCCTGAAAAGGCTTGTATTATTTTTTATTATTTTATTATTATCAACTTGGAATCTGAAGTGGAAGTAAGAAAAAATATTGTTAAATGTCACTCAGCACACCCAGGGTGGACATACATAAAATTCTCAAGGGAACTAAAAGTTAATAGGAAAACGGTTTCTACTTCTTCTGTCAGCTGAATGAAAAGAGGGGTCTGGTCGAAAAGCTGGTTTTATGAAACAGAAAAATTTCACTAAGACGCCTTCTTGAAAAAAATTTCAAACATAGCAGAATGTTCACATTTCTTAGTTTACAAAGTTAAAAGAACTGCGGTCTTAAAAGCAGATAAATTTCAAAAGGTTCCAGATCGAAACGCAATGGGAGAAACTTTAGTAACCAAATTTCGATGGGTAAAATAAAAACACAGTATTTTGGCCAAAAAAGCAGTACTCAGTTTTTGGGTCGAAAAAACAGTACTGTTGCACTGCGTAGAAAAGTACGGATACAAGCCTTACTGTTACTATATTTCAAAATATAATTTCGGAAAGGCCAAATTTGAAAAGCCTTTTCTAGGGAGCATTGATAGTGACTCCAAAGCCATGGGACCGTGAAAATCATGTTTGGTCTTACCGGCCGGGAATGGGTTAAATATGAATGAAATATCTTTCAGCAATTTCATTAAAAAAAAAACTAAAGTGAAATTCTTTTATTTTTAAACTTCCTCTTTAGCTTTGCTTTACGACGATCAACTGCTATATTTATTTGAAACTAAATGTTTTGAGATGTCTCCTGCTATTATATTAAGCTCCCAAATCAGATCAAGTCACAATCGAAGCGATCTGCGTCATTATGATTTTGTTTTGTTATGTTAATGTTTGCAGCTTTAGAATGTTTTGGTAATTTTCTACGTCTTCTAGTAGTGTTTTCTTCGGATATTGGTAGCAAATTTTTTCAGAAGTGGCAACCATGCGTGTAAAGCATGACTTGGATGATACAAATAATACCCTCAGTTACTTTTTAGATTGATATATACACATATACAGTGGATGTCCAGTATAACAAATAATCATCATCATCTCCTCCATTCACCTTCCTCATAGATGGGAACATATATCCGAATTAGAATTTTTCTTCGGAAGGCATCAAGAATCAGCTCCGCAGTTTTGCTTATCGTCCTCGTTGATCTTGAGACTAGTGCCAGCTCCAATTCAATTGTCGTAAAAGCTTCCACCATGGCACATTGGGAACGCTCTACGATGTCGATGTCATCTGCATAAAGCAATAGTTGGACTGCCTTGTAGAAGTTTCCATCTTTAAAGCTGCCCGCCGCACTATCTTATCGAGTACCACATTGAAGAAATCGAGCGAAAGTGCATCTCCTTGCCAAAATCCGGTTTAGGTTTCAAACGTCTCAGCAGTCCTTGGGCTGAACTACACGGTGCATCATAAGATTTCCCTAAAAAATGGAGGCTTTAAGATCGATGGTGTGTGGTGTGTATCGATCTGAAACTAGTCTAGTCTCCTCCAGCATCTGCATTAGGGTGAACATTTATTCTATAGCCGATTCGCCGGGCCGCAAGCCACACTGGTACGTGATAAGTGTGGTGTAAAACGGCTTTAGACGTTCATATAGTACGCTGGACAGGATCTTGTAGGATGTACGTCCATAGTTGTTGCAAGTGGTACGATCGCTTTTTTGGGGGGCATATACAAGTTAAATTTGTATTATTTAAAATTTATTAAAAAAGATATTTATTATTATATTTTTCTGAGACTCTTTATTCGGTTTGAAAGTTCAGCTTAAACTAAACTTACAATCTAATTACAAATTGAAGATTACCTACGGGAGCCGCCAGCGTACGTGATGGAATTTGCCTCACTTTCTTATTTCTGTCCGTTGTCCAGACCTGTGTCAGAATTCCTGCATCCGATGTGGAGAAGTTGTTCATCATTGCAGGTGTAGGGTGTCCGCGCAAATCGAAATATCATGGGAGAGGAATGTTGTTTACTTGACAACTTATGCGGTGTTAACTTACATATACATCACGTTAATTTATAATCATCAGCATAAAAAGCGATTTTTTTATTTATAGAATTGTCCTTGTGAAGAAGGTGAATATAGAAAGTCTGAGAACAATTTTAATTTCTAAATAAAAATGTTCTACCTATGTTATTAGTGATATTGATGGTATTACCGATTAGAGAAATTTCATATTAATTGAAAATTGCGGTATAAAAAGATAAAAATATATTCAACGAAGAAGGGTATTTCCATATCTGCCGAAACCAAGATTCTGTTAACATTCCGCTTCTATGCTTGCTAATAACTGCTGAGACTTTTGTGGTGTATCGAAACTATCCGATATATCAATCTACCATCTCATTAGATGAAAATACATTGAGCTCTTGTGAGATTCTAAAGCCTATCCTATAAAATATTAAAGATCTTTACTCTTTTTTTTTCAAAACTCTTTATTTTTGATACACAGATATATATATATATATAATATTATCAATAAACAATCTATTTAAGCGGAAAGGAGCAATTTAGTTAAGACTAAGACAGCTTATAGTACATAGTATGATAGATCTGAGAATAATCGTTGAGTGCTTCGACTCCTAGGTTTGATGATCTAGATTCATTATCCAAATTAAACACTCTCTCGACTTTTCAATGTTGAAGTCAAGGCAGGTGGGAAACCAGGGATTTTGCGAATAAAGTGCGAAAGAAATCAGAAAAATAAAAAATTGTTTGCTATTTTACTATTTAATAATTATATCGCATCAATTTTCAGTATTAATTACTAAATAATTGATTTCTTGTATGAGGTTGGTCCTCACCTGACTATGCGTAGATGGTTGAGTTTCTGTGCTAGGTGGGTTGAGGGCTTGTGACACTCCTTAGTCAACTTCACTTCACTTCGGTGTCTTGTCTACCCCCGCTTACGTTTACTCAGTCCGAAGTTCGATAGTTAACGATGAAGAGGCAAGTAGACAAGAAACGATAATTGAAGAATTGATTAGTAAAAGAGGAGCAAGGAATAAGTAACGATAACAATTAATTAACAAAATTACAATGAATGAGGAACAAGTAAAAGGTCAAATTAACAAATAACAATTAAAATATGGTATGAAGGAAAACAAGCATTATTAAAAGAGGATTGAGAAATTAAAAATAGGTTCTTCATTGATGGTGGTGTTACATACTTACATAGTAAAAATATAAAAAAAGTAGAATCTTCTTATCATATTTTGATAGCCTCATAAAGTTTCTTTATGAATACATTTAGATCAGCACGCGTGTCCGCGGATGTGAGCATTTAAAAATGCGTATCCGCGGATGTTAAAAAATCGTGATCCGCAAAATCCCTATAAGAAACACAACCCGAAGCTTCGATCACGAGATGTGTAATTATGAGGGTAATTTTTTTATTTTGTTCCATGCGTGGAAAAATAATCGAGATTCTCTGTATGAGTTAGAGGGACTTTCGAACGACGAAGTTCAACTTAGAGAAGATGTTTTTGTTTCTACCCCCGCTATATATTACGTTAATTATTTTACTTATTTCACATGTATAATATTAATAGAAGAAGAACAACGCTAAATTCTTTCTTAGAGTTGTTAAATAATGCACGCTTAACTTCAAATCACAAACAGGGAACGTCGATTTGACTGTGGTCTCATTATATTGAAAAAATATATTTTTCTTTTTTATGTTTTTCCAATCCACAACTGTAGAAGTGTATGAAATGTTGACGACGTTAATTATGGGTTAATGTAGGTAACAGTTTTCTGTAATCAAACTTCAAATATCTTCTTTTTGCAATGACCGTATCTGAGTTATCAAGTACCTGAGTAAGATTTCGATTACTTCTATGGTTGTTTGAAAATATTTCTCTACACAATATATTAAAAAGTTTTATATACGATAAGAAATAAACTGCTAAAAAAGGTTTTTGAATATGCTTATTTAAATCGTTCGTTATAAATCCGAGTAGCAGTAAAGATCATCAATTTCGTCTCCTCTCAATCTCTTCATTCAATCATATATATATATATATATATATATATATATATATATATATATATGTATGTGTATTATTATGCTGCGAACAGCAATTGTGTTGGATGCACACAACGGTCACACCAACGAACGTTGAGTATCTTAATTGAATTTCACTTAAACACAATGCCGAATGATGTTGAAGTTTGCTAGCTTTTGATGGTGGAGTACCGAGTATGTGTATAAGAGTCTCAACTCTTGACAGATGTTTGAATGGTTCGATGATCGATCGAAAAAGAAAGAAAATGATATAAAAGTAAAAAAATGATATTGAAAGAAAACACACACTAAACCTTCATTATTCTCCTCTTTGTCTGAACTATGTTGTTGGTTGGGTTGTTGTCTTTTTAGGGATGTCCTATTGCGCAATTCAGTTTGCGATGGAAGATCAGTGGAAAATGTGTAATGTGGGCTTAGCAGATGATGTGTGCACACACACACATGTATGTACTAATGTAGATAATTGTGTCGGACGGAAGAGGGGAACTGCAAAATAAATTATTTTCATAGAAAAGTGTAATAAATAAGACATATTAAAATAAAAGCAATATAATTCAATTACATTTTTCTGATAGCTTAATACTATGTTGAAACTTGTGGAATGCTTTTAATTCTTCTTAAATTAATGGCTGTGCCATAGAAGTCGGTTAAGTGTTTGATTACAAGTGGAATTATGTGGATCAAGAAATTGTTCTTGAACGGTTTAAGTTATAAGCTTGCGGCAAGTGCGAGGTTAGTTCCGAAATCTGAAATTCCAGATTTGATACTGTTGTTAATTTAAACAAAGTAAACGTTTAGTTTAACTCGTAAGATTATAAGTTATAGGTTATTAGCTAACAAATATGCAGCCTTTTGTAACTTACCTCCATCGTTGTAGTGTTAAGGCACTAGTTGAACAGATAACAGATATGTTAGCTTTAACTTCTTCTTATTTCTAATTATTAAAGCTTCGGTGAAAAGGTTTGGATACATATACATACAATAATAAAAAAGAAATAAATAAAGGAGATGACTTTTAAGAAGATAGTAAAACTCTTCAAACGCCTTTATTATGCATAATTCTGTAATCTGTAAAAGAAAAACCCCGGAGATGAAATAAATAAATAAATAATCATGGATATTTTTTTTTTAGTTCTTAAAAAAAGTTCAGTTTGCGCTAGTATTGAGCATCCAGACGTTTTATTTTCAGAAGTCGGACACCAACATTTCATATCAACTTTTAATATTTTGATGTTGATTAATGAAACATTTTTATTTAGTTTTAGACGACCAAAAGTAAAATTTATTCACATTTTTGTTAACAATTTATTCACATAGTAAGTTACTTATATACTTATGGTGGCGCTACAGTCCGGGGCGAACCTGTACCTCAACCAATAATCTAGCCATCTCAATCGTTGCGTATTCTCTCTTCTGGCTAAATCGATGTGGCTGAATAGCTCGCACAGTTCGTCGTTATATGGCCTTTGCAGCGATTGGCAAATGTTATTCTTCTTTTCATTTCAACGTTGGAATTAAAACCCGTTTCTAGGTGGATTAGAGTAGTCATTGAGTACCTCAAAGCTATATCTCTCTATCGTGACGCTCTGTCTGAAACGTCTGTGTTGGGAGTCCTTTCTCGTTGACAGCATGCACTTGGTCTTGTCCTCATTTACCGTTAAACCCATCTACGCGGCTTCCATTGAAATACTCACAAACATACTAATGACATCACACTGTATTCTTCCGATTATGTCAATATCGATCTGTTGCTGCTGGGTTTTCTCCGGCATAAAGCCTCATTGGTATGGGCCGACCAGGTTGTTGACGAACGGCTTTAAGCGCTTACATAGCACGGCAGATAATATCTTGAAGGCGATATTCATAAGACTAATGCCTCTGTATGCTGCAAAATTCAATTCAGAAGGTCTATTTATTTTAGAGAAAAAAAATTTATTTTAGAGAAAAAACGCTCAACAAAAATAAGAACACAAAAAAAAGAAAGTTGACAGCTTACACATATGTACAAAGTGTGCAGTTATAGATATATATTTAATATGTACGTATATATTTGTATGTATGTATGACGGTTTAGTTTAAGGTTGTAAGTAAGTTATTATATAAGTTTTAAAAAATCTGTTCAGATACTATTTTTTTTACTTCTCTTAATCTGAAATTTTCAAGTTAATTACTGTTTAATAATATGTGTTGTTGGGTTAAGTCGAAAGACATAGAGGTAGATTCGGTTTATCTTAGAGTGCTCGCTAACGGCCAGTAAGTAAGTAATGTTACTATTCATTCATCTAGTTTTAAGCAGTATGCAAGTATTAAATGAATCTATTAATATATTATTATATTTATAAATAATCTAATAATGTATTAATAATAAATAACTATGTATGTAAGTATGTCACAGCTATACCGAATGTGGTCGAAGAAAAACCTCTAAAACTAATGTGGTTCGTTGGAGGAGTTTTTCCTAGTGCCCAGTCTTGCAGTGCAAGCGTAAGCTCCACATTTGGTTCAACCTGAGTTTCTTTCCTTGAACGAGTTAAACGCAAGTGTACTCCCGCTTCAGACTGCACGACACAGCTGCATTATTATTGTTTTGAGTGCAACAGCATTTTGTTTTCAATACAATTGATGTTCGATAATGAAATTCATCCTTCCTCATCTTCTTTCCTTCCAATTACTTTTTTATTTTCGACATTTAATGTCAAACTTTTACAGTCAAACTTATGATTGGGTGACACGAAGGTCGAGAGTCATGAATAGTAGCTAGGAATGGTTTCCACTGTTCAAAAGGTTCCACTGTTCAGCTAATGATATGTGCAATTACAGGCCAATCTCACAACTCCCCGTTTTCAGCAAAGTCTTTGAAAAAAAATATTAAGGAGAGGATAGTATCATTTTTAAATATCTCTACATTTTTTAATTCAGTGCAATTTGGTTTTCAGAAAGGAAAACAAATGAAGATGCTCTCCTACATTTTTGCTCTCACATTTTCTGTAACCTTGATGGCAAAAAGTTGACTGCAGGCCTATTTGTGGATATCACAAAAGCATTTGATATGGTTAACCGCACTATCTTGTTGAGGAAATTCGAAAAAGCTGGTTTTCGTGGCTTCATGCTCGATTGGTTTAGGTCTTACCTTTCTAATAAATCACAAGGAGTAAAGATTGTGGAGATAAGGAGCGAAATCCAGTTCTTCAATTTGGGAGTACCACAAGGTCCTGTGTGTTGTGTGTCACTGTTTGACCTTAATTTCAAAGGTGCTCTTACTGCTTTCGCTGATGATGTAGGCTGTTCATATGGATCTGATAGCGTTTTGAATTTGGTTTCTGACATCAACTGGGATCTTAATTTATTACGGAAATGGTTTGCTGAACATGGTTTGAGCATTAGCCCTAAAACCAAAATTATGTTTTTTAATCTATCCACCCCAGTTGATACCAATGCAGAAGTTTACTTTCATGCACTGGAGTGTCAAAGATACAAAATGGCAGGTTGCAAATGTGCTCCCGACTTATCCTTCCCTACTTTTTGTAGCGCTACTAGCTGCAGTGACAAGTGCTTTCCAATCGAAAAAGTGGACGAGTTTAAGTACATGGGTCTCACTATTGAGTCTAGGATGAATTTTGCAAACCATATGGAGTCTCTAAGGAAATATTTTTGTCGATCTCTCAGAATATTTTTTTACCTGAAGGATGTTCGAAAAAACTACTTAGAATTATTTACTATGGTATTTTCCATTAAAAGCTCCAATATGGTATTGCCTGTTGGGGAGGTGCATACAAAAATAAAATACAGCCTTTGTTAATTCTGCAGAAAAAAGTTCTGAGAACGGTATGCCGAAAACACCGCCGACATACTAGCCATATATTGTTTTGTGATATGAAAATTCTTCCCGTCCGTCATTTGTACTGTTTTAAAGTGTTGAAGACATTCTTTATGAGATCTGGAAATCTTAACTGCAGATTAATTTCTGATTATAATCTACGTAGAAACTTTTCGAATGTTGTATCAGTGCCCTTTTCTCGTACTACCGCATTTCATCTTGCCGCCTATTTAATAAGCTCCCTCGATCAATCAAAACTTTAACTTTTCTGGAAAGTTTGAAAAATATCTTAGGCGTTGGCTATTAGATCATGATTACGCAAGTATTGAATCCATATTTTTTGACATTCCGGTGTAACTACAGGCTTTCCTTTGTGCATTTATATTTTTTTTTCTTTTTTCCTTTCGAATTTAATTCTTTTATATCCTTAATAAGTGATTCTTAGGGTCACTCCACCCATAATTAAAACTGAATTTGAAACTATTTTAATACTTGAAGTATAGAAAATATAAAATGTCACCCATATATTAAAATAAATAAATAAAAAAAAAATTCGATAGTGAATTTTACTTTTTTCAGAATTAGAAAGTCAAAAAACGATGATCTATTTATAATAAAGCGCTATATAAATATGTAAGTATGTGTTTTCGAATGTAACAGAAAAAAAATCCTTGATGCCCTTCTTAACAGTACAAGCTAATCTACTGGTATAGCTAAATGTACGATCGAACATACATTTCACTCAAGAAGATTTCGTTTTCACAGTAAATATTTAAGGCTGGTTTAGGTAAGCCAGGTTCACTGGCATTGTGAACTACTGAATCCACCAGTCATGTGATCCATGAACGAAATATCTACCTGCTGAAAAAAGGAAAAGAGAAAACAGCAACTCTTCGTGTATTTAATTATATTGTTACAATATGCGTGCATATATACATTTTTTGTGCCTTCTGTTCTCTTAAGCAGCATTGTCAGACCAAATTTTTGGTTGCCTATGTGGGTTTTCTTTACATATTTTGGGGTTAATATTATTTTAATACACTAATGGCAATTATGTTCTCTCTGAATTGACACTTAAGGCATGACAATCGCTGGTTTGAGTTAAGCCACTACTAAAGTGGAATTTATCGTTAAACGTCCACTGCGAAAACGAAAGTTCTATTGATTCTGAGTCTAACTATGAATCGACACTTAAGATCACACTGTGCGTTGGTTCAGTGGATTGGTGCTTTTTTGACGTTCTGTGTTCAAATGTGGCTCGATCTATTCTCTTTTTTCGTGGGCAATACCACTTTTTTTATTTGAATAAAAAATATAAGTTTGAATGAACAAATCATATTCTGTTTTTCGAAGTATTTGTAATGAATATAATGAAAACTATGCTTAATAAATGTAAACATTATGTTATATAATTGAATATGAATTGATTATATAAATGCTTATGACATTGCTCCTGTCGTACAACAGGCTTTCCAACTAGTTCAAAAATAAAAGCGAATTAAAAAAAAATTAACATCGTCTCAGATTTTCAGCATCTTACACACAAAATGTTGAATTGTTGCCATCAAATTCTACAAAAAATCGCAAAAGTTAATATTTTTGTGGTACACTTTTTCAACACCGCTCCACATCGCTTTGGAAGAACTTCTTGTAAAACTTGACAAGAATTCCAGGAGATTTGGATTTGATCCCAAAATTCGGCTGTATTTCTTGGTTTTACAATATCGATGTGATGTTGATGACGGAACGGTTTTCTATCAGAATAAGATTGGGAGACTGGGCGGGCCACTGTAAAATAATAACATTTCACAATTGCTATGATTGACATTTCCCATTTGTCAAAGTGGTATCCAACTAGAAGATCTATCCAGAAGAAATAGTAAATTAGCGTTTAAAAAAAATTGATAATTGCGAAATTGTGCTGTTTAGTGTTCTTAAAGATACATTTTTTCAATTAAAAGTATAACTCGAGTAAGTCCTAGTAGTTAATACTTTTTTTTCACAAAGGTCAAAATTAACCTCAATTAATAAACAAAAGACACAATTAAAGAACAAACACAAGTGATATGACTGCGGAGAATACATCGGGCATCAGTGTAGAGATATTGAGAGAGATTCTGGACGAAAAGAACAGAGAACTAACGAAAGAGCTTGTGTCGAAGTCGGATTTTGAGCTGCTATATTGCGAACTAACAGGGCTGAAAGCAAACTTAAACCAGATTTCCGAAAAAGTTATGCACCTAGAAGCTCGTAACAAACTCATTGAGGCACAGGTAGTCAAACTAATGTAGAAAAGCACCGAAGCCAACGTCGTCGTACACCTTCCGGCTGATTCAAGCACAACTTCGCACAAAACAACCGAAAATTAATATTAAACTTGTCGACGACAAACTATTCGTACAGAGCGAAAACATCAGCTGGCTTCTGGAAAGCAGCTAAAGTAATAAACGGGAAAAGAAATTCAATTCCGCCAGGACTTCAAGCATAACAGTTAAAAGAACACTTTGAATCACTTCTAAATGCAGCGCAAATCTGACCACCTTTCCAGTCTTCAGCCCCTACGTTGATGTACGTTGATGAATTCGTAGATACGGCTTCCACCGAAGTTGAAATAAAGAGGTCATAGCGAACTCCAAGAAAAATAAAGCCCCTGGCATTGACTGGAGTAGCGCCCCTATTTTTGGAAACACTCAAACTCCACTTCGAGAAAGGATTCCGAATAGAGTGCTTACTCAAATTCTGATTAACAGTGGAAAATGTGTCCGAGAATGGGAAAACTTAGCATCGCAAAGTGATTTTAATCTCCGAGTTACGCCAGACGAACAGCAAATCCACCTAAGGCATACGTTCTACACACTGTTGGAGAAAACAATACATAGAATCTTGAACCAATTCGTAGATGAAGCCAAGTCGTCGCAATCCAGGACATATTACTCAATTTACAAGATTTACAATTTACATATTTCATGTCAAGTTTCACAACGGATATGATAAGCAACATCTTTAAAATAAGAGGTGGAGTGATAAGTTTAAGCTTTATACCGCATCGCCCAAAACTCCCTTTTGTGCAACCTTTGCAACCTTCAGGAACGAGAAGACGTATATCACTTCATCGCTATATGTCCCATACTTAAAGAATTCCGCTGCCACTTCTTTGGAGCACAGGTGCTCTCGCTTGAAGAAGCGATAAACATCTTATACGGTGACCGAGGCTGGGATCTATTGTACAAGTATGCAATAAACGCACTGCGCTATAGAAAATGTATTATGGAGGAGAACTTTTTGAAACACATACCTTAAATGCTAATCTCGGAGACGGCCTTAAGCCAAGCCATATAGACTAAGAATTTTTTTTGTATTGTTTAAATCCATTCTTTTTGTGAAATAAATAGTCAACTAAACTTATTTACTAACTCATTCCTAAGGTAACGTCTCACAAGTCGAGCTGCACTTAGGGTCGTTATCAACTGCACTTAAATCACATCCCCGCCACCAATCTTAACTTTTATTTCGAACCTAAAAATATTTAATTTATCATTCCACAGCTTAATTGCCCATAAATTTATCCGAATATGTAGGTAGCACATTACAAAAGATTTTCTTGCTCTTAATTTCGTGCTTTGGTGTTTGTTATGTTTTCATAAGGCCTATCTTTAGTAATCTATTTGTTCTTGGTTTCTTTTTTAGGAGGCCGCGCCCCTGGAGCCCAATCAGCGGCCATGATCATGGAAGGACTTGAAACTCTTGTGACCCCAACGCATCACGCATTTCTGTTAACGGAATCTGCAGCTGCAGCACATTTTAATGTCTTGAGCTTCGATACTTGCCTTTTCAAATCCGCTGCTCAGACAATTCCATCACCAGCTCAGGTATCAGTTACATCAACTGCATCATATCTTTCAAATTCGTCAAGTTTTGGCGGTGGATTGGGTGCACAAACCTTGTTGCATTATAGTTTGTCTTCGCAACAACAAACCCAAACGGCGAACACTAGCAGTAGTAGCCAGCCTCGTCACAGTCATCAACAGCAGTACCATCATCACACACACGCAACAGTTTCGGCTAACGGGTCAAACGTCAGCTCCCAAAACAGAAGCCTTAGTTGTGATTCAACCTCATCTGGAAATATTGCAACATCAGCACATACAACTACCACTAACACTGGTCCCACTAGAAGCTCAACATCACATTTGAGTCTTTTGAACACTACTGAAGGCACCAAAAACCATCATCACTCGCAACCACAACAGCAAGCTCATGCGCAAGAGCCACATCACGAGCAGGATAGTAACGATATGCAAACGGGTGATCTAAATACTCCTGTAACGACTTCCAGTGATATACCTTCTTTTTTCGGCCCATCTACGGTTGTGGAGCCACCGCCAATTACAGGTGAGATGATTACTGTTACAAACACTTTTATTTAATTTGTTCCCAATCCTAGTTTTAGACTCTAGGACCTAGAGTGTATACAGTCTCAAACCAATCTCTTTTTAAATTACAGTGATAATATGTGTGGCGCTACAGCCACTTGTACGCGGTATTGTTCTTTTACGAGCGGGGACCGTCAGTTGTTCCAACTCCGCGCGGCCAAGCTTGAGAAGCTTTTTGAAGTTTATAAAACATACATAGATTACTTTAATACTCCTATATATGAAGGGCATATTCCAATAACTTCATAAGCCACAAAAGCAAGGTATTGAGAAAATGATTTTATTAAATAAATTTACAAAATAGGATAAGCAGTTGAATTGTGGCTGTTTTTAATTAATAGTATAGGTTGGAAACGTTCAAAATATCTTCGAGGAATGAAAAACAATAAATAAATTATAATCCATTTTATGGCTTATCACGTTTTTCCATAGTATTTTTTTTCACAAGAATGAAACCACTTTATATTGAATATTATGAAAAAATGTTAAGCCTTGTATGGGCACGTAAGTGAGAGTATTGTAACATCAAATGACCGCGGGAATATAAACCCGCGTCACAAACTGTTCGGAGACAGTTTCATCAGGTTATGTTCATCGACTGTGCGGTTACATAGAGGAATTGAACTATAATGTCAGTGCTTCATTTCCTTGTACAATTCTTCTTTCAGTATTGTTAGCTAGGAGTTTTCTGCGTTAAATTGAACTAAAATCTAAATGTTTGAGACAATGTGCCTTATCATTTTATTGGAATAAACCCTTCATATATAGTACATCTGTGTTGTATGTGATATCAACATGGAAACAATACAAACAGCAAATTTTTCTCGAACATAAGAACCGTGATAGAAAGAAATTTTTACCAATTATTTCAAGAATAGTCGAATAACAATTTTTCATCACACAACTTTGAAGAATTATATGTTTTTAATACTTCAATTTAGGATGTTGAAAGGTTATGTGGTCTCAAATGTATCTGTAATTCAATGAAGATCTTCGTTTCGGTATTCGCTTTGATCTACATACATATATACATATGTGAGTATCAATTATCACACATAGTATGCAGATGAGTACAAGAGCGAAGAAGGGAAAAACAAAAATAAAACTGTGTAGATTTATTTTAATGAATTATCATTCATTTACCGCGAAACGAAACCTATCGAAGGTGTAGATTTATTTATCTAGATTATTATATCTCTGGAAAAAATTTAGTTGATGTTTAGTTGCTGTTCCATGTTCTTATGTCTAATTAGGTCCGTTTGTTGATACTACACTTAAATTTACTTCATAGCCAAGTTAGAATAATACACATTACAGCGTCAGCGCGGTCGGGTTCTGACATTTTAAGTAGGATACGAGTAAATCCATTAAACAAGTCACAAAGCAGTGGTCGTGCCTTAATGTTTCACTTCTACCAACTCGGGTGTTGTAAAACAACTTTTTTTTACTTACATACTCGACTTGTTTCATTTTAAGATGTAGGTGAGGCAACTGTTTGTGTAAATAAATTTTTTCTAGGACTTTTATAAGCAGTAATCGCATATTTATTTCTTGATAAATGTTTTTCACAACATTTCAAAAGGAAAACGTCGGCGTTCTATTATAATTTGAAAAACTGAGATTGCGCTTTTACAAAACATTCTTGTAATCTCGATAAGACGCGTAACAAAGTCTAAAAGAGCGACCCAATAACGCAACATTGTGATTTGGGCTATACTTTTTTTGCTCGGAAATATTTAAGTTAAGCTTGGCTATAGTTTTTTTTTAAACGGAAACATCATCGCTTCGATTTTAAATATCAAAGTTGGTATTCTTAATGCGTAAATGCGAATTTGACTGTGAGTTCCATAGATGGAATATTTATTGCGATTTGCCACATATACCAAATCAATCCTGGATTCACTTGAAACGTGTTTTCTCACTGGAATTGTTTGTAATAGGTGGAAAGAACGGCGCTTTTAAGCAACAAAAAAACCTCTTAAAAACTTCCTTAATTAAAATCTAGAATTATTTTGTCAAATGAGTGTTCGATATTAAAAAAATGTTTCGTATTATTTGTACACTTTTGGATAGAGAGACCTTGCCAAACTAAAAAAAGATTTCCAATCCGTTTTATTACTGGTATTCTCTTTACACTATTTTAGCATTCAGCCCAGGCTTTTTAATCAATTGTGCGTATTTATATATAATAAACCAAATGTATTGGCAGTTTTGCTACTATTTATACGAAATCAGCCATGAGTAACATAAGAGAACTTCCAGGACTTCAACAAATTAATATTGGTAGTACACTATATTTTAGAAGTTCTCTTCTTTGGTCAAATTTGTAATATTGGATAGTTAGATGTTCCTCAATTTCTTTTCAACTTCCAATGTGAGATTTTGACTCACGGAAATTCGCATACACACATACAGTGGCTCACAATGAAAATGGCGAACTCAGTAAATATTTATTTGATCTAATGAGGCTGAACTAACGTCTTTTCACAAGCTAATACAACATTTTTTCGAATCGAAAAATATTCCCACATAGTTCTGTAGAACCTTAAAAGTTTTTAAGTATTTAAAAAGAAGTAATATTCTGTCATTTTTGAGCATATTTTTATATATATTTATATTATTTTTTATATTTTTCATAGATTTCACGAGCATCTTTAACAGTTTTCGATATTTCCCTCCAGCATTTTGCACTTTAATAGTGATCAACTATTAATTCGGGAAGCTCTATTGAACTGTAACGTGGATATAATGTGGATGACTATTCTTACTGCGAGCCACTGTATCTACATGTAAAAATAACTGACTGTTAATTTCTTTCATCTCGTATTCGATTTGAGAATATATGAGGCCCACTTCATTGATATGCTACAGAGTATAGAGCCAAGTCGGATTTAATTTTTTGTTTTTGGACACTGAAGTAATTAGGGAAATAAATCTTGGTAGATATTTTTTTTGGTTTCTTGCACTGTCATTTGCAAGATTTCAGCGACAAGTTATTTTATGGTTGAGTGCCAAGAAAACGGTTATTAAATGTAAGTTTATCCTTGCTATTGGTAGGTTTACGGAATATAATTATAAATAACTGGCAATTGTTTTATGAACTCTGCCAGTTATCATCAGTATTATTGCATTGACCGAAATGTATAGATAGATATTTTTTTTTATATACCCACGAATCCGGATTGGATCTTTAGTTGCATGTATTATAACATTATAAAAAGCACCTATGTATTATCCCGACCGCTGACTCGCTATAACTACCGTATACCCTACAAGATGGCTATTTGATTTGTGAATCTCAAGGTACAGCACCGAAATATAGTGTGAGGTGAATTCGGTTAAATAATTTTAATGTTCGTCAATTATTTGTTCATAATATATTATATTTTGGTATTATAAAATAGTATTTGTTCGTCTATGAGAAGAAATATTTTCGTTGGCATGGGAACTCCACGTGAACATAAATTTAATTTTATGGGCTGTTTTATCCATGACCTAATCTGGATAAAGAGGACCGAGTGGTTACTGAAGAAGCGAGAAACAAATTTACTTCGAACTGCAGCGCTATTTGGGGTGTTCGATTTTCTCGCAGCCACTACGGAGAAAATACAGGGCTTTTGTTGTCCGAAACAAACTAAAAATGTTAATACTACTAGAATTGACCACTAGGTAATTATAGGTAATTACGTTTATAGATAAATATAATAATAGCAATACAATATTAACTTAGGCTTCTAATTATGCCCTTCCACAATTTATCCATCTATAAGTTGGATAATTTCAGAGTCCCTTAAAATGGCAGTAATGAGTTCCCACAATCTATATTGTTGTAAATTTATAGGATAATGTTCTACAGTATGAGCAACAAATTTGTCGTCAGAATCTATCTGATGCTTTACCGACTCTCGAGCACGGAGCGTACAAGTTTCCGTGCAAAAACCACGGCAATTCAAGGTTTATTCCATACATTTCCAATGCATAGCCTTGGGATTTATTTATTGTCATTCCGAATTCATGGCGCACTGGTAATTAGACACGTTTAAATTCAAAAGCTAACCCAGTCGGTATTAATGGTTTCCTTGGCATTAAGACATTTTCGCTTTTGAACTTTCCTATGATTATATTATCTAGGATCTTGGATTATTTTAGCAGTAACTCTTGTTCCGTTGCAATATTTTGGTTGATTCCGCTTGCTTAACATAATTATTACAGACCTAACCTAAACTTGTTGTTAATAGTTTTTAGATAATTGACTACTTCATTTGAGCCACACGTATATTCCTTATTTTCTAGCAATTTTTCACGTGTGTATCTCAAATTTCAAAAATTTAATACTATCGTATATTTCATTAGTAGCTATGAATGGGAATGACTGGCAACCTTTGGCGAAAATCTCCAGCCAGTAGAATCAAGTCGTCTCTAAGTGCTACGCAAATGTCTTAATGTTCGATAAAGCTCCATCGTACATTCATCTCCAATTATTAATTTACAATTTTGTAGCACTTCCAGATGTCTTGTTTATAAATATTAAACATGTAGTAGTGCTATTTTACTTTGTTGTAAAATTGTGTGTCAAATCATAGAACTAAGGAGTGTTCTACCATTTCCGCCGGCTGCTTCAAGGATTCTTTTGCGGACATTAACTGCTTCCATTCTAGTATCATAAGCTTTATTTTGTGCTCCAGGTTTAAAAGTGGGATTTTACTGTGTATAGATTGACTCAAAGCGTCTATCACATTGCCATATCAATTTCATCTGCGGACATCATCACGCAGATTGAAATTGATGTGATGTAGACGAAATAAGCGCATCAGCGAGCCTTGAACTCTATATTTTTCGCACAATTCATCATTGATCTTTGGTAAAAAATCTACTGAAATTGGTCGACGAATATTAACTAATAACAAAATCATGTAAAAACATTCGTCAATGCTTACGTGAACTGTATAAAAGCACCTCAATGCATCGGCTGTATATAGATTCACGTATCCCGGTACAGGCAGTTCTTTTTTTCGACGTTGGAATTCTTGTATGACGCATCCCATGTAAAATATTTTGGGATTTTCGATTAAAGCAGTGTTTTTTTTCAAATGGATCGCTAGCGCATTCTGCAAGTGAACACCTAAATATACTATGGTGTACAACCGAGATGAGATAAAGCTCATCTTTGCTACTAACATATCTAAATACTATCTTTCGCATCTTCTTTTTAAAAATTATTAAAAATAAATGAAAATAAAAATAAAAATAAAAATAAAAATAAAAATAAAAATAAAAATAAAAATAAAAATAAAAATAAAAATAAAAATAAAAATAAAAATAAAAATAAAAATAAAAATAAAAATAAAAATAAAAATAAAAATAAAAATAAAAATAAAAATAAAAATAAAAATAAAAATAAAAATAAAAATAAAAATAAAAATAAAAATAAAAATAAAAATAAAAATAAAAATAAAAATAAAAATAAAAATAAAAATAAAAATAAAAATAAAAATAAAAATAAAAATAAAGATAAAAATAAAAATAAAAATAAAAATAAAAATAAAGATAAAAATAAAAATAAAAAAAATATAAAAAAAATTAAAAATAGTATCATAAAATATGGAAAATTCTAATGGATGACCATTTTAAAATTATTAGTTATATAATACTATATTATATATATAGAAGGAGGCTTAAAAATAAATCATTATTGAAAGATTTTATAAACATATAAGAATTATGAATTATTAAATATACACGTATGATTTTGTTTTTCTTTATGAACTTCTGGTTGAAAGAGATTATGATTTGTACACCGAACTTTTTAATAACTTTCATTTTATATGGATTATAGTAAAAAGGTGAAATACAAGAGGAAAGCCGAGAGAAGGGTGCTGCTTATAATTAAGGAGGTCTCAAAACGATATATCGTGTGAACTTTTACAAGACGAAGAATTAATACTTGAAAATGATCATAAATTCTTCTTAATAAATTGTTATATGACCTTACATCAATTACAATCATTGGGACAGAGATTTCGGGCCATTAGAGGATTTTGTAGAGCCTAGTAGTGTAAATTGGAGTTGAGCCAAAAATCTCAAGGGCTGTGAAAAAGCACAGTGATTAACAAATTACATACACAGTCTGTAATCGACTGTGATTTAAACAGTGAATACGTTCCTAGCAGTGATAATGTTCACAACTGATATTTTTTCACAATCAGGCACAAAAGAAAAGCATTGGCTGCTACTTTGAAATCATACACACAAAGGTAGCTGTACCTTTGCACAACAGTTCTGTGTCATCCTCCGACGCGTGCATGCGCGTGTGAAAACAATTAAACCGATAACCCCGCGGTCCCTTCACCAACCACCCACAAAAGTTTCGCGAGTGCCCAGAAAAATAGTGAGAAGTGTTTCGTTTTCGAGTGCGTCCGGTCCGCTCCCTGTCTCCCTTTCCTTCACAATCCTTTCCATTTTCGGTCGCAACTCCCCTTTGCCTTCATCAGGCGGGTTGAGCCAATGACTGAGAGTGCGTAGCATCTGACGTACCAGATCTTGGAAGTGTGAATTTTTTTGGTGGACCAACTCGAATCGATGTATGGGCATAACACCTACATCGATTGGTGTTTGAAAGCTAATTTTAAATTTGCATATCTCAATTCTGCTTCAACACTCACAGTCGGAGTTGGTTTTTTTTTATATCTAGGTTTTGTCTTTTATGGGAAGTTTTGAGGTTGATGTGAGCAATGTGCGTGGGCTTAGAGCGAATCTCTTCACTGCGTATGTTCACCTTTTCAGTAACAAACTAACTGTTTTGGCGCTGAGTGACCCACAGGTAGGTGAGAATACCGAAATATCGGATATTGATTTGCGTAGTGATGTAGCTTATCAAATTCACCCACAATACGGCCTCTGTTCCCATCCGGAATTTAATTGTCTGTAGTTAAAACAACGTGTCAGTAAACATTGAATCCACTACCGCTTTATTTTAGGAAGTCCAAACCTTGATACCAATTCAACATTTAATGAGTTTTATGCTCTATCCCGATTCCATCTCAGGAATTGTATCCCTGTGTCCTCGAACTGAAATTTCCATTGCGGGCGATTTCAATCTACATCATTTTAATTGGCTTCGACCTTCAGACCAGAGGAAGGTATGTCGAAATCTTTGCGGAGGTGAACAATCAGACCCAGCTAGTAAATGTGCCCACACGAATGCCTGACATTGCAGATCATTCCGCCAACACCCTAGACCTGTTTCTCACCTATCATGATGATAAATATTCTGTTGATAAATTTCCTCCTCTAGGCTCATCTGACCACTATGTAGTATCAGCTAATTTCTCGTTATCACCAAACACAGTTAGAAAACAAATTCATAAAAGCGCAGTATGGCTCTACAAGAAACCTGATTCGAGCGGACTTAATAGCTTCTTTAGGAGTTTTAACTGGTCACTATGTTGATATGATCACAAACATTTTTCTGCTAGGCAGGAGATCCTTCATTCTTATAGAGTGAAGAGTATCAAGCCAAAGCAAACGCATGGTATGACTCGGGCTGTAAAGAGGCTATCAGGATGAGAGAATTGAATTCCCGGACGTGCAAAGCCAACCCTACTGTTCTCGTTCATTCAATAATTATTCTTCTGCGCTGGCAAAACTAGTACCGACCCATAGCACTTAGCTTCTTTATAAGGTGATGGAAATGCTGATAAATCGCAAACTTATGAAATATCTTGAATTGCGGAAGCTTCTTAATGGCCGGCAATATGGTTTCCGCAGCAGCAGTGATTTGATAGCTTGTCTCACCGAAAAGTGGAACCAATTTCTGCACAATACAGACGAAAGCAAGATCGTTCCGCTTGAAATTTCAAAAGCATTTGAAATCAAGGTTTCTTTTCGAAAATGCACGCCTATGGTATCGATGATTTGGACAGGTTCAAGTCTGATTCCCACCAAATAAGTGCTGGCGTTCCCCAAGGCGCAGTTCTGTCTCCGATACTCTTTCTCATTTTTATATATGATCTCTTGTCTTCTTCTTCTAATCGAATGCATTTCTTCGCAGATGAGAGCTCGCTCAGCTTTTCATATTCGTTCCAAGAATTGGAACGGCGGCATATGTTAAGCATATGGAATTCCTGCAAAATGTTTAGGTTTCCTTAATCGATGCAAGAAATATTTCTTGCCCTCTGATTTGGCTTTAATGTATAAGGCTAACATCCGCACCAAGCTTGAGTACATATCTGGTCTGGTGCCACCGAGAATCCTAAAGGCAGTGATAAAACGTTTAGCAGATAATAATATCGCAAAGTCATTAGACCCGCTCAACTACCGACGTAACGTCTCTTCTTTGTCCGTATTATGTCGCTATCTTAAAAAAAGATACTCGTCACCCCATTAATGCCCATCAGTATATCCTTAAGTCTACTTTCCCTTGCACAATTAAATTTAGAGACTCGTTCTTCAGCTGCACTACACTATTATGGAATGCTCTTCCCAGCCTAATATTTCCCACAGACTACAATCCGCAGATATTTAAGACCAAGCGGCCCCTTTGTCCTGGGGCTTAATCCAGAACCTGATCCTCCAGGTTCGGCGGTTGCTCGTGGGGTTAACCTCCCCACCGTGTAAATAATTAGTTCAGAAACGATGAGAAGCCTCGGATACGGATGACCTTACTGCTGACGACCATGAACGACGAAATAAGGACAACGAATTTCGGTAGTGCAAGTGGATTGTGAGGTCCCTGATCGGACCATGAAACTTGGGGAGGCCCTAGAAGCTTATAAGGCAGATATCACCGCCATTCAGGACGTGCGTTGTGATGGCCCGGACAAAAAGATTATGAAAAACTTGTCCGCGATTGCGACAAAGAACGAAGGCAGCACTTGTTCGGATGCGGGTTTGTTGTTGGAGGCAGACTTAGGCAAGAAGTCTTAAGCTTTAAATACATAGGCGAGCGCCTCATATAAGGTGCATCAAAATTGGTGCCTGATATAATCACTGGCAATTACGGATACCCACAGTACCAAAAAACTATGAGTTAAGGATGGCAGGAAATCGAAAACGAGACGTTTATGTCGAAGTCGATAATGGTTGGGGTTTGCCATATTCACCGTTGCGACCTGCAATTCCGTGAAGTCGATCAAATACATTTGCAAATATGTCAATAAAGAAAGCGACAAGGCAGTCTTCGGAGCAGGAAATGTGGCCGCTCCGCTTCATGACATCAAACAATACCAACTTGGACGCTATATTCGCAGCAATGAAGTAGTATGGCGCATCTTATCATTTCCAATCCATGGACGACATCAAATAGTAGTACACTTCGCGGTGCATATCGAGAATAGACAGCGCGTGTACTTCACAGCAGATAATGTACGTGCAAAAGCATTAGCTCCATCGGCAACAATTTTAACTGCATTTAACTTGAGGTACCGAAATTCGAAACATGGAATACATCGGCTAGAAAGTTTCAACATCGCAAAAAAGGTAAAGCAGGTGAAGGATACAATACAGAATAATTCTATCTGCGATTGCTGTAAATCAATGTACGTGGACCGACATCCTTCCAAGATTTGAGAACAGTCAACGGTGAGCTATGCGCCACTTATCGCCAAGCTCGCCATGAGCTTATTCTTCTTGAGAATGATGCACATTGCACTGCACTCGCTGATGCAAAAAAATATTTCACTAACCATTGCATCATCTGGAATTGCAGCAACTCTTTCGAATGGAGGCCGTACAGCAGCATTGAAACTGCCGTTGAATTTGCAAGACACTGAGGCACCAACATGCAAGAACAGCAACAACTCTGGATTGGGCAAAGTACTCAAAACGTGTCAAATTATCATATGTGGCGATTGTACAATGTCTCACGACCGCTTGATCGAACACCCAGATATTCGAGATGGAACGCACGGATCTTCGGTGGCGCACTCATTTTATTTTACATGTTCACCACCCGCTGATGAACTTAATGCATGTCTCAAATCATCAGTTTTATCGCGTCTTTACCGGAAATTGATTTTGAAAACCAACATGCGTGTACAACTAAAACGGGAATCTGAAAATTTTGCAAAACAATTAATGGGTATTGGAAATGGGCGAATGCTAATTGATAAATCTATGCAATGCCAGCAAACTTTTTTAAAATCACAGAAAGCATAGATGAATTGGTGCAAAAAGTTTACCCAAACATTGCACAGAACTACAAGAATCATTACTGGCGAAACGACAACATATAAGTGCATCGATACTGTGGTGAATCACGACGATGTTGTATCTAACTGAATTCTTGAATTCGCTTGCCTTGCCAAGCATGCCACCGCACGTTCTTACATTGAAAATTGGTGTACCCATAATTCTTCTTCGAAACATAAATCCACCACGATTTTGGAACGGAACCAGTCTCTCAGTCAAGAAAATTATAAACAATGTTATCGAGGGATCAACTTTGACTGGAAAATTCAAAGGTGAAGACGTACTGTTGCGGCGTATCCAAATGATCCCGACAGATATGGCATTCGAATTCAAACGTTTGCAGTTCCCGGGGCGACTCGCTTTCGCAATGACTATCAACAAAGCACAAGGACAATCGTTGCAAGTGTGTAGATTAAATTTGGAGAATCCATGCTTCTCATATGCACAGTTCTATCACGCGTCGAAAAACCTTCTGATTTATTCGTTTTCGCAGCAAATCGAATAACAAGAAATATTGTGTATCCCACACCACTTCAATAAATATCGAAATCGAAATGAAACGAAACGCTACAATGTTAACATTTTTTTCGAAATGAACAAAATCTCAAATTAAAATCTCAAATTAAATTGAATATTTGTGTTATGTCCTTCCTTAACATTTTTTTTGGTTGGTGGAGTTGCAACGTGCGCAGGGTACAGCTAGTTCATAATAAAAAATAAGGACCTTAATACCATTAAGTATAAACATACAAAGCTTAAACATATCAATTCGAAAAAATAACTTGCAGTATAAATAAATTTATTTGGGTTGCCGTAGCGTAAAAAAGACATAAAACTAATTAATTATGTTACTTTTTCTATAAGCTTACAATAAGCTTAGATGAAAACATTTCGTTATTGATTTAATTCTTTTCTGTCGTTCCAATATATTTTCGGTAATTAGCAACCCGAAAAAGTTTTGAAAAAGTAGACAAAATTCTTCCAAATTTTAATTCTTTAAGCACTTTCCGCAATAATTAAAATTAAAGTCGCCGTGGCATAGTGGTTTAGTGCGTCGACTCCTACGGAGAGGGTGCCAGGTTCGATACCCGAATTTACCACCTTTCATATTTCACGGTTCCACCTCTTTCGAGTCACTGACAATGCTCAAAGAGTATTTCCTGTCTAGAAAAGCTTATCAACTACGCCGTTCGGAGTCGGCATTAAACTGTAGGTCTCTTCCATGCGTGAGAGAACAATAGCACGCACAACACGAGTGGTTGCTAAGAAGTAAGGTTCAGGTCCGCCTCGGACTCTAGCGCCACCCATATTATTATATTATTATTATTATTTGGTACTTACCAAGTTATATTCAAAGTGGTGATATGCCTCTTAAAAAATTCAGGTGTACCTATTCAACTTACACATTCTTTTTTACATTTTCACACTTTAGTTATATATTTTTTTAATTAACCGCACGTTGCTTACAAAAGTGACGGATCGGTGACAATATTCCTTAATCTTTCAAAGGAATGAAGAAATGATGTACTGTTGACCACGAATATCCGATATTTTTGCCTAAATTCGGAATATTTTCCAATTTTTTAGAAACACTGTACATTTATTCTCCTTCGTTGTGATTTCGTGCTCGGTTTGAGGTGTAAACCTTAGTTATATCTTACAATATGTCCCTATTCATAATGATCATGAGTATTCAATGAGGTTTACCATTTTGGGTATGCCTTTTTATAACCTCTGCCTTAAATACCCTATACAATCTTTTGCTGGGGTAGTATGTTCTAGAGCGGCCGATGTCTGTACTGGTGTACAGTTTGGCAGTACGCATCCTGGCGAGTCATTCCCACAATTGCACGAACGAATCTCATCTCAGACAAAGGTGAGAGTCCTTCCTGATTAAAAATTACAAATTCCTGTTTCAAAATTGACCCAGCTGGACCAATCCCACAGAAAAAGCTCAGCAATACTCTTCCCATCAGTCATGCAAAAGAACCCGAGATACTTGAACTTCTCCACCTGCTTCAGTGGGACTCCCTTAATTAACGTCGTGGGTCCAGTGGACCTATACTCATAAGGTATATTTTAGTTAAGGTTCAAATAAAGTGCATTAAATGAAAGTTCCCATTATTAATTGTTTTTAAACATCCTCTATCATTGCTTGAAATTAAGGTTGAATAAATGAATTAAACATATTCAATGGACAGAGGCTTGTAGAAGCTTATGAAATGTCCATGAAATTAGTTAAGGGTCGGCATTCCCTCCTAATCCACTTCAATATTTTATCTGCCATCCTTACAATTGTAAGTATCTCCACCTTCACTTGTTCAGACATGTTAGGTACAACTCCCGTCCACAGTTCTATGTTTCAATGATGAAAACTGCTCGTTTTATGCAAGTTCGCCATATCCCATGCTTTGCTCATACGGTTTATGATATTTTTGAATTAGGCCTTTTAAAAATACATTAAAAAAATGCAACGACATTGCCACATACCTTATTAGAGCGCTGTTGCTTCAGAAAAATTAAAAGCTAATCAGCGGTAACTTAATAAACCGTAGTTCAAGTTGATTCAGCAGTGCCCCACACGTGGGTATAGCGCATTCGCGATGATAAGAAGAATTGCTGAAACTTGAAAAGGACCAACATTAGCAGCAAACGTATGTAAAAAGTCTCCTCCAGAGTTGCTTGGTGAATATAACAATGTAGGTACTTCAAGATGTTTTTCGACTACTTGAACGCTTTTATGTGGATACAACACACAATAAACAAACAGAATATGGGAAGCAATTAAGTAACTCTTTCATATTCCAGTAATATTTTTCAAATTACCCAAGCTAAAAAACAGTAAAAAACAGTTAAAGCACCGTAATAGGAAAAGCAGTGTATAATGGCTTGCAGAAATCTATTGAGTGCAAGCCAATGCATTATGGAAAAAACCTTCACTGATGTTATCCACGATTTTGAATCCTAGGCTTAAAAAACAAGGCTTTTATGGCCGCAGTTTGCTTTGAAAAGATCCTTAAGTCAAAAGTATCAGAAGAATATGAACAAGTTAATCAATGCCAAGCGTCCACATCCGCAAAATCAAAAATAAAATAATTAAATTAAATACCGTCTCTTCTTTGTCCGTACTTTATCGCTATTTTAACAAACGATGCTCAAGTAAGCTAGCCGACAGCATTCCTTCTCTCCATGTATTCACCCGCAATACCCATATACCCATCAAAATCCGGAATTACATATCGATCTTTTCCAAGCATTTAATGAACAACATACGGACCGCGATATTTCGGAATAAGATTTTTATTTGTTTCTGGTGTGACATTCACATTACGAATTACAAGGAAATCTCCTAATGCATACTCATTTATATAATAAGATAATTGCTATAATAAGATAATTACTTTTCGAAACACGCGAGCACTTCTTTCGAACTGGTCGAGTTCACAGCATACACTTTTTGAACGTACTAAAGGCATTCGATACCATAAGTATATTCTTACTTTTCGAATATACTGAGGGCAATGGCCCAAAATAGTCTATATGCAGCGTGCCGAACGGTTCAGGCTTCCTTTCCCTCATATAAGGAAACCAGTAGTGTCTTCGTACACCTTGAAAAGTTTTATTTACTCTACTTTTCATGAATCAGTCTTATCACACTTTCTTACATTTCATGAGCTACATATAAAAGTTGCCTACCCTTTTCGTCGATTTTGTATATAAGAAACTCGTTCTTTTCAAAGCCCATAACCGGCCCTTTAACCAACTGATCTTGTACTATCACAATGCGTTATTCACGGCTCAGCGTAGGTTGAAAACTGAAATTGTTATCATTATGGGTTTGGGTTTTATCATTTGGATTGTTATCATATAGGTAAGGGATAGAGTGCAATTGGACACTTCGGTATCACCAAATTAAAATTCTTCAATAGTGGCAATATCTTTTGTGACAAAGTGGTCTTTTTGGAACTTGGAACTTCCTTGCACTTAGGATGTAAGCGGCTCAGAGCATCTACGTTACCCATAGAGATAGCGTGTCGGTGTTTCAAAGTGTAATCATACGACTGTAATTCGAGAGCCCACGTTGCTATTCTGGCGTTCATTCGTTCACGCTCCAGGGTTAACTTAATTGAATTGCAATAAGTCTCAATTTTGAACTTAATACCCTCTAAATAAATAAATATAAAAACGCTTAAGCGCATACACTATGGCTAGCTCAAAGCTATGATACCGTTTCTTGGTTGGGATTGCGGCCTGGAAGTATGATACGGGGTGGAACTTGCCATCACTTTGGCGCTGCATAAGAGCGGCTCCGAAACCTAACGAGCTGGCATCACAATGCAGCTCTTTCTCCTTAGAGGGATCGCATATAGCCAGAAATGGACTATTTATTATCTTATTTTTTAACACGTTAAAAGTATCTTCACGCGCATTTGTCATAGAAAAAACAACCCTTTTTCCGAGCAAATTCAGTTAATGATTTGGTCAACTTACTATGCCCCTCAATAAACATGCGGAAATAACTAAACATACCCTATACAATCTTTTGCTGGGGTAGTATGTTCTAGAGCGGCCGATGTCTGTACTGGTGTACAGTTTGGCAGTACGCATCCTGGCGAGTCATTCCCACAATTGCACGAACGAATCTCATCTCAGACAAAGGTGAGAGTCCTTCCTGATTAAAAATTACAAATTCCTGTTTCAAAATTGACCCAGCTGGACCAATCCCACAGAAAAAGCTCAGCAATACTCTTCCCATCAGTCATGCAAAAGAACCCGAGATACTTGAACTTCTCCACCTGCTTCAGTGGGACTCCCTTAATTAACGTCGTGGGTCCAGTGGACCTATACTCATAAGGTATATTTTAGTTAAGGTTCAAATAAAGTGCATTAAATGAAAGTTCCCATTATTAATTGTTTTTAAACATCCTCTATCATTGCTTGAAATTAAGGTTGAATAAATGAATTAAACATATTCAATGGACAGAGGCTTGTAGAAGCTTATGAAATGTCCATGAAATTAGTTAAGGGTCGGCATTCCCTCCTAATCCACTTCAATATTTTATCTGCCATCCTTACAATTGTAAGTATCTCCACCTTCACTTGTTCAGACATGTTAGGTACAACTCCCGTCCACAGTTCTATGTTTCAATGATGAAAACTGCTCGTTTTATGCAAGTTCGCCATATCCCATGCTTTGCTCATACGGTTTATGATATTTTTGAATTAGGCCTTTTAAAAATACATTAAAAAAATGCAACGACATTGCCACATACCTTATTAGAGCGCTGTTGCTTCAGAAAAATTAAAAGCTAATCAGCGGTAACTTAATAAACCGTAGTTCAAGTTGATTCAGCAGTGCCCCACACGTGGGTATAGCGCATTCGCGATGATAAGAAGAATTGCTGAAACTTGAAAAGGACCAACATTAGCAGCAAACGTATGTAAAAAGTCTCCTCCAGAGTTGCTTGGTGAATATAACAATGTAGGTACTTCAAGATGTTTTTCGACTACTTGAACGCTTTTATGTGGATACAACACACAATAAACAAACAGAATATGGGAAGCAATTAAGTAACTCTTTCATATTCCAGTAATATTTTTCAAATTACCCAAGCTAAAAAACAGTAAAAAACAGTTAAAGCACCGTAATAGGAAAAGCAGTGTATAATGGCTTGCAGAAATCTATTGAGTGCAAGCCAATGCATTATGGAAAAAACCTTCACTGATGTTATCCACGATTTTGAATCCTAGGCTTAAAAAACAAGGCTTTTATGGCCGCAGTTTGCTTTGAAAAGATCCTTAAGTCAAAAGTATCAGAAGAATATGAACAAGTTAATCAATGCCAAGCGTCCACATCCGCAAAATCAAAAATAAAATAATTAAATTAAATACCGTCTCTTCTTTGTCCGTACTTTATCGCTATTTTAACAAACGATGCTCAAGTAAGCTAGCCGACAGCATTCCTTCTCTCCATGTATTCACCCGCAATACCCATATACCCATCAAAATCCGGAATTACATATCGATCTTTTCCAAGCATTTAATGAACAACATACGGACCGCGATATTTCGGAATAAGATTTTTATTTGTTTCTGGTGTGACATTCACATTACGAATTACAAGGAAATCTCCTAATGCATACTCATTTATATAATAAGATAATTGCTATAATAAGATAATTACTTTTCGAAACACGCGAGCACTTCTTTCGAACTGGTCGAGTTCACAGCATACACTTTTTGAACGTACTAAAGGCATTCGATACCATAAGTATATTCTTACTTTTCGAATATACTGAGGGCAATGGCCCAAAATAGTCTATATGCAGCGTGCCGAACGGCTCAGGCTTCCTTTCCCTCATATAAGGAAACCAGTAGTGTCTTCGTACACCTTGAAAAGTTTTATTTACTCTACTTTTCATGAATCAGTCTTATCACACTTTCTTACATTTCATGAGCTACATATAAAAGTTGCCTACCCTTTTCGTCGATTTTGTATATAAGAAACTCGTTCTTTTCAAAGCCCATAACCGGCCCTTTAACCAACTGATCTTGTACTATCACAATTCACGGCTCAGCGTAGGTTGAAAACTGAAATTGTTATCATTATGGGTTTGGGTTTTATCATTTGGATTGTTATCATATAGGTAAGGGATAGAGTGCAATTGGACACTTCGGTATCACCAAATTAAAATTCTTCAATAGTGGCAATATCTTTTGTGACAAAGTGGTCTTTTTGGAACTTGGAACTTCCTTGCACTTAGGATGTAAGCGGCTCAGAGCATCTACGTTACCCATAGAGATAGCGTGTCGGTGTTTCAAAGTGTAATCATACGACTGTAATTCGAGAGCCCACGTTGCTATTCTGGCGTTCATTCGTTCACGCTCCAGGGTTAACTTAATTGAATTGCAATAAGTCTCAATTTTGAACTTAATACCCTCTAAATAAATAAATATAAAAACGCTTAAGCGCATACACTATGGCTAGCTCAAAGCTATGATACCGTTTCTTGGTTGGGATTGCGGCCTGGAAGTATGATACGGGGTGGAACTTGCCATCACTTTGGCGCTGCATAAGAGCGGCTCCGAAACCTAACGAGCTGGCATCACAATGCAGCTCTTTCTCCTTAGAGGGATCGCATATAGCCAGAAATGGACTATTTATTATCTTATTTTTTAACACGTTAAAAGTATCTTCACGCGCATTTGTCATAGAAAAAACAACCCTTTTTCCGAGCAAATTCAGTTAATGATTTGGTCAACTTACTATGCCCCTCAATAAACATGCGGAAATAACTAAACATACCCAAAATGGTACGTAACTCTTTAAAATTTCTAGGCAGCTGCAACTTCTTTATAGCTTCAAAATGATCATCATTTTGGCGGATACCTTCTGAGGTGACTGAATAGCCGAGGTATTCTATCAGTTCATAAGCGATCTTTCACTTAGACAAACGCAAAATCAAACCCTTTTATGTCATGTCAATATCGTCAATATACACAGAAATCTGCTTAGAGGAAATAAAGTAAGCGAAGATTTCGCATATGTAACGCTGAAAAACAACAGGGGCATTTTTCAACCCGAACGGAATTCGAGTATACTCATATTGTCCGTGAGGGACGACAAATAAGGTATACTGGATTGAATCTGATGCCATTATTACATGAAAAAACCCCATTTCTCAAATCTAGAGTGAAAAATACTTTTTGACGCAAGATAACCCAAGCAATCCTCGATTAGTGACAGTGGATAATTGTCTTGATCTGTGACCTTGTTTAAATATCTGAAACACACACATAGGAAGTTCTCCCGATTTATTACAAAACTGCAAAACTGTTACAGATGCATACGGGCATTGACTTGGCCAAATGAGATTCTGTTGTAACTATTTATTTAGTATTTTCTGTACTTTTATTTTCTCAAAATACGAAATCGGATTCATGCGGTTTTACCTATATGGGAACGGGATTTTAAAGAAAGTAATTTGTATAAATAATGCATTCGATAGATTCTAATTGTTCCCTCCTTAACGATTTATTTATATCGAGTTGCATTTCAGTCTCATGTTGCTCCCTCGATTGAACTGATACACTTAAGGAGAAACTGAACCAGATCACATGAAACCATTCGCGTATCAAATACCTCGGCAGGATCATATCGTTCTACAAATGGTTCTTTAATATTACTATACTCATCTAAAGGACTGAAAACAGCTGATGAAACTCTATCTTTCAGCAAAGCAAAACTACGAATGTTCAAATTTACTTTTTTGTCCGTATCGAGCGTCATTGTTAAATGCTCTTAATTTTGTTAACATAATACAATATTTCCTTTGTATAACAAGTCGCTAAAGAAAAAAAAATCGTAAATTGGCAATGCTTGTCAGATTCCGAATTAAAAGCAACACTTAGTGAATTACTTAACGAAATCCATGTCAATCACAGCACTCTTATCTCTGGTAAAATCAGCATAGTCAACGGCGGCAATCGGACTTCGGCGTATTAGTACCTTCGGAGCGTTGGGCACAGGCGTTCGTGGCCCATCTTCCAACATCTGAAACATGCTCGCGTCTCCGGTTGCCTTCCTCCGATCAGCACTAGCACTAATACACTACTACACTGCCTACACGTCCCAGTTGAGGTCATTATGCGATAATGATGTAACCCCACAGCCATTCTTAATTAGTCGATGGTAGACGTTCCACTTAATAATAAGATGGCAGACTCGTGCCATCGACAATTAACTTTGGATTCACGTGCGATAGTGGCCGTTGCTGGAAATACGATGCTTCTATCTTGGAGAGCGGTTATCAGATCCATTTTGCTTGCTTTCGGCATTTTAAATTTGAAGGAATCCTTCCATTTACAAAGATGGAGTTTTACAATAAGTGTTGTGACGATGTAATTTCGTACTTTATGGCTCGAGTTTTTCCTTGCGTGTGACAGATTGGTCAAAGGAGAGTACGTCCGCACTAGCTGATGAACCTGAGATTGCGTGAACGCTGCCTTCTGATGATAATATTTTTTCTGCTCGTGTTCCCATGGGCTTCGTTCCGTGGATGAACTGTTTATTTTACCATTCGCGCGCAATTGGAATTGTGTCAGGAAACCCTCTCCGATAAGTAAGTATTAAGTAAGAGACTATGAAACGCCATTTGAATCGTCGTGGCAAACAAAGCATCCATGAAGACGTCTTTACGGCAATTACGGCTTGATGTGCGAGATCGTATGCGTATACGATTACTGTTGCGGTTTGTCTCCAAGTAAGCTAAATGATTCTGAATCTCGTTCAGCATGGTGGTAGCATGGCTGGCTTCGCTTGTGAGCATGGAAGAACTGGAGGTTGTTCTCTCCTTGATAGAAGTGGTTGATGGTTCTATTACATCAACAGCTTTGTCAGCTACTTCTGCCTGCTTCGTCAAGTCACCAATAGCAGTCGTGACTAATACTGATCGCACAGAGGCGCTTAAGCGTTGCATCCACAGTGTCCGCAAAAATTCGTCCTGAAGATCGAAAAGCAATTTTCAGGACGCTTGAATGCTGACTCTGTGAAGGGATATTATATACATTTGTATACATATACACATTCATTCCCAAGCAGGCAGACCTTGTAGTTGGCGGTGTAACAATTGAAATTATATCGAAAATTTACTATTAGATGAAAACACTGTTGCTACAGGTAGTATTTAAAGCGCGAACTGTGATTGAGATTCTTCAACCCCGTTAGTCAGTTTTGATGATTGAGTCATTTTTTCTCAGTAATACCTCACGTTTGTTATGTTGTGTTACCTCGAGTGTAAAGCAGCTTCTGAGCCCAGTAAATATTCGCAATAAAACCAACTATAATATGAAATGTGATTTACAATTGTATAGAAAATCAAATAAATAAAATATATTTACGTACAATAAATTGCAATAGAACAATTTTTTACATAAGCGTATCCGTTTATTCTTTTTCAGGTTCAATTGAATCGGAGGATCTATCGCTTGAGCCCCAGACTGTTTCAAGTCCTGTAATTTGTAGCCCACTGAAGGAGGAACCTAGTACACCGCCAACACTGATAGTTAAGGAAGAAACAAGTAATAATAGTTGTACAATGTACCCCACACATATTACGAATAGTCAAACAACTACAACATTATGCAGTAATAACAATTCACACAGTAACTCAACAGGTGGCAGCAATAACAATAATACAAATCATCACCACACGCATAGTCAGCATGGTAATAGTTCACCACATCGTCATCATGCTATACAACAACACAGTCAACATGTGGCCCAACAACAACATAGCCAAATACACCATCATAGTCAACTAAATCAGCAGCATATAAGACATAACAACCACAATACACAAAACCTTCAACAGCAATCAGAACACCCACAACATCATCCACAGCAACAACAACATCATCACTCTCATCACCAACAACACCAAAGTAGCGGTAAAATATCATATCGTGGAAATTTCACCACTACAGGTAGCCCATCAGTTGGCGGTCTAGGACCATCTGCAGCTACAGCAGCAGCATCCCAGTTGAATTCTCCTCAGTTAAGCGTAATGCCTAATCAGATGTCACCGCCTTCAGCTAGTCTTGGAAACAGTTGGGGCCTACCTAGTCCCGACAAAACAATTTTCCAGCCGCCAATGTTTAGTCTCTTGGGGCCAGGTCCGCAGAATACTGGAACACAGGCTCATTACGCATCCACTGACAATTCACCGCCGTCTTCGCATCAAATTCACTCCGCCTACGGAGAAGACCGCAATGGACAGCATGTTGAGCTTCTGGGTCTCAATATGGACTGCTCTACCATTATTCTTAAACAACCAGCACCCAGTTATGGTAGTGGATGCGTTTCCAGCATCGATGTTCAATCAAGTCAGTCCAGTCAAGATTTAAATCAGTATGCCCGCCAGCAAATGACATCCTCCAAGTACCAGTGGTTGGACTCACCTGCGGAATATGGCAGTCCACAAGAACCCGTCGTGGTGCCAGGTCCATTATCATCGGCATCATCTGCATCAGGACTTGTTCCAAAGCAGGAAACATACAGTGATCACCATATGCAAATACCAACGGGATCACACTCTGGTTACGCAGTCGTACAACTTGCGGAATATAGTCCTTCAACCAGCAAAGGACATGAAATTCTTTCACAAGTATATCAACAGAGTAGTATGCCCCTGAAGCTAGTCCCAGTAAAGCCGCGCAAGTACCCCAATCGCCCAAGTAAGACTCCGGTTCATGAACGTCCATATGCTTGCCCAGTAGAAAACTGTGATCGAAGATTCTCTCGTTCCGATGAACTCACCCGTCATATTCGCATCCATACTGGACAAAAGCCGTTCCAGTGTCGCATTTGCATGAGATCTTTTAGCCGCTCTGACCACTTAACGACGCACATACGGACACATACTGGTGAAAAGCCTTTCTCCTGTGACATCTGCGGACGTAAGTTTGCCCGATCTGACGAGAAGAAACGTCATGCAAAAGTTCACCTAAAACAACGTATCAAAAAGGAAAGTAAGCTCAGTCAACAGCAACATCATCAGCAAGCTGCAGCAGTACCATCACATCATCAACAGCAACGGGCTCACCACTTGTTACATCCCGACGATTTATCCATTGTGGCAACAAGCGCTACTAGTTTGTAGGTGGAGAACAGTCAGTCGATGGATTATGTTGCTATTATTCCTTCAGCACCTCCGAATGAGAATTTTTTAATGACAACAGATAAGTTAACAGATACACGAAACGTTGTTAGCAAACTAGGTGAGAGCAACTTTACTTTGACAGTTTCAATAGCGACCTCTACCTCTGCGGTCGGCACCGCAAGTCTTATCCCACTAACAATCTTTACTGGCAACAATAGTAATCAGGAACAGCTTTTTCTCCTCTTGTGGTAAATGTTGATTTATGTAAAAAAGTATTTTGATTAGTTTATATAACTGACTGATATCTAGTCTCGCTAAAGAAATGGAAGTTATTGTTACAGAATTTGACTTACAAGCGAAGCAAGTCCACTGGTTGATCATTATACATACACATATGGCAGCTATCATGCAAGCTTAAAGAATGTGTGATCATCATACCAGAATACAACTTTGAACAATAGTTCACAATTTCACAATACTAATATAGTTTTAGTTGAGTAGACGTAATCGTCTTTTTATTTGAATAAATGTTTGAAGGTCGCCGTGCGTAGTGGGTTGGGGCGTGAACTCCTACGCTGATCAGCTTCGATAATCGAATTTACCAGCTTTCATAATTCACGGCTCCACCTCTTTCGAGTCACTGATAATTTTCGAAGATTATTCCTGTCTAGAAAAAGCTTTTCATCTTAATCGTTTACACTCCGCATAAATCTGTAGATCCCATTCACTCCCTAAAATAAAAACAGTAAAAGAACAATAAGAAGAAAGCTTAATTGATTTGTGTAAAAGTGTAGTTTTTGGAACCTGAGAAGGAGTTATTTCTTGTATTTATATAACGTATGTATATATATACATGTGCATACAGTCAATCTTAACATTAAGTACACAGCATAAAGTCCTTGTTCTCAAGAAAAGTTAAATTGAAACTGAACTCTAAAAAAACGCAGCAAGAAGCTAACAAGCGTACACCAACATGTTGATGTAATATGAAAGGCAAACATCCGTCCCTTGACCCAGCCAAGGAAGACTTTGAACCGTCGACGTCGAGGAAAAGAGTACAACCGGAACTCCGGTTTAAAGACTTATTCAACGTGTATGTCCGCTACAAGAAGTCAGAAGTACATTGCTAATTACAATAGCAAATTATATTTAAGATCTTCTTCTTTGGAGTCCCTTTTGAATTTAATTTTGTTGAGGACACAGCCAATTGAAGCAGCATACTTATTTTTAAATTGATGGTACACATGTACCATTTTTCTTTATTCAAGTGATAAGGAAATTGTATTCACTTATTTTGCCTTATGGAGCTTTCTTTTTATCAGTGATGCATATGTTTCCAATAGCAACTGTAAATTATATACTCTGTCAGCAACCTTTAAGCCAATCTAAGCCAATTATCCAATTATTATAACTGACAGATTTACGTGGCATAATAATTTCTTTAATGTTCACATTTCTTTCTGAATGGTACGAACTATTTTAAACTCTAAAAATTACTCCATTTGCGCAATAGCTACTTATTTCAGAAAAATGTTAAAAAAAAGTGTTTGTCTTATATAATTTTATAGATGCATGTACATAGTATATGCATACACATTTTTGTATTCACCTGTAGCTATTGAAGTATAAAAACAATGTTTTCATATAGTTGATATAATATTTTAAAATTAATATGTATACGTTGACTGAGTTATATACGTCTCCGAAATCTCTTTTTCTCTTCGTCTTCTATTTATTATTACTTTTTAAAGCTTATGCAAAGCCTGATGTCTGTTAAAATCTAGGTTACACACTGTCTCCTCCTCGATGGTCCTACGCTAATGATATTAAGATAATGATATTTAGCCGATCTGGATGTGTAGTCAAACACAAGAATAAGATTGTTCTAGTTTTCACCACCATTAAACTACCATATGTACATAGTTAATTTATAGTTAACTTTCACTAATTCACAATGAAAAAAATGCATAATACATTTGTACACACTTTTGTGTTTACAGATTTATTAATGCTTCATATAAGCCGTCGAGTGATCAAGCATCATGATAACATCAATAGACCTATTAAATTTCTCTTAACTACAAAATTGTCGCCATGAAGAATATTACGTAAATGTACTTAGTCATTTAATATAAATTATAAAAAAAATTTCAATTTAAGTCAGCAGAAGTTTATTTGTAGTCCTTTACGCCAGAAGATGAGCTGTAACAATATGTAAGACATATTTGACTATATTTTACATTGTTGTAATGTGTATACAAAGACTTAGTAGATAAAATCACAAAATTTTCACTCAACATTAATACATAAAAAATAAAGAAAAACTGAAATGGTTGTAGAAATTAACTTTACGAAATAAGTCTTAAGAAAGAAGTACATTATTGTTATTAAAAACTTATATAATGCATCTTTATACATGTATATTTAGTCCACTAAACTGATTAATTAGTTAATTAATTAATATGTGCTAATTATTGTTAATATGAAATGCAGAATTGTGCCACTAACATAAAAGCTTTATGATTTATTAACCTTTCTACGTATCTCTTATTAAATTCAATTTAATAATTTTTTTTAAATACGAAATAAATACAACTAAACAGAACTTTTGTATCTAATACTGTGATCTCAAGCGTAATTGTTTTTATTGTATATATCTATTGTATGTATTAATTTTTGAAATTTCTAGGACTATTAACCAGTTTGTATTTATTTTCTGCTATTACTAATTTTATTTTAAAAATTAACCACGTTATATTTTTGTAACTTATATACATGAAAGTAACGGTAGACTGGATATGAAACTGGATATGATCTAATCAAACTTATTGAATATCGCTAACAATATACAAGCAAACACTCAGAATATATTTTCTTAATAAACAATTTACTATTAAATATTATCTTCAAATTTAATAAAACATTAGTATTTCATTTTAAGAATTAACGAAATCACAATGAAATTGTATTTGTTTGCTTAATAATTAAATTATTATAAAAATTTCCTTTGATGAATCATGTAACTTGAGTATCAGTAATAAAATTAGTATTTTTTTTGGTATAAATGTACCTTCGATAGTAAGTTGGAACAACAAGTTAATTAATAAGCAGGAAAGTTTGATTGAAAAAGTGTCCGAAAGCGAAGTTATACGAACCAGGAACAAATAAATATTTATTTTAATAACAAACGATTGTTTATTGTTATTTATTTTGCATGAGCTCCTTCGCTGTTGCCGTTTCAGTTTCAAGTGTTATTAAAATGTCGTATATTGTCGTACGACGTGTTGACCCGTGACGAGCTGCGGGATGTGCTAAAGGAGAGCGGGATGCCTACATGTGGGACGAAGGAAGAGTAGCTAGCCGGACTGCTAGATTCCACGACAAGCGGAAAGGCTTCATCGGAAGCTGAAGAAGCACTTCTACAGCGCATCCAGCTGCTGCTCGCGAACGGGCTAAAGGAAAACCTTCAACGTCTCGGCGGCTTGGGGAAAACGGAATATTTCTGGTGTTCCAATGCGGGAGGAGATTAGGAGGGAAATAAGTTAACCCCGCAACGGTAGCAGTAGCAGAAATGTTGCCACTGTTTCAAAGCCAGAGCGTATCAGGAACTTTTCTCCGAGGGCTGGAAGTAGAAGGTTCCGACGGATTTACGAGCTAGATGATAACATTGCCGCTAACACCCAATTAGTAGGAGCAGGCCAATTTTAACGCCGCAGCATAACCGCAAAATGGCTTGCAGAGTTCATCACGGGGTTATGCTACAACTTCTCGCTGGGGGACTACGATGCCAGCATACACGACTGGCTACGGGAATGAAAGCAACGCCCCAGCGAGGACGCGAAAGAATATATTTTTGAGATGAAGATGACAGCGTCTCGGGAGAGAACCCTGGTAAAATACATGCAGAGTGCCGAAAAGCTTTTTGAGCACTGAGGTCGATCTCTATCAACAAGGTTCTGAAAGGGGAGGCATGGGACGTCGAAAAAATAAGCCACAACTAAAGAAGATGGAACAGCAGTGGATGGAACGAGGGACCGGCGCACAGTGATTCAAAAGCGGAAACAAAACCAACAACCAAAAATTAAATTTGGATTACGGAGTTGTTGTCTTGCCTATGTTCTCCCAAAATTTAGGCAAGATACGGGCATGTTTCTATAAAAAAATACAGTTTTTGATCCACAAAGCTCCAACAATTTTTTAACAGTTTTAGAAAGATACAGTATTCAGCAAGCTATTCTATAAAGACGTTAAATAGAGAGTGATAGGGAATCAAGAAATCCCAACTCCAGGCGATGAAGTAGATCTCCCACCTAGTCTTGAAGAAGTCGGCACAGCCATTAAACGGCTGAAGAACAACAAAGCCGCACGCTCAGATGGCTTAACATCTTGAATGCTGGTGGCGATGTTCTGGTCGGGAGCACGCACCAGATCATCCGCAGCATTTAGGAGGACGAAAGTATGCCGGACGACTGGAATATCAGCTCCATATGCCCCATCCACAAAAAACGCGATCCTACCTCTTGCAACAACTATAGAGGTATATCCCTGTTTAATGACGCCTACAAGACCTTGCCAAGCGTACTGTGTAAACGTCTAAAGACGTTTTGCACCGCACTAATCGGCACGTACCAGTACGGTTTCCGACCCGGAAAATCGACTATAGACCAAATGTTCACACTAAGGCAAATCCTGGAAAAGACTGGCGAGTTTCAGATCGATACACACCACCCCTTCATCGATTTTAAGGCCGCATACATCGCAAAGAACTAATTGATGCGACTATAGACCAAATGTTCACACTAAGGCAAATCCTGGAAAAGACTGGCGAGTTTCAGATCGATACACACCACCCCTTCATCGATTTTAAGGCCGCATACATCGCAAAGAACTAATTGATGCGAGGGCCAAATTTGGGAACCCGGGAAAACTGATCCAGTTGTGTTACACCACGCTAACAAATACGCGATGAACCGTGCAGTTTGGCTGCGGGACTTCTGAGCCATTTATAACCTGCACCATATTTCGGCAAGGAGATGCTCTGTCGTGTGATTTCTTCACTTTGGTCCAGAAGAAGATAGTGCGGTGGGCAGCTGTAAACATGGAAGGCACTATCTTCTACAAGTTAGCCTAATGTCGGAATACACAGGTGACATCAACATCCTCGAGCGTTCCCAAAGTGCCATAGTAGAAGCTTCCACTGCCATTGAAGAACAGGTGAAACGTGCTGGTCTTAAGGTAAATGAGGATAAGTCGAAATATATACCGTCGAGCAAGAAACGATCCGACGAACACCACCTAGCGCAAAACGTTACAATCGATAGCTACAACTTTGAGATAGTGAAGGAGTTTGCCTACCTCGGGGCAAACGTGAGCTCCATGAATGACATCACAGTAGAGATCGGACATAGTATCACCCTTCACAACCAATGCTAAATCAGTTTGTTGAAACAACTGGGTTCAAAACTCCTTACTCGAAGGACTAAGATCATGCTCTACAAAACCCTTATTTTGCCAGTCCTGCTATATGGAGCCGAAAGCTGGACGATAAGCAAAACTGCAGTACAGATTCATAGTGCCTTCGAAAGAAAAATTGTCCATCGGATATATGGTCCCAAATGCGAGGAAGGCCAATGGAGGAAAAGACACAACTGCGAACTCTACGAGCTGTACCAGGATGTAGTCTGAAAGGCAAAAGAGGGGGAGACCTAATCTCCAGTATAAGGACCAAGTAATCGCGGATGCAAGACAACTTCGTCTGGAGTGGAAGCAGCGTGGCCAGGACCAGCAGCGATAGAAGGCAGCAATAGCTCAGGCTCAGACCCTCCATAATTCATATGCCTGATATCTAAAGTATTCTATGAAGAATGGTACACCCCCTGACACAACGAGCGCAAAATGCATACAAATTTATTTCGGTAAATCGGTTTTTAGAACATAATTTTGACTTTAGAAATGTTTAAGTTATTATTTCTTGGCGGATGATGATTGGAAAGAATGTAACTAGGACTTTATTTTTAGAGGAAATATAAATGTTTCCCTTGAAAAAAATTAAATAAATCTATTGACGAGACTCTGAGATATTCAATTGCTTAAGATAGGATCTTATTAAAAACGCTTTTCCAGAGGGTATTTTTTAAAATTTTTATTGGACTGTAAAAAAAGCTCAAAGATTCTTCCAGAGTCACATGCTTACAACTATGCAGACTGTACTATTTTTGACAACAGAGCTTGCGATGACCCAAACACGGTTCCAAGCATAGGCAGTCGCGTGATGTTGCTGTCCATTGGATTAAGAACGATAAAACCAAGCCAAGCGACAATCCCATGAGTCCAACCACGCTATGCAAGACGAATCTGTTGATCTCATGCTATCTCATTTTCGCTTCACATAAATTTGTGCCCGACAACACGCTCTGCTTACAACATGACATATTGTGGTGTCTGTAACAATTTGATATTTTACTCTTTCTTTTCTCTTTTTGCTTAGAGTACTGTTAAGATTATTGTGTAAGCTAGTTTTTATTTTATGTTAATGTAGTCTTACTCGCAATCGGTGTTTGGACTCAAGTCAATAAAGACCTACTAATTATAACGATTGATTTTAGTGTTTATTTTTTTGGGACCACGACTGGACCCCAGACGTATTACTGGCGCAGTCGATAAAGAGGACAAATTGTGAAATTAATTTAATAGTTTGAAAAAACTGATATGAAATATCGAACAGTGATTGAAACAAAAATCAGAAGCAAAGTTAAAAAAATATATAAAAATTGATAAAAGCTTAATTGCATAAAACAAAGAAATGCGAAGGGTGATAGAAAAGAATTAGCCGTGTTTTCTACAAAGTATTAAATAAAATCCGAGGATCTAGTCAAATCTAGTGTGTTTAACATTGAAATATCAAAAAAAGACAGATAAACAGATAAACAGAAAATAAAACTAATAGTGGGTTCTGCCTACATATTGAATAAGAAGAAAAATTCAACTTAAGAAGAAAAGAAAATGTCCAGGTATGGCGAATTCACTATCTCTTTAAGATGAAGTTAAAGACTTACTGGAGTTTTCTGGATTACCAGAAGAATTAGATCTTTTTATTAAACATGTAGATTTTATATACGGATTATGTGAAGATTTTAATGAAGCGTCTAAAAGACTTATAGATTTTAGAATAAGGCAAAAAATTAAAGGCAAGGCCAATATAAAGTTAATCAACAATAATAGTCCAACTTCATGGCCTCAAGTAAAAACTGTTTTATTGCCTAATTGGTCAATAACAGAAAGTTTCGACTCTATAGTAAACCAAATTCAAATGTTAAGGTTCGAAGGTTCTGTGGAACATTTGTTTGAAGCGTCTTTGAATTTACTTACTAAGCTTAACATAAAATGCGGTTTTACTGAAGATATTCCAAGCTGGTATAACAGCGAAGAAGATGAAAAAAATGTTCTCAAACTTTCAATTAATAAACTACCTAGCGAACCAAAATTGATCTTTCAGGGAAGAAGCCCATCAGGGTTTAGAGAAACCAAAAGTATTCTATTAGATATACTGACAACTTTCATAAGACATATTTCAATTATAATCAATACAATTATAGACCTGTGGTACATAATACTAATCAAAATGTACCTTTGCATAATAACAACAGAAATTTCCGGAACAATACATACAATGTTCGCAATTCTTGATATATAACAAATGCGTGGTATTAATAATTCAGGTCAGTTTACTTATAATACTTCGAACTATGTTAGACAACTCCTAGTACTCCTAACTCCTAGTACTCCTAGATTAGGCTCATCTCAAACAAATCGACAATCAATGGAAAAAGATCAAATTTCAAGCACAAATTTGACTGAATCCAGCCCTAACTAATATCCTACCCAATCAAAATCCACAAAATCATCACGATTCCAGGTTTCTTAATTTTCTTTCAGGTACATTCGATCACTTCCCTGCATAGTCGTTCAAACCATTTCACGTCCTATAAAATTGTTAATAGATTCCGGTGCCAGTACTTCTTTAATTCAGAAGAGCTTATTTGACAGTTCCTTTAAATCGGACATTGAAAAACTGATATTACTCAAATTCACAAATTCAGATGTTAGCGTCATTTCAAAAGGTACAATACATTTATTTAAAGAATTCAAAAGGCCAACAACAACATTTGAAATTCTTGAACCAGATTTGACTGGAGACTTTGATGGTATTCTTGGCTGCAATGTTTTAAGGCTTTTGCAAGCAAAGATGGACCTTGAAAAGTCAGAACTAAAAACAAAAGAAGCTACTTTGAAATTAATATTTGAAAATACTTCACCTCAATTTACAAAAAATTAAGTTCATGAGTTAAATCAGAACATAGTTGATATTAAATTCGAAGCATCAGATATTGGCGTAATTACCGAATGACTTAAACTAGAAAACTTAAATAAAGAAGAAATAAAATCATTGATATCTACAATTAAAAAATATAAACATGTGTTTTTTCGTTGAGGGCGATGATCTCTCTTCCGTCGTTAAATACAGCCATAAAATACCTACTAAGCATGATATCCCAATGTACTCTAAAGCATATAAAGCGGACAACACAGGAAGGCAAAAGTGGCGCATCGTAATGGACTATATGAAATTAAATAACGTTACCACAGAAGACAAATTTCCTATTCCAATAATAGACGATATCTTATCAAGGCTAAGAAATGCTCAGTATTTTGCAGTCATAGATCTTGCGAAAGGATTCTACCACCATAAGACCGCATTTTCAACATCAAGCGGCCATTATGAATTTACACGCATGCCACTCGGCCAAAAAAATTGGACCAGCATTATTTCAAAGGATGATGAATGAGGTCCTATGCGATTTAATTAATAAAAGATGCGTGGTATATATCGATGATATACTTATATTTTCAACCTTTTTTCAAGAACACATCGACTACCTAAACAAGATATTAAGAAGATTAGCCGAGTACAATCTTAAGGTTCAGATCGATAAGTGCTTAAAGAAAATTTATAAAAGACTATTCGAAAGTAACCCTACCTATGACAAAGTATCTTAAAAAAGGTACAAAGATAATCATAAATGACGGTAAGTACATTGAGTCTGTCAGGAAACTTAAAGATCTTATATTTACTTGTCCTGTTCTAACATACCCAAATTTTACAAAAGCTGTTACTCTTACGACAGATGCGAGCAACGCTGCTTTAGGGGCAGTTCTTTTTCAAAATCAGCATCCGGTAGATTTCTGCTCTAGAACTTTGAACCGTCACGAAACAAATTATAGCACTGTCGAAAAAGAACTCCTCTGTATAGTATGGGCAACAAAATATTTCAGACCATACTTATTACCATACGAAATTATAATAGAATACTCTTCAAACATTTATTTTTCTCTTTCAATAAGAGCCTCTAATTTTTTGCCGGTATATATCCATACATATAGTTACTAGTCAAAAAACATGCTCACATTGTATATTATGTCAATCAATGTTATAATTGTTTTCTTAAGTTGAAATTTAAAAGTTAAGAAGAATCAGAAATATTTTGGTTTATTTTTCAAATATTGCTTCATGTAGATAAATTATGTAGTATATTATAAGTTAAAATATAGTAATAGTTTTATAGAATATTGTTAAAAACTAAGTAAACATTTAATAAATGTAATTACAGCGTCAAGATCATAAAGTACTATTCATATAATAGCATTAGAATAAACATTCTCACAAAATATATAAATGTATATTTATGTACGAAAAAAAAATATTTTGAAAATCAAAAAAAAGCGCGTATACAACACAGAATCTATTACATTCAAAAGCAGTAACATGATGCTGATAGCATGAAACCTATTACCTCTGGCCATATGGCTATGAACATTCACATCCATGTTCTGTTCATACTTAGGCGGGAGAAGTCACATGCTTGCAACTATGCAGACTGTACTATTTTGTACAACAAAATGAAAGCCAAGCCAAGCCGAAGCCCTGTGCTTGCAATGAACCAAACACGCTCCCAAGCATAGGTACTCGCGTGATGTTGCTGTCCATTGGATTAAGAACGGTAAGACCAAGCCAAGCGACAATCCCATGAGTCCAACCACGCTATGCAAGAAGAAGCTGCCGATCTCTGTTTCGCTGCATGTAAGCTTGTGCCCGACAGCACGCTTTGCTTACAACATGACATGTTGTGGTGTCTGTAACAATTTGCTTTTTTACTCTTTCTTATATCTCTTTGCTTAGAGCACTGTTACGATTATTGTGTAAGCTAGGTTTAATTCTATGTTAATGTAGTCTTACTCTCACTCCATGTTTGGATTTAAGTCAATTAAGACCTACTTATTATAACGCTTGATTTTAGCGTTTGATTTTTTTTTTGGGACCACGACTTGCTCCCACACATATAACTCCAAGGGGACCTTGTTGGAAACGTGCTCTGTTCAATTTTTAAGAATCATATTTGCCTACGCCCTCCTTACCCGCAAAAGCCTTATAAGTGTAGCAATATGTTGACCTCAGCTGCAAGCAACTTATTGTACAAGTTTTGTATTATATTATGTCCCCACAATACGCGAAATTGCACAATTTCGGCATCGAGATTTCGAAATTGGCTGAAGTGTTCACACTACGATTGAAGCAATTTGGTTTGACAACGAAATGTCTTTTCTTCGACATTGTATGGATAATTTTAGCACAAAATAAGCACACATTATTAAACTAATTTTAGAATGAAAACACAATTTGTCAAACATTTTCACTGGAATAATGTTCTGCTAGTTTTGTTTGTTTTTAGTGTACTGAAACTGCCTGGTTGAGTGCGACCTCTTGTCCTAGGGGTTACAAAAAAGAACTGGTCCTCAGGTTTGAGTTGTGCGTCGATGTAAGGGGCTGGCCACACAAAAATTAATAACGGAGCAACAATAAGCCTCGACAACAGATGGAATTACTGATGACGAACTCTTCAAACGAAATAAGATTGATTCGGATCGGATTTGTGCGTGGAATGTGAGATCACTTTACAGGCAAACTTTTGTAGTCAGACACCGAGTGGAGCGAGTAAAAATTAAAATGCATCCGATCTATTCAACTGGTGTATTAAAAAAGGAATTCAACATACAAATTAGGGTATGTATATAGGCGTTCTATTTCAAATAACAGTTGAGGGAAAAACCATCAGGAAAATGGTTATCGGTTCGAAATGTTGATGATTGTTGAGATCGCTTAAGATAACGATTACATCAGATACGCCATGCTTAATTTGGAAGGAACGGAACTTGTTTTTTTCGTAGCCGCTCGGACCGTCAGAGTGTTGGTGACGAGGTGTCGTGTTGATTGTTTTTCCAGTTTGACAAGTGACAGAAGAACGTGGCACCGAGAACGAAAGTGAAGAACTCAAATCAACATTAGGACTTTTGTCTGCTGCATGAAAAGTTCCGAGTCATCATCTTGCTGTTGCTGGGGCATCTCCGATATTGAAAATTGAGATTCCGCGGCGTTATAGTGATAGGAAATATTCGCCTCAAGTGGAGATATAAGTGACGACAAGCAATCAGTATTCCTTGCTGCATTTTGGCTATTGCGATGACGCATATGGTTTTGATGACGTTTGTAAACTCCATTCTTAGTTTCCACTAAGTACATTCGTCGTCCGAGGGTTTTCCTAACCACTGCTTCGATGCATTTCGGTTTCTGCATATACTAACGAATGTAAATGGGCTCAGAAATTCTATACTTGCCAATCGATGCGGTTTTATTGTTCCGGTGTGTTGGCTCCGGGAAAATAGCCGATAGTATCGTTCGGTGTGGCCGGCCATGCAACCTTTCCGCTGGAGATATTACGTTTTCATTTGGAGTAGAACGATACGTTGCCAAAAACACGGACAGCTCATCTTCAAATTGTGGCTCGTCTTCTAATATTTAGCTGAGTGCCGTTTTAAAAGTACGAACCATCCTCTCTGCTGCACCATTCGACTCTGGATTGAAAGGTGCTGATGTAAGGTGCTTAATACCGTGACTTGAACAAAACTGCTTGAAATCCTTCGACGTGAATAGTGTTCCGTTGTCAGACACTATTGTTTTCGACAATCCCTCCAATGCGAAAAGAGACCGTAGAGCTGCGATAGTTGCTTGTGACGTCGTCTTGGCCATACGCACCACAAAAGGGAATTTAGATTTTGAATCCACCACCACGAGCCACATATGCTTTCTGAAGGGTCCCGCTAAGTCGATGCATCCGCTCCCACTCCTCCTCTGTTTCGGCCAAATTGTGTATTGTTTGGGCGAATGACTTGCATTGCTTTGGCATGCTGAGCACTGTTCAACTGTCTTGATGATATTCTTATCAAGATCTGGCAACCAGCAGTATCGAAGAGACATTTGCTTCATGCGAGTCAGTACCCAGTGGTCCGCCAGCACTCCCCGTCGCAATTTTAGGGGACGATCACCCTGCGGCATTCACTGTGGAAGATAAGAACATTATTGCATATAGTTATAGCAAATATAGCAAATCTTCTACGTAAATACGGCAACAATTCAGAAACAGACTCCATGGGCAACCGGTTGGGCCAGCCATTCTGCACGTATGCCATGACCTTTATTTGGACTGGCTCCTTTTGAGACGCCTCAGCTATGGTGGATGAATCGATTGGGAAATTCTCCAAAGGGTCAAGTTCATCATCCGTTTCGTTACAAGATTCTTCCCATCGATCGAACTCCTCGTCGGGGCCTACTGGTAATCGCAAATGTCCGATTACCTTTTTTGTGACCTTGTAAAGTATAGAGTAAGTACACGCCATTAGGGTAATAGCCCACCGCTGCAAACGCCGAATGTTCATCTCCGGTAGCTTTTTATTTGGGTTGAAAATTGAGACCAGTGGTTGGTTATCTGTTACAAGCTCGAACTGCCATCCAAACAAGTACTGGTGGAATTTCTTGACGCCATATATGATTGAGAGAGCCTCCTTTTCAATATGGGTGTATTTCTTTTGCGCCGCATTCAAGGTCTTCGATGCAAAGGCGATTGGCCTTTCAGTCCTGTCAGGGTAGGCGTGTGTGATTTGCTTTAGACGATGCATCCGTGGCTAAGACGATAGGAAAGTCATCACGAAAATGCACTAAGTGGGACACTTGCACAATCTTTTCCTTAAAGCGATCAAATGCACGCTGCTGTTCCTTGCCCCATACGAACCGCTCCTTCTTTGACCTCAGTTTGTTGAATGGAGCTGCAATTTGGGAAAAGTTATCTCTGAAATGGTTATAATAATTCAGCTTTCCAATCAAAGCTTCGAGGTTATAATAATTCAGCTTTCCAATGAAAGCTTCGAGTTCCTTAAGACTGGTTGGTTGTGGTAACGTCTGGATGGCTGCTACTCGCTTTTCCGAAGGACGTATACCAGTTGCATCGATGACATGTCCCAAATACTCGATCTCAGTCTGCGCGAATTTGCATTTCTCGCCGACATCTCAAGCCACGTCGCTCTAACCGCTCCAATAATATCTAAAGATTGCTCAAATGCTCTTCGTTTGTTCGTCCGGAGACTAATATTTCGTCTAAATACGCCGTGCAAAACCATAAATCTGGAATTAATTGTTCAATTTACCTCTGAAAAAGTTCGGTTGAGCTCGAGGTTCCACGAGCAGACGTTGATATTGGAAAAAGCCAAGTTCCGTGTTGATGACGTACATTTTATTGGACTCTTCATCCAAAGGAATCTGAAGGTATGGGTCCGAAAGGTCCACTTTGGTAAAATAGCAACCTCCTTGCAGTTTATGAAATAGTTCCTGTATCCGAGGAATGTGATGGCTTTTCAGCTGAGGGTTTATGGTGATTTTAAAATCACCACAGGTACGCAAACTTCCATTGGATTTCTTGACGGCGACTATGGGTGCTACCCACTGGCTCATCTCGATTGGACGAATGATTCCGAGATCCTGCAATCGATCGATCTCTTTGCAAACCTTACGAATACTAGTCGGTTTCAACGCAAGATGTGCCACGAACAGTTTACTGCACCCTAGCTCAAGTTTGAAAACTGTCTCGTGCTTTTTGCAAAGAGCCTTAACTGCAGCTACCAGTTGCTCCTGAACATATTAACTGTCACCTTACCTTTCACCGGCAAACCCACCTCTACATATGCTTTCAGAGCGCGATGAGTTGTTTCACATGGGGGGTTACCAAGCTAGTGATAACCTTCCAGGCCAACCAAAGAGCAAGTGACTCCAGTATCCAACTGAAAACCATTTCAATTTGCGGGAAAAAAACCATCAGGAAAATTGATGTTATCGGTTCGAAATATTGATGCTTGTTGAGATCGCTTTAAGTAACGATGACATCTCAAACAATTAGCGGAAGCCCCAGACTGCATCCCTCCGTCATGCAAGAAGTGCGCTGGGATGGAACGGGGAAGAAGGTGATAAACTATGACATTTACGACAGAGATTGTAACAAGCAGCAAGAGAAGCGCTTATTTGGATGTGGATTCGTCGTTAGAGGCAGACTTTGGGATGAAGTCTTATTGTTCAGGTGTGTAAAAGAGCGCCTCACGACAATTCGCACCAAGGCTAAATTCTGAAACTAGGAAGAGTGAGCGTCTTTGGCAGTACGGTCGGAAAGTACAGCTTACACTACACCACATCTGATAACGGATTTAGGCTAATCGACTTTGCTGCGGAATACACGGTTCCAGTGGCATAATTTCCAAGAAGCCATCAGAGGTGCTGCCTCTGATGTGCTGGGTTTCTCTCAACCACCCCAACGAAACCCCTGGTTTGACGAAGAGTGTCGGCAGGCGAATTGAGGGATATTACTGCAGGAATGAGGTGAAGAAATTTTGCCAAGCCTAGAGTTAGCCAGTCAAGAATTGCTGGGGATATAGAGGAACTATTTCTGCCGACTGTATAACGGCGACTAAGAACCATATACCGCTGTCAGACAGAATGAAGAAAAAAATATAATCAGACATGACATTCGGACCGATTAATGTAAATCTTAAACTTATCTTCGATAAAAGTTGAATTATATAGAATGAAGAGAAGAAATAATTAAACAAATTTGACAGAAAAAATTAAGCAACCAAAGAAGAGAGACGACAACGTGGAGGAAGTCACGGCAAGTCAAGAACAAAGTCATCAATAGAACAAGTTGGTCATACTAGGTACTATTTTTCATAGGTTAATATACACATTATAACGATATAATAATATTGATAATAATATAATAATATTAATAATAATAATATAATCACCTTGTAAAAATACTGTTTTAAGGAATAATTAAAAATTTAATAAAAAATGTAAACACATAAGCAATATGTAAAAAAAATATATATTAATAGTGACTATGGGCAAGCGACCAATCTAATTTGAAAGGCCGAGTGCCAATGTTATAATTGAGGTAGAAGTTGCTGAAAAAAAAATTAAGTCATGAAACACACCTTATTATAATTATTGTACTATTCACCGCCTACTTGACCACTAAGCTGTATTCTTGCGACAGAAAGTCACTTCAAAAACATATCTAGCATGAGCTGCGTCCGTAGCACAAATTTAAATTAAAAACACAAAAAAAAAAAAAGAAAAACAAAAAGAGACTAGAACCCATTATAAGATGATCGGATGGAGACAATATTAATAGAAGAATAATAACGAATAGTTTTTATATAATATAGGCAAGATGGGTATTCTAAATCTATCAAGTAGAAGCGGAATTAGATGGAATGGTTAAAAATTGTCGCCAAAGTACGGGAACATAAAGAGGTACTTGACAAATCTTGTAAATGTCTCAACACAGATAGACCAATAGGTCGAGAAACTTTGAACAGACACATGGAGGTGTTGGCAAACAATTTAGAAAACATTCCAGTTCTACTTAACGTATACTACTCTAGGTTAACCAACAAACATAATAAAAATGCGCATGAAATATTTAGTGACCGCAGAGACAAAGTTATGAGAGCAACATCCCGACAGGGCATGGACCTTAAAATACCAGTTACACTCTATGAAAAGATAACAATAGATAGTGACAAGGATATAGATATACTATACAACCTGGAAGATTTCTAATTCAAATTAAATGTCGCAAACGCCTATAGACTTTTTTAATACCACTTCAAAAATCCTGCAGGAACCGAAGGCACCGCCATTAACCTGATAAAGACAAATTAAATGGAAACGCTATAAATTTACTCTCAGGAACTGAAACAGCAATAGCACATGTAGTCGAAAAATTAAAAACGACAGTAAAGGGTGAATCGGTGCACCTCATTTCAGCATAGTTGATGAACATCCGATAAAGCTCCAAACCGCAAATATTTACGCACAAGAGGTTAAGGAGCTTACCAAGAAATTGCAAAGTGTTATATTTCCCACCGATTAACACCTAAATTGGCTCAGACATACTCCACCAAAACAGGCATAATTGCCATGATCAAGAATTCCAACAATGATTAGATGAAACTGATCATGGAATCCGATCAGTTCAGAAGCATGAATGAGGCAGTGCCCAAATTCGTAAGATGTTGTAGGGAAGCTTATGGCCAGCCAAACGCAATACCATATTTTAGAGTAATCGCGGTCGAAGTTTTCAAAATTATAACAACCGAAATAATAGAAATTTTCGAGGACGTGAATACGGCCAAGGTCTTGGATGTGCTCGGGGATATTATAATAGCCGTAACAATAAAAGTAATACTAACCAATCCAGAAATAATATCAGAATTTGCGATAGAAGCATCAGAATGACACAACAAAGTACGGAAAATGAGCTCACCCCAAGTACCCATTAGGAAACAAAGAAGAAAGTGAAATATATAATATAAACTTGAATTTAACATCTTTCATAACTTTAAAAACATCATTGAACAATGATATAACAACATTCAGATTAAACACAGATGCGGACATTTCTATAGCAAAAAAGCCTACACGGCATTAGGCAGGCAATTAAAAACACCTACTCTACACTCTACTCTAGTCTACTCTGTTTTAATCTTTGAAAATTTACTAATAGCACATGAATTTCACGTCCTTAGTGATGATTTTCCAATTCCATGTCACAGAATAATCGGTCTTGATTTTGTCAAGAACTATCATTGTTTACGTAACTATGACAAGAATCAAGACTGGCTGGACATAGGCCAGATGATTTAACGACATTGAAATATCGATGGTTTGCTCATATAGGAATACATCCAGATGTGAAGTTATCAGGCAGATCCACATCTAATGCCAGAAAAAAGAAGTGCTTATTCCACAGCAACAACTCCAAGGTGTCAAATACAATGTGGCAAATACAATTACAACAAGCACTAGAGTTTGTCCTTATAATAAATACAACAAATAAAAATGTACTGCAATATAATCCAATATAAAGAACCAAAAGTCTAAACGACTATGAAGAAGTATTAACACAAAATTGCCAATACAAAGATGTTAAATTACAAGAACTGTCTAAAAATATTTCAGACCTCGTTAAATCTGATTTACACACACTTTGCTTAGGCTATAAAGAAAAATATAAATACCTGTTAATAATTTTTGTAAACAAAAACTTCGTTGTAATACCAACGAATCAACAAAATATTAAAAGCAACAACCAGGCACCAATCTAAAAAAATAATGTGAAACTGACAATCGAAGATGCAAAAAAGTCATCATCAGTCATCAAGCCTTTAGTAACAGAAATAAGGAAAGCAGCGCCAGGCTAGCTATAAATGGCGATTGTTTAAAAATTATAAAGAATAAAAAGGTGATCACTGAAGAAATAAATTACCTTATCACTAATGGAAAAAATCGACTGGTTATGGATTATTTCCATTGCTTAAAAAAATAGCAATAGGATTTGTGCGATCGAAGATTAATGAAAGACTGATTTCCACAAAAATTCCAAGAGGAAAGAGCTTTATTTCATATTGCTTATATAGTAAGAAATACAACGGTCGTTGTGGTGAAAATCCAAAGAAAATTATGGCCGATTTTACAAAACTTGGCGCAATATTTAAATAGCATAAGAAGATGGATACAACATGCAAAGTGTTATACAATCTTTAAATTCGTTATATATTAAATTTTGTTTTGTTAAGTGACGTGTTCCAACATTTCGCCCGCCTTGAAAGCACCGCCTTTCAATGTTTTATGATGGTAACACTGCAAGTGTACGAATAGATCGTCTTAAGGTTGTCTTGGCTGTCCGTACATCAGCAACTCTCACTCTTCCATCAGTACCTTGGATGACTTCGACTATTCGTCCCATGACCCATCTCTTTGGTGGTACGTTGTCTTCGTGGATGATTACCAAATCGCCGACGCTGATGTTGGGATTCAACGCTGTCCACTTTCTTCTTCCCTGTAGCTCGTTGATGTACTCAGCTGACCATCGTCTCCAAAAATGCGTTTTAACAGCGTTGATGCGACGCCATCGTTCGATGTAACTAATTTCTGGAACCTCAGTTGCTGGCTCTGCTATGGCTTTCAGTGATGATCCGATGAGAAGATGAGCTGGGGTGAGTGCTTCGAGATCGTTGGGATCAGACGACATCTGGATGATTGGTCGAGAATTCATCACTGCTTCTATCTCGACAAGCGCAGTGGTCAGCTCCTCGAACGTGAGTTTCGCTCCTCCCAAGCTTCGGTATAAATGACCCTTGGCAACCTTGACCGCCGCCTCCCAAATTCCACCAAAATGGGGTGCCCTGGGGGTATATAATGGAAATTTATACTATGGTTAGTACAAAAGGTTTGTAAAATTTCATCAGACGTTTTTTTAAAAAAAACATATTTCGCAACTCTAAAAGTTTAGACTGTGACCCTACAAAATTCGTTGCATTATCACAGTATATGTCCCGTGGAAGACCTCTCCGCCCTATCATCCTTTTTAATGCTGCAACAAATGCTTCGGCCGACAAATCAGATACGGCTTCCAAGTGTACTGCTTTCGACGAGAAGCAAACACTGCGATGTAGCTTTTATACGGCTGCTTGCCTCGGATTTTGAGATAGGTAAAAATTGGACCGCAGAAATCCACTCTACAACGAGAAGGAGTCAATCTTTCTTTAGGTAAGTTCCCCACAATTTGCTCCAATAGTTTAGGACGGTATCGGACACAGTGAATGCATTTTCTTACCGTGCTCAAATGCGACTTCTCGAGCGTTTATCACCCAGAGCCTTTGCCTCAGTAACGCTACTTGGGCTTTAGGACCGGCATGATAATTCGATATGTGCAAGTGTCGGACTAAACTCCTTGTAAATGCATTATTCTTCGGTAATAGCGACGGATATTTGCACTCATCAGGGATTTCCGCATGTTTTAACCTACCACCGACCTTCAATATCAGTACACCGTTCGACTCCTGAAGAAATGGACTCAGCCAATTGATGGATCCTTTCAGACTACGGTTGCACTTCAATAAGTTGATTTCGTCGCAAAATGATTCCATTTGGACAGCATGAATAATCTAGGAGAGCAAGATCCAATTCGTCAGATGTTAAATGGTGGCTCATTTGATATGACTGATTTTTCATCCGTTGACAAAACCGAATCACGTACGCAGAAATGCGAAGGACTTTGGGATAGGAACTAAAGCGCTCAACTATCCCGATCAAAAAATTTGGGTCAGATTTCTTGCAAACAATGAAATGGGCCATTTTTTCTCCGTTTCCTTTAGAAAACTGGGACCTTCGAACCATATAGATTCCCTTAATTCCTGGACTGTACATCCTCTTGAGACTATGTCTGCCGGATTATGTTCAGTAGGAACATGACGCCAAATAACTCCTTTGGCCATCGATTGAATTTCCGCAACTATATTTCCGACGAATGTATTCAATTTTGAAGAATGAGTTGAAATCCAGTGTAAAACAATTGTCGAATCTGTCCAAAAGAAAGTTTTGTCTTGGGACCCGTTAAAGATACCATGAATTTTTTCCCAAACTGTGGCTAAAAGATGAGCTGCACACAGTTCTGATCGAGGTAGTTGTTTCTTGTTAATGGGTGCTACTCGGGAATTTGCCAATAAAAGCCTAACTTGAACTGATCCACTGCTCTAAGATATATGCAACATCCGTATGCTTGCATCGATGCATCAGCGAAACCATGAATTTCATTTCCGAGTCTTTTCGGAACTAACGCAAATCTGGGAACGGATACATTCTGCACTGCATGTAAGTCAGTCATGAATTGTTGCCATTCTTCTTCTAAATTCTTGGGAAGTGGTGCGTCCCAGTCAATTTTCTCTATCCACAAGCGTTGAAGTATAATCTTTGCCTTAATGACGATGGGGCTGAGTAAACCCAATGGATCGAACAGTGAAGACGAGACCGAAAGAATAGAACGTTTAGTGTACTTAGAGTACGATCTATTCGGATTATAGGAAAAGATAAACTGATCTTTGGTGGAGTTCCACGTAATTCCTAACGTACTAGTAAGTCCTGATTCGCTCAGACTTATTGTCGTTGTTTGGCCAGCCTTTGCTATATTGGGATGGTTGCTGTTCCATTTTGACAGCTCTAGACCAGCTGTTTTTAGAATTTTTGTGACTTCATTCATTTTTTGAACCAAAGTTTCAAGGCAATCATCTCCTGCTATAAAGTCATCCACGTAGAATTCATTTTCCAATGCATAGGATCCTAATGGTGACGATGTTCTACATTTTTCAGCTATATGCATTAAACTACGAATCGCTAAGGACGGAGCCGAAGCTGTGCCATAGGATACTGTGTTGAGTTCGTAAGTTTGGATGGGTGATGTTTCCTCTTTTCTCCATAGAATATACTGGAATCTTCTGTGATCAGGATGGATCAAGAACTGACGGTACATTTTTACAATGTCTCCAGTTAGCCCGAAATTGTGTAGGCGAAAACGAAGCACATTGGTTAATAGGTCTGGTTGAATGGTTGGACCAACCATGAGAATATCAGTCAACGAAATTTGTGTGGAAGTGTGGCAAGAAGCATTAAATACAACTCTCAGTTTAGTTGACGTACTACCAGGTTTCAAAACACAATGATGAGGTAAGTAGTAATGCGATTCCTTCAAATTTGGTTCCTTGACCGGTGACATATGCCCCAAAGCTTCATATACACTAAAAACATAGCATACTGACGTTTCAACTGTACATTCTTCGACAACCTACGCTCAAGTGCTAAAAATCGACGAAAGGCTATATCGTCAGATGCTCCTAAGCAACTTGGTTCGAAGTCTCAGCGTTGGTTTTGAAACGTTCCTCATACTCCATTTGCTCCTCTGTCCATTGTGGGCATTTCACTGGAACTTCCTCTAATTCCCAGAAGCGTTGAACATAACGATCAAGAGAATCTTCCGTTGTTGTCAGGCCACAAGATATTTTGTTTGATAATGATGATGTTTTATATCTTCCAGCTACGATCCACCCTAACGACGTATTTTGGAGAGAAGGGAGACATTCTCCTAATTTGATCTGTTCTACTTTCAGCAACTCGAAAAATGATTCCGCTCCTAACAACAAGTATATTGGTGCAGGTTCGTAGAAGTATTCGTCCGCTAACTATATATTTGGAGGAAGCTTCCAATTTGTAACTAACAGTCCAGATTCTGGTAGGTACCCGGTGATGGATGGCGTAACTAAAAACTCCAACGATAATTCAAATTTTTTGTATCTCGACCGAATCGTAGTTTGTGTTTGGCACGTGATTTTCGTTTCAGTTACCCCTATGCCCATAATGTCGACATTTTTACGTTTCATTTGCAAGTGAAGAGCCCTAGCAAACCTATCATTGATCAAGTTTACTTGTGACCCTGAATCCAATAAAACTCTACCCAACTGGAATCCTCCCGTTGAATATATGACGAGAACCATAGCTGTTGCTAAGATGACTTGTGGTGAAGCTCTGAAATCCCTTTCCATTGCAGTGTGAACTGCAGCTGACGTTGATGGTTCCCCACTTCTGGAAGTATGTCCTTGTTGAGTGCGATTAAGTAAACTGTGATGTGGTTGTCGGCAACTCTTGCACCTAAATGTCGAGGGACACTTAGACACGCTGTGGCCTTTTCCAAGTCAGTTTAAACAGAGTCCAAGTTTTATGACTTCCGTAAAACGTTGCATTACGTTGAATTTGACGTAGTTGGAACAACTTGCTATTGAGTGAGCGAGATCTCCACAAAACACACAGCGTCTTTGCGTCGCCGCCAGCGTATACTGAGTGCGACGAACTGAAGATGATTGCTAACCTTATTGGGAGAATTTTGTCCATGATCAAATTTCAATTGTTTGCTGTCACGCGCCTCAAGAAATTGACAACGTTTGCTTAACACCGATGCACAATCTGCCCAAGTGTGAAGTTGCTTGTAGTCCTGATGTTCATCCCACTTGGATTGAGAATCTGAATCTATCTTAGACATAGCAATGTATATCATCATTGCGTTGCATATATCTTCAAAAGATCCTATTGATTGAAGCGAATTAAAGATAGCAGATATATATACTTGTTTCCGCGGAACTAAATCGACGACTGGGACCTAACAACGATTGAATTTTAGTTTTCGCAGAAATGTACAAGTCTTCCAATTCTCCACGAATGCTATCCGACGGTGATAATCGTTCGATTTGAGTCTGGTAAGCGAGCAATTGTTTGAAATAGGATTCTAGAATTCCTAAACGACATTCCAATTCAGTAGGCGAAAGCGAAGCTGCTCGTGATTCCACCAGATTTTTAATACGGGTGATGTTACCCCTAGTATTTGAACGCAGTTGCTTCAATTCTTCCACAGTTTGTTCGTTTTCCATATTGATTTTTAAAATTGGTAATAAATTAAGCTGAACAAAATCAAATGTCTCCTAAAATGCTTGCGATGCTATTGTGAATGGAACTATGTCAAAGCTCAATGAATGCAAATAGAATCCAAGCAATGCTACAATAGTTTCGATTCAATTTAACTCCAATTTTAACGACAAAGAGAGCTTTACTTAAGTGCATATGATCAATGCAGCATCCACACCCGCGACGACGAAAAAAAAACTCCAAAAGTTCTGTAGGTTGAGCGAAATGAAGATCAATGCAATGAAGTAAAATTCTATGCGAAATAATGGAAACGATCGAACGATCGACGATGATTTGGTTTGAAGTGCAGTGCGAGTGAAAATTGATTGATGAAAGTTTTTTTTTTTTTTGTGATATGGATCGTAAGAGAATGTGTGGAACGTGAATTTACGTTTGATCAGCTCGTGGAACGTATGGCGGTTGACTTTAATCAATCGAACAACTATATGTGTTTTAAATTTTACTATGTTTCTCTATGTTTTTTAAATAAATTGCATGCATATACTATATACATATGTATTATACATATGTATTTATCACGATTCCGTCGAATGTGCGTTTGCTTCCAATTTTTAGCTTTATTATTTCTTATATCTTTATCTTCCCACTTTTGTCCAACGAAGTTATGATGATGGCTTGCAATTTTGCAATCTGTTCCTTTAAGAAAATGTACTCGCTGAACACTTCACACGCGAGACCGAAACCGAACGCGAAACCGAGCACGAATATGGAATATGAATGTTTTTTTTTTTTTTGTTTCACTAGTAGGCAAAATGTCTAGTTCTTATGATTTTCCACTTCTCACTTTTGAGTTTTTAGGTTTTTGTTTTGCCGACTTTGTGGGTTTTTGATTACACTTTATTAACATACACATATGCACTGACTTTTTCTTTTAAAACGTTTGGGCGCCAAAATGTGCGATCGGATCGGTTGTTTCATGGTTCAACGACGACGAAGATTAATGAAAGACTGATTTCCACAAAAATTCCAAGAGGAAAGAGCTTTATTTCATATTGCTTATATAGTACGAAATACAACGGTCGTTGTGGTGAAAATCCAAAGAAAATTATGACCGATTTTACAAAACTTGGCGCAATATTTAAATAGCATACAGAAGATGGATACAACATGCAAAGTGTTATACAATCTTTAAATTTGTTATATATTATGTTTTGTTTTGTTAAGTGACGTGTTCCAACAGGATTAATAAAGCTGCAGCAGTCACTAGGTGACAGTATATTTGAAAAGGTCCGGATCAATGAATATAACAAAGATTATACAGAAGTAAAATGAGAATCCAGTCTGGGTGGCCACTCAGGGATTACACGTACATTAAAAAAGATATGACACAAATATCATTGGAAAAAACATGAAAAAAGATGTTGTAAAATTCATTAAAAGATGTAAGAAATGTATAAGAAACAAATCACTGACAAACATAAAAGAACCAATGGTAGTAACTCAAACACCAGCAGCTACATTTGACGTAGTGCTAATAGATACCATTCGGTCATTACCAAGAACAGAAAATAGCCTTGCGAACGCAGTCAGAATAATATGTGATTTATAAAAATATCAAAATACCAGTACCAAGTTACTAATAAAAGTGTAAAAACAATTGCGAAAGCTATCTTTGACAATTTCATACTAATTTACGGTCCTATGAAAGGAATAAACACTGATATGGTCACAGAGTATACAAATTAACTTTTTGACGAAATCTGTAAACTGTTGAGAGTAGAAATTATTACCTCAAGGGCATACCATCACCAAACATTTGGGACTGTCGAAAGAAGCCACAAAACATTCAATGAATACGTTCGATCATACCTGTCAGTAGAAAAAACAGATTGGGACGAGTGACTAAGATACTTCACGTATTGGCATCAATGGCACATGATTCTTGTCCATTCGAATTAGTTTTTGGTAAATCACCAAGTTACATATAATGCCGATGCGTATGAGAAAGAAGTCAAGTTCAGATTACAATCAGGGGCCTATTCCAGAAATCATATCTACATCACATATATTGTATGATTCTGACACTTCTGCGGTTTTATTTCTGTTTCCCAGAATTGTTGTATGAACCGCTGTAATACAACATGTATCACCTAAAGATCAAACTGGAAATATGTTGTATGATTGTATTTCACAGAAAATATCATACACATCATAAAACAGTTTTATTACAAATTCCTCATACATTTCATACAGCACTTCAAACTGCTTTGGTTCCTTGACCGGTGACATATGCCCCAAAGCTTCATATTCATCTAAAAACATAGCATACTGACGTTTCAACTGTACATTCTTCGACAACCTACGCTCAAGTGCTAAAAATCGACGAAAGGCTATATCGTCAGATGCTCCTAAGCAACTTGGTTCCCTTTTAAATGGAAATTTCAGTATGAGTTGGCCGTTTGATGAAGTCTCAGCGTTGGTTTTGAAATGTTCCTCACACTCCATTTGCTCCTCTGTCCATTGTGGGCATTTCACTGGAACTTCCTCTAATTCCCAGAAGCGTTGAACATAACGATCAAGAGAATCTTCCGTTGTTGTCAGGCCACAAGATATTTTGTTTGATGATGATGATGTTTTATATCTTCCAGCTACGATCCACCCTAACGACGTATTTTGGAGAGAAGGGAGACATTCTCCTAATTTGATCTGTTCTACTTTCAGCAACTCGAAAAATGATTCCGCTCCTAACAACAAGTCTATTGGTGCAGGTTCGTAGAAGTATTCGTCCGCTAACTCTATATTTGGAGGAAGCTTCCAATTTGTAACTAACAGTCCAGATTCTGGTAGGTACCCGGTGATGGATGGCGTAACTAAAAACTCCAACGATAATTCAAATTTTTTGTATCTCGACCGAATCGTAGTTTGTGTTTGGCACGTGATTTTCGTTTCAGTTACCCCTATGCCCATAATGTCGACATTTTTACGTTTCATTTGCAAGTGAAGAGCCCTAGCAAACCTATCATTGATCAAGTTTACTTGTGACCCTGAATCCAATAAAACTCTACCCAACTGGAATCCTCCCGTTGAATATATGACGAGAACCATAGCTGTTGCTAAGATGACTTGTGGTGAAGCTCTGAAATCCCTTTCCATTGCAGTGTGAACTGCAGCTGACGTTGATGGTTCCCCACTTCTGGAAGTATGTCCTTGTTGAGTGCGATTAAGTAAACTGTGATGTGGTTGTCGGCAACTCTTGCACCTAAATGTCGAGGGACACTTAGACACGCTGTGGCCTTTTCCAAGTCAGTTTAAACAGAGTCCAAGTTTTATGACTTCCGTAAAACGTTGCATTACGTTGAATTTGACGTAGTTGGAACAACTTGCTATTGAGTGAGCGAGATCTCCACAAAACACACAGCGTCTTTGCGTCGCCGCCAGCGTATACTGAGTGCGACGAACTGAAGATGATTGCTAACCTTATTGGGAGAATTTTGTCCATGATCAAATTTCAATTGTTTGCTGTCACGCGCCTCAAGAAATTGACAACGTTTGCTTAACACCGATGCACAATCTGCCCAAGTGTGAAGTTGCTTGTAGTCCTGATGTTCATCCCACTTGGATTGAGAATCTGAATCTATCTTAGACATCGCAATGTATATCATCATTGCGTTGCATATATCTTCAAAAGATCCTATTGATTGAAGCGAATTAAAGATAGCAGATATACATACTTGTTTCCGCGGAACTAAATCGACGACTGGGACCTAACAACGATTGAATTTTAGTTTTCGCAGAAATGTACAAGTCTTCCAATTCTCCACGAATGCTATCCGACGGTGATAATCGTTCGATTTGAGTCTGGTAAGCGAGCAATTGTTTGAAATAGGATTCTAGAATTCCTAAACGACATTACAATTCAGTAGGCGAAAGCGAAGCTGCTCGTGATTCCACCAGATTTTTAATACGAGTGATGTTACCCCTAGTATTTGAACGCAGTTGCTTCAATTCTTCCACAGTTTGTTCGTTTTCCATATTGATTTTTAAAATTGATAATAAATTAAGCTGAACAAAATCAAATGTCTCCTAAAATGCTTGCGATGCTATTGTGAATGGAACTATGTCAAAGCTCAATGAATGCAAATAGAATCCAAGCAATGCTACAATAGTTTCGATTCAATTTAACTCCAATTTTAACGACAAAGAGAGCTTTACTTAAGTGCATATGATCAATGCAGCATCCACACCCGCGACGACGAAAAAAAAAACTCCAAAAGTTCTGTAGGTTGAGCGAAATGAAGATCAATGCAATGAAGTAAAATTCTATGCGAAATAATGGAAACGATCGAACGATCGAAGATGATTTGGTTTGAAGTGCAGTGCGAGTGAAAATTGATTGATGAAAGTTTTTTTTTTTTGTGATATGGATCGTAAGAGAATGTGTGGAACGTGAATTTACGTTTGATCAGCTCGTGGAACGTATGGCGGTTGACTTTAATCAATCGAACAACTATATGTGTTTTAAATTTTACTATGTTTCTCTATGTTTTTTAAATAAATTGCATGCATATACTATATACATATGTATTATACATATGTATTTATCACGATTCCGTCGAATGTGCGTTTGCTTCCAATTTTTAGCTTTATTATTTCTTATATCTTTATCTTCCCACTTTTGTCCAACGAAGTTATGATGATGGCTTGCAATTTTGCAATCTGTTCCTTTAAGAAAATGTACTCGCTGAACACTTCACACGCGAGACCGAAACCGAACGCGAAACCGACCACGAATATGGAATATGAATGTTTTTTTTTTTTTGTTTCACTAATAGGCAAAATGTCTAGTTCTTATGATTTTCCACTTCTCACTTTTGAGTTTTTAGGTTTTTGTTTTGCCGACTTTGTGGGTTTTTGATTACACTTTATTAACATACACATATGCACTGACTTTTTCTTTTAAAACGTTTGGGCGCCAAAATGTGCGATCGGATCGGTTGTTTCATGGTTCAACGACGACGAAGATTAATGAAAGACTGATTTCCACAAAAATTCCAAGAGGAAAGAGCTTTATTTCATATTGCTTATATAGTACGAAATACAACGGTCGTTGTGGTGAAAATCCAAAGAAAATTATGACCGATTTTACAAAACTTGGCGCAATATTTAAATAGCATACAGAAGATGGATACAACATGCAAAGTGTTATACAATCTTTAAATTTGTTATATATTATGTTTTGTTTTGTTAAGTGACGTGTTCCAACAGGATTAATAAAGCTGCAGCAGTCACTAGGTGACAGTATATTTGAAAAGGTCCGGATCAATGAATATAACAAAGATTATACAGAAGTAAAATGAGAATCCAGTCTGGGTGGCCACTCAGGGATTACACGTACATTAAAAAAGATATGACACAAATATCATTGGAAAAAACATGAAAAAAGATGTTGTAAAATTCATTAAAAGATGTAAGAAATGTATAAGAAACAAATCACTGACAAACATAAAAGAACCAATGGTAGTAACTCAAACACCAGCAGCTACATTTGACGTAGTGCTAATAGATACCATTCGGTCATTACCAAGAACAGAAAATAGCCTTGCGAACGCAGTCAGAATAATATGTGATTTATAAAAATATCAAAATACCAGTACCAAGTTACTAATAAAAGTGTAAAAACAATTGCGAAAGCCATCTTTGACAATTTCATACTAATTTACGGTCCTATGAAAAGAATAAACACTGATATGGTCACAGAGTATACAAATTAACTTTTTGACGAAATCTGTAAACTGTTGAGAGTAGAAATTATTACCTCAAGGGCATACCATCACCAAACATTTGGGACTGTCGAAAGAAACCACAAAACATTCAATGAATACGTTCGATCATACCTGTCAGTAGAAAAAACAGATTGGGACGAGTGACGAATTAGTTTGGTAAATCACCAAGTTACATATAATGCCGATGCGTATGAGAAAGAAGTCAAGTTCAGATTACAATCAGGGGCCTATTCCAGAAATCATATCTACATCACATATATTGTATGATTCTGACACTTCTGCGGTTTTATTTCTGTTTCCCAGAATTGTTGTATGAACCGCTGTAATACAACATGTATCACCTAAAGATCAAACTGGAAATATGTTGTATGATTGTATTTCACAGAAAATATCATACACATCATACAACAGTCTTATTACAAATTCCTCATACATTTCATACAGCACTTCAAACTGCTGTAGTCACTACAAAAATGAGTTTTCAAAACAGGAATACACAAAACTAAGAATTTTTGGGTTTATGATTTTTGAATAATGAATTTTTGTTGTAATTGTGCACAAATACCGACTAAGACGCTATGATACCTGTTTGAGATTCAATTTTCATTTCCATTTATTAATTTCATTCGAAATATGTAATCTCGTTTAATTTTAATATCGTACAAAATGTAAATACGACCTAAGGTGGGGAATGAGTTGAGAATGAACTATTACATCTTCTCAAATCATTCCCTCAACGTTATGTGTCACTTTCTTCTATATATATGTAGGTCATATTGTTCTAGTTTCTTTCTTTTTCTTGCTTTGAACTTCTCGTGCGTTACACGATGTGAAGAAAACGGTTCATTTTTTTCGTAATACATATTTTTCTTTTTTGCAATAAATATAATTCTTTCTTTCGGAAAATAAAAATTAAATTCATTTCCGCAACATATTTTTTGGTGCCTCCTGTGAGGAATTGCCCTTTTGCTTGAGGATCTCGCATCTGCGGCCAGATCACCTTTTCGCGTTCAAACATCGTGCTGTGAACCGCGCCATTTTAATTGTCGTGATCCCCTTAAATATTCCGTGTCGAACAATGGCGGAATTAAATCAGAGATTGTCTGCAGTAACAGCAATTAACAGGATTAGTGAACGAGTGCGTGGTGCGCTATCGGAGAAGTGTGATATTCCTCAAATCGAGCAGGAATTAAAATCGGTAGAGAGGCACTACACTCGGTTCGTGCAATATCATGAGATCTTAGTTGGTGCGGCTGAAAGTGATGCGCTGCCTACTCATGATCTGTTCTGGGAGCAGGTGGAAACTACATAAACCCAGACGTGTGTCGCTCTCAATCGAATGTTGTTGCAGTGCAAAGCCTCTTCACTCCCCCCTAGAACGGTTGAGTCGACGAAACCTTCGGATACAAACGTGGGGTCTACTTTCGACATCAAGTTAGATCCAGTATCGATTCCAGAGTTTGATGGATCCTACGCTAATTGGCTCGCATTTAAGGACCTTTTCGAGACGCATGTGCACGATGCTGATTTTCCAGAAGCCTACAAGCTTAGCAAACTCCGGCAAGCCGTCAGTGCGAACGTAGTTCCATTAATTGGTGGGCTATACTCCGGTGGATATGAGGAAGTGTGGACAGCACTAAGAACCCGCTTCGACAACAAGAAACTGTTTGCCGAAATACATGTCTCCCGGTTCCTTAACATGAAGGCGGCTACAGAGGAGACTGCGAAGACGTTGCTATCGGTAGTGGACACAGTGCAAGAGTCGATACGTGCACTCAGGGTCATGAAGCTTCCTGTCGACCAGTGGGATGCCTTAGCGGTGCCAATCGTTATTTCCAAGCTACCTGGCACCACGCGACGAGAGTGGACCATGAATTGTGACTCTAACTAGATTCCAACGTTGAAGGATCAGCTTGCTTTTGTGGAGAAAAGAGCTCATAGTCTTTCTACAGAGGTCATTCGCAGTTTTCAAGGTATTAACCTCCTACACCGACTAGACAGCGTCCGATAACTCAACGTGCTATCAAATCCTGTGTTACTGCCACGGAAAGCATGGGTTGTTGCTACTGCCAAGGCCCACACAGGATCTCCCGATGCCAAACTCTAATGTCATTGAAACCGGAACAGCGCTTCGAGGCATTGTAGAACTTTGGTTTATGCTTCAATTGTCTGAAGAGCGGGCATACTTCGAAGCAGTGCTCTTCAGGTGGATGCCGTCAGTGTGGTCGTCAACACCACACCATGTTTTGCCGTAACAGCAGTGCTCAACCCTTGGTTCCATCAACATCAGCAGCGCAATCCAAAGTCTCAACACCTGCGTCAGCAGTTACACATCATCCTTTATGACCAACCGACTTTGTGACCACCTATATAACTCGAGGCGATCAGACGATATTGCTTGCAACAGCGCGAGTTACAAGAACAACCTGCCACTTACAACAACAACACCCATGGCAGATTGCAACGTCAGCAGCCCACACGCCGCAGTCGAAGAAACAAGGTTAACAACAATATGCATATGTCAACAAATCGAATCAGCTTCAATTGTAATTGCACGGGTGATTTCGCAAATTGCTTTATCAGCGTCTGCTGAACTTCCGTTCGAGCAATCACCCTTGCAAGAGTAGGTTTCATGTTAAATATTGTTAGAAAGTAAGAGCGGTTGAATTTTGTAAGCCAAGGTGCCTAGAAGGGAACGAATCAAATTTATTTTTTTACCCAACTGAGTCTTCATACCCATTACTGGCACAGTCGGCAGTCCGATCGAAGTTAAAGTCGCGGAAAAGTGTAACGGTGGTTTTTTCCGTAGCGGTTTTTTCTAATTTAACTGTGAATTATCAAATTCTTGACGATCGTGAACCTAAAAAACAATAAAAGTGCTTGCACTCAGTGGATTTCTGGACACAGGCATTATCGAGGAAGGAAAGCAGAGGAACACTGGTGTACCTTCATCGAGGGATTTGAAGAATCTTCACTATTTGGCAAACGGATCAACTCAAGCATGAACATTTTCTTGTTACTCCAGCACATGTGAGTCAAGATATTTTTATAAGATTTTATTTAGTATCTAGAATTAATTTAAAATTTTTGAAAAACTATTTGAAATTGATTGAAATTATTAAAAAAAAAAAAAAAAAAAAAAAAAAAAACAACTATTAATTGAACTAAACACACACCATCTGAGTGAGAAATTGTACTTAAATATATTCCTTTGAAAACAAAAATCGAATACTCTTATCTAAATTAAAAACACTTATATGTACCTTATATACAAAACCGTGTATAACTGTTTAAAAATAACTAAATAACGATAAACCAATACAATTGTACACAACAACCATAACTAATTTATGCCATCTCCCAAGAAGAAATCCCCTAGAAAATCTCCCTATCCCAGTATATCTAATTTGTTCAAATTTCGAAGCCTAAGTTCTATACCGGAATCGATATCTCAAACTAAACACGATCCTAGTTTTGTTTCGTCACCAACTTTGTTAAACTCAAATATGAATCCAAACGTTGAAGGAACTACTTCCGCTGCAGCCCTTGCTGCAACAGCTGCAACACATAGTTTTCGTGATATCTTTGACTCTTTGAGAATTCTAGACGCGGTAAAAGATCTACCACGTTTCGACGGAAATCCCAGACTACTTTACGATTTCATTAACAATGTCGAAGAGATATTAATGCACGTAAGAGGCGTATCTGAAACACCCCTGGGTCAAATAATTCTTAGAGCGATTCGTAACAAAATCGACGGTCAAGCGAACGAAGTACTTAATATGTACGGTACAAGCCTAAATTGGGACGAGATAAAAATCAATTTAGTATTGCACTATTCGGATAAACGCAACGAGACTTCTCTAATTCGTGATCTTCACTTGTTAAAACAATCGAACAAAAGTCTGGAGGCGTTCCACAGCGAAATAATTGAACTACAAGCAACGCTCAATTATAACGTTCTTATTCACGAATCGGATATGAATGTCATTAAAGCGAAAAAGGAACTCTTCTCGGAGATGTGCTTGAATGCATTTTTATCCGGCTTGGTTCAAGCATTAGAGCTATGAAACCCACCTCACTCGCGATAGCTCTTTCCTACTGCATACACGAACAAAACATGTTCTATATGAAACACGAATATAATTCTCCACGTCCAAAGCCAAATCCATTTAACACTAACCCTAAAATTAGCCTTCTAAGAAATCATAACCCTAACCCAAATTATAGATCACTTCAACATAACCAAACCTATAGACACCCTCATATAATCTCCAGACCAGTCCAAAATAGTACCTATAACCCTTTTTTCCGTAATAACCCCCAAACCCCTTCACCAGCCAATTTTTTTCCCTCCATCGATACCACCCCGTGGTCCAAAAAACCTAAACGCGTCAAGTTTTCCGCAAAGAAATCGTGTTGTTTCCCCACCAGAACCGATGGAAATAGGTACAGTTCAATCTCGGTTTGCACAACCAACAATGCACAAACCGCCGATGACGCAGCAAACAAAGCGTAGCTCCAACACACCAAGGTATATGATCGAAGAAGTATACAACATGAACGCTGGAAATGATGGACAAAGATTGCCCCCCACACACATCCAAAACCTCGAAAATCACTACGTTTACCAGGAAGAGCATCCCGAATATCCAGAATTTCCCGATGAGCAAGACCAACAGGTATTGGACACAATGCGAGACTTGGAAAACGAAAATTTTCAAGACCCAGCCTCAGAAGATCAATCGGATACCTAGACATAAATAAACACGGATTTGTGCTTCCCTATATAAATATTTCATCCCCATTTGGACGTCCGCTTAAATTTCTCATTGACACCGGAGCCTCAGCATCATTCATCAATCCAGAATACACCAACAATTTCAGTATCGAACAATGTCCCCCTGTTAATATTTCGACAATATTAAACAGTCATAAATTAGACAAAAAAGTTTCCATGTGCATTTTTAATGAATTTAATGAATCTGGTAAATTCGACTTTCTCCTCTTCAAATTTCACAATTACTTTGATGGCCTTTTAGGTCTAGACATCCTTTCCCAACTTCGGGCAAAAATCGATTTAGACTCTAAGTTGTTGACAACCCCCAACACTTCAATTCCACTCTGTTTTAAACCGAAATTTAGTTCCGGAAAACTCTTAATCACATCAAACTCGAAAATAATAGTAAGAGTACCAGTAGACATACCCAACGGAGACGTGTTCATTAGGAAAACATTAGTTGAACCTGACCTTACCATTTCTGAAGGTATTTACACCGCAAAGAATTGGTATTGCCTTGTTGAAATCTCGAACAGTTCCACCTTTGATAAGCCATTCCTCATTGAACAACCTCTTAAAGTCGAACCCTATCTCTCTTGTAATTTCATAGAACTCAATAAGTATAAAGTTAGCCTCGTTAACCCCCAAGATAGTCCGAATATTGCAGATCTCCTTCGTACCCAAGACCTTAACATCGAAGAAAAGAAAAGCCTTATAAAACTCTGTTCGGAATTCGAAGATATTTTCTTCAAAGAAGGTCAGAACCTATCATTCACCAATAAAATCAAACACCAAATTCATACGACAGACGACATCCTGATTCACACGAAAACATATCGCTACCCCTATTGTCACAAAGAGGAAATTCGAAAGCAGGTTTATTCAATGCTCAAGCAAGGCATTATCCAACATAGTTATTCTCCTTGGAGTGCACCAGTATGGATAGTACCAAAGAAACAGGACATAAACGGAAATCGAAAATGGAGACTCGTGATAGATTTTCGGAAACTTAACGAGAAAACCATTTCTGATAAATATCCTATTCCTAACATTAACGAGATCTTGGATAAATTGGGTAAATGTCTTTACTTCTCGACATTGGCAAGCGGATTCCACCAAATCGAGATGGATCCGAGAGACACTGCTAAAACTGCTTTTTCTGTAGACGGTGGTCACTACGAATATCTGAGAATGCCTTTCGGCTTGAAAAACGCACCTTCCACATTCCAAAGAGCTATGGATAACATCTTGAAGGAGTTAGTAGGAAAATGTTGCTTAGTGTACATGGATGATATCATCATATACTCCACATCATTGCAAGAACATCTGGAAAATTTGAAGAAAGTCTTCAAAAAATTAAGGGAATCGAATTTCAAAGTTCAACTCGAGAAATCTGACTTCCTTAAAAAGGAAATAGCGTTTTTGGGACATATCGTCTCAACCGAAGGTGTCAAACCTAATCCCGATAAAATCCACGCTATTAAACAATTTCCGATCCCACGTACTCAAAAGGAAATAAGAGCTTTCTTAGGTCTTTTGGGATACTATAGAAAGTTTATTAAAGATTTCGCGAAACTTGTCAATCCTTTAACTGTCTGTCTTAAAAAGGATAAGAAAGTAGAGATCAATGATGAGTACATACGAACATTTCAAACTTGTAAAAATATCCTCTCTAATGACCCAATTTTACAGTACCCCGACTTCACTAAATCGTTTAACCTCACAACAGACGCGAGCAACTTTGCCCTCGGTGCAATACTATCGCAAGGTCCAATAGGAAGCGATAAACCAATATGCTTCGCAAGTAGAACTCTGACTTCATCCGAAACTAATTACTCAACAATAGAAAAGGAGCTTCTTGCCATCGTGTGGGCAACAAAGTATTTTCGACCCTATCTTTTCGGACACAAATTTAAAATTGTAACGGATCACAAGCCCTTAACATGGATCATGAATCTTAAAGATCCAAATTCGAAGCTACTACGCTGGCGCCTAAAGTTAGAAGAGTACGACTATGACATAGTGTATAAAAAAGGCAAAAATAACACTAACGCAGATGCCCTTAGTAGAATAAAAATCGATCATCCCAAGACTTTCCAGAATATAGACATCAACATTAATGATACCATGTCAGTTCAGGGTACTAGCGGCTCAACAATACATTCCGCTCTAGAAAACTTAGACGACGGAATCCCAATTTCAGAAAGACCACTTAACGAGTTTAGCCAACAGTACATTCTTCAAACCTCAGACAAAGGATCACCCATGACATTAGAAATAGTTTTTAAAAACAAAAAACGAAGAACAATAAGATATAGCACATTAAGCGATACCACTATTATAGACATTTTCAAAAAATCCTTCTCTCCAAAGAAACTTAACGCAATTTACACAGATGACGAAACCTTTAAGAAAATACAATCGGTCTACTCCAACTTCTTTTCGAGCAACAAAACTTTCCGACTTATTCGTTGCATGGATCTTTTAAAAGATATAAGGAACGTCGACGAACAGGAAAAATTGATCAGAGAGTACCATATGAACAATAACCATAGAGGCATAGAGGAAACCCTTTCTCACTTGAAGCGAAAATTTTACTTCCCGTTTATGAAAACTGTAATCACGAAAACCATAAATAATTGCGAAATGTGCCAAACACAAAAGTACGAAAGAACACCGCAAAAAGTAATGTTCGAAAAACCAGAAACTCCCTCTAAGCCACTTGATATTCTGCATATGGATATATATTCAATTAACAACAAACTTATTCTTACAGTGCTGGACAAATTTTCAAAATTCGCAGCTGGATATACAGTTCCGTCTAGAAACAGTATCAATATATTAAAAGCATTCAAAAGCTATATCAGCCTACACGGCATCCCTTCCAAAATTGTAGTCGACCAGGGCTCAGAATTTGCATCTAATTTATTCAAAGATTTCTGCAAACGTTTTGAAATTAATCTCCATATTACTTCTTTCCAACAATCCAGTAGTAATTCCCCAGTTGAGCTGTTACACTCGACGCCCACAGAAATATATAGAATAATTCTCAAAACATTCAAAGAGAACAGAGCAGAAACTGACCACGAAGAAATTTTTTCTGAAACACTTTTCACATATAACAACTCTATCCATTCAGCCACCAAACTTACCCCCTTCGAACTTTTTTATGGACGCCCCTATACCTTCAACAAATCTCTTACATATACAAATGAACATGAATATATAAATAGTTTAACAAAATTCCAGCAAGAATTTTTCCCTAAAGTCAAAGAAAAATTGGAACAGACGGTTAGCAAAAGAATAGATAAATTAAATAAACATAGAAATGAAGCAGAAAGTAGAAATGAAAGTGACGTAATATACAGAAAAGGGTGTAGGAGAAACAAACTCACTCCAAGATTCAATAAACATATAGTTAAAGAAAATAAGAAAGTAACATTAATAACTACAAATGATAAGAAATTTCATAAATCTAGAATTAAGAAAAAACGTAAATATATCTAAATCTAATCACCCCTTTCATTTTACCTTAAGGTTAATATAAATATTGGCCCAAGAATTAGAAATACGCGACCTTACAAAATCAGAGGGAATACTTCCACTTAGACTAGGAAAGGCGAAACTAATAGACTCCTTCTACAACTTCATCCATATCATAGATTTGGAAGAGTACGTAAAAACTACGGGCGAAATCCAAAATGCCCTTCCCAACTTCAAAATTTTCAAGAACCTTCAACCAACCTTAAACATTATAGAATTCAAACTTCAGGAATTAAAATCCAAAATAGATCTTTTACTACCAAAACAAAGACAAAGACTACGAAGAGGACTCATTGACGGACTAGGAAGCACACTAAAACTGATAACTGGAAACATGGACGCTAACGACGCAGAAAAGATCAATAGAGAAATAGAAAATTTAAGGAACACTCAAAACCAATTAATCAATAGCATTTCTTCTAAGTCAACACTTAATTCAGACATGATCCAAAGATTCAAAAACATTACCGATCACATAAACTATCAACAAAACCTCATACAAGAATACATGACAGAGTACAATAACAAAACAATAATCATGGTACGATCAAACGCGGGTACATTTATTCATGCTCAGCACTTAAACCAAATCGATTTCAACATAGACCTCGTAGCTAATCATATTCGAGATATTTCAGAGGCAATAATCCTAGCCAAAGCTAATATCGTCCCAAAAACCATACTGAACCCGAACGAACTTTCCCTCATTCATAAGATACTTAACAATTCCTTAGAGATAAAATCCGATGAGCATCTTTACGAGATACTCGAACTTCAGGCTTATTACAACGGCTCTAAAATTGTGTTTAACATTAGAATTCCCATCTCTTCCCAAGAATCCTTTTTCTTCTTCCACGTCATCCCAATACCTATAAACAAAACGAATCGAATCATTGTACAACCATACTTAGCTGTTAATGATAATGTTATTCAATATTTTGAACATATGTGCTTAAGAGTAGAGAAATTATTCATCTGCAAAGAGTCGATCCATCAAGAAACATTTCAACAATCAACATGCATCGGAAGAATCCTTAAGAACCAATCAAGAACCGAATCAATTGCGCAGCCAGAGGACAACCACATACTCCTAATAAACGTTCCCCGCACTTTCGTCAATTCCATCTGTAATTTCGATCAAACCATTGAAGGCTCAGCGCTTATAACATACCAGAACTGCGAAGTCTACATCAACAACATAGTGTACAGACATCAGCACTATACCTACTGGGACAAAATTCATATCTTTCCTACAAGTTTTGCTAATATCTACGCTAACTTTACAATTGAAAAACTAGATATGCAAAAATTCAATGATTTCAAGTTCCATCAACAGGAAACATTCAAATCTTAGCATGGGACAGTACACTCCGAGATGCATATTTACTTTCAATCATGGTAATCTCAACAGTTGTGCTCACATTGGTATTCGCATGCAGAAATCGTTTCAAAGCTGAATTGGATACTTCGCTCCTGTCCAGTCCATCAAGATTGACAGCACCATCGCTTCAGACTTAGGGGGGGAGGAGTTACAAGAACAACCTGCCACATACAACAACAACACCCATGGCAGATTGCAACGTCAGCAGCCCACACGCCGCAGTCGAAGAAACAAGGTTAACAACAATATGCATATGTCAACAAATCGAATCAGCTTCAATTGTAATTGCACGGGTGATTTCGCAAATTGCTTTATCAGCGTCTGCTGAACTTCCGTTCGAGCAATCACCCTTGCAAGAGTAGGTTTCATATTAAATATTGTTAGAAAGTAAGAGCAGTTGAATTTTGTAAGCCAAGGTGCCTAGAAGGGAACGAATAAAATTTATTTTTTTACCCAACCGAGTTTTCATACCCATTACTCGCGCGCTTATGCAAGTGGAGATGTTTTACAACAACAGCGCCTAGCTCGTATCCTCTGCGATCCTGGATCGCAGGTAAGTTTTATAACAGACCGCTTTGCTAATTGTTTAGGTCTTCGCAGAAGCAAATGTGAAGTAGCTGTAGAGGGTATTGGTGCATTCGCTCATACGCGCACTAGAGGCAGCGCTTCGCTCAGACTTACATCAACGTACAGTGCATTCTCGTTGGACATCAACGCCTTTGTAATTCCATCCATTACGTGGGTCATCGACGTGCAGGTCAACATCACTCAGTGGCAACATTTGTCGAGTCTCGATTTAGCTGACCCGAACTTTGGTACACCTGGTGGGATAGACGTTCTCATCGGATCTGATGTGTGGGGATTGGTTGTCAAAGGCGACATTATTTACGGCAAGTCAGATGGATGGGTGGTTTTTGGTCCAGCTTCAACATCACCTGGATCAGCGCCAGCTATCCGCACTTTCCGTGCTCAAGTGTCTGAGGATGATGTCAACTTGGAGGAGCTCGTCCGCAAATTTTGGAAACTGGAGGAGGTGCCCGAGGATGGCGCTGAAGATGAAGAATGTGAACGGTTCTTTGCAACGACTCACTCTCGAACCAGCGAAGGCCGATACGTCGTCCACATCCCATTTTCCAGTACGGTACCGCAGTTAGGAGACTCGTTTCGGTGTGCAATGCGACAGTTTCACTCACTAGAACGTCGATTGGCTGGGAACGCGGAACTAAAGGAGAAATACACGGCGTTTATGCGTGAATATGCGGACCTTGGACATATGGAATATGTTGGTCAACCTGGCGACCATGCAGGTGGTTACTTTATTCCACACCACGCAGTAACATCGAAGTTCAGAGTTGCGTTCAACGCATCAGCTCGCACCAGTACTTGTATTTCGTTAAACGACACGCAATTGGTTGGCCCTACAATACAAGACTCTTTGCTGAACATTATATTCCGCTTTCGTCGTTTTCTCATCGCTCTCACTGCAGACGTTGAGAAAATGTTCCGCCAGATCCTGGTGGCTCCAGAACATCGGCAATTCCAGCGCATTCTTTGGAGGGACTCGCCGAAAAAGGACTTGGGCGTTTACCAGCTGACTACAGTCACTTATGGGATGGCCTGTAGCCCATTCAATGCAGTGCGAACTCTAAACCAGTGCGCGTACGACAATTGTGGCGAGGTGGTGGATTCGGTTCAGGCTCTGGCAGCGCGGGACTCCATATTAACATCGTTCTATGTCGACGACTTTTTGACAAGTTGCAACTCCGTTCAAGATGCAGTGTTGCTGGCTACCAATGTGGACAAGATTCTTTCGGCTGGCCATTTTAAGCTTCGTAAATGGAATTCGTAATTTCCGACATCACGAATGATACAGCTTTGGTTTCTGAGCACATCATGCACTCCACATCGTCGGTGCTTGGACTAAGATGGGATCCAGCAAGCGACGAATTGTTCTTCTGCGTGGATATCGACCAACCAGGTAGATCCCCTACGAAGAGACGTGTACTCAGCGAGGTGGCACAGCTGTTCGATCCAACCGGACTCCTCGCACCGGTCATCATTACAGGCAAGATTTTTATACAGTCGCTTTGGTCAGCGGGCGTCACTTGGGATGCCCCTCTGCCACCAGAACTACTAGGAACTTGGCTTATGTTCCGCAACGGATTGCAGGCGCTCAACCGATTCCGGGTGCGTAGATGGCTGGGTATGTCCAGCGGGGACGTGACATCAATCCACGGCTTTTGTGATGCCAGTGCACGAGCGTACGCCGCTGTCATCTATCTGAAGACGACTCGTCCAAATGAACCTGCACATATTTCGCTACTGACTGCTCGCACAAATGTAGCTCCGCTCCAGGGCGCTACTATACCTCGACTTGAGCTGTGCGCGGCGCAACTTCTGGCATCAACACTTAAGAACGTTGCACTGGGACTACAGAACGCGGAGTATTATCTTTGGTCGGACTCCAACATCGTACTGTGCTGGCTACGTAAACACCCCACCACACTAAAGCCATACGTAGCAAATAGAGTTCGACAAATACAAGATCTTACATCACCCGATCGATGGTATCATGTTTCGTCGGCACAGAATCCAGCTGATTGCGCCAGTCGCGGCATCGGAGCGGTAGAGTTCTTGAATCATCGTTTGTGGATACATGGACCGACTTGGCTGGCAGAGGACTCATTCACTACAGAAGCTGGCAATAAACTCACGCTAGAAGAAGAACATACTCTGTTGGGCGAAGAGAAGATGTCTTTGCGAATCATGGTCACCACGGTGAACCTGGGCCTCACCACGACAAGGCGAGATGGTCAGGTCATTTCACTCAACGAGCGGTTCAGCTCTATCCAGCGCCTGCTACACACAGTGGCTTTCATCTTACGTTGGTTGCCGAGCCGTCGCTATCTACGTGAGACTTTGGTCAGTGTTGATGAATTAAACAACGCATTGCGGGTCCTTCTGCGCATCGAGCAACATACAGCATTTTCGACTGAGATTCATCAACTACGCAACAAATCAAGTTTGCCGAGTTCTAGCAAATTGTTACCACTTAACCCATACTTGGATGAAGATGGTCTCTTGCGCGTTGATGGTCGTATTGACAAAGCATCGGTACACTACGACTACCTTTTTTCCCGTCATTCTACCGAAAGCTGGTGCCCTAACTTGGCTGCTCATCAAGGATGTTCATGATCGCACCCTCCATGGCGGTATACAGCTTATGCTCCATACGCTCCGCAGACGTTTCTGGATTTTACATGGGCGACAAGCTGTTCGAAGGTATACACACAACTGAGTCATTTGTCGGCGTCACCGCGGAGCTACTCTTACGCAGCAGATGGCTTCGCTGCCTAGGCACAGGGTTGTTGCTGCTCGACCGTTCTCGGCCTCAGGAGTTGATTACTGCGGTCCTTTCACCCTTCGCATTGGAGCGAAGCGATGCCGTGCGACCGTGAAAACGTATATGGCAATCTTCCTATGTATGGTCACGAAGGCCGTACACATGGTGGTGGACGATCTCTCATCGCAGGCCTTTTTGGATGCCTTTACTCGATTCTCTGTACAGCGACAACGGTACAGCTTTTGTGGGTGCCAATCGAATGCTTCAAGAAGATCTGGCAACTTGGACTGGCGAGCAGAACCAACAGGCCCTGGCGAACAATGGTACGAGGTGGCATTTCATAACTCCCAGCGCTTCCCATCAGGGCGGACTGTGGGAGGCTGCGGTTAAGTCTGCAAAGCGACATTTGGTTCGGTTAGTTGGCGGACAACCCCTGTGGTATAGTCAACTGCAAACTTTGGCGGTACGCATCGAGGCGTGCCTTAACTCCCGCCCACTCATATCGCTGCACGATGATCCGGAGGATAAATTCGCCTTAACACCACGAGACTTTCTTATCGGTGCTCCACTCGTCGCAATTCGAGAGCCATGCATCGCCGAGGTACCCCTTAATCGTCTCAAGCACTGGCAATGGCTGCGCCAGATCCATCAACACTTTTGGAATCGTTGGAGTGACGAGTATTTGTCAACGTTGCAGACACAAAGCAAATGGCAGCGGCGCTCAGAGGACATCAGAGTGGGTGATATCGTAATAATCCGGCATGAAAATCTTCCACCAACCCATTGGCGACTGGGCCGAATCACGAACCTTCATCCGGTCAGCGATGGACTAGTTCGCAAAGCAACAGTGAAGACGGCCAATGGAGTTTGTAAGCAGTGCTTAAGCTGTGTCGACTAGTGGAGGCTTTTGAACCTGATGGTCCAACCGGGCAGGATGTTTGAGATTCAATTTTCATTTCCATTTATTAATTTCATTCGAAATATGTAATCTCGTTTAATTTTAATATCGTACAAAATGTAAATACGACCTAAGGTGGGGAATGAGTTGAGAATGAACTATTACATCTTCTCAAATCATTCCCTCAACGTTATGTGTCACTTTCTTCTATATATATATATGGGTCATATTGTTCTAGTTTCTTTCTTTTTCTTGCTTTGGACTTCTCGTGCGTTACGCGATGTGAAGAAAACGGTTAATTTTTTTCTTTTTTGCAATAAATATAATTCTTTCTTTCGGAAAATAAAAATTAAACTCATTTCCGCAACAATACCGAAAAAAAATAAAATTAGATGAGAAAAAAATTAAAGTAAAATAATTTTGTTTAAAAAGTTATTATTATCTTGTGTTTAAAAATGTTATTACGCTATTATGAAATATTAAAAATAAAACACAAAGTTAGAAAAAAAAATTTAATGTAGATATCAGAATAAGAATTAATTGGAAGTTCAAAATAAATTAATTAATATTAAGGGATTATTATTATTACAAAATAATGTTATTATACTTTTATAAAATACTTAAAATAAAATTCCAAATTAAAAAAAAAATTAATGAGAATGCCAGATATTAGAATAAGAATACATTTTATATTCAATAGATATTAGAATAGGAATAAATTGTAAATTCATTCTTTCCGGAAAGGGAGGTGTGGTGGTGATTATGTAGGTATCATATGAACAATGACATTCCGACCGAATAGTCACCGGACTCGTATGGGAATATCAAGCCTTCTGCTGAACAAGCTATTCCATTCGTGTGTTAATAGCCAGCCTACTGCTGAGCAAGCTATTCCGACTTGTCTTGTCATCGGATAACACGCTAGCACGAACATAATTTAGCAAATAGTATTAAGCTAGCGACACGGTTTCATACGAAATATTGTAAGTAGAAAAAAGCAATATCTGAAAAAACCTTCAACCAGTGCGGTAGTGTTTTAATTTGCGGTCCAAACATTACACCCGTCTGCTTCGCTCTTGGAGATTCTGGGTATATAAACTCGTGTCTCAAACTGCTTGGGGACAATGAATCGGGTACCGCTAGTGTGATCGCAGTGGTAGAAAGAAAAAAATAATGGGGTAATTGAATCGAAATCTTATTCGTGTTTTGTTTTACTATTCACATTGTTTTCTTGGTCAAAAATACAGTCCATTTGTTCCTCCTTATTCTATTGTTCACTTTATTTGATATTTGTCACCCTCATTACGATCGTGAGTATTACCTTTGTCACGTTTAGTGATAAAGTGAAATAGAATGAGAGGTTTCGTCAATTTTGCTTTTGTTTTGTTGTTTCCGCATGGTCGTAAATATATACAGTACATTATGCTTATAAGACACTCGCTTATAGAAAAAATTCGTTTATAAGACACACTACTAAGAACACCACGTCCCACTTAATGTGGATCAATGTCAAATATATCGTGCATAAGTAAAACATTTATGAAAAAGAAACAAGGACAGTTTTATATCACCAACCTCTTATATTGGCCGTCAGGTTTGGACTTATAGGGCAAAGTCATATGGACGATCTCTGTCGTGTTACCAGCACAAGAAGACATACTGCCTCCTCGGAGATATCATCGGGCAACGATTGCTGTAGCGAGATAATAGATCAGACAACTCGTGTTTGCTAAGCTGAACATTGGTTCTTTTGTGTCTACCTGGGTTGCATAACCTTAGGTCCTGTCTATACGTATCGGCCAAAGTAAGCGACGGGAGGAGCGAGCCACTAGTACGCGAACTCCGAATACCTGGTGACCTTCGGTTTCAATCTAGCCCTCCCTGGGTATACCGGGCTCTGCCCAGGGTGGCCGTTCTTTCTCAAATACTCGTGGGAACCAAAATTTCACCTACCTAACTAACAAAAATGAGAAATTTTTCTGTTTCTGCTGTTGAGCTGAAAGAAACAATCAATCACGAAGCCACTGGGCATTCGACGGCCAATACATCTAATGATCGAAAAACAACTTCAGCTACCAAGGACGGAGCAACAGGTGTCCTTCATAATCTCGTTAAGAAGATATAGAACGTACTGGATTCCAAAGAGAATATATGTAGTGGTAGTAGTGCCATGTACCAGAGCTAGACGTCTTTTCTCATCGTCAAAGTACATTCGCGAGTTTCTATTTATAGATAAGACTTTAATGCTCTAGAACATGATGTACGTACAAAAGAGGTAATAATTTAATTCGTTATTTCAAAAAGTGACTTCGCTATTTAATCTTAATTAACTATTTTAAATTTTCCGTTTTGCCTTTTCGGTTAAAGATTTTAAACTCTCCCCATAGTCCAACAATGCCTCTCGAAACACGATGCGGTCGCTCTCATCAACAGCAAGAACAATGCACGCCCAAAGTGTGTGACTCGCTCATTGAGCTGAACGAGCAAAACACAGTAAACATTGCTGATAAACTGTGGGTTCGCATTGAGAGCAAACTTGAGAAATGTGCTTAGAAGTTTACTCAAGTGCTTGATGCAAAACGCAGGGCTCTTGAAGATCGCATAAAATCTCAAATAACAGAAACAAAAGAGCTGCTGGAACGAAAACTCAGTCAAAATAGCGGAAAAATGTCCCTGCTGGAGCTTCGTGTTGACGACATGGAGACGGACGAATTATGCTCTGATGCTGTAATCTTCGGAGTACCCAAAACTCCGAACGAAAACCTGGTGACTCTCTTCAGCAACATTTGCTCCACCGTAAAAGTCCCAATCCGTAAGCTGAAGAACATTTTTCGAGCCAAGGCACACCCCTCAAACACCACACAACCGACTGATGCAAACATCATTTTCAAATGAAAGGACAAGCAAGAAAAGCAAAGCCTGATGACAGCGGCAGCCACTTACCGCAAGAGCCAGGTGACCTTGCTGAAACTCTCCAATTTGGGTCTTAACACATCGAAAAGTTTCTACATCAACGAAATGCTCTCTTAACATCGGTCCATACCACCAATGGACAAATTCATGTACGCAAATTACCTGAGCAACCATCAATTCTGATTCGCAATATGAAAGATCTCAACAATGTAGCTGGACTAAGGAATGATGAAAAATATTGAACGTAAACGCACAATATTTACTTTACATTTTTCTTTACATATTCTTTATTTTTGCTACTGTCTGTTTCATTTACCATTTTGTATTCTATGCGCCAAATTCTAATCTAGTGTATTTTCACTCTTCTGTATTTTAAGGTTATTATCTCGGTTCCTTTCTTTTATAATCCCTCTCTCTCTCTCTTTCCAACACGGTGGATAATAATATGTACTCAATCTCTCCGTCTATTATCACCCATAACCATGAATGAGAAAACAAACGTATTAATAAATGTCTTATGTAAAAGTCACGATGATCTACAAATCCAAGAGCCTAGTAAATAACTTCGACGAATTCAAACTAATCTTTGAAAACAGCTTGATGAATATTATATGTGTCTCCGAGACATGCTTCGACTCTGAGGTGATCGATTTTGCTTACTCTCTCAAGGGCTTTAGGCAATATCGTGAAAATTGCTGCCTCAGGTTCGGTGGGGGCGTTGATTTGTACATTCGGAATGGTATAAAATCGAAATACATTGTAAGTTCCAATGGAACACACGCTAGTAAATTTTATTTCGTAGAAATCTTAAGTGGTGAATGTAAGTGTGTTGTTGGTTGTTTGTATATGCCCCCAGATATTGGGCATCCTAATTATGCCTGTGACAGTATTGAAGAGATTTCTTAGCTGACACCAAATATCATTTGTAGTGATTTCAATTTGAATCTTCTTGACATGACACCAAATTCTCCTTTCTGTCGCTCAATCCGTTCTCTAAACCTAACCATCCTAAACACCAATGAACCCACTCATTTTAAACGAAACTGATGGCCGTCATCGCTCGCTGTAATCTTAACTTATGACCAGAGTTTAGTGAAATCGTATAGTGTGCCTATGTTTCTGTACCATTATATTGTGTTTGCTACATTTTACATTCCTGTTGTAAGAAATTGTCCACAGATTGTACAGTATCGTGATTTCCGTGACAATAATGTTAACATTTTTTTTAAATATAATTTTTTTAGAAAGAGAGACTTTCTATTCCGACGATGGATAAGATTTCGATGCAGGGATATGCACAATGAATACAAAACCTGGGGAAAAAACGTTACCCTGCTGATACGGTCGGCTAAGTGTAGCTATTATATAGCAAAGCTTAACCATGACCGGTCGTCAAGGTTTCATTGGAAACATGTGCGAGATATCGGACTACCCAAAATTAACAATCGACCTTATGATGATAGCAGAGATCCGGAGGATTCAATTTTCATTATTTCACCTTTGTCTCTTCCGTTTTCCCATCCAAAGTGTCTTCACCAATGACAAACAACATTAGAGAAGATGGTGTTGTGCTCAACACTGCACCAACATGTGACATAACATATAAGTAGGCCACTAGTGCCAAATCAAGTGTTCCTATTCTCACATGTATTACGTATTCTTACAAGAACATGAATCACAAGCGAATGCAAGAATACAGGTCAAATGTAACAACGCAAAGAGGCATCAAATGACGCAGGTTACGTATTCCACTGAACAAAGGTAAGAATCATATCACGAATACGATATAGTCAATACGGTTAACCGAGGCAAATCGATAACGTCGTTGACCTAGGGCAGGAATTACGATCGGAGGTTACGAGGGAATGCAGAAGGCAGTCTGCAGCTGATCGCAATAGAAAAGTGTTTATTCACTTTTATCCCTCAAACACAACAATGAGTTTGAATATAAAAAAGTGGATACATACTCAGGCGAATCGATAATCAGTCGAACACATTGTGAGACACTATCTTTAAACCCTATGCAATCAGGATTCCGAAAAGGACATAGTTGTGTTACAGCCTGTGATGTGAATAGCTGTTGACGAATATAAGACAACCTTACTGGCTTTACTTGAGTTTCCGAAAGCATTCGACAGTGTTATCCAGGCCAATACTTTGTCACAAACTCTCCTCCCAATTTAACCTCAGTAATCCCACTAGTAAGTTAATTTTCTGATATCTTACTAATCGTATTCAAGCTGTTTTTTATAACTCAAAACAGTCGTGATCTTCCTAAAGTGTTGTCTTATTGTAAATATCATATATACGCAGATGGTGTTCAAATCTACCTAAATTTTCGTCTTAGTATGTTTGAAGATTCAGTTGCAATTTGGATTTAAGCTCAATTGCGATGTGGGCTGAAGAACATGATCTCACGCTCAATCCTGGCAAAACCAAAGTCATTCCATTTTCAAAACATCATCCCTCCCTTTCAAACTTTCCCTCCATAGAACTTAACTCCGTTCCAGTCTAATATGTAACCATTGTTAAATCTTGGTATAATGTGTAATAGGTAACTAAAATGGATTGACCACATAGACATGTCATGTGTAGTATGAGAGGTATATGCGTCTCTTAGAGGTTTGTCAATTAACAAATTTATAATCCCAATCAATGTAAATTTAAAACTTGCCAAAGCACTCATAGTACCTATCTTAACGTACGGCTGTGATTTATTTTCTGACTGTGATCATTATTCTCTGCTAAAATTGATAAAAGCAACTAATGCAACTGCACGTTATGTCGTTAACCTACGAAGATTTGATCATGTCTCGGAAGAACGTCGCACTCTCCTTGGATGTGAAGTCGATGCATTTTCAAATCATAGAACATGCATCCTATTTTTCAAAATCGTTCACAATAAACAGCCTAACTATCTTTATGAAGAAATTACTTTTTGGCGATCGAGTCGTAATATCACGTTGAAATCTTCTGTAGGTGTATGAGCTGTATATTGATTAGAAAAAGCTTCCCTTTGAAAAATTCCGAAAACGAAAAAAAAAAATTAAAAACGCGTGCTTACAATTGGGCATCGCTCAAGGAAGTACCCCATTTTTATTGTCAGGAAATAGACAGAGACAGACATATATTACAAATAAAAGATATTCTGTCTTAAGGCGAAAACGCATTTCATAATTCATGATGTACACCTATGGATCATCAACCTTCACAGGCACGGTCCAAAACCAAGTACCGGGGCATTTCTTCCTTACTGTGGTCACTAGTTATCCACAATCTGCTAACAGATCTCCACAGATCTGATTGTACCACAATAGGGTATGTTGATGACCAGGCTATTATTATAAGGGTTAAGCACGAAGCGACACTAACTAGTGTAATGAAGAATGCACTGTTACAAGTCGTGAAATGGTGTAGCTTTGCAGCAAGACCATTCTAGTGCCTTTGTCAAAGAAGTTGTGTATTAAACTTGAACTCATAATAATTAATAACACCACTCTGGTCCATTCCAGCTTTCAATTATCAATTATCTTGGAGACAAGGACAAACAACTCAACTGGATTTCACACACCAAGTCAGTCGCAGAACATACTACTAGAGCACTGTGGGCCAGTAGACGTCTATACGGCAGGACTCGGGGTCTTTCTCCCAAAATTATACATTCGTTGTACAATGCTGGTAAGATCCATCATCACTAGTGGTGGCCGTCTAGTGGCCAAAAACACACCAACAGTCATCGGCTAACAGATTGCAGAAGATGCAACGAATTGCCTGTGTTGGAATAACAGGTGCCATGCACACGAGCCCCACAGCAGCTCTAGAAGCGATCTTCCCCAGGAAGATCACTGCCAGATTCGGTACTAAGCTGCAGCTAGAGTATAATTACAAACCAGGTAACCTAACCGGTCATTTTAGAATACTCAAAACAATCCCTAATAGAGACATGTTTTGTAAAATGTCGAACACTTGACCCTAGAAGTCTGGTTTGTTACACAGACGGATCAAATATGGATTCTGGGATGGGGCAGGAGTCTTTGGACCGAACACAATGACCAATGGGGTCGAGTCCTACAGTGTTCCAAGCCCTCGAGATCTGCGCCAGACATAATTTCCATAAAGGCATCAAGTGCGCAATAATACAAATATTCTCAGACAGTCAAGCAGCACTAAAGACACTTTCGTCCAATGTAATTTACTCCAAAACAGTCAAGTGCTGCTATGACGCCTTGCAATCCCTTGGCATACACAAAAAAATTAAACTTGGCTGCAACGAATCCGCAGATGAACTCGCGAAATCTGGCTTTGAATCAGCGTTCATCGGTCCTGAACCGTTCTGCAGTATTAGTTGGACAGCAGCTACAACTATGATTAAAGAATGGGAAAACAAACTTCGCCTAGGCCAGTGGACACATGGTCATGGTCTTAGGCAGTCCAATAGATTAATAAGGCCTTATTCATATAATGATATACTCCGTATTAATAAAGATAGCATAAGACTGCTAATAAGCTTTCTTACCGGCCACTGCGGCCTGAAATATAACCTCAACGAAATAAACATGTGTTAAGACACGGTTTGTCGGCTTTGCCTCGAAGATGATGAGACTTCCGAGCACATCATTTGTGAATGTTCGGCAATAACATGGTTAAGGAAATTGATCTTCCATAGGGAGATGGAATTATAAAATTTCACTACAAAAGAAGAATAGAAATTAGAATCTTTCATGATGGAAGTGGTTTTTCTGTTGTCTTAACTCCAACACTTTGATACAATAGATCTACCCTGGTTGCGGTGTCGTTACCTAAACGGCATGGGTTGTACAAGAGAAAAACCTTCTATATTCCATGTAAAGTTGGATGGATATAAGAAAAATTTTTGAGAGAAACATTTTGTAGTACATTTATGCAAACAGAGAAAATGATAATGTCAGTAAACACACCTATTCTTGTTGTGATTTTGGCACAACACCACTGCTCAATCCATCGTGCACAACTGCATTCGGTGCTTCAAAGCCAAGCCGAGATGTATTGAGCAGGTAACGGGTAATGTACCTCCAGAACGTATTCAACCAACCAGACCCTTCATAAACGTAGTAATTGACTTTCTTGGACCACTATACATCCATTATATAGTTCGAGGCAAGCAACCTACAAGGTCCTATGTGGCAGTGTTCGTGTGCTTCGCAACAAAGGTCATACATGTGGAGTTAGTTTCTGACTTGACTACTCAAGCTACACTTTCGTGGGAGCTCTGAAGAGACTTACTGCCCGACGAGGTTATCCAATATTTCAAATTTCTCTGTACTCTTCGCTTTTTTCAAAGGAAGGCGAGCATACCATTAATACACATTGTGCTGATAAGAGAATTGAAGGGAAAACAATACCGGCACGATCACCTCATTTTGGAGGCTTATGGGAGGCCGCCGACTAGGGTGGTAGACATAAGAACATCAGCATTGGAATTAAAAAGGTCGATCTGTCAAAATCTGTCCCTTACCTACAGACGTACAATCAAGTGTAGAAGCTGTAGAAACTGCCGTACAGCATCCTTTAAAGGAAAGATTCCTGCCGATTACATCTTCACCTATAAAGACTATATCAAGCAACAACAACGCTCAAAAACATAAAATCGCTGAAGACTCATCCCAACAAAGGCGGAAAATTGGAATCAGTCCGCTTTCATATTTACTGATAAGCATACTAGTAATCGGTACAACATTTGGATCAACGGAGGCTCACAGCCCTGTAGAAGTTAAGAAATTCATTGACAATCCAGGAATGTACTTCGAATGTTTAGGAAAACTAAGCTTAAACAGTAACGAATGGAATCTGTGCATATATTTTAACATGACATCATATTGGGAAGAATAAAATTGCTTAAAAGAAGGCGTTAAATGCTACAGAGTAAATGCGACAACATTAAAACATCAGCCAAACAACTTCTGTGACGCTTACGCACAATAACAATCTCAATAAAATACTACAACATAGAAAAGATCACCCTTTGGCTTCATGGGAACTGTGGCGAACAAGCTATTTGGTGATCCTTGATCAGGAATACCTACAAAACATTGAGCATAACATCCACCGAGCAACCCAAAATCAAGAACATCTGTTGCAGTTAAACAAAACCAAACGTCAATCATAGAATCCACAGTCAACGTCCTCGATAAATCCGATAAGTTCTATAAAGAATCAGTTTCTCATTATAAATCATCAATTAATACAAATCCATCACAATATCACGAACATGAGTCAAATGTATACAGAAGCCTACAATTATGTGGCTATTTATGTATCCCAACTTATGGATCTTATGGTTTCCAACAAACTCAGACAGCAATTATGGATGCAATCACAAACATCCACCAAGGAAAAATTAGCCCGTTGCTTCTTTAACCAAAACAATTGCTGAAGGAACTCAACATTATTCACAAATCATTACCAGCCCTCCTAAATATCCCTGATTATAATGAATATAATTTACCAAAATTAAACGAATTTTTAATGATCAAGGACCGAGTAACTCCGTCCAACATAACCTTCCATGTCAAGTTACCACTGCTAAGCCGTCAAAAGTTCCAAATCTACAAAGTCATACATTTCCCAGTTAAACAAGAGGATTCTTTTGTGTTCATCCAGCCCTCAACAGCATTCACAGCAATAACACCTTTTCGGGACCAATATTTTGCTATATTAGAAGAATAATTTCAGAGATGCATAGAGCACGCCCATCGAGAGTTCGTGTCATCACAGAATCCAAGATGTCCCTGGTGCCAGCAATTTACTTAAGTCGGTTCCTAATTGCGCAACCAACCGCAGCAGTTTCAAAGTCATTACCAGAAAACTTTATCATTAGAGGCAATGAAAAATCATTTGAAAAGGAATTCTGGACTTAAAGGCTCAACAAACGCTTCCTGACAACTCACACATCATGATGTACACCAGTATTCAATAGGATATCTATCGCTGTCAACGCTACTGATACGATATTGATACTTGCACTGGTTATAATCATCCGGAGATGTAAACAGCCCAAACCTCAGCCATCTAGCGAGGAAGAGTTTGAGCTCGATGAGCTCAAGGTCGGGGAGGATGTTAAGAATAAGAACAATAAAGCTATATTTATGTATATAATATAGATATATAAAGAACCATATTCCGAACTGTCCTCACACATTCGCATTTTCATAGCTTATCATTTATTTCCCACAATCCATTCTACACACTCATCACCTTTTGCACATTGTGTTCCGTCGCCGCCGTATCAATTCCTCCAGCCAAAAACTGGACTCGTATTTCCGCGGAGAATTTTGGAGAGGAAAAAAAATTGATACAATTACACAATAAACTTCCGCACAATTTTTTGACCTACTATTTGTATATAAACTGCATAAATATTTGAATATAGTCTCTTGTTCAATATTATTCAGTGTGAAGTCATTGCAGATCAAAAGAGATCTGTTCAAACTACATTATTGTTACTAACTACATTATTGTTATTATGTGGTGCAGCTAAGCTTGCAATTGAAGCAAAAGCTGTAATTTATAGCTACGCTAAATTAAAGACTACATTGTTCGCTGAAGTCCAAGAATATCGCCCAAGTACCAACATTCACCATATGCATGAGTCTCGTAAGAAACGTTCAACAGATAGGTTGTTGTAGTACTTTTACACTATGCAACAAATTGCCAATAGGGCAACCATTGACGATCAGTCATTGATAGCGTACGTAGTGGAGGGTATACCAAGCGATGTAATGAGTAAGACAGTTCTGTATATAATGAGCTGAAAAAAAACTTTGCTGTTTACCAGAACCTGCAACACGCAGTGGGAAGTAATTCTAAATCGAAGCCAGCTCAAAGGTAATCAAAATCCTCCTATAAGACATAATCGAAGAAAGTGTGCCAATTCTGGATATCTTTCACACATAGCTCATGAATGCACAGAAAGAATGCATTTGGACATATATCAGCAAATTGTCCACGAAGGAATAACGGTCAGGGTCCAAGCTCCGGTGGAAGGGCTACCGTCAACCGCACAACGGCACCGCACTCACCGTAGCTCAACAATATTTGTAAATATTGGCGGAAGGATTTATAACGCATTGATTGACACCGGAAGCGAAGTAACTATCATAAAAGAGTCGATCAAAAGGGAAATCGGATTGGGCGATTACGATCCGCAAGTAGTTTCATTGGCAGGATTTGGTGCGAATGAACGTCGTAAGCCACTATGCCCTTTGATGGAGATTCGACGAGAGACGTATTGATTCGCTTCCAGGTGGTTTCGGACATTTGGCTGTCTGACGACAATCTTGGGCAAGAATTTTTTAGAAAATGTTTCTCTTTGATAGAAAATGGGGTAGTCAAGATATACAGACCGATAGAGAGTAAATCTTCCAAAAATATCATAGACGACATCGTGTTAGTAAATATAGTCGAGAACATCACGCTTGATTTGGTTGAAGATGATGTTATAAAAATAAGCTGATAGAATATTATTAGGCTGATAGGAAATTAAACCCCGAATAATGTGAAGAAATCTTACATTGAGATGAGTATTGTGCTGGAGGATAAGCGTCCAATTTTCCAAAAGGCAAGAAGATTAGCACCATCGGAAAAGAAAGCTGTCAATAAGCAAATCGATGAGTGGATAGATGATGGTATCATACAGCCCAGTCAATCTGATTTCGTAAGCCCTACAGTCATAGTGAAGAAGAAAGATGGCAGCAATAGGATCTGTGTTGACTATCGTAAGCTTAATGCCAAGGTCATCATGGAAAGATACCCTCTACCAGTAACTGAGGAAGTTTTGGAGAACCTGTACTCTGCTAAAGTATTCACAACTTTGGATCTGAAAAATGGATTTTTCATGTTGACATCGCCGAGACTAGCCGCAAGTTCACATCTTTTGTAATGCCGGATGAATAGTAAGAGTTTTTAAAAGTACCGTTCGGTCTGTGCAGCGCACCATCTGTTTTTCAAAGATTTATACACACCGTTTTTCGGGACCTGATACGGACTTTATGTTGGTTTACCTTGATGATGTCGTCATCCCAAGAAGTGAGGAAGAAAATTTAGAGAAGCTTAAAATCTTTACGAAGGCAGCTGACGAGAGTGTCTTCATAATTAAATGGGAAAAACTGAGAATTTCTTAGTAATTCCATCGAGTTTTTGGGTCATATTGTTGAGGCTGGTAGCATAAAACTATCTACTGAAAAGGTGTGGGCTGTCAATGAATTTCCGAGACCTTCCATATAAAGGAAGTACAACGCTTTTCAGGTTTAATTGGATTTTTTTGGAAGTTTGTGCCTAATTACGCAACCCACGCAAAGTCTTTGTGCGATTTGATAAGGAAGCACCGATCAGATTGCAGCAGATAAACTACAGGTGTTTGACTGCGTTGTACTTCATCTTCATCGGGCAGGGATGTCAATGCGCCATGTTGATGTACTTAGCGGATTCCCAGTGGTTCGCCGTATTGAAGATGACATGCAGAGTGTATGAAGGGCAAGGGGGCCGACGAGTATTGGCAGTTAGTAATGAACGCGGTTAAAGACGAAGTTTATAAGGATTTCGAGATGCGTATTCTCAATGAATTCGTTGAAGGATGTCACTTAACAGTGGTCCGAAGGGGCTGCAAAAATAATGACTGCTTTGTTCAATTTACCTATTTATTGAAATTACCATCGATGAATTTATTAATTTTTCCCAATAAATCTTTTTTTTCACTACGCAGAAATAAAATACGGGTGTTTTAAATTGAAGAGAAACATTTTCCTTTCCCTCTATCATCCTACATGTATACAGTACATTACGCTTATAAGAAACTCCAAAACACACCATACAATTCTTACTTTTAACCGAGTTTTTCTTATATCCGGATAAAGAATATAGGTTAAAAGGTTCTTTTACGAAAAACAAGGATATAAGAAAAAATACTTTGTTTAAATAAACACTTATGTAAGAAAAATCATTCATATACGAAAAGAAAAGTCAGTAACTATGGGTGAAGAAGTTGGGGATTTCTAATCAACTACAAATTGTTGCAGTTCAGCGCATCTTGTAACAAAATCGAACTTTTGGTTTCGCTTTTTTCAATCATCTTCTCCAATTATATATTTATGAATTTTTTGAAATTTAAGTACTTACACTAAATTTCCGTAACGTATTCTCCTGGACCCGGAAAGCTTCTTTTTCTTTTGGATCTTCATCGGTTGTAGAATCATCTCCACTTTCGAAATTGGGCCAAGTTTTCATATAGTCAGCAGATGATGACGTGAGATTTGTTTCCTCATGATCGCAGATTTTCTGGACCTCGTACCGATCATTCCTCTTAATCTGTAGTAGTTAGGAGGTGCTGGATCTTGCGATTTTCACAAAACTGCCGAAAAGCATTAGAAGTGAATGCCGTTCCCTTATCAGAGACAACACGGAACGGGCACCAGTTGACTTCCCAGGGTACAAGCAAACAAATTTAGAGAAAGCATAGACGACAAAGTAAAGATGCTTACACTTTTTCTTTACCCTTATCGAGAGGATTGGGAAATCCTTCCTGTTTTCCTTGCCATTTTGTATCGAGGATATATGCAATGCAGTTTGAGATAACGGATTCAGCTTTCTCCAGCATTTTCGGAATAAAATAGTCCTCCTTAGCAATAGCTTCCACTTACAATGCACTAAAATGTCCTTGCTAGTGAATGCTTCGCAGTAATTATTTTTGCAGCCTCTTCGGACCACTGTTAAGTGACATCCTTCAACGAATTCATTGGGAATACGCATCTCGAAATCCTTATACACTTCGTCTTTAACCGCATTCATTACTAACTGGCAATACTCGTCGGCCCCCTTGCCCTTCATACACTCTGCATGTCATCTTCAATACGGCGACCCACTGGGAATCTGCTAAGTACATCAACATGGCGCATTGATGTCCCTGCCCGATGAAGTACAACGCAGTCAAACACCTGTAGTTTATTTTTATTAAAGCCCATCTCGCGGACACGACTTATCTGCTGCAATCTGATCGGTGCTTCCTTATCAAATCGCACAAAGACTTTGCGTGGGTTGCGTAATTAGGCACAAACTTCCAAAAAAATCCAATTAAACCTGAAAAGCGTTGTACTTCCTTTATATGGAAGGTCTCGGAAATTCATTGACAGCCCACACCTTTTCAGTAGATAGTTTTATGCTACCAGCCTCAACAATATGACCCAAAAACTCGATGGAATTACTAAGAAATTCTCAGTTTTTCCCATTTAATTATGAAGACACTCTCGTCAGCTGCCTTCGTAAAGATTTTAAGCTTCTCTAAATTTTCTTCCTCACTTCTTGGGATGACGACATCATCAAGGTAAACCAACATAAAGTCCGTATCAGGTCCCGAAAAACGGTGTGTATAAATCTTTGAAAAACAGATGGTGCGCTGCACAGACCGAACGGTACTTTTAAAAACTCTTACTATTCATCCGGCATTACAAAAGATGTGAACTTGCGGCTAGTCTCGGCGATGTCAACATGAAAAATCCATTTTTCAGATCCAAAGTTGTGAATACTTTAGCAGAGTACAGGTTCTCCAAAACTTCCTCAGTTACTGGTAGAGAGTATCTTTTCCATTAAGCTTACGATAGTCAACACAGATCCTATTGCTGCCATCTTTCTTCTTCACTATGACTGTAGGGCTTACGAAATCAGATTGACTGGGCTGTATGATACCATCATCTATCCACTCATCGATTTGCTTATTGACAGCTTCCTTTTCCGATGGTGCTAATCTTCTTGCCTTTTGGAAAATTGGACGCTTATCCTCCAGCACAATACTCATCTCAATGTAAGATTTCTTCACATTATTCGGGGTTTAATTTCCTATCATAATAATAATATTGTATCAGCTTATTTTTATAACATCATCTTCAACCAAATCAAGCGTGGTGTTCTCGACTATATTTACTAACACGATGTCGTCTATGATATTTTTGGAAGATTTACTCTCTATCGGTCTGTATATCTTGACTACCCCATTTTCTATCAAAGAGAAACATTTTCTAAAAAATTCTTGCCCAAGATTGTCGTCAGACAGCCAAATGTCCGAAGCCACCTGGAAGCGAATCAATACGTCTCTCGTCGAATCTCCATCAAAGGGCATAGTGGCTTACGACGTTCATTCGCACCAAATCCTGCCAATGAAACTACTTGCGGATCGTAATCGCCCAATCCGATTTCCCTTTTGATCGACTCTTTTATGATAGTTACTTCGCTTCCGGTGTCAATCAATGCGTTATAAATCCTTCCGCCAATATTTACAAATATTGTTGAGCTACGGTGAGTGCGGTGCCGTTGTGCGGTTGACGGTAGCCCTTCCACCGGAGCTTGGACCCTGACCGTTATTCCTTCGTGGACAATTTGCTGATATATGTCCAAATGCATTCTTTCTGTGCATTCATGAGCTATGTGTGAAAGATATCCAGAATTGGCACACTTTCTTCGATTATGTCTTATAGGAGGATTTTGATTACCTTTGAGCTGGCTTCGATTTAGAATTACTTCCCACTGCGTGTTGCAGGTTCTGGTAAACAGCAAAGTTCTTTTTCAGCTCATTATATACAGAACTGTCTGACTCATTACATCGCTTGGTATACCCTCCACTACGTACGCTATCAATGACTGATCGTCAATGGCTGCCCTATTGGCAATTTGTTGCATAGTGTAAAAGTACTACAACAACCTATCTGTTGAACGTTTCTTACGAGACTCATGCATATGGTGAATGTTGGTACTTGGGCGATATTCTTGGACTTCAGCGAACAATGTAGTCTTTAATTTAGCGTAGCTATAAATTACAGCTTTTGCTTCAATTGCAAGCTTAGCTGCACCACATAATAACAATAATGTAGTTAGTAACAATAATGTAGTTTGAACAGATCTCTTTTGATCTGCAATGACTTCACACTGAATAATATTGAACAAGAGACTATATTCAAATATTTATGCAGTTTATATACAAAAAGTAGGTCAAAAAATTGTGCGGAAGTTTATTGTGTAATTGTATCAATTTTTTTTCCTCTCCAAAATTCTCCGCGGAAATACGAGTCCAGTTTTTGGCTGGAGGAATTGATACGGCGGCGACGGAACACACTGTGCAAAAGGTGATGAGTGTGTAGAATGGATTGTGGGAAATAAATGATAAGCTATGAAAATGCGAATGTGTGAGGACAGTTCGGAATATGGTTCTTTATATATCTATATTATATACATAAATATAGCTTTATTGTTCTTATTCTTAACATCCTCCCCGACCTTGAGCTCATCGAGCTCAAACTCTTCTTCGCTAGATGGCTGAGGTTTGGGCTGTTTACATCTCCGGATGATTATAACCAGTGCAAGTATCAATATCGTATCAGTAGCGTTGACAGCGATAGATATCCTATTGAATACTGGTGTACATCATGATGTGTGAGTTGTCAGGAAGCGTTTGTTGAGCCTTTAAGTCCAGAATTCCTTTTCAAATGATTTTTCATTGCCTCTAATGATAAAGTTTTCTGGTAATGACTTTGAAACTGCTGCGGTTGGTTGCGCAATTAGGAACCGACTTAAGTAAATTGCTGGCACCAGGGATATCTTGGATTCTGTGATGACACGAACTCTCGATGGGCGTGCTCTATGCATCTCTGAAATTATTCTTCTAATATAGCAAAATATTGGTCCCGAAAAGGTGTTATTGCTGTGAATGCTGTTGAGGGCTGGATGAACACAAAAGAATACTCTTGTTTAACTGGGAAATGTATGACTTTGTAGATTTGGAACTTTTGACGGCTTAGCAGTGGTAACTTGACATGGAAGGTTATGTTGGACGGAGTTACTCGGTCCTTGATCATTAAAAATTCGTTTAATTTTGGTAAATTATATTCATTATAATGAGGGATATTTAGGAGGGCTGGTAATGATTTGTGAATAATGTTGAGTTCCTTCAGCAATTGTTTTGGTTAAAGAAGCAACGGGCTAATTTTTCCTTGGTGGATGTTTGTGATTGCATCCATAATTGCTGTCTGAGTTTGTTGGAAACCATAAGATCCATAAGTTGGGATACATAAATAGCCACATAATTGTAGGCTTCTGTATACATTTGACTCATGTTCGTGATATTGTGATGGATTTGTATTAATTGATGATTTATAAGGAGAAACTGATTCTTTATAGAACTTATCGGATTTATCGAGGACGTTGACTGTGGATTCTATGATTGACGTTTGGTTTTGTTTAACTGCAACAGATGTTCTTGATTTTGGGTTGCTCGGTGGATGTTATGCTCAATGTTTTGTAGGTATTCCTGATCAAGGATCACCAAATAGCTTGTTCGCCACAGTTCCCATGAAGCCAAAGGGTGATCTTTTCTATGTTGTAGTATTTTATTGAGATTGTTATTGTGCGTAAGCGTCACAGAAGTTGTTTGGCTGATGTTTTAATGTTGTCGCATTTACTCTGTAGCATTTAACGCCTTCTTTTAAGCAATTTTATTCTTCCCAATATGATGTCATGTTAAAATATATGCACAGATTCCATTCGTTACTGTTTAAGCTTAGTTTTCCTAAACATTCGAAGTACATTCCTGGATTGTCAATGAATTTCTTAACTTCTACAGGGCTGTGAGCCTCCGTTGATCCAAATGTTGTACCGATTACTAGTATGCTTATCAGTAAATATGAAAGCGGACTGATTCCAATTTTCCGCCTTTGTTGGGATGAGTCTTCAGCGATTTTATGTTTTTGAGCGTTGTTGTTGCTTGATATAGTCTTTATAGGTGAAGATGTAATCGGCAGGAATCTTTCCTTTAAAGGATGCTGTACGGCAGTTTCTACAGCTTCTACACTTGATTGTACGTCTGTAGGTAAGGGACAGATTTTGACAGATCGACCTTTTTATTTCCAATGCTGATGCTCTTATGTCTACCACCCTTGTCGGCGGCCTCCCATAAGCCTCCAAAATGAGGTGATCGTGGCGGTATTCTCTTATCAGCACAATGTGTATTAATGATATGCTCGCCTTCCTTTGAAAAAAAGCGAAGAGTACACCTCGTTCAATTCATTTCGTGCTCCTATGAAGTTAGTGGCGTCGTCAGAGAAAATCTTTACTGGATATCCTCGTCGGGCAGTAAATCTCTTGAGAGCTCCCACGAAAGTGTAGCTTGAGTAGTCAAGTCAGTTCAAGTCGATTTCTACGTTTATGAAGGGTCTGCTTGGTTGAACACGTTCTGGAGGTACCTGCTAAATATTTCTCGGCTTGGCTTTGAAGCAGCGAATGCAGTTTTGCACGATGGATTGAGCCAGTGTTTCCCTAGAAGAATCCAATATGTTTGTCGGGCTTTGACAAGTAAGGCTAAGTCCTGCATTCAAATTCTCTTCATACAAGGATGTCATTATTAGCTTTGTAAACTCGTGTGCGTAAGGAAGTACTAGTTGATGCTTAGCTTCATATGGAAGGTGAGATGCGTCTAATCTGCCACCAAAGCGAAATAAGCCCCCATCGTCAATAAATGGAGACAAAGAGCCTAAGCGACTTTTATCCGACACTAGTTTTGTTGTTTTTAATGAACGAAGTTCTTCGGAAAAGCTTCTGTCCTTAATGTACTTGACTATAGTTAGTTTTGCTGTTTTCTTGTACTGATGGTATGGAACTAAGCAATCTGTAATTTCTGGCTGTCTTTAGGTTACTTATAAGCCGGATAGCGTATGTAGAGTGCAAAATGAGTTGCGATGATTTATTCTGTCCAGAAAATTATTGCTGGTTTTGATAACTGTTAGTACAGTTTTTTTTATGTTTTCTTTCTTTTCGTTATGTGTTTTCTTTGTTTCATCATCATCTGCTGCTGTTGCTGACTGAGTCAGCCATGATGATCGGCTCCCTTTTAAGAAGGTTGATCCTGTCAACCACGTAGTTTCTTTCAAGAACTGGTCCGGCCACAACCCGCGGGACAAACAATCTGCTCTGATGACAATACGGTCTGTGAATCTGTCCATAAGATCGTTTCGTCGATTGGGGTTGGAATACTGTCTTTAACGATTTTTATGAGTTGGACCATTAGTTTGGCTGCATAAAGCTCAAGGCGAGGAATAGTAAGCTGTTTGATGGGTGCGATTGTGCATTTGGTGATGCTGTTGGCTGGTTTCCACTTCGTTTTGGTGATGAAGTGATCAGAGGATGGAAGCCAGGCTGGACCAATCGTTTTGACGTAACCTTCGTTTTGATCATGTTGGTCGTTTTCTGTTTCTCGATGACCTCATGTACATATGTTTGCTAGAAGTGACTGCGTGTTGGAACACCATTTTCAAGGAGGAAATTGGCCCTCGACTAAGAGACTCCTCAATTCTGCTTGCATCTGTAAGGTTTCTTGCAAATTATTGCTCCCGGTGAGAATATCGTTTACATATATATTTCGTTGAATGATGGTCGATCCAGGGGGGTACACAAGATCTGCAGTTTATGCAAGGTGCTGTAGGCAACTTAACGGAGCCGATTTTGTTCCGTAGGTTACAGTGTTAAGTTGGTAAGTTTTTAACGGTTGATCGGGTGATTTCCTCCAGATGATACTTTGAAAACGTTTACACTTGTGAAATATCAGCTGTAAATACATAGACAAGGGTTCTGAACCTTAACAAAATGGTAAACATGACCTTTTTTAAAACTGGTCCAGGGTATAGCGATTGCGGAAGCATTGAATACCATGCGTAGCCTTTTTGTGCTACTTTCAGGACGTAACACGCAGTGGTGTTGTAAAAAATAATGCGCAGTTTTATTGTCATCAGGATGGTGGTTGTCATGTGATCTGAAGCCAGATATTCCTCCATAAACTCTATGTACTGTTGTTGTATATCTGGATTTTTAAGAAGCCATTTCTCCAAGCTGATAAATCTACGTATAGCCATTTCTTTGGACTCTCCAAGGCTACTTTGGCTGTTTGGAAGGGAAATTTTATAATACAACGTCCGCTAGATGTGCGTTTCCTAAGATAATCCATCCCAATAAGGAATTTTGAAGGGTTGGAACTTTCTTCTTCAGTTTTATTTGTCCAACGGAAATCAGCTCTTGGTATGCTTCTGCCCCAAACATCAAGTCAATCTCTTGGGGGTGATTAAAAACATCATCCGCAAGTATAATGTTTTTCGGAATATTCTAGTTTTAAGTTTCGACGTATACACTTGGCTGTTGGTTCAGCACGAATACATCTGAATTGGTAGTGTATCCTTTGATTCTGGATTGAAGACAGAGATTGACATTTTTCTGCTTTTAAGTGTGTTTTCTCCCATACCAGAAATCTCAACTGGTTCCTGTTTGAATGCCAGCTTTACCTTCTTGGCCAATTTTTCGATAATGAGATTGACCTGTGAGCCTGATTCGAGTAACGCTATTGCTTTTACTGGCTGGTTCTGTAGTCTGTAGCCGACATGCTGGATCTGTTGTCAAATTTTAATTGCGTCTTTGGTTCATAATTCGGGATATGAAATAAGGTGTGTTGAAATTGCTTGCACTTCATGCAATGACCAGACCTGCAATGTGAAGCCCGGTGTCCGTCCCGTATATAGTTGATGCATCTATTCAGCATTTGTATTTTCTTCAGTTTCTCAGTTGTTGTCAGCTGAAGAAATTGTGAGCACTTGTGGAGGGGGTGGTCAGATTGTACTCAAACAGGGCATTTTAAGTCTTCTGATCTCTTCTGAGTACGTTCTGAGGTACGTACCAAACCTTCCGATGCCGCCTCCATCCTGAGCTTCATCCAAACCTGCAATCCGCATATCCCGACGCAAAATTGGAAGATTGCAAGGCTGGAGGAGCCGAAGGGGGATGTCAGAGCGGCTACAATCATCATAAACAAGGAGTCTCTGGCCCCCTTTTAAAATACAACTTTGTAATCCACTACCGATTCAACTGGGTTACGCTAATGGTGTACAAAAAGGATGGGGAGAGGATCCCGCGAAGACGGTGCACCCTGCCCCCACTCTACCTTCCGTTACACAGGCTGGGCCTGAGCAAGCCACAAGGGCTGTGATAAAGGTAGAACAACCGAAGCCCTCTACCTCAACCGCCATCAATAGTCAACGCCGGCCGCTATTACCCCGATGGAGATTGTGACAGAGGGTACCGGTGACACAAGCTCATCGTCCATCCTAGAGAATGGGGACCGGGAGGCCGATAGCATATGTCCTTTCGATCTCGTTCTCGGGTCAAAGCCGCCCAACAGCGAGGAGTCCTCTCTGGAGTTCTCGGATGAGGAGAACACCACGGTGGACGAGAAGGTATCCGCTATGGAGATAGCGGATGGGGACCCCAATAGCAATGCTTCGGGTGAACCAAATTAACCTTCACCACTCCATTGCGTCTTCGGCCGCCCTTACCCTCCGCCTCAGCCAACAGGGGGAGGATGTTGCCCTGGTCCAAGAGCCTTGGGTCAGAAATGATCTGATCTGTGGACTGGGGGCACGAAACTATAACTTATTCTACGTAAGAAACACAGGTAATCCAAGAGCCTGTATTCTTGCGAAGTCTTCACTAAATGCCCATCTTCTCTCCAATGCGTAGGCATGCAACGAACATAGCTGGCTTCGGCAAACTGATCAAGAATGCGGAGAGTTCTAGGACCGCGCTCATCCTAGGGTATGACGCCAACGCACTCCATACCATCTGGAGGAGCACGGACACCAACGAAAGGGATGAGTACCTTTTAGAATTAAATTTCATTCGAAGAAGAAATTTAAGGAAGATCGAAGAGGTCTCTGAGACTTCCCAGCTACGAAAAATATTAGCGTCATCACCCAGAATGCCATCCCTTATTCAAAGGGCTTATGGAACCTGGACTAACTCCAGCCTGGAGAGTCTGAGTCTTCTCATTGACACCCACTTCCCAGGCTGCAGTGATGGGGAGGAATACACCACTCCTCTTGCGACCAGTCCAACCAGTCATCCCCACCGCCAGCTCAGCTCGCTGAGGTTGGCCAAAACACAGTCCTGTGGGCCATCGACTCCCTTAAGCCTTACAAGATGGAAGGACGTGATGGCATTTTTTCCGGCAGAACTGCAAAAAGGTGCAGACCTAATCTCGACTTGGCTGGCTAACATCTTTCAACGATGTTTAGATCTAGGCCACTTACCCGCAACTTGGAGAACGACCACTGTCTTTTTCATACCTAAGACTGGAAAATGCTCACATGTCAACCCAAATGATTTTAGGCCTATTAGCCTATCCTCTTTTCTTCTAAAAGCCCTGGGAAAGCTTATAGATGTATTCATCCGACACTTAGTCACAGACAAACATTCGACCTCTCAGCATGCTAACAATAAGGGGAAATCAGTGGAAACAGCCCTGCACTCACTTGTTGACACTATAGAAAGATCCCTCGATTTCAAGGAATTTACTCCTACTGCCTTTTTCGATATCGACGGAGCCTTTAATAAAATAGAACCTCACGCAATAACCTCAGCACTCAACAGACTTGAAATCGAAAAGCCTATAGTAACTTTCATCCACCGGCTTCTCCATTACCGAACGCTTATCACGGAAGCTTGGTGATACCACGATCAGTAAATCTGTGAACAGAGGAACACCGCAGGGTGGTGTACTGTCCCCTTTACTGTGGAACATAGTGGTTAACGAACTACTTGTGAAACTAGAGGGGTCTAAGTGTAATTGCCTATGCAGATGACTTTGCCATAGCAGTATCTGGGAAATATTTATCCACAATCAGAGGTATTATGCAATCTGCCCTATCCAAGCTAGTGAAATGGTCTAGCGAATGCGGTACAGGTGTTGAACCACAAAAAACGGATCTAGTCCTCTTTACTAGGAAACATAAAATTCCTAACTTTGACCCTCCCACACTATGCAGGACCCACTTGGTGCTAAGCGACAGCGCTAAATTCTTAGGCCTTATACTAGACGTGGACTTGAGCTGGAAGCTAAATATTCGGGAACGTGTCAAGAAGGCCTCAATGGCTCTCTACTGCTGTAAAAGGGCCATTGGGTGCAAATGGGGACTGCAACCCCGAATGGTTCACTTGCTATTTATATCGGTAGTCAGACCAATACTGCTATATGGTGTCGCAATTTGGTGGACTGCACTCGATAAGAGAGTCAACGTCACCCCACTCGCTAGAATGCAGAGGATGCCTTGGCAGACAGACAGGAGCTAGCGCGATGATTAGATTAAGATCGCTGAACAGCTGGAAAGAACTGCAGTCTGGACATTCAACGATCCTACGCAAGTATGCCTCTATACCCATAGACACACACCTCACTCTACCTAAACTCCTCTTCGAGAAGAATTTCTCAACCAGCATACCGCCCAGATCTTACTGGGAGTGTGAACACCAGACGCTGGATGTTCCACTGCGAATCTTCGCAGATGGATCGAAGATGGTTTCTATTCCAAGGATCTATGTTTCCAGCTATCTTTTCAACTACCTTATCACTATAGCGTGTTTCAGGCTTAAACTATAGCGATTAAGGAAGCCCTGTCCTGGCTGGAAAACAATCAAACATCTGTTCCGATAGCCAGGCAGCGATCTCATCTCTGGATTCAGTCACCTTTAAATCCAAGACTTCCCTTAATTGCCGCCTATCTGTTAAGTAGATGGCCAGGTATTTTAGCATCCAACTGATGTGACATTCCAGAGAATTTCAAAGCGGATGAGCTAGCTATAAAGGGCACAAACTCCGTGCTCTTTCCGGGCGGAGACCCACCCTCCATGGCTATCGCTACTATCAATCATCTGATACAGCTTGAAACGCTTGCCCAAACGCGCAGATGGACATCTGGCACAGGATGCCTCATTACCAAACAACTGTGGCCTATGATCGATCCCAAACGATCGCTAAGCTTGATCAGATTAAGCAGGCCCAATCTCAGATCTCTTATTGGCGTTCTAACAGAGCATTGAGCCATCGGAACTCACGCCTCTAGACTAGGCCCCCTCTATAATGATTTCTGTAGCAGCTGCATGGACGAGGATGAGGAAGAAACCATCGTACACTTGCTATGTAATTGCAGTGCACTCTCATCCCGCAGATTCAGACTTCTGGGGGCCCTTTTCGTTGTTAATCTGGCTCAACTGAGCAGCATTCAAATCAACCCTCTTCTTCGCTTTATCAAAAACACAGATTGGTTTGCGGAATATGTATACATATGATATGCCTAAGATCCGCGTGGTAACACAATGGACCTATGTTCGGCCTTAGTGTGTCTGCTGCTTGTATGAGCGGCAGTCAGCCACTTCAACATAACCTAACCTAAGTCTTCTGAGTTGGAAGTCAAAGCGAACCGGGGTGGTTGCTTAGCTAGACATTTTTCTTTTGTTCCCCGTGACTCCAACATCTAGAATCGACCTTCGAGAAACTTAAGCAAGCCACTTAAGATTTGTATTTCACGTGGCTTAGCGAGGGATTGCTCGTATAGTCTGTGGGATTCCTTATCCATTTTAGAGAGAATAAGGTAAATTAGGAGTCGATCCTAGTCCGCTGTCGACACTCCTAAATTGCTGATGCCGAGAAGACACTCCTTTGTGGTATCGTGCAATGGCATGACTGCGCCGAAAGAGTTGCCGGTGATCTTCCCTTGCCCCAGTAGTTTATGGAGCAAAACTTAAAGCAGCAGTCGCTTATTATCATAGCGATGCGTTGACCAGGCGGATTCGTAATTACTTTCCGATACTTGTAAATGCTGGATCACTTTTGTCGCTTCTCCAGACAAATTAGCTTTCAGGTAAAAGATTTTTCCGCCTGGCTTTTAGGATGTTTATGTATGAGCTATATAATCATGAAATTCCTTCCAGTGAAGGTAATTTCCGTCGAAAGTCGGCAGCGTTATCTTGGAAAGCCTCAGATGTTGCTTTGGCTTGTCGTCTTTTGGGGTAGCTAATTGGCCTCCTGCCTTACTATCTAGTCCTTCTTGAAGTTTGATAAGAAGGCACTGACATCGGTCCTCCAGTTAAGAAACCTTCAACCATAATTTCCAAATGAAGCATGGCTATGATCGACCCCTGCTCATTGATGCTGGCAAGTTTATGCTTATCGTAGGCACTCGACCGGCCATCCAGTTGACCAACAACATTCGATAGAAATTTGTAAAGGGAACTGATAGACGCTATCTGCTGCCTTACCAACCTTTGTGAAAGACTAGTTTCTAACGGATCTTCCGCTTGGAATTGACGGATGGCGGCCTTATATTTGCTGTAGACTCCATCCACCTGTTCGTGGTAATCCTTTTTGAATTACGAACTGTCTGGGTTTTCCTTCCTGTAGGGTTGGAGCTGCATATCGCGACTTTCGAACAAACCACATTCGAATTCCAATCGCTCTAGACGAGAGTCCAAATACGATTTTCTCCATTTGCTTGCTCCATCCTTCTTGAAGTTGGTAAATAGCTTGCTGATCTTCTCCGCTGCTTCGGATTGTTCTTTGATTAGAGACTTCATATCTTTAATCTGTCACAACCGGTAGGAAAGCAAGGTGACCTTTGGGGCACTTATGTTCGCAAGAGATTGACTTGCACCTTACCGTTGGTGGGGGAATCAAGATCACATCTGTATGAACCAGTGTCTCAAGCCCTGGCAACGCTTATGCGAAGGGAGTGATTTGACGCTTACCGCTGGTGGGGGAAGCAAGATCACGTCGTAGAAAAATGAACAGATCTCTTCTGATCTGCAATGACTTCACACTGTATGATAGTGAACAAGTGACTTTATTCAAAAATGTATGCGGCTAATATACAAATAGTAGGTCAAGAAAATTAATTGTGGTTCCATTGCCGCATACAAATTTTCCTCTCCAAAATTCTCCGCCGAAATACGAGTCCAGTTTCTGGCTGGAGGAATTGATACGGCGGCGACGGAACACACTGTGCAAAAGGTGATGAGTGTGCAGAATGTTTGTCACTATAAATAGCTAAAATAAAATAAATGTATTAGCACTTCATATGTATTTCATCTTGTGCTTCTCTTATTTCTTTTCTTTTCTTTTCACTGCCACTTTTGCTAATTCTTATCTTTTGATTTTCACTCAAATCCCACAACATTCTCAACGAGGCAATGAAGCAATCCCACTTCTGACACCATGTAGGATGATAGAGGGCAAGGAAAATGTTGTTATTTAATTTCAAACACCCGGATTTGAATTCTTAATAGTAAAAAAATGATTGTTTGGGAAAATTAATAAATTCATCCATGGTAATTATAAAAAATAAGTAAATTGAACAAATCGAGATTCATAGCTTCGCGACCGCAGCCCATAACCGTCTCTGGTCGACCCCTCGCTTAAACCTTCTCGCGGCTGTATTCGACTGAATCTGGAAAGCTTTTTTTTTACTTTTCAATCGTACGATAAACAGGGTGATCCTAACATATGTTGATTCGAATCCAAATCATAAAGTAAGTTAACGTATTTTCGCTCCAACACAAAACTGCAGCTGATTGACGAATATAGACCCACACATTATGGGTCAGCGTGCATTACACTGTCGTTAACAATCGTTAGTAATCACCAATTCATTAATTAGGTCAGAATAAGTTAGCGTAGATGTTAATTGTAAACAGATTGTGAAGTCAGTCTTTAATAAAGATTCATAATAAAAACGCTTAATTGGTGCTCAACGTGGGGCTCAGACTTCGCGGAAATAATAAAGCTACTTAGTGTACTTAGTGAAGTATCAGTGTACCGCGAGAATCTCAATTAAAGAGCCCTCAAGTAGTGACAAAAGAAGATACGTGAAATCAATTGTCTGAGCCCCAGAAATCAAATATGTATTGAAAAAACATAAGAAGTGAAATTAGGATTTAAAGTAAAATAAACCTTAAATAAACATTATAATTTCTAGTTCCCGGGAATTTTTTTAATTTTAAATTAATCTTTTATAAAATAACAGATAAGAAGGTAAGTATTTAAGAAGATAATTATTTCAATTGCATTACATTTTTATTATACTTATTCAAAACATGTTAGTTAATTTTTTAACCAAGTGAAGACTATGTGTCTAAAAAGTCCAATCCCAATAATCTTATTCGTAACCCAATAATAAACGCATCCAATCCCACAAATCATAAAAAGGATTATCCATTCGATAATCAATCCCAATTGAGATCAATTTGAGAGAATTGAGCAGGCACTTAATCAAGACCAACGAGCAAATCTCACGGTATAAAATTCCTGATGTGGTCGTGGACGTGGAGAAAATTTTAAAAATGTATGTAAAAGATCACCGAGATATTAGGAAATAGATAATCGGTCAGGCGGGCCATGTTATTGAATTTTACACACGCCACTAAACTGCAGTTGTATAACCCACCCACCTTGCATTATGTATGAGTATTAGATTATGTTTCTTCTGAAGACCTTAGCGCAACGTGATCAGAAATAAAAAACCTTGAATCTCTGATTTAATTGTACTTAATACTTTATTGAACGTCTGTTCTCGTCTACGGTTTGTATACAAAGAAGAATGAAACATGTATCTTCATAAAGAATAATGCTAATGTATTCGTTAAGTTACATTGGAATGGAACAGATAAGAATGAATGTGAATCAAAGTTATAAGTAAGTGTGTTTAAGTTACAATGGAATAGAATGAATGAGAATCAAAGTAAAGAGTAAGTGTAGTTAAGTTACAATGGAATGGAACAGATAAGAATGAATGTAAATCAAAATAAAAATTCAATGTACATATATAATTCAAAATTGTATGACAAATATTGATGAACGCCAAAAAACGTTCAGTAAAAACTGAACATACCGGCCTCCTTGAACGTACCCAGTATGCTTAACCGTCATCCAACGGGAGTGGGTACAGCTTGTTGACGGTACGTTTGTATGTGCCCAGTTTTGTTTTGACATTTGCCACAGGCACGATACCATCTGAACCTGAATAGGTTTTCACTATTGTGCCTATTACCCATTTTAGGAAAGCATGTTGTCATTTTGCAGCAACACGATTGTGTCTGTGGAAAGCGATGGATGTTTTGATGACCATTGCCATCGATATTGAAGACTCAGAAGTTAATCATGGGATCAACGCTGCCAAAAATGTTGCTGTACTTGATGAAGTCGTCTGAACCGAGTTAAGTGCACTGTGTTCACCTCAATAAGACTGGACTCTACTATGGATGTAAGCGAACGACCAATTAAGAAATGATCTGGAGTCATTTCCAGAGTGGGTAAGTGAGTATTAAATGTGCTGCAACTCGGACTAAGTCTCGGACTAAGTTTTGCCATCTTGACTGTAGAGTCGTACAGGTCGCCAAAGTGGGGCGATTTCGGTGGTATGAATTGTCACCTAATGCGGTCACTGCCTCACCACTTGCGTGCAGCGTGTTTGCGTCTAAAGGCCAGTATTTTGTTCGTACTTTTGGGGAGCTGCATGGAGAGATTTCAAGTGATAAGAGGTGAAAATTAAATCGGTAAGCTTATTGGATTTCTGTAATATTATTTGATGCATTGACTCATAACCAATAGGGGCCTTTGCGAGTTGACCACCAACTATCAGCAGTCCTTCACTACCAATAAATGGATTAAGGCGACGAAGCCGACTTGATTTATTGATTTCACCCGTTTTCTGAAGAGATTTGAACTCGGTGTTGAACTCTATAAGCTGGATGTTCAGAATTATTCCATTCAGGGCGAGATTACTTTTTTCTACCGATGGTGATGTCGATAGTAATGTTGTTCCTTGTACCTTGCGCGCCTTTCGAAGAAAACGATACATGTAGGCAAAAGACGGACTTCTCTTCGGTGATGATCTTGGGATGAGATAATATTTGGCATTGTTGCCAGCATTCGTCTAACTGACTCAGGAAGCTTGGACCTTCAAACCAGCATGATGATAAAATTGTGAATGGTGCGCAGCCTCTCGATAGTAAGTCGGTTGGATTTTGATTTCCTGGAACGTGTCTCCATTGCTTTGGGTTTGAAACTTAATGTATTTTTGACGCGGTTAGCGACGCAAGGCGCCGTAGTGGAAGCACTTACGGCACTTGAAGAACAGGCGAAGTGAGCTGGTCTTAAGGTCAATGAGGATAAAGAAAGTATATGCTGTCGACCAAACAACGATCCTTCACACACCACCAAGGACAAAATATTACAATCGACAGCTACAATTTCGAGGTAGTAAAGGAGTTTATCAACCTCGGGACAAACGTAAGCTATGCGAACGACACCACAATGGAGATCCGATGTAGGACAGCAACCGCTGCTACTTCGGTTTATCAAAACAACTGGACTCAAAACTCCTAACTCAAAGAACTAAAATTATGCTCTACAAAACTCTTATTTTACCAGTCCTGTTGTATGGAAAGCTGGACGAAATACAAAACTGTAGAACTAATTCTTGGCTCCTTCGAAAGAAAAATTCTACGTCGGCTACTTGGTCCCGTCTGCGTGGATGGTGAATGGAGGAGAAGACCCAACCGCGAACTCTACAAGCTGTACCAGGATATGGATGTAGTTCCGACGGCAAAAATACGTTGACTGCACTGGCTCGGCCACATCGATCTCATGCTCCAGCTATTAGGGTCTTTGAATCCAAGCCTTCGATTCAACGTACCCAGAACCGTCCACGATGGAAGGGAGCCTTAGCTCGGGCTCTAACCATCAAGTAATTGGCCTGATAAGTTGGTAAGTAAGTAGTAAGTAAGCGTTGAAACGACAGCGGTGGTCTAAAGACTGAATTTTTGTTATGTACAAATTCTTATTCCTAACTGTCAGCATTTGAGGCTCAATAGCTCTTGCAATATGATCGCAATGACCCACATCGATCGAGCAGCGATTGACTCAGTGCAAAATGAGTAAAAGTAAGGAAGACTGTAATGCGAAGCAATTGAACTTCAAATGCTGACACATCAGAAGTACATCGTCGGTGTGAACGTCCGACGTAACTCGCCTTCCATCAAAGTTAGATTTCTCCTGAATTCTGGTGATTTGTTTACAATTGTTTTGTCTTTCAGTTACAATTGTTTTGTCTTCATAATATACGAATAAATATATTTCTGTGTTTTATTGTTTTTTTTTGTATTTTCTATTTGTTTTTTAATTTTTATTATTTTTTTGTTACAATGGCGGTAACAGAAGCATTCTCGTAGTTTCGAGGTGTTTCATTATTAGTGCTTTCTGTTAAATTGCCTTTCATACTTATCTTAACTTTGTTTTGCTTCTTCAGTAGTAGTATTAATAATTATATTACTCCTAGACACAATATAATTGTCGTACTTGTCATAGTACAGTTAATAGATTTGTGAAATCGTAATTCTTTTATAGATTTCATTGACATTATTCGTTTACTGTGTTTTATCAATAAATATCGAACAATTATTGAAATTAAGCAAATTATTTCCAGAAAGTATAATTTGCCTTTCATCACAAATACGTTTTAATCTCTTCATATTTACATTTTCCAATATCAATACTGTGTTCTCTATTTCTATAATTTGTTCTTATGTATTTTTTGTTAAAATATATTTTCTTTCAAATACGCTTTTTTCACTTAGTTTTAGTTCTTATAAACAAATTTTCCATTTCTGCTTTAATGTCTTTGAAAATATGGTTTGGCTTCGGAGTTATTAATTTTTGCAAAATTGTCAAAATAATATCTTCACTATTTGTAACAGCTACTCTAGTTCTTACCTTTGAAAGCTTCTTAAAATCAATATTATACCTTAAAATTTCATTATTCGTTAATAAGTTTGGATGTAATATCCCGGTTCGAGCTGAAGCAATGTTTTGTTGAATGTTGTCTATCTTTTCTCTGAACCTTTTTACTTTAAGCATATGTTCTATAAAAATACTTCTGTATTGGTAATCTTTTTTGTAACCCTTGAATTTCGTTAATTTTTTTTTAAATCCTTTTTCTATCTGAATCAATTGTCTCTTTTAACTGATAAATGCCTTCATTTTAATTGGAATGTATCTTTATTTGTCTGTTCATATTTGTTATTACGGTTATTTTGATCAACAACAGAAAAATGTTGTTCAATATTGTGTCATCTTCGTCATCCAAAGTTATATATAACCAAAATGCACAACAAGTCCTCGCTTATGTGGAATAATAGAGTATGCTTTACTCTTAATATTATTTATTTCATCTACTTATAAATACTTCCTGTCTACATCAATATCTAAATTTTCTATGTTGGACTAAAATTGTTTAAGTACATCTAATATGTCTTGTATCTTAACTACATGTAAAAGCATATCATACTGTGTCTATTCTTTATTATCAAAATTCTTTATTCAATTTTTAGTTTAAAAAAAAACACGTTTGCAATCGCCAGACTCTCTAACCAAACTCTTCCCAAGACAAAACTCCCGTTGCTTTTCAGCTGTTAGCACTTGTTGTCGCTCGTTAACACTCGTTGTCAGCTGCAAGCGCTCGTTGTCATTTGAAATTCACTGATTCTTGAAGGATAGTTATGAATATTGTCTTATTCGATTGACGTCACATTACTCCCCTCTTAGCATTGAGACTCCGGATCAAGTTGGTGGAATTTTTTCAGCCGGTTGAAGTGAACTATCTTTTCGGTTCGCCCTTTTCGTATACTGTAAACAACATCGGAGATCTGCTGGCCCTTCCCAATCGGACTGAAGTTTCGGACTTCGACCTTTTTGGATTGAGTAGTAAAACTTTTCTTTTTGATTATTGCATATGTTATTCGCTTACAATGGTTGACCTGCAAAGCTAAATGCTTGTCTGCAGGTGGTTGTAAATACATAGATTGTGACTGGTTTTGAAGTGACTTTACATTCTTTAGTCTTAAGTTTACATTAATTCAAGTTTTTGGTTAGATTTCAAACTTATTTCAATGAGATTAATATTTACGAAATAAAAACTCTAAGATACGTAATTAGATTGCAATAAAAATCTTTTGAACTCTTTTTTCCTTTTTTTGAAGTGCCCTCGAAGAACTGTGGCAGCGAATTCACTATTTTGGGGACAGTGCATCGTAGTTGACGGTCTCCATACAAGTTGAAAGCTTCCGGAACTTCAAGCATCCCTTGGGCTCGTCATCTTGTGTTTGACGAGTGACTTATGGGTTGTTGAAATCGTGGGTCACTCATGTGGTGTAGCAGTGTTGTCATCTGGAAGATTGCTTTGACATCTAGAACTTGAAAATTTGAATTTAAAGGTCTAACAATTTTTACAAGACGATGTTGTAGGTTAGATATTTTATCCATGTGAGATTTGTCTGTGTTTCCCCAGGCCAGAATACGTTATCTCATGCGCGACTCTGCTAACGAGTAATATACCTGCCGTAGCACTTCTACGTTTGTGTAACGCTTAGGGTACGTCATTACAAATATGGTGCTCTTAAGTTGAAGGCGCAGGACATTGATGTGCTCACGCCAAAGAAAATTCTCGTCGATCATAACTCCTAAGTATTTTATATTGAATTCGTCTTGCATTATCTCCACAGCTGAATTCAAGTGTTTGTGTTTTACCATGATTGCTATATCGTCGGCATAGGCATAAGCAGTACTTTTTTTCAATAGTCTCAATAATTCGTTTGTGAAAAGAATAAATAAAATGGGACTTAATTTGGAGCCTTGTGGCACACCGTATTCACATTCTTTTTCATTGCTCAATGTGTCAGAAACCTTGACTTGGATTGTTCTATCAGTCAGATAGCTTTTGGGCCAGTTTGAAAAAACTCCTCTCAACCCCACTCTGCTGAGACTTTCCACAAGTTTTTCATGTGTCAGGGTATCGAATGCCTTGCTAAAATCGATAAATAGCACAATTACGTGATGATTTTTGTTTAGTCCTGCATTGACCACATTTGTAAACTCCCCCAGCAGTGATTGTGTACTCTTGCCTTTTTGGAAGCCGTACTGATTCGGGTGTAGCACTTTGTGTTTCGAAATAAAACAAGTAACACGATTAACAAGTACTTCTTCCAGGCATTTTTCAACAGCAATATTGCAATCGGCCTGTAATTTTCTGTTTCATTTTTTACCCCTCCTTTGTAAATTGGGCGAATTATCGACTTCTTCATCAGCTTTGGCACATGACATTGAAACATACTACAATTTATTATTTTGGTGATAACTGGAGTGAGACACATAGCAATCAATTTGAGATCAATTGGTCTAATATTATCTGCTCCAGGACCTCTTTTGCTATTTACTTGACTCAGTATCTTATATACTTCCGGTTCAGTTGCTTCCTCTAAATATATGGTTTGTTGAAGTTGACTGCTAACATGGTTTGATGTATTTATGTCACAGGCATGGATGATGTTTGCGGCTTGATTGGAAAATTGATTTGCGAGTTTCTCCACAATGTCTTTCAGGTCAACAGCAGCATCTGGGAAGTTGCTTATGATAACTTCGTCAATTGAACGCTTCTTTCTGCCAAGAAGATCATTAACGACACCCCATGTTTTTCTTCGGTAATTTTTAGCATTAGTTCGATGTCCTTATTCACTGTGTTCCTATACTTCTTGTACTGGCTTTCATACGTTTTACGCCTCGGGCTATTTTTCCACTTCCAATATAGCTCATCCCGGTTTTTGCACATAGTGATTATTTCGGGTGAAATCCATGGCTTATGTGTGCGGTTTCGTAGGGTTGAGCTTGATTTGCACGCTCCAGTATATATCCTATTCATTTCTCTCACAAAATTATTGAATAGAGCTTCCGCGTGATTTTCTTGAAGCAGGTGTTGCCAGTTGGTTTGCCCTATTAGTTCGTTAACTTTTTGTTGATTGATTACTCTTTTCTCATTTGCACAGGTTGGTTCTTTGTTATTCACACTTTTCGTTGCATATAGTACGGTGTAATGGTCAGACAGGTCGGTTTCTATGACTGCAGAGAATATATCCAGTTTTGTAATGCTTACAAATATATGGTCAATCAACGTCTCGGTGTTATTTGATATATCGACGCGCGTGTGCCGTTTGATGACGCTTGTCAAACCCTTGGACGCCATCATCTCCATATATCTTAAGACCAGTGAGTTATTCTCATCTAAGATGTAAATATTGGCATCTCCTAGCACGATATTTTCTTTGCAGTCTAAGATATTGCCTCTTAGCTCGTCAATTAACCTCGCAATACTTGATTTCGGGGGTCTGTATATTGCATGTACATGCTTTTGTTTCCCGTTGTGAAGCATTTCTACAAGTATACCTTCGTAATTAACTGTATCCGTTGGTATAACTGTGTAGCTTATACAGTTTTTTATAAATATTGCGACACCTCCTCCTTTCATACCATCACGGTTGAAGAATTCATTTCTAAAGCCAAGTCAATATTATAGAAGTATATTGATTTCATTTAACACTAATACGTCAACGTAACATAACACATTTTCTATTTCCGCTATGAAAGCATTCCACGTTATTGTTATAGATGTAATATTAAAACATATACAACAAAAATTCATCTTCTCCAAATAATTTTTATTGATGCCGGTAACGCCATGTATTACCTTGAAGTCTAACTCAGCTTCACTGTATGTGTTTTCCATTTTGATGTTTTTTTTTGCTTTTAATTTCCTGAGCTAGATGCACACATAGACAAAACTTAGTTTGTCATTTTACTTACATCGTTACAAAACCCGATGTGTATTGTTTCACTGTGTTCGTGTTTTTTTGCCGGAAGTCTCCCACTTCCAACTTCGAATTACATTCTCTGGCATTGTTTTTTGCTAGCCAGAAAAGGTGTTTTTCCACCTTTTTTTTCCAACATTATTTATATTTTAAATACAATTTTAGGGAACCAGAGATTTGATTTGATACCTTACTACTAAAATATTTGTATAAATTTTATTAAATATTATGTCACAGATTCATATACATTTTGAAGGAAAAGCCACTAAAAACCTTCATTAAAACAAAATCCGCTGGGGGAAGAGAGAAGCGGTTTCAACACTTGATATCAAAATATATTATTGAGTGAGAAGATACGAAATAAAATAATTTACATGTAGCAATATAAAGGACATAAAAGACAAATAGAAGTAAATAAGTAAACAAATAAATAAATAAATATATAAATAAATAAATAAATAGATAAATAAATAAATAAATAAATAAATAAATAAATAAGGAAATAAATAAATAAATAAATAAATAAATAAATAAATATATAAATAAATAGGTGAATAAATAACTAACTAAATAAATAAATAAATAAGTAAATGATAAATAAAAAAATAAACAAATAATTGAATAAATAAATAACTAAATAAATAAATTAAAAAAAAATAACTATGTTTATTAATAAATAAGGATATATATAAACAAACATAAATAATTTATTTTACACTCATTATGAGACTAAGTTTAAAATCAAGTCGTTGTTGGACAAAGAACAAGAGATGTTATGTTGATGGTTTATTTTTTCAATTCTATCTGAAACCATTTCAATATTAGCCATTTTCCTATGTTGAGAAAAACCAGGGTAGATTCAGGATCATTTTCAGCAATTTGACAGGGGATCCATAGAACATTATTGCTCTTAATATTGCTTTGAAAATTGTTAATTTGTTGGCGTCGCTCAATTTTGAATTTCGGCATATAAATGGGTAGAGAACTCTTGTCGTCAAATTAACTTTTTTTTATTACTGCTTGAACATGAAAATGGAATGTTAGTCTCTTATCCAAGTATATACCAAGATATTTAACATGCGATTTCCACTCAACTTGAGTACCGTTGATTTTAAGGTTATTGCTTGGAAGGAAACAGGCTTTTCTTCTACGAGTGAAAAAGATAGCTTGAGTCTAAGAAGCATTAATGTTTATTTTCCAATCACGACAATATACTTCAACAGCATATAAACCAGATTCCAAATTGGTTTCAATATTGAAACCAATGCCATCGGAAGAATAAATGCAAGTATCGTCAGCAGATTGCCTTATATCTTACAGTTTGTCAATTTGGGGAAATCGGAAGTATGCATGTTAAAGAGGACTGGAGCAAGTACAGATCCTTGTGGAACACCTGCATTAATCAAATAACTGTCTGAAAGACTTTTATTGATGGATACCTTGAAACTACGGGAACACAAGAACGATTGGACAATTTTAACAATATTCAAAGGAAAATTAAATCTTATTAGTTTATGGATAAGACCATTATGCCAAACCTTATCGAATGTTTTTTCTACGTCCAAAATTACCATGCCAGTGCTTTTGCCCTCTAAAAAGTTATTTTTAATGTCTTTTGTGATACGATGCACTTGGTGAGTAGTATTGTGAGATGGCCTAAAACCAAATTGCTCTGGGGGCAAAATTGCATTTTCGTCAACAAAAGACACACTTCTGTTTTTAGTGATTTTTTTCCAAGCCCTTAGTAAGAGAGCTTAGCAGACTAATTGGTCTGTAACTACAAGGTAAATTAGGAGCTTTACAAGGTTTCAAGATTGGGATTACCTTAGCTACTTTCCGATTATTAGGAAAGTAGGCCAATCTTAGACAGCTGTTGAATAGATCCATCAACCTCCCCGAGGTTTTTGAGGAACTGATTTTTGATCCCATCAAAGCGAGATGATTTTCTAGTCTTCAAACTATGTATAATGTCCTTCAATTCATTTAGTTGTACTAACTTAATGTTATTAAACACTGACTGAGAATTAACACTGTGTAGCGATTGATCCACAGAAGATTCAATCTGTGTGATAGAAGGAAAAGGTGTTTTTTTTTTTTTTTTAATTTCATTTTTATTTCATTCCGGGACAACTTACTACTAGACAAAAATGACATAAAAATCTATCTTAATATCTAACTTCATGTTCTTAATTCTATCTTACTGACCATTCGCGGGTACTCTAAAATATTCTAATCTAACTGACTATTTGCCTTTCGGCGTCTAATTTATTAAGTTATTTATTGTTTTTTGTCCTTAGGACATACTTTATTGTTTGATACTTACTGGCCAAGAAAACTAAGAAAAAACTTGGCGCTCTATACACTATTATTTTACCTAACCTAAATCTAAACCTAAACCCTATTACCTATTAAAAAGCCTAAGAGAACTTAATCTAACTTAATCTATGTCCGTAACATTACGGACGTTTACACAAGGGCTTGTATGTTATGTATATGCGGAACATATACAATCCACAAGCCCTTGTGCACCTTTTTTTTTTTTAAAGAGGACTGGAGCAAGTACAGACGAGGGAAAAGCACGAGAAAAAAAAAAAAAAATATATATATATATATATATATATATATATCTATATATATATATATATATATATTTATATATATATATATATATATATATTTATATTATATATATATATATTTTTTTTTTTTTTTTTTTTGACTAAGCTATCTTATAACTAGATAAGTGGGCCGTTATACCAACTAAACGATTTGTATATAGGCAGGAGCCGGCGAAGGCGGAGACTGATTCTGGTGTAACCACCAAAAGAAGTGCCGCTCCTTATCACTCTCTCTCCTATCTCGAGCAGGGATCGCTCTACTGAACCGGAGAAGATCTTCGTGTTCGCGGACGACATCCGGTTCGTAGAGGAGTCGCCTGTCAACTGTTCGGCGCATCGCGTGGTAGATTACAGGACATCCTTCCGTGTCCTGTATCAAGCCGATCGAATCCAAATAGAGGAACCCTTCAGGTGGAACAAAGCCGTTGTGGCGCACCCTCTCATGGTACATATAATTGGGATAGTAAGCCCCGAAGATCAAACTGTGGGTAGAAGTCATACTTCTTGCAATGTGACTTCTTATTAATTTGATGATAAAATTGTCTATCCTTTTCACGTTTGCCCTGTTGTACAGGACCTCGTTAGGATAGTACTTCTTGTACTCAGACTCGGGTGTTCGATACAACCGGAGACAAGTCCTAAGACACCGTCTCTCGAACACCCTCATCTTTTCCATCTGGGAAGGACTCACGTTGAACCACAGAGGACAACCATACACCATGATTGGCCTTATGAGGGCCATGTAGCAGATTACCTTCACCCTGGTATCAAGTTGGCTGCTGTAAAACAGCTTACTTGCCACAGCAAAGGCTTTTCTAGCATTGGTCAGAGCCTTCTCTATATGTTTGTCAAAATACAGAAAATGATCCAACCAAATGCCAAGATATCTTACTACAGTTTTCACGGCTAACGGCTGACCCCGGGGGTCAACTATGCCGAACTTCTTCCAGTTTACGCGCGTATCCCTTGAGGCCATGGCCAGCGGGGTGCGGAAAAGAACAGTTTCACACTTCTGGAAGTTGATAAGCAGCTTCCAGTCATCGCAATATGTCAAAGTGTTGTCAAAGTCACGTTGCAACAAGGTATCAATAACTTCTACCTTAGGACCTGATCTGTACGCCACTAAGTCATCGGCGTACGCGATTAGGTGCGGCATAGACCTTAGCAGATCTGCAGTGAATATAGCAAACAATATTGGGGAGCCAACAGCCCCCTGTTGTAGACCATTATTGATATTAAAGACTGTAGTAGAAGTAACGCCGCCACTTTTTACGACGAACTTTCTACCTGTTATCATATCATATATCATGTATAGCAATGTTTTATGTAAACCAAGTCTGACGAGCTTAAGGAAAAGGCCCTCTAACCAAACGGTGTCGAACGCCTTCTCTAAGTCGATCAGACAGGCACCCGTACAGTGTTTTTTATTTTTATTCCTGCTCCATTGCAATTGTTTTCGATGATTTTTTAATATATGAAATATTGCGTATGGTTTTTGCCTTTTTGATGATGTTTGCTTTAAGTGTGTGGCTTGCAAATGACACTACTATTGTTGTTTTTATTGGTTTTTTTTTTGTTCTGTATATGTCAGTGATATCCGCGGTGCAGATATTGTGACCAAAAATTTTGCCTATTGCTTCGACAATTTCCATTAAGTTTTCATTTTGTGTCGGTGGAATGTTTTTGATTTCAATGTTATTTTTTAATAAGTGTTGTTCGGTTAGTTTCTAATATAAATATTTGTTCATCTTTTTTCTTGTTACTTTCCTTGAGTTCTTTTATTTCGTTGGAGAGTTTCTGTAGTTTGCTTCATTGTTCAATGTCATGCGCTGTTTTATTTCTGCATACTTGCTCGCTACAAATTCACAACTAGAACTTATATACGACATTTCTTTTCTCAATTTTCGCATTTCATTCAGAATTATTTCAGAATTGTTATCTGATGGCGCTGATTTTGGGGTTGGAGCTGCTGTTGCGGATTCTGGTGAACTCGCGCACCTCGTTCGTTTGGTCAGTGGTTGCGTTGCAGTAGTTTCCACTGTTGCCTTGGGCGCGGAGAACGCTGCAAGTTCCCTTCTACAGGCTGGGCATCTCCATTCTTCCTTTCTGGCCATAGCCATTTTCCGGTACGATTTTTCCGAAACGGATGTGCATCCATAATGTATTTTGCGTTCACATCTATAGCACGTCACAATGTCTCTATCAGCGGGGAGGTCGGAGAGGCATTCACCGCATAGATCCATACTGTACATTTATGGATATTAAAGTTAAGAACGTTATAGAGAGAACAGAATTTAACAGAATGTAAAAGGAAACAAACTGTTTTGAATGGGAATGGAAATAAATAAATTCACTGTGTGCACAATGGATTTCAGTTGTTTAATATTGAGAAAAAAAAAGTTCTTATAAGTCACTGTCTTGTATATACTCTGTTTTCTTTTCAAAAAGGAATTTGGTTGAGATACTGTATGCTAAATTGGGATCACAAACTTGAGAGAAGGAGAAACACAACCGATCACTTCAAAGTTTCACCTAGTGTGTGCCCGGGTCAAAGACTTGCTTAGTGCTCCGTAGACCATAAGGATCCTTCATGTGTCGGTTGCTACATTCCAATTTGTATCGCACAAGCTTATTTAATTTTGCCATTCTATCCCGAAGCTTCGGCAAAAAATCGTTGCTATCCACACGGCTTAAGAAGCTCCAACGGCTTAGGAATATAAATATATAAGCAATATAAAAGCAGCCGCTATAATGAGGAACATCGAAACGATCGAGCAAAGATTCCAGAATTATTCGAAAGAGGTGCATGAATACCAGGAAAAAATGCTGCTAGAACAGTGGAGGAACCTAACAGAATTGCACGAAGAGTTCTTGTCGCAAGTATCACAAGAAGACTATAAGGTTCCATTTATGACGCAGAGTCGCTATAAAGAATTAGAGGAAGACACAAAATGGCAAACTAAATCATCGCAGTTGAATAATGGCAAAAATTCACCTTCCGCTCCAGAAGTTCGTCTGCCAAAGTAATCGGGAAACACAGCCTGCACGAAACCACATCAGACAATGGACTCAGGACGGTGGACTTTGTCACGTGACGTAATTTCTCTGTAGCTAGCACGCGGTTCCAGCACCTCAACATCCATAAAGGGACCTGGCTCTCCCCTGATCAATACACGGTCAACCAGATTGATCATGTTGCGATCGACGTCAGACACTCCTCCAGCATTCTTGATGTCCGAACGTTCCGAGAAGCCAACATCGACTTGGACTACTGTCTTGTTGAAGCCATGGAACGTTTGACGTCGGAAAGCTACAATCGCAACGACTGCTAGAATCTTTGCCGATCGAGTCTCCCGGAATTTCTCTCTAAGTTTGTCGCCACCTGCGCAAACAATCGAAGAAGATTGGAAGCGTTGTCAAGAAGCAAACAAAGATGCTGCTGAGACGAAGGGACGAGACAGGTCTTCTCAGGAGAAAGAGCACGAGAAGTGCGCGATCGAGGATGTGGAGAGATGCTACGGCAGGAACGATGTCCGAAAGTTTTACCAGAGGGTGAAAAAGTTATTCAGTGTATTTAAGGTTCGGACAGAAAACTGCCGGGACGAGAATAGACAACTAGTAGTGGAGTCCCAGTCGATACTGAGAATTTGGAAGAACCATTTGGGCAGAGTGCTAAACGGCGATGATGACACCAATACCGCTGTCAGGCAGAATGTGCCACTCAATATGGAAGATCATCGACGAGAATTACGTCCCCCCGAATTAGACGAGGTCAAGATAGCATAGCAAGTTTGAAGTTGCCGGTGCGGACGGACTGTCCGCTGAAATCTTTAAGACAGCTGGAGATGGTCTGGTTGGGCGAATGTACCAGCTCATCTGTTAGATATGGCCGGAGGAAAGCATGGCATGGCCACAAAATGGCAAACTAAATCATCGCAGTTGAATAATGGCAAAAATTCACCTTCCGCTCCAGAAGTTCGTCTGCCAGAGCTGAACATAACAATTTTTAGAGGGAGTTATTTGGAATGCCAATCGTTTTGCCATGTATTTACCACTTTAATTTACAATAATGCTACACTGGGCGTTGCAGAAAAAATGGAGTATTTGAAAACGCACATAGAAGGAGAGCCATTGCAGTTAATCCAGTATTTTACAATTACAACTGCACACTACTTCAACGCCGCAAATCATCTGAAAAAAATATTGGACGCTAACAAGGAAGGTATTGCGGCAATTAATAAACATGGGATACGATACGTCATAATAGGGACCAGAGCTGTAGTGGACTAGGAGAAACAGATGCAGCAACTACACTCAGTCAACTTCTTCATGACATCAAGAGTTGAACCTGATTTTAAAACGGAGGTAGATGCGCTTGTTCTACCAAAACTCACAAAAGCTGAGAGCGGTGATATAATCCTAGACGGGGTGCGAAAGGGCAACAAGGGTTACCCAAAAGCGCAGAGGTCTCACTTAGGGTGGTTCATAACAAGCCGTACATCGCCCCACGAAGAGTACAGCGTTAAGATCACAGGGATGGTCGTGCAAACCTCAATTGAACGGTAGCTTAAGAAATACTGGGAAGTCGAAGCATTTCAAGATCGAAGCTATTTGACCCAGGAAGACAAGGAGTGGGAGAAGATATACAATGAAAAACACTACAGGGATAAAAATGGTAGATACATGGTGAATATAACTTCCAACATGGAATTGATGCAAAGCCAAAAGTTGGCAACTCTAAGAACAGAGCAATAGCCAGGCTAGGCCAACTGGAGCTGAAATTTGGTACGGACAGTAAACTACAAGTTGAATACTCTAAGTTCATGAAAGAGTTCTTAGAGCTTGGACACATGGTTGAAGTAGCGCATGGTACACATGGCACACATTACCATAACATGAATAATGTCTACTACATGCCGCACCACGCAATTCACAAACCAGATTCTGCACCACAAAGCAACGCGTTGTGTTCGACACATCGGCTAGAACCGCTTCAGGTGGCAGCCTTAATCAACTCATGCTGGTGGGTCCAAGAAAATCTGACAACAATCTTAATACGTTGGCGCCGTCATAAACATGTATTCACAGCGGGCATAGAAAAGATGCACCGTCAGATAAAAATTGATAACCATCATCAGGACTACCAACGAATTGTGTGGCGGAACTCGGACAAAGAACCTAGCAAGGAATATAGACGCACTACTGTGACATATGGAACAGCCACAGCACCATATTCAGCAGTCAGAACCCTTCACCAAATGGCAATCAATGAAGAATAAAAATATCCGATTGCAGCAGACCACCTCATGAACGACTTCTACGTTGATGATATGATGTCGGGAAAATGTACGTTAAACGACTGTAGACAAGCCACGACACAATTTACGCAATTTTTGAAGGAAGGTGGACTCAATCTTCGAAAGTGGGCGACGAATAACATCAATTTACGGGACATGAAAGTGAATATTCAAAGACAAGGAGTCATTTAAATTAATAAAGAAGATACAATTGAGGCGCTAGGAATACATTGGAGTCCACCGGCGGACACTATTCAATTTAAGGTGAAAGAAAATCCAACATATCAACAAGTTAACACTTACAATGACTGTATTATAGAACGAGAGTATATTTACAAGATTTTCATCATACAACAAACTGATAAGGCTTTCAAAGCGTTGATATGGCGTCTCATGCAAGCACAAGCGTCTGCACTTAGCCTCTATCAGCGAACTCCTACTCTCACCTCCACGTGGTGAAATCTGAGAGCTGAGTACCTTCGATCGAAGATGGGGTAATCAACCCCCGTGGGACGTCGTTGGCGGCTGCAGACGAGAGAGGGGGGAGAGTGTGCCTGTACCAGGGCTCATCTCTCTGTATGGATGGCGGCGAAGGAGCTGGAAAACTGTCTGGCCGGCGGCATCCGAAACTCCAGTCAGAAGGACCTACCTGGTGCGCAGTCCTTCTAGAACTACTTCGACTTTTTTGGAGCACAGGTCTAGAAGGTTCTTTCAAGCCCGGGTCGGTGGAAGATCCCCAAAGTTTTAGCGAAAACGGCGACGCTCACAGCCTCAGAGAAGTCACCAACACTGGATAAACGCGAATCCTCCGCCCGAGAGTTAAAGTATAGGGCCTGGCCTCCCAGTTGGAGGTTGTGCGCAAGGTTAACTCCCTCACAACGTAAGAATGACATGGTTCAGAGACAACCAACTGCCACGCAATCTAGCAAGTGCGGTGGAATTGGTCGGCAATAAGAGGACGAGAAACTGCGACATCTACTACGGTGATTGCAACAGAGAGAGGCGCTTATTTGTATGTGGATTTGTTGTTCGAGGCAGACTTAGGCAAAAAGTCTTAAGCTTTGTTTGTAAAAGCGAACGCCTCATAAGAATCCACGTCAAGGGTAAATTCGGGAACACAAGCCTGATTTGCGCCCACGCCCCGACAGTGGACAAAGATGACAACAGAAAGGACTTACGATCAGTAGCTTCGACAATAAGATCGTTCTAGGAGATTTAAATGCTGGGTAAGGAGGACAGCTTTGCCAAAGTAATCGGGAAACACAGCCTGCACGAAACCACATCAGACAATGGACTCAGGACGGTGGACTTTGTCACGTGACGTAATTTCTCTGTAGCTAGCACGCGGTTCCAGCACCTCAACATCCATAAAGGGACCTGGCTCTCCCCTGATCAATACACGGTCAACCAGATTGATCATGTTGCGATCGACGTCAGACACTCCTCCAGCATTCTTGATGTCCGAACGTTCCGAGAAGCCAACATCGACTTGGACTACTGTCTTGTTGAAGCCATGGAACGTTTGACGTCGGAAAGCTACAATCGCAACGACTGCTAGAATCTTTGCCGATCGAGTCTCCCGGAATTTCTCTCTAAGTTTGTCGCCACCTGCGCAAACAATCGAAGAAGATTGGAAGCGTTGTCAAGAAGCAAACAAAGATGCTGCTGAGACGAAGGGACGAGACAGGTCTTCTCAGGAGAAAGAGCACGAGAAGTGCGCGATCGAGGATGTGGAGAGATGCTACGGCAGGAACGATGTCCGAAAGTTTTACCAGAGGGTGAAAAAGTTATTCAGTGTATTTAAGGTTCGGACAGAAAACTGCCGGGACGAGAATAGACAACTAGTAGTGGAGTCCCAGTCGATACTGAGAATTTGGAAGAACCATTTGGGCAGAGTGCTAAACGGCGATGATGACACCAATACCGCTGTCAGGCAGAATGTGCCACTCAATATGGAAGATCATCGACGAGAATTACGTCCCCCCGAATTAGACGAGGTCAAGATAGCATAGCAAGTTTGAAGTTGCCGGTGCGGACGGACTGTCCGCTGAAATCTTTAAGACAGCTGGAGATGGTCTGGTTGGGCGAATGTACCAGCTCATCTGTTAGATATGGCCGGAGGAAAGCATGGCCGATGAGTGGAATCTCAGTATTGTTTGCCCGAACCACAAGAAAAGAGACCCCTTTGACTGCGCCAACTATAGAGGGATAAGTCTACTGAACATCGCATACAAGATCTTCTTTGCCTTTGTGTTTACTTGCCTGAAGCCGTTTATAAGTAACCTGATAGGTCCATATCAGTGTGGCTTCAGGCCAGGGAAGTCCACCATCGACCAGATTTTCACATTATGGCATATCCTGGAAAAGACTCAAGAATTTGCCAATCGACACCCACCACCTTCTTGTCAATTGCAAGGCCGCATATGACAGCGTGCATAGGGACGAGCTATACAACGCCATTTCTAGTTTAAACATTCCTGCGAAACTCGTCAGGTTGTGCAGAATGACGATGGAGAATTCTCGCTGCTCCATCAAGGTCGGTAACGAACTCACTTCTTCAACGAACTCACTTCAATGTCGAAAAAGGTCTTGGACAAGACGACGCGCTGTCATGTGACTTCTCTAACATGACGATCTAAGGCACGATCTTCCAGAAGTCCGTACAACTGTTAGCCTACGCGGACGACATTGACGTGAGACAGAGCTTCACAATGGGCAGCTATAACTTCGAGGTAGTCAAGGATTTCGTCTACCTCGGCTCCGCAGTAAACAGTACAAACAACTTCAGTACCGAGATCAAACGCAGACTAACTCTTGCCAACCGCTGTTTCTATGGGCTCAAGAGGCAATTGAGTAGTAGAGCCATCTCTCGAAGGACCAAGCTGACTTTATACAAGACCTTGATCATCCCAGTCCTGCTGTACGGCGCGGGGGCATGGACAATCTCAAAAGTGGATGAGGAAGTCCTTGGTCTCTTCGAGAGAAAAGCTCTGCGTGCGATCTTTGGTCCTGTTTGCGTTGACGGTTTCTGGAGGACAAGATTCAACCACGAACTGTACGGGCTGTACAGCGACATGAGTCTAGTCAGGCGTCTTCGGATCCAACGCCTAAGATGGCTAGGCCATTTAGAGCGTATGAACAACTCAGCTTCGGCCCGAAGAGTCTTTGACTCTGAACCAGTGGGACAACTTAGCCCGCGTTTAAGGTGGCGCACCCAGGTGGCGGAGGACCTCAACCTACTTGGCGCGCGACACTGGAGACAGCTAGCCATTGACCCTGCTAGCTGGTGAGGAATATTGGTTGAGGCCCAGGTCCACCCCGGACTGCAGCGCCATACAAGGAAGAAGAAGACGAACAAACTGATAAGAGTTATAGCGTACTGTAAACGCTTAGTATCAAATTGTAAAAAGAGAGATATATGACGGGGCGTATTAACAACAAGCGAACTGGAAGCCAGTTGTACGCGCGGCCCAAAGAAGGGAGTTTCCCGCAGAATGGGCCTGTCTAAAAAGTGGATGTACAATTAGTAGGATGATTAAGCTGTTATCATTGAATCCCCTGTTAAATAATGACGGGATTATAGTCGTTGGCGGTCGGATGGAGAACGCAAACCTGTCAGAAGCCTGTCAGAAAACCTGTCATAGTAATACCTTTACAAGGTTGCTGGTAGAAAATATACACAAAAAAAACACTACATGGAGGGATACAGCTGATGATGGCAAGCGGATCGTTCGTCAAGTTATCTATGAATGCGTCAGATGTCATCGATTTAAGGCAAGCACCAGAGAGAAAATAATGGGAATGCTACCAATTCCAAGAGTAACACCGTCTAGAGCCTTTACTCATACTGGTGTAGATTAAAATCCTTGTCTAAAGGAAGAGGAAATCGTACTACAAAGGGATACATATCTGTATGTGTATGCTTATCCACTAAGGCTATACATATAGAACTAGTAAGCAACCTTACTACAGAAGCGTTCTTGGCTGCCATCCGAAGATTGACATCAAGAAGACGTAGTTGTTCAGACATGTACTCTGACTGTGGTGTGACATTTATTGGAGCCAACAATAAAACACAAAACCTGATGAGGTTAGCCACAGCACAATGGGGAAATGAAATCTCAAAGAAATTAGCAATTGATGGTATAAAATTGAATTTTATCCCACCTACTGCCCCACATTTTGGTGGGTTATGGGAAGCAGGCTTTAATCTGTTTAATACCACCTCAAAAGAATATTTGTCTCAACTCTCGCCCTCTAACAACAATAACCAACGATGTTGCAGACAACGTGATCCTTCAGGCCATTTCCTGGTTGGATCGGCACTTAGCACATTGCCTGAACCAACAATCAACAACACACGAAGCTACCGCACCCGATGGCCTGGTCGACTATTTGTCACAACTTCAGCAACGCTGAAAGTGGAAGCAGAACGAGACTAACATAAGCGTTGGTAAAATTTTTCTGATAAAGGATAACCGACTCCCTCCAACCAAATGGCTACTTGGAAAGGTTCACCCGGAAACCCATAAAAGGGTTCGCGCTGCCACAGTGTTAAGTAATGGCAGCCATTACAAGACACCTTTTACAAAACTGTGCCCATTACCACGTGATCATGCCACGCGTTCCAGTCCATACAACTACTGTAAGCCTGCCATGCACCACCCGCAAAAATTGGCACAGCAAAAATGGATGTACATACAAGAACGCAAGAATTACCCCCCTTTTTACGGATATGTTTAGTAGCAGCACTCATTACCACCACTACGTCTATTCAAAATATGGACCGAGTCAAAATCAATCAGTTCGACCAAGCCTCGTATTTTTTTTGAAGACGTTGGCAGAGCAATCATGATTGCAAGTTCATGGAAGGCCATTACACTTTTCAACCTGATGAACTATTAGTCCCAATTTTACGCGTGAGGCGTATGGACGAGATTTGTAAGGGAAACATAGCAAATATATCTGACAATTTACCCATACTCTGCGACAATACGTTGATACAATTCTAACAACAGTTGGAACATATTGAGTTCAATAATGGTGTCCTATTGCACGCTAACAACATGCCTATAAGGAACAAGAGATCGCCATTCGACTTCGTTGGAACTGTAGTAAATGAGCTATTTGGAGTGCTCGATCAGCGTTTCGCTCAGGGATACGAAGAAACGATTGGAAAGGTGCAGGATAATGAGAATCGCATATTACAGTTGATGAAAAATCAGAACTATATCGTTGATTCAATCATCAACATTTTCAAGAAGGAACGGACCTCGAACCATATACAGCTTAAGTCTCTAGCTGAGACAGTAAATAAGTTAAAGTAAGGCTACGAACAACACAAGGCTTTCAAGACATTAAGTTCCAGTGCAATAAATGCTATGTTGATGATGGTTGACTATCAAAATACTCAAAACATGCTGCTGGACATTGTACTCTCGACAGATCAGGGAAGGATGCATCCTCTCATCCACAATGTGAAGCAGCTGAAATGAGAATTGATACGTATACATGATAGAGCGAAACCATGAGTCCGTTCTTCAGTTATGTAAGGATCTCCATCCAATGGCAGTCAATGTGTTACTAGTTACATATTTCCAACAGACTATATGCTAATTAGTCTTCAACTGGACCGTTACTATACAATGTCCAAGCAGGATTTTGGTGCTTGCAAGCAAAGGACAGCTGATATGTAATGCCGACGGCGGCCCCAGTCCTAGTGGCCAGGCAGCCTGAGGCCAGCACGGATATGAGCTCCATCTTGCTGGCCATACAAACACACATGGCTCAGATCCAAAAGAGCCTCGCTGAACAAGCTGAGCGTACAGCCCGGCTAGAACAACGGTTCCTTCAACAAAACTCGAGTGGACTTTATCTGCTCGGTGCTGTTTGGCGAACAAACGCAAGAGTCAATATAATGGCTTGGCGCGCGGCTAGCAACCTTAAGATCCTCGCGGTGAATGTAAATTCACTAAGAGGGAAAAATAGAAAACTCATCATCGGCTACCTGTTAAAAAACAACAATCCTGATAATGGTTAGCGAAACCAGGTTCAGGTATAATAATTACATAAAAATTCGGAGAGATCGCACACATCATGGGGGCGGAGTCCCTCTGCTAATTAAGAAAAACATTTCCTATAACATCATGTATAGCAATGAAGCGCGTAGATTTCAGTTGCTAGAGACGTGCATCGCCCGCATATCGCTCTCGGATGGTAAGCGGCTATATGTGATCGCTCTCTATGCACCGGATAGTTCAAATCTCGATCACATTCTCATTCCAGTGCTCAAAACTCTTTTTGCAAGCCTACGACTGGGCTCGGAAGATAACTACTTTATCATAGGTGGAGATTTTAACTCTTGGCATAGAGAGTGCGGATGTAATAGAACCGGGGGAACGCCTCAAATAACTGGTTGACTGAGCATGACGAGTTGAGACCAGAACTGCTTGCAACCGAGATACCATTATTTCCCAGAAGTGGATCTACTGGATCTGGATCTACTATTTATGGACAGACGACTGAACTTACATGATATAGACAGAAGCACACGGAACTGCTTAACCACAATAGAGTACGAAAGTGATCATCGTGCTTGTTCAGCGGTTATCCGAGATCAAAAACCTCGAACAATTAATAAAAATCAATTACAATTTAGCTATAAGATTGCACTGGGGCAATAAAATCCGGGCTCTACGATCCAGCAACCCGGGTATGCTCCCGCAAGTAAATAAAATATCCAGAGGGAGAGATCAAAAAGACATTAAGATCGTTAGACTTCCCAGAACAACTGACAACGAACAACTACTGACATCAATGAATGTTTATCCAGATGAGGCCGTGCTCGACAGCGACTTTTTCTTTTGGTCGAAAATCCCCAGGAGAAGGTTAAAACAATTGGTGCTATTTTCCAGAGAGTGTATAAGGTCAACGAGGTTCGTAGGCCCAACCACGATCTGGAGAAGAGAGCCTGGTTAAACCACTTCTATCTCCGTAACAAGATAAGTCAATGGCGTTCGGAGAATCACCGTTTTACCAGATTCAATGACGACAATATGGGAAACAATATTATATATATTACCCGGAAAGTTGGAAGACAGCTGTGGTGCAACTAATCCCTAAACGGGACAAAGACAAATGCATCCCGTCAAACCTCCGATCGATAAGTCTTCTACTTTGAATCAGCAAGGTCTTCGAAAAGATTGTTATTCGCACCCTGGAAACGTGAGTCGACGACAACAATATTATACCGCACAACCAGTATGGATTTAGGGCGGGGCATGACACCACACATGCCACGTCAAAGCTGGTATCCGAATTCAAATGGAAAAATTTCAATGGAATAAAAAAAGATACACCAGAACCAGTCTCCGCCTTCGCCGCCCCTGCCTATATGATATTAGAAATCGTTTAGTTGGTATAACGGCCCACAGTTGTAAGGTAGATTAGAAAATATTAATAAAAATAAAATAAAAATTAATAAAAATAAAACAAAAAAAATTATAAAAAAAAAGTAATAATAAATAAAAAAAGGTGTGTGGGCGTGTGGATTATATATGTTACGCATATACATAACATACACGCCCTTGTGTACACGCCCGTAGTATAACGAACATATATTAAGTTAAATTACAAAAAAAAGAGAAACAATAGTTTAGACGCCGAAAGGTAAATAGTAAGTTAGATTAGAATATTTTAGAGTACACGCGAAGGGTCAGTAAGATATAGATATTAAGATTTTCATGTCATTTTTGTCTATTATAAGTTGTCCTGAGAATTGAATAAAAATGAAATTAAAAAAAAAAAACAGCTGATATGTACTGGTGCAATTTAGTACATCCGATTTTTACACCCGGCTCCGGTGTACGTGCATGCGAGCTAAGCATTTTTCAGCACAACAAGTTGTTGTCGACAGCTTGTACTACTCAGTCATTCCTGCCGACAGCTTGTACTACTGATTCATACCTGTCAGAACATAATGCATTGAAATGCAACACCCCAACACCAGGATATTTAGTGTGCCCAATAGGGTAAGTCTGGACATCATCTGTGGCCAAGAAACAAGGCAGATCTCTTTGTATGGAAGTGGAACCATCAGTCTACAAGAGACGTGCATGATTCGTCAGCAAGGTATGATCAACGTTGGAAAACAAACCCTATCGAGCCGAGTATCAGCAAACCACGTGAACCAAATTTATCTATAAGACCACAGATACAAGCCACCGAAAGTACCACGACCCGAGGGCTAGATGATTCCGACTTTTGGTGACGTCGATATAGGCCGGCCCCAGGATGTTGTGAGCAATCATAACGAGCGATCATGTTTCATGTGTTCAAAGTCAGTTGCACAAAACGGCGATAAAACGCCGCAAACCCGAAAAACGTTTGAACCTCTTTTTCGCATCTTGGGAGTGGCCTAAAGCTTTTTTTTCATTTGTACATAGTACTTCCAAGTTCGCTAGCAGCTGCACGAAGGTGTTCCCATGAACCACCACGTCATCTAAATAGACCAAGCATCTGCTGTACAGCAAACCGTCGAACACTTTCTCCATTAGCCATTGAAAAGTGGCGAGGGCATTACATAGCCCGAATGGCATCACGTTAAATTCCCACAAGCCCTGTCCGGCACTGAACGCAGTTTTCTCTTTTGATGAGTTGTCCAGCTCAACTTGCCAGTACCCAGACTTCAGGTCCAGTGCTGCGAACCATTTAGCTCCAGCTAACGAGTCCAGTTTTTACTGAGGTTATTAAGTCGCCGGGAGTCAACACAGAAACGTGGTGCACCATCTTTTTTATAATTAAGACCACCGGGGATGACTAAGGACTATTTGATTGGACCACGGGAGACGTCTTCCCGCTTGTTTTATTGGGGTAGCCTCACCCGCGTCGATATGATGTTGGTTGATCGCCTTTCTTCCGAGTTTGTTTGTCGAAAAATCGCCGATTCTTCCCTCTAAATAACAGACATTGGCGCAACGGAGCCAACTATTTGTAATGTGCGCACTTGAAAGTACAGCTTCTTCTCCAGGTCCGGAAATCAATGAATTTGGTTGTTATATCACTTGACTGGTCCGGAGTATCGGGTGGAATGGTTAGCTGATTTAGGTTAACATAAGATTTCTTGACTGAGCGGTATTGTGGTATAGTTGTCGAAAATGTCGAGAATGATATGCGCCAATCGTTGTACCTCAGTAGCATACTCGACCAACTTTTCTCCGTGTCTTTGCATTCTGGATCGAAACAGACCATATGCGTTTCCGGACAGTATTCCAATACCAAAACGACACCGAAGTGCACTCACTAGAGCGGAGTAATCGGCAAGAATAGAGTTTTCCAGTGCATCTATATAGGACAGGGCTGGTCCGCGGAGACTTCCGGCTAAAAATATAGCGGACTCGACGGGGGACCATTTGTTTGCCCGACCGAGCATAGAAAGGTGTATCTCATATTCTTCCCATGATGATTTACCGTCGAACTCCATCAAATGTTTAACAGGACGTCTTGGAGTTGCGTTCGGTGTGCCGGTCATGGATTTTTTGAGACCAGGCGCATCTGTGCCTCCGTCCACGTGCGCAAGAGTAAGTGGCGAACTACATTGCGCTGGACTTTGACTCGTCTTCCGCAAATGCAGTAGCACTTAGTGTTGTGCTCTAAAATAGCTACACGTTTGTTAATGGATCTGGAAAAATCGTCCATGCGGTTTCCTAAATCTCGCACTGCCCGCAAAATTGTGACGATGTCGACGTCGTTCTTTGAGAGTGGGGCACTCATTTTCGCAAGATATGTAAACCCCACACCTGACACCAAGTGTTACAATTCTTTATTATCAAAATTCCTTATCTAATTTTTAGTCTTAAAAAACAACGCGTGTGTAATCGCCAGACTCTCTAACCAAACTCTTCCCAAGACAAAAACTCCCGCCTGCTTTTCAGCTGTCAGCACTTGTGGCCAGTCGTTGCCACTCGTAGCTGTAAGCGCTCGTTGTCATTTGACATTCACTTTTTTATTTAGATAGATATATTTACTTATTCTCATTCTTATGATTTTATGATACAATTCAATTATAATACATACAATAATTCATGTCACTGGCAAAAAATAAAAGAATAAGAAAGTTGGTGACATTCCATATTTTAATTCAAGAAAAATAAAATAGAGTCGCATGCCACTTCAATATGCAATATGCAATATAAATTTAAGTTATGGGTGGGGCGACACTCAAGAGCAACTTCATAAAAAAAAAAATAAAAATTTAAGTACTAAATTAGTTCATAGAAAAAAAACAAAACGCAATCAAAAGTTATTGCTGAAAGATACAGTAACAAATATTAAGAAACAAATATTAAAATTTATACCAGAATATCAGAAATTTTAGATTCTAAAACAGTAAATTTGAAGCCGAAGAGCCACATTTTAACGCGTTTCATAAACGTTCCAGGTATTGATATTGCCCTGATCGACTGTGGAAGTTTATTAAAAAGTCGATGAGATAAAATAGAAAAGCAATAACGATACGCAGGGGTGCGGAATAACATAACATAAGTACAGATAACATGTTACAGAAGTTTCCCCGTAAATTATAATTTGAAATAAGAAGAAAGTTACGGTTACCAGATTTCATGAAAAACTTTGTAACACTTTAATACAATACAAGTGACAAACTGGAAGGATTTTTTGGTTGCAGAACAGAGTAAAGCTTGGAAATCTACCAGGTTTATGACAAATTTTCCTTAAAACATATTTCTGCAATAACAGCAGCGGTTGTATTTTATTTAGGTAAATACCTCCCAAACAAGTAATTCCTTATTGCAGCTTAGAATGGAAAATTCCGTAATAAATTGTCTTTAAAAGCTTTGTTCAGCATACATTACGTAAAAAATAAAAATGTCTAAGCGTGTATCGAAAATACTTTTTCAGTGAGTCTGCGTGATTCGAAAAACTCATTCTTGAATCAAGGGTGAGCCCCAAAGACATAAAGTCGTCAACTATTTCTATTAGAAAACATTTATCACTACAATTTAGACTGATACAAACAGTGGGAGAGGGAGACGTACAATTACAGTTACACAGTTTGTATTTTTCACACTCAGGTGCGTGGAAGTAAACATTGGGCTCTAATTTGTGGACGGAAGACAAGTTAAAAATCATTATTTTAGTTTCGGAGGTTATAACTAAATTATGCGTTGCAAACCAGTGTCTCAATAGATTTAGATCAGAATTGATGTCAGACAGCAGGTCCAAGGGACTGTTAAGGCCATATGAGAAACCGATGTCATCCGCAAATGCAATAGGTGAACCTTTAAATTTGAGATCAAATAACGATTTGATATAGATTAAGAATTGGATTGGACCCAAAACAGAGCCTTGAGGTACACCCAGATTAAAGAACTTAATTTCGCTCCTAACTTCATCTATCTTAACTCTCTGCGACCTATTCTTCAAATATAACCTGAACCAATTTAGGATAAATCCACGGAAACCAGCGTTCTCCAGTTTTTTCAACAAAATATTGTGGTTTACCATATCGAAAGCCTTGTTTATATCAATAAATAAACCAGCCGTAAATTTTTTTCCATCGAGATGTGACATTATTTGAGAACAATTCTTTAAAAGTGCACCTTCCATCGACTTTCCTTTTTGAAAACCAAATCGGACGGGATTAAAGAACTTTGTTTCGGTTAAGAAACTCACTATCCTATTTTTCATTAGTTTTTCAAAAACTTAGCTGAAAGTTGGAAGGAGTGATATGGGTCTATAGTTGCCGATCTCAGTGGCAGAGCCTTTAATAAACAATGGAATGACATCAGCGCATTTGAGGTTGCATTTGAGCAACGATTAAAAATATATGCTAAGACATCCACTATGAAACATCCAATTTGTTAAAGGACAGAGTTACAAATACCATCAGCACCACACGATTTATTTAAGTTACCAATTACTTTTAATACTTCAAGAGTAGTTATAGGCTGAAAAACAAAACTAGTACATTGCAATGGTTCAGAACAAGCGGATGGACAGAGAGAAGAAGATGATTGGATTGAACAAGAAAAGGTAAACTGCAGCCTATATTAGAGAAATAGCAATTAAAAGCATCAGCAACAGCACGCTTATCAGACAAGTCACAGTCATCAACACGTGAAATAATAGGTTTTTTAAAAATTTGGGTTTATTTAGTATGCTGTTTACTATCTTCCATTCATCTTTCAGGTTTCCCCTTGCTGAGCTGAATTGATGACGGTAGTAGGTATCGCAAAAAGTCGGGATCTCCTTTTTAAGTTCCTCGCACAGTTTCTTATATTTCCTACTTAAACCAAAGTTATCAGTATACTTATTGCATTTTATTCTAAGCTTTTTTTTCTTATAACTTTTTTTTACCACGAGCCTCGATATCCAAGGTTTAAGTCTTTTTACACGTTTTTTGGAGCGAAGGAATGATGAGCAACCTAGAAAGTGCTTCCTTAGAGTATCAATAAAAGCTTACTACTAGTGTACACATTCTCCCAATACTCATACGATTTCTTTCAAGGATTAATTTCAAGGGAAACCTGAAACTTGAACATCAGCACCCGTAAAATCAACACACAATACATCAATAAATTTGTAGTTTTCTTTAATAAAACAGCCAACGGCACCAGCAGCATAGTTTTCATTTGAATTAGCAACGAAGCTGAACCCGGGAATAAAATAATCATTTTTTTCCAAGTCGTATATCCAAATTTCTGATAAAAAAACAATATCCGGAACGCTCGCAAAAGAGTCAAGATGTGTGATAAGAGTTGAAAAGTTTTCTCTCAAACTTCTGATATTCTGGTGAACAATCACAAATTTATTATTACAATAGGAACTATTTGTAAAAACATTATCACAATTGGTACTACAAGGAATAGGGATGGAAAAGTCATCCATAGAATTAATATCAAAATTAAGTTTTTGCATGCTGTAAATAAAGCACTATTTAAGTGCAAGATTAAAGAACTTAATTTCGCTCCTAACTTCATCTATCTTAACTCTCTGCGACCTATTCTTCAAATATAACCTGAACCAATTTAGGATAAATCCACGGAAACCAGCGTTCTCCAGTTTTTTCAACAAAATATTGTGGTTTACCATATCGAAAGCCTTGTTTATATCAATAAATAAACCAGCCGTACATTTTTTTCCATCGAGATGTGACATTATTTGAGAACAATTCTTTAAAAGTGCACCTTCCGTCGACTTTCCTTTTTGAAACCAAATCGGACGGGATTAAAGAACTTTGTTTCGGTTAAGAAACTCACTATCCTATTTTTCATTAGTTTTTCAAAAACTTAGCTGAAAGTTGGAAGGAGTGATATGGGTCTATAGTTGCCGATCTCAGTGGCAGAGCCTTTTTTAAACAATGGAATGACATCAGCGCATTTGAGGTTGCATTTGAGCAACGATTAAAAATATATGCTAAGACATCCACTATGAAAGGAATAGGGATGGAAAAGTCATCCATAGAATTAAAATCAAAATTAAGTTTTTGCATGCTGTAAATAAAGCACTATTTAAGTGCAAGATCATCAAAAGATCTTATGGAAGTGACAATATCATCAAATGATTTTATAGAAATGACGTTACCCCCCTCAACCTTTCTCACAAGAATTTGATTGTTTTTGTACCATACATATTTTGCACCTTTCTGCTTCATTGCCTCTTGTGCCTTCATCAAAAGAGCAAGTGTACACTTCATGAGAGAATCATTCATGTAAATCCCAGTACCGCTCTCTTTTCCGCTGCCACTGCTGCTATTTCTGCTACTGCCACTGCTACCAACACCATATATCCAAATCCAGTCACATGTGTGTTGAGATTGTTTTTGCATTTCCTCTTTGCACACATTATTCGCTGCTTCGTTGTTAGATCGGAGAATCTCACGCAGATGATGATTTTTAATGTTGGAGAGGATTTCGCTTGCACTTCGATTGAAGTTGCTTGTTTTCTTCACGCAGCTCATTTATTTTTTGCAGGACAAGAGTGTTTTTTTCCTCCAACTTCGAAAGCTTAGCATATATCATCTGCAGGGCGCATTCTCCTTCACTCTCATCAGCTGTTATGTTTGCAATGACTTTTTTGGTTTGCTGTATATTTGCCGTAGTTGTGGTCGGAGCAGTGCACTTTTGGTGGTTGGGCAACATAGTCACCACTGTTAAGAGAAAGTGAAAAAAGTCGCTGCAATGTATTTGGGATGTGCAATTGCGATCAATTTTCTGTGAACACACCGAACAGTTCAATTTTAAAGAGATTTAACGACAGTTTCTATGTGATGTGCACCCCACGACAATCCAGAGAGGACTGATGAAGGATGATGATGAATACTCTTTTATTCGATTACGATGACGTCATAATACTAACTTGAAGAATGATGATGAATGTTCTTTTATACGTCATAATTACTTACTTACTAACAATTTCTTTTGACCCTATATTAACAACAGCATATCCTAAGTTCGACTTGACACGTTACATTTTCAACGCCTGGAACGACCCCGTTATTAGTGAAAATTTTAAGGGTCTTTTTATATTAGCTTCATGAACATTTCTCAGTATATATTTCCGGAATTTCGGTTGTTCTTTGTACCTTACACTAACGTAGTACTTTATAAATCCTTGTTCAAGAGTTTCGACGTAATTTTCTCTTTTTGCACTTAATTTTGTAATTTTGTTTTGTTTATTTTTTTCTAACCTGTCTTTTATTATAATCCTTTCTATCTCATTATTTTGAGCCTTAAGTGGTGTTTGAATTGTGGAATGAAAAGAATTAATTTTATATTATTTATCATTTTTTTTATAAAGAATTACTTTATTCATTTGATAAGTAATGGGAATTTTATTTTCTGTATTCATGGCACGAATTCATTCGGTGTACTATTCAGACGCTCTACATCACCGTTACCAGTATTACTACTCGGTTTAACGAAATCTACCTGAATATCTTCTTCTCTGAAAAAATCCCTTACGTTTGTGTTATTAAATTCATTATCACAAACTACTTTTTGCATTTTACCTTTAATTGTTATGAATTGTCGAATTTTTTGCATAAGTGTTCGACTATTCTGGTTTTCTAAATGAAAGCTAACAGCATGTTTGGAGAATTTATCAATGAATATAATCAAAGATTGTTTTGTGCTTACATATGTATATGAATAATTTCGTAAATTCAAACTTTTTCTTAACACACCGTCTCCACTGGACATAATGATGCCCAACATCACATCAGCAATCTGAACAGCCATCTGCGCTCTTTTTTTCCTTGGGCCAAACATGTCATGTCGCTTCACTTTAACGTTCGCTGCGAGAGAGACAACATCGAAAACGTCAAACTTGAAGTTCAATGCCAGAGTTTTTAAATCGTTGTAGATAATAAGTAGTTATTAAATAATAATTAATGGAGTTAAAAAAAGTTATTGCGAGATATTTATAGCATCTATAAATTGGAAATGTTTGAAATGCTGGAGGAGAGGGAAAGCAGAAGGCAGCACAGGTTCTGGGTTAGTCCGTTTCTCAAACTAAGAGAAAAACACGACATAGAAGTCCACTTGCTGAAGGATATTCTGTGGAAAGGCGGTAGTGATTAAAAAAACTTTTGTAGGTTGAGTATAGATAGCTTCAAAACGCTACTTTTCTAGGTGAGTATAATACATTTTATATGCAGCAATATTTATTATAAGCTTTATATTTTAGGTTGAAGACGTTACTGTAAAAAGAAACACCCAAATGCGGTTTTCAATTTCCGCAAGAGCCTGGCTTGCAGTAACTCTAAGATTCATAGCTACAGGAGATTCTTATAGATATTTAGAATTCTTAACAAGTATATCCTGGAAGACAATTTGCAAAATTGTCCCGGAAGCGTTAGGCGCTATCTATAGTGCGCTGCATATTTCGTATCTGAAGGCAGAATATTATCATATCAAATATATACATATGTATGTGCAAATCAATTTTTTTTAAGACTCCTCCATTACCTCAATTGATATTGCTCGTAATGTGTAAATGCATCGGATGTAATTATTTATAAGAACTTCAGCTGAAAAATAGCACATGACAACGGTCATCTCAACCTTCCTGATCCAGCACCTCTTCCCGGACAAGAGGAACTCACACCTTATTCTTTCATCGGAGATCTTATTTTCGATTCCGGCTGGCAGTTCCTGAGGAAGTATATAATTATAGGCTAAGCACGCGACTTTGTGTTGAGATGACTTTTGGGCGGATGGCCTCCCGTTTCCCGATATTCCATCGTCCGATTGAACTTTCATTGGAAAAATGTTAAAGTACTGTTAAGACATGTGCTGTGTTGCACAATTACCTTGCACTCAAAATCATGAAGCCTCCTGTGTGACACCTCTTCCAGCGCAAGATTGCGACACATACAAATATGCATGAAAAATCAGAGAACAGGTTGTTCGATATTATACGACAGATGGGGAAATAAAAAGCCAATGGCAAAAAATATCTACTAATTATTCAAAATTCAAAAATATATACTGTTTGTTTGATCTGTAATTCATTCCATTCATTCATTTCTAATAATCCACTTACATGTATTTTTTATTCATTTACGTATACACGAATGGCATGTAACCTTAAACATAACAAAACAAAAGGAAGAATCATTTCATGCTATGCACTACAAAAAATTTACGAAATCTAATTAGAACTCAAACATTTGATCATTAAAAATGTCGAGTTTCTCGCCCGAGCTGGGTACAGAAGATGTTGAAGTTGAACTTCTTTTAGTCAACGATTGAACAACTCATTTTGTTATTAACTGCTGTAACTCACCCATAACCAAAGACGCTTCTACGGGCATGAGCTCTTCCAACTGCCTAGCAATGCTTCTCCAAAAATCAGAAAATGTTCTTTCGGATTCTGAAAAATAAGAAATTTGTAATTAGTTTTGTAATTGTATGCTAAATTTTAAATTGTACTTTCAGCTGAGTATAAAGGACTCAGGATTAAAGAAATGGCATTATCATATTTTGCAGTTCTCTGCACGTTTCTCTTCGAAGTCTTTGATCGACCTTCGTATGGTTGTGGTGAATACTCTAACTGCAATGGAGAAGAAAAATACTCATCGTTTTCAATCATTGATATGTCCTGATTTATGTCAATAGGTTCCAGTGTATCATCCTATGAAAATAAACATTAAGCTTTTTTTGGGTCTTGTAACTTCTGCACATACATACCAATAAAAAGCAGTTTTGTGTTTTACGGATTACTTTTACGCTATCCTAAAGACTAAATTCTTTGCAGTAAAAGAGATTAGATGAGTAGAGCTCATCTGTGCCAGGCCCGGACTTCTTAAATGGTTTTTTTTTTGTTTCGTTCTATTTTTCAGAAATATAATATAAGATCTCAAAATATTTGAAAAAATTTACATACATATGTATGAATATAACTTGCTACTTAACGGACAATCTTGCTCTTGAAGAAACATTCTCAAGGCAGGAATTAAATAGAAAAAGAGGAAACTTTGAAAACATTGTGTCAAAAATCAACACTTCATTCAAACAAAATAGTGCACATATAGGCAAACGTCAAGTCTCATGTTAAAATTTTGAACAGAGCTCATGCCTTGTCGTAAAATCGATTATGGATGTTGGTGCCTCCACTAGATTTTTTCACATAATGTTCATGAACAGGGCATGGTCATATCCAATTGAGACGCAGTGTAATGGACTGCATATCGTACTTTACGTTTTTTGTTCACAACTTTAAGGATCAAAACTCTAAGGTTTGGGCAGTAGACATTATGCTTATACCTTCATATTTTGAAAATATACCAGAATGACCATATTCTTTTTTATGGAATTAAGAGATTTGTCTAAGAGCTTCATATTCAAGATCTTTAGTAAAGTATCTACATTTTACAAATTTTGTTCCTGTATTAGGTGGAAAAGTTCGATCAACTTAAGTTGCACCTGGTTATATCTGTGGTCACAAACCATAACCGCCTAACTCGAGTTAGCACAAAAGTGAGTAATGTATGTCATTATGTTCAGCGTGTTTAAATCTACTGTCACTAAATTTTGTACGTCTGTATCTTTTTTTAAACAGAAGTTATTCCTGAAAAACCTATTAGCTTAAGTATTTTTTTTAAACACTCCTTTGGAATAACAGCTTAACTCGTAATAATTATAATGTTTTCAACGTCCATTTCCTAACTTGAATTAAGTTACTTATGAATTTACTTTTTATTTTGTCATAATTACCTACCTGCAGTTAGACTATGCCTATTATTAATTTAATAAAATTTTCATTTTGGAATAGGAGCCTCAGTCGAGTTAAGCAATCCATTGTCAACTATTACTTAATAACGGTCGTTTTGAATTATTGCCTAAGTAAACTTAGGCTGTTATTCCCCAAAATATAAAATTAATTCAATTTTTTTAACTTGAGTTAGGCTGTTATTCCAAAACACAGTTTTAATTTTCAATTAGCTAAACATGAATTAGCTTCTTTGTCTAAAACAGAGAACAACATTTTAGGAATCTGATCTCGAGTTAGACCGTTATTCCATATTTGATTTCAAAAAAAAAAAAATAATCCAAAGTGGATTTAGTTCCTTATTCCAAAACAAAAGTAACAAAAAAATATTGGAAAAGTGAGTCATAACTTGAGTTACGTCGTTGTGAGCAGTCGCAAAGTTGTAGTGATAAACATTTTGAAAGTGATTGTTTAAAAGACCAAAAGTGAAAAACATAAAATGTCTAGCAGAAACAATGGTGGAGCTAGCTAGGATGCTGACAGAACACGCTAAAGCTAAGGGCAAGTACAGTTAAATATATCCAATCGGTAAATAACGGTGCCGTGAACAAACGCCATTTGAATTAAAGCCATAATGGCGTTAATCCTCATTTATGTGAGAATTAAGGCCATAAGCCAATTATGGCTTTATTTCACCTTCGAATGCGAACTAAGGCCATATGGCGATAGTTCATTTCAGAAAATGGCATTAGTTCTCAATTGGATGTACAAACGAAATAAGACCAATTTGGGTTTATTTCGATATGCAAAAGGAAATAATGCCCAATAAATTATGAAATAGCTTATTAAACGCACATAATTATTATTATTTGCACTAGAAAACCTCAGAGGTTGTGACAATGAACGGTTTCGGGCTGAAAATATTGACATTGGTGAGAAAATATTTGTATATTTCTACATTTAAATGACAAACATATTCAAACTGAATACATACCTACTCAGGTGATGCCAACAAATCGGTTACAATGTGTATACAAAAATTAAGCAAAAGCTTAAATACAGCAGTGGCACAACAGTCTCACAATGAACGTTTTTTTAATGATCTTTTAACCAAATTTTGAACCATCAGTGCAGAACGAAACTCATTCAACGATGTATGGATGCAATATGAATGTTGATTTTCTTGGAAGTAAGCTCGATTTTTGTACTTTCGGTATTTATGATATGATAAACATGTACCAACTTTACTTAGGAAATATTTATTATAATCTAGGTGAACAAACTCAGAACTTTGAAGGTGATAAGGTCCTTGCAGATGTTATTTTTTGAAAAACCATATTAAGAGGACTCAGACGATTCAGTGAAGGATCCAGGATTTAATTTTTCCACTACGTCGAGTAGTGCTGGTTCTCAGAAAGATGATGAAATGAGTTTCCTTGGAGCTCAAATTGAAAACGCCTTAGATACAACAAAAGTAAAAGGCAAGAAAAAACAACGCCGTAGGCTTCGAAATAGTGGGCAATCTTATCAAACACTTTCCGGAAATAATATAAACGCTAGAGCTTATAAACCGTTTGATATTTGTAGAAGTAAAAGCCATGAAAGGATTGGAATTGATAAAATTGAATTGCTTTTCAAGCATTACTGGTCTTTAGGGAGCTATGACCAAAGAATTCTATACATCGGTCCATGATCTCCGTTGAAGATAAAAAGTGTAATGCACTTTGCAATGTACTCGACCGGAAGCGAAAACGGGAAAACACCATGAAGTACAATCTGAAAGTTAAGGGCATTGTTTTCAGTGTATGCAAAAAACATTTTGCTCAGTGCTTCGATGAAACCGATAGTTTCATCAAAATAGTCATTCGAAAAAAAGTTGCCTGCCCTTCAATACCATTTAAAAATCTTAGAGGAAAGAATACTGCTCCTAATAAGATTGATATGATGGTAGAAAATGAGGTTAAGAGACACATTTCAAAAATTCCTGCATATGAAAGCCACTACAGTCGACGTGATACAAGTAAAAAAAAAACTTACCAGTGAGCCTAAATCTTTCATCTATGCACCGCCTGTATAAATTGGAAGTAGAAAATCCGGTAAGCCTTTCAAAATACTCTCAGATATTTAAAACGATGGGTCTTAAATTCAAAGCATCGTTTTAAAAATCAAGACTGCGCAAACCGAGGAAGAAAAAAGTACATTGATGGAACAAAAAATAAATCATTTAAATAAGCCTGAAATGACTTATGGAGCCAAAAGAAATGATAAAACGGCCGAGCCGGAAATGAAATTTCCTCATGCGTTAATAAATTATTAAGAATGTTACCAGCAGAAACAAATAGTGTTACTTTCTACAGTGATTCATGTACAGGGAAAAACAAAAACTCTTTTGTTGCTGCCATGTTTATGGCGTTTATTTCCAATGTACAAAATATTGATTTTATTGACCATAAGTTTCTTGTACCAGGTCATATGCACATGGAATGTGACAGTGATCACGCACTTATCGAACGGGTAAAAAAGAAAACAAATGTTCAAATCGCAATACCAAGGGACTGGTATCAACTTGTAAATACAGTTGGCGCTGAAATTGAGGCAGTAGAAATGAAGCCTGTTGATTTATATAACTTTTCCGAACTTGCTAAATGAAAATTCTCATGAAAACGTGTCAATGAAAATGGTGAACAATTTAGATGGAATGCCGTTCGGCGGTTTCGCTATTCGAAAAGCTGCAATGAAATATCATACAAAACGTCTTTAGATACGAATGAATCTTTTAAGATTCTAAAGGTGGGAAAAGAGGTGCAGCAATTGGCATACAAAGTATTAAGGACTTATCGTGCATATCGCGAGAAAAAAAGAAGGACTTTATGGATTTAAAACAGTTTATAAGTCCAGAATTTCATGCATTTTATGACAATCTTTCCACCAACATAGATGAGCCAAATACACATCCCGATTTAACAGAAGATGACAACGAAGATGATTTATAAATAAAAGGCTTATTTTTATATATAAATAGAATATTGCATCTATAGATGAACTTTCTGTAATTGCTCTTAATTTTTAATAAAATTTAATATAACAGTTGTTTGCAAAGAATGTGTCTAACTGCAATTATTCTAAAAGTGGAATACTAACCTCAGTTGAAAAAGTAATCGAGTTATTGGTATGAAATGAGGACCTGTCTCAACATAGGAAATGTATTCTAAAATATTACGTATGGAATAATGACCTAGGTTGACTTAGCAATAATAGAATTTTTTTTTTCTTATGGAATAACAGCCTAACTTAACTTGAGTTTTTTGAATTTCTAACTTTTAACAAGTCATAAAAGCCTAAGTGTTTTTTTCTCTTATTTCTCTTTAATTCATTAATGTCATTTAGTTTATCTTCCAGAAGTATGTTCAGGAACACATCTGCTTAAGTTCTTTGCAGAAAAGTTATTAAAAAGCAACATTCCTGATTTGTAGTGCTGATTTCAAACTTTGAACTCCTCTCCTGAAAAAGTTTGAAAACCGACTTAGGCGGTTATGACTTGTGACCACAGATATATAGAATCCTCTAATTCTGAGTATATCCCAACTTTTCCTTTAATAACATGTCTTCGGACGATGTTACAATATTAATATTTTGAGGTATATCATTTCGCTCAATAATTCTCTTGTTACAATATAACAAAATACTCTTTCGACTTCATTTTATTTTTGATTAAGTATTATAATTTGGTTTCTGAATCGACTTACAACAATATCCACACATTGGGGACTTGTCTGCGATATTGTCAATATTTTCCAATCTGCTTAAGAAATCACAGCCACTTTATTTTCCCTATCTTTAAGCCACCTATCATCGAGAATTCTTTTCCGCTATATTGCTGTTAAGGTATATAATAGGTTGATGGTTCGTTACAATTTTAAACCTATTTACCCATATATATGACGAAAATAAGAAACAGACTAAACAATAGCTAAGAATTCTTTATCAGTAGTCGAATAGAGTCCTCGATATCTCTAGGATGCCTTCGAATTTGATAATACTCTGTGGCCAAGTCCAGAGTGGTGAAGTATTGGGCATGTCCTAATTTGAATGATAAATTGTCAATATTCGGGAGACAAAACTTATCATAGATAGTTATATCGTTTAAACGTCTGTAGTCAACGCATATTCTAAATTTCTGTTTTCCTGAACTATCTTCTCTCTTTGGTACAACAACTATTGGTGAAACATATTTACTGTGTAATGTTCATATAATTCCATGCTTCTCCATTTCCTCAATTTATTTCTTAATCTTATCATCGTGCTTACGGGCTAATCGGTACAAACGATAACATATCTGCTAATCGGTTTTAGTATTGATTTCATGCATTATTGAATTAGTATTTGTTAACGCCTTCCTGGTAAACCGAATTCTTAAATTCGTTCAAGAGATCGTTTAATCTTATTTCGTTCGTTTTGTTTTAAATGAGACAAATCTATGCTTTTACTACTTTGGTCAGATAATTCAAAGCATTCTTATACTATATTTTTATACTTACACTATTTGTAAGCTTCATAATTTTTCTGCGAAACTTCAACATTAATGGCGTATCGGTTACAATAATTTTGCACTACTTGTGTTGAAACATTGTTTATTGTGTTGAAGGTTACAGTTTTCACTTAGTTTATTGGACCACTGTTGCATTCAACTTTGGTTGAGTTTACTATACTAATCGTTGCACCAGTATCTATCAACGTCTTTCATTTTTTTTCCACTAATTGTTATGTTACGAACAATTGTATGTCCGAGGCTTAATTCTGAAAATCTTCTGGTGCAATATTATCAATTTCCTCTGAACAACTCCTATTCGTATTTGACCTATAATTTTTTCTTTGAAATTCCATTTTTTCATTATGTTGTCTTGCTAACTTGGTAACAATTATTTTTGTCCTGCTTACTTTTACCACTTGACACAACTTATCAATAGCTCTGTAATCATCTAGTTATATTTTACTAGAATTTACTTTAATATAGAATATTTATTAAACATTTCCTTTATACTTAAATTAAGATCCATATGTATTCTAAAACAACCATCAATTTTTTTTAACAAATTTTCTTTTAGATCACATTAAAATAAATTTCTAGTAAATTTCTGGTTTGCTACTGTCAAATTCATATATTTCATTCAACTGATACAAGGCAAATGTAAAAACAATAAAAAGCTCTCTTAAATTACTAACCTCAATTTAACGACAATTATTACATTTACTTCTGAATACGTCTTCGTTGTTCGGAAGTGTTGCATTAGTTGGTCCTTTGTTTTAGCTCATGTTTCTTCATTTGTCAGTTGGTGAATATTTCTTGCTGTTTCTCCCTGGATTTTTTGACGTAGTACTATGTGAATACAAAAGTCTTTTAATTGCTTATCCTCTTCACAAAGTTTAAGTATGTCTTCGACTGCTTTAATAAAATCGCATTCACTATAATTCGATTTTCAGTGGAAGTATTTCAATTGTCTAAATTGGCTAATTATATCGTTTGCACTAAATTGAAATTTCTATTTTTCATTTGATCATTAGCCAACGCCCATTTGTCTATTATTTGTCCCTGGACCTGGATAATTGCCTGTAGGGCTGCGATTTTATATTCATTCAACTGTTCACAAGTTGTGCTGGTAGCTATTATATATATATATATAGTCTTAAGCTGTGTTCAAACAATAACAAACACAATTCACAATAGCACGACAATGTTTTTTTTTTGTTTTTTACTTTTTAGCACTGAGAGCGATTATCGGTTTTCTTTAAGCTCAACTGTGCCAGTTACAATGAAATCCTAACTGTCGGCATTTGAGGTTCAATAGCTCTTGCAATATTAATGAGTAAAAGTGCAAGATAAGGGAGACTGTATTGCGAAGCAATTGAACTTCAAATGCTGACACAGAAGATGTACAACGTCGGTGTGAACGTCCGACGCGCCGACCCTGAAATTGATATCGATAAGTCATTTAAAGTACTAGTGGATAATCAGTGTCCGTTATCCGAAGTAAAAATACACGAACTCTCCGGTAAATTCGATGAGTGGGTGCGGTTTCATGAACTTCTAATGCAATTTTTACTTCGAAAGACAATTTGACTGGAGTATCTCTAAACGCGGCTAAGAGGAAATGCTGCAGCCATACACGTACTACTCAGCAACGAGTACTATTACGACAAGCCTCAGTTCACAATGATCGCGCATTTGGACAAAATTTTTGACCAACCAATGATAAAATAAAGTTCTCTACGGCCACTGATAATATAAGCGCGCTGAAAGCTCTAAAATTACCCGTCGATTCATGGAGTACCTTGCTTATTTACGTTGTAGTAAAGAAATTAGACATCGACAACAAGCTGTTATGGGTGCGTAAGATTAAAGGCATAGCTAGCACAACGTTGTTGGACTTCAGTGAATTTCTGAAGGATCGCATGAATGAGTTCGAGAGCTTGTAAGTGTTTCGAACCGTTCGCGTTTCTTCGTCTTATCGGTCCGCGTCTAAAGAATCGGAAAAGATAGTGCTCAGCGCCTCTGTACCATTGTGTTTTAAATGTAAGCAAAGGCATCTGCTACACCAGCGCTCACAATTTCGGGATTTAGCAGTGTATACCATTCAATTCACACCGAAATTCGTGAAAAATAATAAAGCATGTCCAAAATGTCTTCGTTCAAAGCGCAATGTAGACGAGTGTGAGTTTTCTTATTGCAAATCGTGTGGTTTATAAAAAAAGTACTCTGATGTATTCGGACTATACTCGTAGCTTAATGAATCCCATCCCTCCACCTCGAATGGGTTAAATGTCGAAATGAAAATGTGAAGTAAATGTGAAGTATGTACAGAAATATCATTTTACATTGCTACCGACGGTAACAATGCGCACAAAAGACTGACATAATGAATTTCAGTCATGCAGGGCATTGCTCGATTCGGGAGCTCAGGCTACGCTTTTTTTATAATTAGCTTTTATTATTGAATTCATTATATATTTAAATACTAGACAAAAATGAAAGAATACTACTAGATTCGATGACGTAAATATGGCAAATAATACAATCGCCAACGATGCAAATCACAAAGTGATCACTCAAGAAGATCTCCAGGGGGTCTTTAAATCCACTAAGAACAAGAAATCGGCTGGGATAGATGGTATGCCGAACATCGTGCTCAACCATCTCCATCCGGCTGCAGTGCAAACTTACACTACACTATTTAACAATGCGCTTAGTAATGCACATTACCCGGCACATTGGAAGACAGCTGTAGTTCAAGCAATCCCTAAACGGGATGAAGACAAAAGCATTCTGTCTAAACTTCGGTCGATAAGTCTTCTTCCTTGCATCAGCAAGGCATTTGAAAAGATTGTCATTCGAGCTCTGCAGACATGGGTCGAGGATAACAATATTCTACCGGACAACCAATTTGGATTTATGGCAGGGCATTCGACAGTGCATGCTCCTGCAAAGTTGGTTTCCGACATACAATGGAATATGGATGAAAAGCAGTGTACGGGTGCCTGTCTGTTCGACTTGGAAAAGGCATTTGATACCGTCTGGTTAGAAGGCATTTGCCTTAAGTTGGTCACACTTAGGCTAAAGAAACCATTGCTATACATGATTTATGATATGATAACAGGTGTTCGTCGTGAAATGTGGCAGCGTAACGTCAAATACAGTATTTAGGATAGAAAACGGTCTACAACAGGGGGCTGTAGGATCCCCATTATTGTTTTCTATATTTACTGCACATCTTCTATGGTCTATTCCGCATCTTATCGCGTATGCCGATGACCTAGTGGCGTACAGATCAGCACCGAAAGTAGTAGTCATAAACACCCTGTTGCACCGGGATGCAAATAAAATAACTGGATTTTGTAATGACTGCAAGTTGCGTATCAACTTCTTAAAATGTGAAACTGTTCTTTTCCGTGCCCCGTTGATCAGGGCTTTAAGTGATACGCGTATGAACTGGAAGGGTTTCTGCATTGTTGACCCTCAGGGGCAGCCGCTAATCGTGAATAGTGTAGTCAGATATCTCGGCATTTGGTTGGATCATTTTCTGTATTTTAATAAACATATAGAGAAGGCCAATGCTAGAAAAACCTTTGCTGTGGCATGAAAGCTGTTTTACAGTAGCCAACTTGATACCAGGGTGAAGGTAATCTGCTACATGACCCTCATAAGGCCAGCCATGGTATATGGTTGTCCCCTTTGGTTCAACGTGAGCCCCCCCAGATGGAAAAGATGAGGGTGTTCGAGACGCCGTGTCTTAGGACCTGTCTCCGGTTGTATCGGACACCTGAATCCGAGTACAAGAAGTACTATCGCAACGAGGCCTTTTACAACAGGGCTAACGTGAAAAGAGTAGACAATTTTATAATTTCACTAACGCTACGACACATCGCAAGGAGTATGATGTCAACCAATAGTCTGATCTTCGGGCTTATTACCCGAATTTTATGTATCATGAGAGGGTGCACCAAACCGGCTTTCTTCCACCAGAGGCTTTCCTCTAGTTAGATTCGTTAAATCTGATTCAGGACATGAGTGGATGTCCTATAATCTTTCGCGTTGTACGCCGAACAGTTGACAGGCGACTCCTCTATGAATCGAATATCGCTTGCGAACACGAGGATCAACTCCGTTTCAGGAGAACGATCCCCGCTCGAGATAGGAGAGAGAGTGCAAAGGATCGGCACTTCTTTTGGTGGTTACACCAGAACCAGTCTGATACCGCCGCCAGCGCCTGATATGTTAATCGGTCTGTTGGACAACAGCCCACTTACATAGATTTAAGTCAGGTTAAGTTAGACTGAGACAAGAAAAAAACCCAACAAAAACACAAAAAAAAGAAAGGTGTACAAAGGCGTGTAGATTATATATGTTAAGCATATAGATAACGTACACGCCCTTGTACACACGTTCGCAATGTAACGGATATACTGTAAGGTAGTTTAATTTTATTAGGGTTAAGTTTTAGCGTACATTTGGTTAGTTTTAAGAAAATTTAAAAAGAAAAAATGTTTAGAGCGCCGAGTTTTTCCTAAGTTTTCTTGGCCAGTAAGCAAAAACAATAAGGATTGTATATATGGACTGCAAAAAAAAAAAACAATATTAGTAGTAGACGCCGCTCTGTGTCTTACGGATTACTATTACGCTGTCTAAAAGACTAAATTCATTGAAGTAAAAGAGGTTAGATGAGTAGAGCTCATCTGTGCCAGCCAGACTTCTTAAATGGTTCATTGTTTTCGGCAACGTATGCAGACCGTAAGTGTTTAATTTTCTTTTTAACTTCACAATTCTACCATACTTCCGGGCAATATCGTCCAAAGTCTTCTTCTTCAGATCAGTGCGTTTGTACAGACTGCTTCTGTAGGTCCACACGCACTCCTTTCCCTGGCACATTTGAATCAATCTCAATGTATCGCATTGTGTGGGCCTCCAATCAGTCATTTTAACTGAAAAGAAGTATGAAATAAGAATTAAAAATATTTGAAACAATTTACATACAATGTAGATACATATGTATGAATATAATTTGCTACTTACCGGACAATTTTGCAATTTAGAAAAAGAGGAAACTTTGAAAATATTGTGTCAAGAAATGACATTCACTAAAACTTCTAATTATACTCTTTTTACTCTCATATTTCACCACTGCGTTCAAACAATTTCGTGTACATATAGGCAAACGTCAAATCTCATGTTCAAATTTTGAACAGAGCTCATGCTTTGTCGTAAAATCGAGCATGGATGTTGGAGCCTGCACTCGATTTTTTCACATCAAAGGGTCTAAAGGGTTCAACACTGGAGTTCGCTTGCTTCTCAGCCACCAGCAATTTTGGTGCTGCCCAGCAACTTCTGGAACATCTGGTCTTGAAACTGCCGTACTGAACCGGAGGGGATCCTCCTCAGCTCATTCTGCGACGGAACGGTCATGGCTGAGTCGCCCATCTACAGTGAATCTGGCGATGTGGTAGATGAGCGTTACCGTATTTATATCTTATATCAATCCATTTTTGTCTAGGTTCAGAAAAGCTTCTGAAACGAAGCCATTGTGACATACCATGTCATGGTATGATGAATTAGGGTAGCAAACCCCGAGATCAAGTTATTGACCGAGTTCATCGCTCTAGCAGTGTGACCTCGAATCCATTTCATCAGGAAATTGTCGACCCTTATCAGGTTTGCCCTTTTGTATAATACCTTATTGGAATAGAATTTTATGTACTGGGACTCTGGAGTTCGATAAAGGCTAAGGCAAGCCCTACGACAAGCTCTCTCGAACAACCGAATCTTTTCCATTAAGCTTGCACTCACGATGAACCACACGGGACAGCCATAGGTAACCATTGGCCGAATGAGGCGCATGTAACAGATAACCTTCATCCTCGTATCGAGTTGGCTTTTGCAAAACAGTCTCTTTGTAAGGGGCAAAAGCACCTCGGGCCCTAAACAGAGCAGCTTCTAAATGTTTGTTAAAGTATAGATACTGTTCTAGCCAGATCTCCAGGTATCTGACTACGGTCCTTTGCGCGAGTGGTTGTCCGTGTCGTCCAACGATTGAGAACTTTCGCCAACTGTTTTTCGTATCCGCCGAGGCCTTTTACAACGGCGTCTGATCTGTAGGCGATTGTTGATTGTGTCAACAAGAGGCATGCACCTCTTCAAGATTGCAAAAACCCAAAAATGCTACATGTAGCATTGTCTGGGTGTTTGTGTTTTTTGCTTTGTCTTTACTTTTGTCTATATTGGTATTTACGATAGGTTTAAGTTTCACCGTAGTAATAGGTTAGCTCTTTTGGGTCTTATGACACGGAAATGCAGTCAGCACTTTTATGTAATTTTTGTAAACATAATTTGTAAACAAATACCAGCACAAAATTTTTATCGCGCTATGAATACTCAATCGACCCAAGCCTATTTAATTGTCATCTAATGTGAGGCTGCATTAAGGGATTGGTTTCATAAAAGTCCTAGGCAGAAGAACTTTTCATTAGTCCTTGGAGCCGGATTAGCCGGATAAGATAAGCAGTGAAAGTGTAGTAAAGTAATATTATTGTTCAATACTACACATTACGTATTGAACAATAATATTAACTAAAGTACGATTCAATTGATAGACAAAAAAACAAAAAACATTTAGAAAAATGAGTCAACAATCGCGCTAGAACAAACGCGGATATCGGACGAAGTCCACAAGCTCTCGGCGTATTTTAAGAAGGCTGAAAATAGATATTCAACAGAACATTTCGAGAAGAGACTCGAAAGGCTGCAGAGCCATTTTACTGATTTCCAAGTCAACAACGGGTACTTGGAAGATATGAGGAGCGCCAACCTAACCATTCGTACTTCGTACTTGAAATCCAGGTATGAGGACATAAAAAGTACTTTAAAGGGAAAGTTAAAGTAACATCAGCCAAAGGTTCATCCGTCCACACCAAAATTGGCAACGGAACCAGAATCCTGTAGTTCACAGTTATTGTTGAAGGGTTTTGAAAGGAATAACCAAAGAGTGAAGAAGAAGAGCGAACTAAATCAAGACGATGACTACTGCTAAGAACCACTTCTTGAGAACAGTGGATAATTTGGAGCTGGGTAAAAATGAAGTGCTTAAACAAGTGAAAGAGTACTGGAATAAAATCGTTGCCTTAAATTAAGACATCATGTCTTCACTAGAAGAAACATATTACGAACAACAATAAGGTGCCAACAATGAATACGTTGATCTGGAACAGAAGTACCAAGATGCGTTCATCAACCTAAAGGAAGCGGAACAGCAATGCAAGCAATCGGATGCTGTGCTAACGCAAAGCCTAATTAAACTTCCACTAATAACTATCCCATCATTCGATGGAATTTACAAGAAATGGTCCTCATTTTGGGAATTGTTCGAGCGCTTAGTAGATAAAAACGAATAATTACTGACGTGGAGCGCATCCGGTTTCTAAGGGAAAGCTTAAAAGGTGAAGCAGTCAGAAACATCAGCCACTTGGCACTAACATTAATAAGTAATGCAGCGGCGTCGGATTTGTTGACAAAACAGAATCGGAATCCAGTAGCTCTTATCAATACGTACATTCGGAAATTGTACTAATTTAAAGCAGAACGTCCTGACAACTCCTTCGACCTTAAAACGATGATGGTCTTCACGAAGGAAAACAGAAACAATTACCACTGGTGGATCCACTGGTGGTACATTTATTATGTTCCGAGCTAGACAACACACCTATCTGCGCTGAAAGAGCTGCACGATATGATTGAATGCAGGTTCCGTGCCTTCGAAGCAGCGGATCCTTCAACCGAGAACAACTAAGGCCGAGAATCACAAAAAGTCTTCTAAGTACTGTTTCGCTAACTAAGTGTGTACTCTACCGGCAACCTCACCAATTATAGTACTAAGTTGTGTTTCAATTATTTGCGGGATGGACATACGTCAAAGGATTGTGCCTCAAAAACTTGCCGACACAAAAGGTACATCCCAACCGTTAGCCACACATTCAAGGTCTGAGCTTGGCTGATCATTGGTATGAGCAACCGAAAGAAATGGAGTTGCTCATTGGGTCGGATATACTACCTAAAGTGTTAACAGATGGATTAGGCAAAAGCGCAGCTTATACGCCAGTGGCACAAAGCACAGCGTTTGGGTGGATCTTTTCCGGACCGGACCGGATTGGCACGACTCCAATAACAGAAGGGTAAATTAAATTCAAATTAAGACTAAAGAAAAAAGCGTAGATTAAGCCTAAAAGCACATTTAGAAAGTAGATCAGCTTATTTTAGAGTACCCCCATAGGGTCAGTACTTTAGTATTAAGAACATCTGTAACTTCTTAAGTTAGTTAAGCTAGTTTTAAGAACTTTTGTCAAGCATGTAAGAGAAGAGAGAGAACCCCTTCCATACTCTAAAGTCCTCCGAATCGGAAGACGAAGATGAGGAAGACCGGGAGCAGCTGGCGAAGCAGCAACAACCAGGAACGTCCCAACCACTGCCAAAAACACAGCGTCAGACAGCTGCCTAAACGTAGCAGAAGCAGAAACCAGCCAACACGGAGAGATGCCTTCCGATCAACGTCTTCGGACTAGAGACGAAGGACGTGGATATACTAAGCTGGCCACAAAACAGTCATATTATATTAAGTATAAGGGTCCACTACGTGTCTCTGTCCATTGCTTATAAATGGCAGATTATCACGTAGTCAAAGAAAGTCTAGCGGTGTCGGAGCCTGAGTTTTTTTCATACACTCAGAAAAGGGAAAACGTGCAGACCATGCTCCTCAAGAACGTGTATCCTGACACTGATCCCGATGAGATCCTCGCTATGCTGCGCCAAGCGCGACGATTTCCAGGTCGTAGGGGGTTAAGCCCTTCATCACTCCGGCATCGAAAAGGGAGAATAGGAAACTTTTGTTCTTCCTAGTTCAGGTCACCCCATACAGCAAACTAAAGAGCCTAAAGAAAATTACCAATTTAGGCACTCTGTCTGTTAAATGGGAAATAGTAAAAAAAAAAAACAAAGAACACACTCCAGTGGCTCGTTGTCGGAGGTTTGGGCATACCGCGGTGAACTGCAACATGCAGTCTCTTGTATAAGTATTTGTACAATGGATGACGACTTTTTGGGAGTTAGAAGAAGCACCAAGTTCAATGATGAGATCTGATGAAGATGAAATGTGCGAAAATCACTACAAGCAAACGCACAAGCGAGATGGTACAGGACAGTACATCGCTATATGTTGGAGAAAGAATTAGACAAATGTTAGAGCCACCGAAAACAGTATGCAGAGTTTATGCAAGAGTATAAGTAAAGAATACACCGGAAAAACCAATTATCTTCCACATCATGCTGTGTTAAAGGACGACAGTAGTACAACGAAACCAAGAGTGGTGTTATTTGAGTCCACTTTAACAGGCCGTGGACGGTCCCTTTGTTCTTGAAGATTTTTAACCCTTGTCAATGAAAGAACTAAATTTGATGACGAATCTTTAGTCGTTTTCAGTTGACGAACGTTACGTTAAAATTCCTAAGAACAAAGAGATTACTTTTTAAAATTCGGATTAAGTAGTTTCACAAAATTAAGTGTTTGGCAAAATCTTTTAATAATGAGCGAGCAGAAGACTTCTGAAAAAAAATTCAACTGACAGTTTTAGTAATAGAAGAAAGAAAACAATTTCATATATTCATATCAATATTCAGTGTAATAGATTACAAGTAGTTAAATAAATTAGGGTTGACAGTGGCGGTAACACTACTCCCCAGTATAGCAAGAAATAGTTTTGCTGCTGTACTCTGTTCTGGCTGCCACCTTTAGGATTGCTAATTTTGTTGCCGGCCTCGCTAGCATTCTGTGAGCTGTTTGTACACTTGAGACCTGCAAACTTGTCCATCTTTTGATGCCTTCACTTCTAGCATCCTTCCCCTCTGCTAAACGTTTCTTGGGCACCTAGGATCAACCACCAACACAAAATCGCCTACCTGTAACGGCTTTGTTGTTTCATGCCATTTTGTTTGACGAGTTAATGATGGGATACAACGAAATCTATTTTCGCCAAAAGACGTCTGCATATTGTTGGAAGATACGCCAGCTATTTTTTAGCATCACTGCTTCGTCGTCGTATGTTGTCATTGGTTTTATGACGTTTGAACTTCCGAGCAGAAAATGAGTTTGCGTAAGAAGCTCTTCTGCGGTTTCCTTTTCAAGAGGGACATAAGCTAAAGGCCTTATATTCACTATGTTTTTTTTTTACTTTTGCGATCATACTATGGAAGAAGTCGTTCCATTTGTGATGGGTGTTGTGAAGTTTCCTTCGGAGTACCGCGTCTTGCGGTACTCCTTGTAGCTAAAATACAGGAACTTGTCGTTAAAGAGTAGACGATCTCTACGTGAACTGCCCTTATTGTCAGGCAAATAAATAGAACTCCGTATCTTTTTTCGGCGTGACGTCCCACAGAAACGATCATTGAACCAAAAAAGTCTATTCCTGTATATGAAAATAGTGCTACGAACAATGCAAGTCGGCAAGCGGATTAGATCCGTGTACTCTGCGTTTTGTGCTTGACGATATAGCAAAGCTTCTGCGTAACACAATGAAAGCTGTATGCCGCGGCTCTGAGTAATCTCTTTCATTTAGAAAATCTGTATACCTCCAACAAAGGTTTCGCTAAGGAGTTGTGGAAAACGTCATGTATCGTGTGTGTCATATCTAGGTGTTCCCTTGGTAAAGTTTCCTCCGGTTGCTTTAGGAACGGTGGCCCGATGAACCATCCGATAGCCCATTTCCTTAATTCATCTGCGATATTCAGCCCAGTAGGTACCAAGTGTCAATCCTTAAGGTCTGTAGTTTTGAGTATTTCGTTTATCCGAAAGGCTGCGAACTGATGGAAACAGCGATGATCAACCGCTCGTAACCAACACAAAACTGTTTTTGAGTCCGACCAGTAGAATCGTTGGCTTATATAAATCGAAAGGCTTTCCATAACGTACTTTGCAAATCTTGCACCGACAACCGCTGCTTTTCGTTGCGTTCGAGGCGTGGAACTGACACTATTTTCATTAGCCCAAATATTGTTTTGGAGCCTATCAGAGAGCATGAGCTTTTTGTCCGTCCGAAAGCTGAAAATAACAAACTGCAGCGTAACCGTTTTGGCTTGCATTCGCGAATGTATAGAGTTGAAGTTCGAGGCCATTATAGCTAGAAAATGGTTGCAAGTAACAGCGTGGGATTCTTACGTTTTGGAGAGACGGTATAGAGTTGAAGTTCGAGGCCATTATAGCTAGAAAATGGTTGCAAGTAACAGCGTGGGATTCTTACGTTTTGGAGAGACGGTAGAAACTTAACTCAGTGCTTCCACTTTATTCTTTGAGTCTCCAAGATTGGTTCGTCCAAGTCGACAATGCTTCGCCATACTTCTTGGAGTAGAATCTTGAGCTACATCAAAAAGTTTCTATTGGGCCTAAGGGATCATACGTTTACATCAGTATGCGGAGTATCTCTCTTTTTGTAGGTGGCCTTGTTCCAAGGAATATTTCATTTTGAAGAATTGCCTGTGAGATTTTGAAGGTTATCATATCGTTGCTTGGTATACAAAATACACCGAGTAACTTTTCTACAGCTGGTTCTTCTCTAATTAATACATTTTTTTTCTTTTCCATGTTGATCATCCTCAGAAATTCGGCTTCAAATTCTGAGGCGTACAAGTTCTTTACGAATTGAGATGTACTCCGAGCACAAGAAGCTCCGAAGATCGTTACGTTCATAGCATTGACGTCCTTCGGCTTGTTTTCGTTACAGTCTCGCCACTGGAAGCGCTGTTCGTCGTGATCCTCTTTTCGAATAAAAATCTGATTAAAATTCTGCTCTATATCACCGCAAACAGCAATTAGTTACTTCCCGGAAGTGAGAAAGTATTATCCCAGGCCACCCGTCCTTTACCTTTCTTGTTCTTGTTAAATACTGCAAAATATGGTAAATACCAGATGCATTGTGAAATTTTGGTGTTGTGAAGTTTCCCTCGGAGTACCGCGTCTTGCGGTACTCCTTGTAGCTAAAATACAGGAACTTGTCGTTAAAGAGTAGACGATCTCTACGTGAACTGCCCTTATTGTCAGGCAAATAAATAGAACTCCGTATCTTTTTTCGGCGTGACGTCCCACAGAAACGATCATTGAACCAAAAAAGTCTATTCCTGTATATGAAAATAGTCCTACGAACAATGCAAGTCGGCAAGCGGATTAGATCCGTGTACTCTGCGTTTTGTGCTTGACGATATAGCAAAGCTTCTGCGTAACACAATGAAAGCTATATGCCGCGGCTCTGAGTAATCTCTTTCATTTAGAAAATCTGTATACCTCGAACAAAGGTTTCGCTAAGGAGTTGTGGAGAACGTCATGTATCGTGTGTGTCATATCTAGGTGTTCCCTTGGTAAAGTTTCCTCCGGTTGCTTTAGGAACGGTGGCCCGATGAACCATCCGATAGCCCATTTCGTTAATTCATCTGCGATATTCAGCTCAGTAGGTACCAAGTGTCAATCCTTAAGGTCTGTAGTTTTGAGTATTTCGCTTATCCGAAAGGCTGCGAACTGATGGAAACAGCGATGATCAACCGCTCGTAACCAACACAAAACTGTTTTTGAGTCCGACCAGTAGAATCGTTGGCTTATATAAATCGAAAGGCTTTCCATAACGTACTTTGCAAATCTTGCACCGACAACCGCTGCTTTTCGTTGCGTTCGAGGCGTGGAACTGACACTATTTTCATTAGCCCAAATATTGTTTTGGAGCCTATCAGAGAGAATGAGCTTTTTGTCCGTCCGAAAGCTGAAAATAACAAACTGCAGCGTAACCGTTTTGGCTTGCATTCGCGAATGTATAGAGTTGAAGTTCGAGGCCATTATAGCTAGAAAATGGTTGCAAGTAACAGCGTGGGATTCTTACGTTTTGGAGAGACGGTATAGAGTTGAAGTTCGAGGCCATTATAGCTAGAAAATGGTTGCAAGTAACAGCGTGGGATTCTTACGTTTTGGAGAGACGGTAGAAACTTAACTCAGTGCTTCCACTTTATTCTTTGAGTCTACAAGATTGGTTCGTCCCAGTCGACAATGCTTCGCCATACTTCTTGGAGTAGAATCTTGAGCTACATCAAAAAGTTTTCTATTGGGCCTAAGGGATCATACGTTTACATCAGTATGCGGAGTATCTCTCTTTTTGTAGGTGGCCTTGTTCCAAGGAATATTTCATTTTGAAGAATTACCTGTGAGATTTTGAAGGTTATCATATCGTTGCTTGGTATACAAAATACACCGAGTAACTTTTCTACAGCTGGTTCTTCTCTAAGTAATACATTTTTTTTCTTTTCCATGTTGATCATCCTCGGAAATTCAAATTCTTCAAATTCTGAGGCGTACAAGTTCTTTACGAATTGAGATGTACTCCGAGCACAAGAAGCTCCGAAGATCGTTACGTTCATAGCATTGACGTCCTTCGGCTTGTTTCCGTTACAGTCTCGCCACTGGAAGCGCTGTTCGTCGTGATCCTCTTTTCGAATAAAAATCTGATTAAAATTCTGCTCTATATCACCGCAAACAGCAATTAGTTACTTCCCGGAAGTGAGAAAGTATTATCCCAGGCCACCCGTCCTTTACCTT